>OY754960.1:58042425-59242425 GCA_963576555.1 Ferdinandea cuprea
GCTCTCGCTTCAACAGTCAACTTAGAACTAACTTGTTCTATCCTAATCTCCCGTTAGAAAGCCACTGCTCCCACGGTGCGAATCGCTGATTCGTCAAATAGGCCACTGCACGCGTATCCGGTGGCAATGGCGCGCTCGTAACAAGATCCTCATGCACTGAAACTGTGGGAACAGGTTCAGACATGAATATGCTGACACAGCCAATGCGCATGACTTGCTATCATGAACTTTTGATCATGGCCTTGGGCTGTGGTGTTAACTCCTCCCCCTTTAAAAATCTACGTCCCGTAGATCAAGAGTGACGTCAGAGCCAGCAGAGTAAGTTTCGCGCTGGTGGGGTATTGGATCCTCTAATTGGTTCGTCCTGTAGGGCATGTTAACTGCCGGGATGTCCAATTTGACATTGACCTTACGCCATATCATTAAGACCACGGCTGTCACCATCAAGAAGATTAGAGCACTGGTGCCGGAGGAAATCCATAGTGTCGTGGTAAGGTCCTTTAACCTTTTAATGTTAACTAGGCTGAGTTTATGTACATAGCCTATATCGACTCTGTGGTTCCTAGTGATAGCCCCCGTTAACACTGGAGGAAGAACCTGCAAGCTCGTAGCTATGAGACTAGAAAATGTTCTATTGTCCAACTGAATTGTTTCGTTATTCAACTGGATAACGTAGGTACCGTCAAGGTGATTGGAAGTATTCTTTGATACCAACTCTCCCTTGTAGTTGGTCCCAAATATGGTGTCATCCTTGACAAGCTCAATAACCCTATTTAGGTTAGTATGGTAATTACAGGTTGCGGAACCTCCTTTCAGGACTTTTGCTATGCAGTCTTCCTCAGGAATTTTCTGTAATGCCCTTTCTTCGCAAATTATCGAATTGCTTATGGAAAGGCAATGACCAACTATTCCAAAGGTTTCCATGTGGTTTACGAGCATCTGTTTAAACTCAAGCTCGATTTGCGTATCTCCGTTTATTGCCGCTCTTGTGTGCAATAGGTTAAATTCCGACTTCCTTACTTTAGGCATTGCAAGGATGTACAGAAGCTTCCTGTCGTTGGTATAGACCGAAGGTGTCGCATATTCTATTGCCTGGATTTCGTTTTCGTAAGGGAGGGTTTCGATTTCGCTTATTATCCTATTTATCTCCTCCTTGTCCAATAGGTTTGTGTTCACTGTCCCACTTCTAGCCATTTGGCATGCGCGAACCATTTCGTTTATCTCTCCCTTAATAATCAATATCTGATTAATTACGTTCTGTTCGAATTTTTCTGCATCAACCGTTTCGACTTCATGATTGAACGTGTAAATCATCTGGTTGATTTTGCGAGTAATGTCCTGCGTTACCCCGAAGATACGTTCGTTTATCTTGTATTGGTGGTTCTGTATTATTTCCTGTTCGCTTTGAAGGATCTTGTTCCAGTCTCCAGCATCCGGGCTTCCTGCCACCCATTTCCAAGCTGAGCCAATCCAATCGATGGATCTTGTTTTCCTCGTTGGCTTTCCCTTTAGTATATTTAATCGGTCGTTCAGTTGTTGCAAGTGAAATTCAATTATTGTTTTCTTCTCCTGATCCTTGACACTGGCATTCACTGCTGTGGTTATTTCGTCTACCAAATGTTCAAATTTGCCAAGGTCTATGACGTGAACCAGCTTAAAATAGCCATCGATTATCCAACCGTGACCATCCTTGATTGAGACTATTGGGGTCTTATAGTCGAAAATTATAAAACCTCGTGCTACAGTCAGAGAGATGATCCTAAATATTTGTGATGTAAAGTGGAAAAGGTTAATGAAAGTTTGTAAGACTCAATTTCATACTATAAACGATTTATTAGTGACAGTAGAATTTTTTCAAGGTCTTAAGATACTGAATAAGGGTGTGAATTGTTTTTTTAAAAGAACTTAACTACTTATAAATGTGTGATATTATTAATGCATCTTAAGAATGTGCAATACATGAACTTGATTAATTATAAAGTGCAAAAACTTAACTAGCTATGAACGTAGAAATTTGTCCTACATATGTGCAAAAGACTTAATTATAAATGTGCAATATTTTGTTCTGTAGAATTCCAATGAACTTAGGTGCTAAAGTGCTATTGGGCAACATTCCCCTTTTTTTATTTTTTTTATTTAATTTTTTATATATTCTTAATATGGGTCTTGTGAACTCTTCTTACAGTGACCTTGTTATTCTTAGCAACAGTTTCTTTGCGAAAGAGGGGTTTATTTTTACCTTGAATTCTCCTAGATCTTGTATATATAATGTCGCCTTTTTTATATTTTTTGGGACTACATTTAGTAGCATTTCGCCTGATATTAGCAGCCTTCTGCTTTCGTTCGATTTCCCCTTTTAGTTCTTGGTTTACCCTAGCTCGAAAGTTGACAAGGCTTTGATAGTTGATGCGTTGGCATCTGTTAAAAAACACATCTGCAGGCTTTTTCCCTGTGACCGAGTGGATGGTATTGTTATATCGGTCGACCGTTATGTTAATGAGTTCTTTCAATCTCAAATCCTTATACTCAACTTTTAAGCACCTATATATTTCAAGCACAGTCGAGTGGAATCTCTCGACTTGTCCATTAACTTCACTTCGGTTTACCGGTGTAGGATATAGTTTGATTCCCAGTAATTTGATGAAATTAAGTATTATGGGGCTCAGAAAGCTCCTTTCATTATCAGTGACTAGCATTTTTGGAACAGTGAAGTAATGTAATATCTTCGTTATCTTGTCCCTTAAGTGTAGTACTGACCGGTTTTTAATGTGGAACAACTTCCCAAATTTGGAAAACTTATCCACGCAACTAATAAATTTCTCGTTTTGTATTTCAATTATATCCATATGCAGTATTTCGCACGGATATGACGGAATTGGCGTAGGCTGAAACTCTGGATTGAACGGGTGTCTATCGTATTTGTTTGTCTTGCATACTTCGCAAGTATCCGTGACCCGTTTTACACGACTATTCATCCGGGGGAAGTAATAATTTTCAAGAAGTTGTTCTTTGTTTTCTCTCGGATTCCTGTGGGCCCTTCTGTGTTCATTTGAAATTAGCTCAAATATATGGTCTTCGTTTTTTACATCCTCTACCAGCCTTTGGGTAACACGAATTTTATAGTTCACGAAGTTTTCTAAATACACTTCCTGTAGCATGGCCAGGTAAGGTTCGGGTATTTTGAGACCGTTCAAGATGCTTGGCCTTAGTTTACTTTTTAGGATAGCTACCAGTTTTTCCTTTGTTAAATCGCTTTCTGCGATGTAGTGTCGTGAGTACCCAGGATGGGGCTCTTCGTAAATTTCTAGACCTTTGCCGATCTTGATGATAATTTGGTTCCGGAAAACATTTATTGGAACCTCGACATGTGGTATAAGGTCAGAGCCATCTTGTTCAGCACTGTGTGCCATTTGTAGGGAAGAGTGACCTTCGCTAGCAGTTTCCGTATTGCTTCCAACAGCGTGGTTGTTATCGTGATCTTCACTGGCAGTTTCGGTATCTTCGGTTCCACTGTAGTTATTTTCGTGATGTTCGCTGGCGGTTTCAGTCCCCGAACCGGCTTCTGCTATTCTTGAACTTGTTTCCGTCTCAGCACGAACTGAGCCGGACAAGTGATTGACTTCCGTCTTTAATCTATACAGCGCGTCCGCTACGAAATTCGATTTACCAGGTTTGTAAATCAATTCGTAACTATACTCTTCGATACGGGCCTTCCATCTTTTCAACTTCGCGTTATAATTGCGATTTCCCAGGGCAAACGTCAACGGCTGGTGATCTGTGAAAATGCGGATCTTTTTCGCACCGTAGACGTAGGAGCGGAGATTGTCTAAGGCCCATAAAATGGCCAACATCTCCTTCTCGTTCGTTGCATAATTCTCCTCAGATTTATTGAGGGAACGGGATATGAATGCTATTGGCTTGTCCTTACCTGTTTCCCCCTGAGATAACACGGCTCCGATTGCATAATTGGAAGCGTCCGTTGTTAGGTTGAAAGGCTTTCCGAAGTCAGGGAATGCCAGAATTTCGGAAGACGTCAGAAGCTCTTTTAAGTCGTTAAAAGCACGTAACGCCTCACTACTTAGATGTATAAGCACCCGCCTAGATTGGTTAGCCTTTATGCGGGCATTTTCCCCTCTCGTGATGTTGGTTAAGGGTTTAGCGACCTTCGCATAATCGCGAATGAATTTCCGGTAGTACGAAGTCATACCTAGAAATCTCTTTAGATCTTTCAGATTGTCTGGCGGCAATATTTGCTGAATAGCTGTTACCTTTTTTACGTCCGGGCGAATTCCTTCGGAAGTAATAACATAGCCCAGGAATTCTACTTCGGTCTTCATGAAGTTAGTTTTTTCAAGATTGACCTTAAGGTTGACTTCGCGCAACCTGCCAAGAATGGTATCTATGTTCCTCAAGTGGTCTTCTTCGCTACTACCGAAGACAATAATGTCATCGATATATAGATAGCAAATTTTAGCAATGTATTCCTTGAGAACGTCGTCGATCATCCTCTGAAATATGGCCGGTGCATTCTTCAGGCCAAACGGCAACCTTAAAAATTCGTATTTTCCATTCAAAGTGGAAAAGGCAGTTTTTGGAATGTCTGAGGGTTTCATTGGTATTTGGTGAAACCCTGAAGTAAGGTCTAACGTAGTAAAGTATTTAGCCTTACCCAGACTAGCAATGGTAGCGTTGATGTCGGGAATCGGGTAAGTATCTGAAATAGTTACAGCATTGAGGCGCTTGAAGTCTATTACCATCCGGTACTGTTTTTCACCGGACGGCTTGGGCTTCTTGGGAACTATCCAGATCGGTGAATTATACGGACTCTTGGATGGTCTGATTATCCCTTCCGTCAGTAATTCGTTTATTTCCTTTTCTACCCGCTCCCTTAGACAGACAGGGTAGGGATAACTTTTTGTGTATATTGGCTCGTCTACGCTTGTTCTAATTTCGGCTTGCACTGAAGTTTGAACCATCTCTTTGATGTCAAGAGGTCCAAATACACTATCGTGTTTCTTTACTAATTCACGAAGTTGGATTTTTATTTTTTCGGGCAGAGCCTCGTCAAGAACGATGTTGACCTTTGTCGAAACTTTTTCTCTGAGTGGAATTCTAATATTTGGAGTTAAGGTAAGTATATTCTCTTTTCGGTCGATGACCGCCTCTAACTCTTTCAAGGTATCATCTCCTATTATACCATCGAAAGATTTTAACCCTGGTAGTATATAAAATGTTAGGATAGTATCGTTTCCGATTTTTTTAAAGAAGCTACCAGTGATTTTTTCTTTGATAGATACTTTGCCGGCAGCCGAGTGCACGACAAAGGGCTTTAACAGGGGTGTGGGTTTGCCTTTGACAGTTGGGCTGATGAAGTTTTTATTTGCCCCGGTATCAACCAAAAACTTAAGCATCGTCCCGTCCCCTGTAAAATATTCTATATAAGGTACGCTGGACAGGCGTCCCTCATAAAATTTACTTCGTCCTCTATATCGATTGGCTCTTCCTCCGCAGTTCTTATATTAAACATCTTCTGATGCTTGTTCTGAGGATAATTCTCTGAGCGCGAAAGGATTATTTCCTTGCGGACGATTCATATAATTTACCTGGCGTGATTGGGATTGGAGATCTACGTCCATTCTCTCATGAGGTTTTGGTGCACTGGGCCTAGGAGGCAATTCGTTTTGCGGGCGTTGATTAAATCTATACCCGAAGTTCCTCACAAATTTTGCTTGATTTGGAAACGATCTCTGGTCCATTCCAAAAGTTGGGTTTATAGGTGTCGTTACCTTATTCACCACGTTTGGCAGGTGGATCGCGTTGTTTCGGTAGTCAAGATTCTGTATCTCGAGGCATGCCGTGTAGGCCTCCGGTAAGGTCCTGGGTTTTTGGATTATCAACATTTGGATTATCAACATTTTCGATAAATCACCCCGCAGGCCTCTAATAAACACATCCAGAGCGCGGTTTCGGTAGGTTTCTACCAACGCGCCTACGGTTTCCGGAGAGTACGACTCCGTCTTAATTTTATTTATTATTAGCGAGAATTGATGGTTCACTGTCGCGTAGAACTCATCTAACTTCGCTCCCCTTTGAGTCAGCTGATTCAGCTGGTGCTCCAGCGTCCGAATGTCGCGTTTATCAGCATAGTGCAGCGACAAACATTTCTTTATCGCTGACCAATCGTCATCGAAAATATTATATGACACTAAAGCCGTATCGGCGCCCCCCCTAATTTTTTGCCTTATGTGCGAGAGTATCGCACGATAGATAGGTTTGTTTTTAACTATCTCGAAATCCTTGAGGATCCCTTCCACATTATGTATCCATGATACATACTGTGTTGGATCCCCGATAAAAACCTGAAGCTCCTTGACACAGTCAGGTAGCCTGCAGATATCCTTTAAGTCATCTTCGGTCTTTGGACCGCATAGTTGTACCGACTCACAGGTCGGAGCAACATTTGACTCGCCGGCACCTTCCAGATGTCTGAGGCGTCCTTCGAAACCCTTTAGGGTTTCCAGGATCGCATTAACGGCACCCGTCAACTCGAGAAGGGTTTTCCTTGTTTCTTCCATTATTGTGTAATTGATTTAGTTTTGAAAAAGTATAAATATAAATACCTTAATAAATCCCTCTTTCGCGCAGCTTGCCACTTACACAATTTTCCTTAATTAACTTAATTTAATTTACAAAAACTTTCACTTAAATTATACAGCTTCTTCTGGATGCTCACACACTAGCAGTATTGCTAATTTCTTCTTCACAATTCTTAAAATTTTTATATATTCTCTCAATGGGATATTCGATCTATCGCGGAATTTTTCTTCGCGAGATTTCACTGATTTTTCTTTTTTTGTTAAATTTGGGGGCGCGGAATTTTATCTTCGCAACACCGGTTTGTAAAGCTTACTTATAAAGCAATTTTATTTCTATAACAAATTCGGGAGCGCGGAATTTTTCTTCGCAACACCGGTTTGTTTAGCTTAATTAGCAAGTAATTTTATTTTTTTAACAAATTCGGGAGCGCGGAATTTTTCTTCGCAACACCGGTTCTTTTAGCTTAATTAGCAAGTAATTTTATTTTTTTAACAAATTCGGGAGCGCGGAATTTTTCTTCGCAACACCGGTTTGTTTAGCTTAATTAGCAAGTAATTTTATTTTTTTAACACTCACAATAACTTCATTAATTTCAGCATTGTTATTTTTATGTTTCACTTGTTGGCAAATGTCCTACGAAAAAGGAAAAACGTTATGTTAGTTGAACCGTTGTTGGGAACCGGCAATGCGGGAGGTGTCGTGTTCGTCCCGTTTAGTTGCAAGCAACCTACTAATGGCACGATCACCATCACCACCGTATCCTTTAGTCCTTCGGGATATCCACATGTTCTCATGGGTATGTGGAATGTTTGTGCCCTTGATTACAAAATGGTCAGCTGTGTTCTCATGGATACAGTGACGTATTCACTCTATAGAGCGCATTATAGTGGGCACATATCCATGGACAAAAAGGACACAGGTTTTAATGCCGGTCCCTGCTCGCGCGCCAGTTAAAGGATCACATCCGGGTGATCATAAAAAAAACGCGAACGCACGCCCACTAGGAGGCTTGTTGTTCGACTTACAAGTTTAAGAAAATAAAAACCGTTTATTTGTTTCCGTTATGGATTTATTGCTCTCGCTTCAACAGTCAACTTAGAACTAACTTATTCTATCCTAATCTCCCGTTAGAAAGCCACTGCTCCCACGGTGCGAATCGCTGATTCGTCAAATAGGCCACTGCACGCGTATCCGGTGGCAATGGCGCGCTCGTAACAAGATCCTCATGCACTGAAACTGTGGGAACAGGTTCAGACATGAATATGCTGACACAGCCAATGCGCATGACTTGCTATCATGAACTTTTGATCATGGCCTTGGGCTGTGGTGTTAACTTTGTTGTTGTTGTTGTTGTTGTTGTTGTTGTTGTTGTTGTTGTTGTTGTTGTTGTTGTTGTTGTTGTTGTTGTTGTTGTTGTTGTTGTTGTTGTTGTTGTTGTTGTTGTTGTTGTTGTTGTTGTTGTTGTTGTTGTTGTTGTTGTTGTTGTTGTTGTTGTTGTTGTTGTTGTTGTTGTTGTTGTTGTTGTTGTTGTTGTTGTTGTTGTTGTTGTTGTTGTTGTTGTTGTTGTTGTTGTTGTTGTTGTTGTTGTTGTTGTTGTTGTTGTTGTTGTTGTTGTTGTTGTTGTTGTTGTTGTTGTTGTTGTTGTTGTTGTTGTTGTTGTTGTTGTTGTTGTTGTTGTTGTTGTTGTTGTTGTTGTTGTTGTTGTTGTTGTTGTTGTTGTTGTTGTTGTTGTTGTTGTTGTTGTTGTTGTTGTTGTTGTTGTTGTTGTTGTTGTTGTTGTTGTTGTTGTTGTTGTTGTTGTTGTTGTTGTTGTTGTTGTTGTTGTTGTTGTTGTTGTTGTTGTTGTTGTTGTTGTTGTTGTTGTTGTTGTTGTTGTTGTTGTTGTTGTTGTTGTTGTTGTTGTTGTTGTTGTTGTTGTTGTTGTTGTTGTTGTTGTTGTTGTTGTTGTTGTTGTTGTTGTTGTTGTTGTTGTTGTTGTTGTTGTTGTTGTTGTTGTTGTTGTTGTTGTTGTTGTTGTTGTTGTTGTTGTTGTTGTTGTTGTTGTTGTTGTTGTTGTTGTTGTTGTTGTTGTTGTTGTTGTTGTTGTTGTTGTTGTTGTTGTTGTTGTTGTTGTTGTTGTTGTTGTTGTTGTTGTTGTTGTTGTTGTTGTTGTTGTTGTTGTTGTTGTTGTTGTTGTTGTTGTTGTTGTTGTTGTTGTTGTTGTTGTTGTTGTTGTTGTTGTTGTTGTTGTTGTTGTTGTTGTTGTTGTTGTTGTTGTTGTTGTTGTTGTTGTTGTTGTTGTTGTTGTTGTTGTTGTTGTTGTTGTTGTTGTTGTTGTTGTTGTTGTTGTTGTTGTTGTTGTTGTTGTTGTTGTTGTTGTTGTTGTTGTTGTTGTTGTTGTTGTTGTTGTTGTTGTTGTTGTTGTTGTTGTTGTTGTTGTTGTTGTTGTTGTTGTTGTTGTTGTTGTTGTTGTTGTTGTTGTTGTTGTTGTTGTTGTTGTTGTTGTTGTTGTTGTTGTTGTTGTTGTTGTTGTTGTTGTTGTTGTTGTTGTTGTTGTTGTTGTTGTTGTTGTTGTTGTTGTTGTTGTTGTTGTTGTTGTTGTTGTTGTTGTTGTTGTTGTTGTTGTTGTTGTTGTTGTTGTTGTTGTTGTTGTTGTTGTTGTTGTTGTTGTTGTTGTTGTTGTTGTTGTTGTTGTTGTTGTTGTTGTTGTTGTTGTTGTTGTTGTTGTTGTTGTTGTTGTTGTTGTTGTTGTTGTTGTTGTTGTTGTTGTTGTTGTTGTTGTTGTTGTTGTTGTTGTTGTTGTTGTTGTTGTTGTTGTTGTTGTTGTTGTTGTTGTTGTTGTTGTTGTTGTTGTTGTTGTTGTTGTTGTTGTTGTTGTTGTTGTTGTTGTTGAAGCAGCCTTTCCACGTTGCGAAGCAGCCTTAGCGCAATGAAGGTTGATTTGGACAACCTTCATACTAAAATTGTCGCTTTGAGGGGACTTTTGTGTGCGAGTCCCCTCTTTTGCAGCCTCGTCCTCTGAGCTGTTAGAGCGGATTCCTGCTCAGAAGGCTACGGGTAGGACCTTTGTCATTTCCGGCAGTGGCGCCAGACAATGTCTGTCTGGGACCCAGACGTGTGGGTTTGCGTACTGGGTTAGGGTTGCTTGACCCGGCAGAGGGAGCAGAAGAGTTATTGTCTTCTTTTCCAATCTGCTGCATTTTGGGTTTAACAGCTGGTGTAGGAACAGGCGTTACCGTTCCCACAGGAGACTGTATAACTGCGGGGCTGGACTGCGACCTGGAAGGTTCGGAAGTTCTTGAAATATCAGCGGTGGAGCAGGCGTGAAGCGATTGATCAGCCCCTTTAGGCACCTGCTCGCTGCTGTTAGGCCCTGTGGTGTTTGGTGACTTCTTAGTGTAAGGATTCTTCTTGGTCCTGAACTGAACCCGGTTCATGTTATAGAGCGGTTGACAGTTTAGATCCTCAAGGAGTTTCACTGAACACTCATCCATCGAAATTATCAAGGCAAGACCCTGGGAGTTCGATACCTCCCGAACAACTTTCCAGTCCATTGTAGGTAGTAGTGTAGTGACCGCAAAATGTTGTTCGCGGAATTTGGGAAAGTCATCTCCTTCCTTGGCATTATCCCAAGGCAGAATTTTATTTGAAATACCAGTCAGCACAGTTAATAGTTAGCCACCCAGGCTTGTTTGAGCAGCCCAGAAATCTTATCTGTGGTCCATCCTCGGGGAGCTTATGCACCTCCCTAATGATGGCATTCTCTGTACAGGCTAGATCTTAAGAGATCCCACCACATCAGCGAACAAGGGAGCATTTGGTTTTGCTTTCTTGTTCGCGTCTTCTTGTTGGAGGTCGACATTGGTTTCCTTTTCAGGCACAGATCTTCTATCCCTTTGTTTTTAATGGATTCGGTTTCCGGAGCGTCAGAGCAGCTCCTGTAGGCCTCTTCCGTGAGCACGGAGCTCAATGTATCGACGGATTCAATGTTACTGTCGGTAATCTCTCCTTCAGGATGGTCTGTCCGTCCATCACTTTGAGATGGTTCAGCCACAGGCTAACAGAAAGAGATAGGATTGTCCATATCTCCATCAGTTTGGTTGTTGTTTTTTGTTGGAGGATTAATTTTGTTCCCACGAGTAACTAGGAAAATATTGTCCATCTGCGCAGAGCCCCGCATACGCAGATTAGGCTATTTAAAACCGGAGGCCGCCTGATTCCGGAGTACACCGTTTGCGACTGAGATATTTTAAATGATACTTTAAGGGAATTAGAGGCGGTAATCGACAGAAAAGTGAATGTCTTAAGACTGTATTCTATCATTGTTATCACTCTCAAAGAAGAATTCTTAAGGGAGGTTAACAGTATCCTTGACAAGAATCTCCCGGATTCGATACTCAGTCCAGGCTGCATTGTATTATCGAAAAATATAGGTCTCTTTTTAGTCTGATCACCAACCACGAATCAGTAAAGACCATAGTGCTTGCAGAAATTAAGACAAGTACCACTGAGCCGCTATGCACCAAAAGTTACCCTTATCCAACGCCCATTCGAAAGGAGTTTGATAAGGAAATTAAAAAACTTTTGCAAGAGAGAATAATAAGACCTTCAAAGAGCCCTTATAACCCCAATTTGGGTTCCATTTTGGTTCCAAAGAAACTGAAACAATCAGGGGGAAAGCAAAACCGAATGGTGATCGATTATAAGAGGCTGAATGCGGTCAATATTTCGGACGCATATCCAATACCTGACATAGACTCTAGGCTTGCCAGTTTTGGCAAGGCACATATTTCACGACCCTTGATCTAATAACGAACTTCCATCAGATTTCAATGAATCCATGCGACATACCCATAACCGCATACCCTTTAAATCGTGGACACAATTTTTTCAAAATTGGAGTAAGCTAATCTGAAGGTAAATCTCGAAAGGCACATTTAATGAAGTCGGAAGTTGACTTCCTTGCGTATATGATAACACACGACTGTATAAAAGTTGACACGAAAAAGGTAAGTGCAATATAAAATACCCAGAAAATCTTAAACAACTAAAAAGTTTGCTAGGCCTCACGTCTTACTACAGGACATTTATTCGCGACTACGCCAAGGTTGCCAAACTGTTTACCAACCTCACTCGTGGGAGCAACTCACAGATCAAGGTCAATGAATCTAGAAGAGTCCCAATTACGCTGAACGAGGAAGTGTTGCAGGCCTTAAACGACCTACGCCATCCGAAATTTTTTCATTCCCTGACTTCGAAAAACCTTTTTATTTGACGACAGATGCATTTAATTACACTATAGGGGTAGTTCTGTCACAAGGTAAGTCCAATTCGGATAGGCCAGTCACATACATGACCCGTTCTTTATACAAGTAGGGTTATGGATAGGGTATCATACAGTTCGCGCCAAGCGGACTGTAGCTTTACTATATGTGTTTACGTAAAATTTATATGAACCGAACCGAGGTATATCACTGGACCTAGCACACTGCCTTTTCCTACATAAGCTTTAATTTCTCTTAATGCTGAGTACTCTGTCTCTTGTGTAATTCTGAAAAATCGGTCTGATATACATGACTACAGAATTGTTGAAAACAGATTCGGCAGTTGCATTCGTAATTTGTGAGTCAGTCCTTTGTGAAAGACTTTATCGCAAGCCTGTGCGATAGCAATAAATATTGCAGAGCACACATTTTCGCCTTAAATACCTTTGCGATCTTATCTGTGATTCTATGCACTTGAGTGCTTATTTCTAAGTCCAAATTTGTTCACTAAAATGCTGTTTTCTCCGAAAATTTTCATAGAAACCAAAAAAAAAGTGTATAACTAGATATTTAGCCAATATTTTCAAAAAATATTTTTTAAAAAAATTTCCTAAAATGAAATAAAATGCTAATTTTTTTTTGCCCTCCTCGAGTGTTGAACTTGACGAGTTGTAGGGGCTGAGTAAAGTCAAAGATTCTTGAGGTGTCTCCCCCCTCTAAATGAGTCCTGAAACCAAAAAACACTCTCCCCACTCTGCCCTTTTCCATTCCTCGATCCGGCTTTCCATTTTCGCTGTATCCCTCCCAGCCTCACCTCTGGGATAGTTAAACTGTCATACGACGCGTGCCCCAAGTTAAAAAATAGCTCAATCGTGAACGGAGTATCACGGAGATTAGCTAGCCTTATCTGCATACGGCAGATCTCTGTGCAGACGTACCTTTTATTTCTCCGCAACTCCTGGGAATCAAATTAAATAAAATGAAAAAAAAAACAAAAGGCAACCCCCGTCCAGGAGAAATCAGGGTTGTGTGAAGGCGAACTTTAGACTTCAGCCATCTCCCTACTGGTAGGGGCGTTGGAAGAGCAGGAACTGCTAGCTAGCGATAGTGAGAAGCTCGAAAGAACACGCACTAGCTAGAGCGAATTCACCGGTGAGACGGCTAGTACTCACACCGGTGATTCTAAGGGTAACTTGGTCGAAGGGGAGTCAAGGCAGCTGCAACATCCGCAGCCCAAGCAACCTCCAAGACTCTAAAAGACGAGGACATTACAGAAGGGAGGGAAGCAGTGGAATCGGCTGGCTCTACCGCCGTGCCCGCCACCTCTATCACTGCTGTAAAAGGCATAAAAAGTGCCAATAAAAAGGAAAAGGTTTGGCTACGCAACGCTAAGTGCAAAGTAGATAAATTCGTAGGTCGCGAAAATCGCAGCAATTGGGAAAAGACCACCTTAGGGAGATCGAAGGCCATTCTGGCCAGCGAATCGCTTACCCGGCACGCACATAAGGGTAACGATGCTGCAAAGACAGGAGTGGAAGCCGCGTTGGCACCCTCTATCTGCTATGCAGACAAATTGAAAGAGGGCGTTAGAATCTGTGGAAAGGGGGGTAGTTTAAACAGCCAGAGAGGCGGATCTGACGATGCCGTGGAGCCAAACGATGCAAAAAAAGTGAAGGCGAGTACTTCATCGGCAATGCGTCGTAAAGCGACCCGAAAGACGAGCTTCTCGTGGCTGTGATAAACGAGCGTTGCGGTCGTCTGACAATCGACCAGTGGAAAAACTTTGAAGAGAAGTTTCAAGACGCCCTGTGGAAGGAACTATCCGCCGCAGGAAACGGGGATCTTCAATTCGATGGCGCTAGTTGGGAAGGCTAACGCAAGGTTATAGCTTGTGGAAACAAGCTCTCCGTTGAATTGCTCAGACGCTTCGTTTTGGGAGTGTCCGACGCATGGGAGGGCGTCAAGGTCAAATGTGTTACCGTTGTTGAGTTGGCAAGTACACTCTTCCCAAGGCATGGGTATGGGTGCCGTGTCCATACACGCACACAGAGAAGCTCCTGGGACTACACCATGTGCAAAATTGGGAGTTAAAAGCCTATACGTGGCGAGTCCTCAAGACTGTGCGTAGACGGCAATACGGGAAACACTTTCTGTTGGCCCTAAACAGGGATTGTCTACCATGCCTGAAAAAGTCGAAAGGTAAGATACAGTATGGGGAGATTGATGGTTAAGCCATCGACCAAGGACAATGAAGAGGAGGAGCCCCCTCAAGATGATGGAAGTGCTGCAGATATATCTGCACCACAGTAGGGCAGCGACGGCCCGTCTGGTGGAATACGTCACCAAGCAGGACATGGCAAGTCAGCAAAATCGAATGCTGGTGATGGGCTGTGACGCAAACGCAACTCATACTTAATGGGGAAGTAGTGACATCAACACAAGAGGTGAGCGGCAGGAGGTGTTAGAAGGGCTAGAAGTAAAGAATTGGAGAGTAGTCGATGAGGCGTCTATGTCGGATAACAGATACACTTCAAGGTTATTTTCCAAAACAGGGTATGCAGCTTCCAAAGAATTCCTAGGAAAACTGATTGGGAGAAGTTTACGGGGTTAGTAAACAAACACCTGAATCGGCAATCTGTAAGCTGTGTTCACTTTGCTAGTTTAGAAAGGGCGGTAGACAAAATCAGCAAGGCACTAACTATGGCGTTTGATAAAGCGTGGTGGTGGAATAGGGAAATAGGTTCAAAGAGGAGAGAGGTCAGAAAACTCTACAATAGACGAAACTTTTCCTAAGTGACAGTACGTGGAATGAGTACTACGAATACAAAACGTAATTCAAATACTGAGTCAGAAAGTCAAAAAGGGCTTCATGGCAGCAACAGACGAGGCTTTGAGATTACGCAAAATTCTTTCAAACGAAGCGAGCATTCCTAGCTACCTCAAAAAAAAACGACGTAAACTGGGCTGAGAGCAGCCAAGAGGTTCTAGAGACTTTAGTGGAAACCCACTTTTCTGGATCCGCTTTATCAGTTTACTCTGAAACGCTAAGGCACAACGAGAACATCAACTTCTCTCTCTGCAAAGATAAGATAGGTGTTTTTATAAATAGGAAAAAGTACGGTGGGCAATCCAGTCCTTTAAGCCGTATAAATCTGCCGGTCCGGATGGTATTTTACCGATCACGCTTCAAAAGTCACCGGAGTTAGCAATTTTGGATAGAAATTTTAGTCTAGAAATTGCGTATATAGAGCCAAAGCCCAATAAGTTTGTCATCTTTCATGCTGAAAACCCTAGAGCGTTTATTGGACATTCATATTAGGGCAAAATGCAACAATGGTTTTTTGACCGAGTCACAACATGCATACATGAAAGGAAAATCTATTGAAACCGCCCTACACAAGGTGGTGGGAAAAATAGAAAACAGTTTACACCTTGGTGGGTTTGCTATGGCGGCCTTTCTTGACATAGAAGGAGCCTTCAGTAATGTGGAGTGCAGCGCTATTAGAAGCGCTCTAGCGGTTGCAAATATTAAACAGGGCATTATAAGTTGGGTTTGCAGCATGCTTGCAAGTAGGAAAATAAATTGTTCAATTGGTCAAAGCTCAGTCAGATCATCGGTAACAAGAGGAACACCCCAGGGGCGAGTCATATCACCACTCCTGTGGGTGCTGGTTATAAATCACGTTCTCAAAAAGCGTAGGACAATGGATATTAGTGCCACGGGATATGCAGATGACGTGTCATAATTTTTAAGCACCTTAAGTGAGGTTATGGAGGTCGCTTTGAAGACAAAGCAAGTGGTCAAAAAGCTGTGGTCTCAATAAAAACCCTTCCAAAATGGAACTGGCTCTTTTTACCAGAAAATATAAGATACCGCAACGGAGTAGAATTATCCCTTTCAGATAGTGCAAAGTATCTAGGCATAATTCTAGATAAAAAATTGAACTGGAATCTTAATGTTGCGGAAAGAATTAAAACGGCTGATAATGCTTGTTCCCCAGGGATCGCGATGGGCACACCTAGGTGCCTAGTGTTGTGTGATGGCTTTTACATCATACCCCTGTTTTAACCGAACCTAACCTAAATAAAATGCTATCCGTCATCTTCTTATCGCTTTTTTCTTTGGGGCATATAGGGATATGGATAGGGTATCATACTGTTCGCCCCAAGCGGACTGTCGCGTTTCCTTATATTTTTAAATGTTTTTATCGAAATTGTTTTAAAATTTCCCCTGTAATTATATTAAACCCTGGTCCCTTTTGTATGTGTATGCCTTCCTTAACTTCTTTGTCAGTTCTTTAACTGTTACCGACCGAATACGTCTACCTTCTTTGTACCTTACATCGATTCCTTGATAATCTTTATCTTCATAAGGTTTGAAGAAACCCTCAAAATATTCGACAAAAGTATTCCCTTTTTCTTGGCTACTTTTTACCAATTTACATTCAATGGTTTTTACTGGCGGAATGTGAGCATTGTCCTACTAATTTTTTTTTTGTTTCCTTTCAAAGGGAGTAGTCTGTAATACCAGCATTTGTAGTACTAGTAAGGAAGCTTTTTAAACACTCATTATTAAATTCTCTTATAGAAATTCTGAGCTTATTATTTAATCTGTTCAATATTGTTTTGTCGCTTGGCGGCCATGTCTATGGCCAACGCTTTCCAGCTTTCCTCTTTATACCCTATCCTAACGGTGTATTTATTTTGACACATAGCTTGTAACACCCCTTAATAATTCGTTGTAGACCCCAAAAAGTATATATATTTATGATCTGACCAAAACCTTAGATTATTAGGTCCGTCCGTCATCAATTTTTAGGCCTTAAATTCAATCTAGAAAGCTGAAATTTATAACATATACTCCATATACTCCTGTTTTTTTTAAAATAAATAAAATAATTTATTTTAAGAAAACAGGAGTTTTATTTTAAAATACCTTTTAAAATAATTTTTCTGTAGTCTTTAGCTAGGAGGGCAGTATACTACTGCAACAGATATTTGCCCACTGCTCGCTTTATTCTTATAAAAATTCCTTGCACGGCACATGATTAGATTTTTATTTCCATGTAGTGAACAATCGTATTATCTGTTAACACTGCAGCCCGAAGTTTTTTATAGCTATGAGGACGGACGGTACAAACCGTATCCCAGTTTAAAGTCAGTATTTAATTTAAAGTTCGTCCCTGAAATAAGACATCTATGTTGTTTATAACGAGAGTCAGTTGCATCTCGTCCTTTCCATTAGCATTAGAATTAGTATTTTCTGTTCTGTCTCTTAAGCATTGATATTCTACCTAATATCGCCTCATAGCATTATTCCATGGTATCAATCTTGTTTTGGATTTGTTTCGTAAAGCCATATATTTATACTCTATCCTAAGGGTATATTAATTTTGGCACATAGTTTGTAACACCCCTTAATATTCGTCGTAGACCCATAAAAGTATATATATTTATGATCAGGACCAAATCCTAAGACTATCTAGCAATGTCCATCCGTCCGTACGTACGCAATTTTTAGGCCTTTAAAATTAAGCTAGGAAGCTGAAATTTGGACCACATATTCCCTAGGGCTCCGACATGGTTAAGTGTAAAATTTTTTTGAAAACGCCCACCGCCACGCCCACAGCCACGTCCACAATTTAGAAAATATCTTTTTAAAGCTAAAGTTATAGAGATAGAGTGTTACAACCTTCACAAGGTATGTAGGCACTGCCCTGCTTTATAAGTTTGTCATATAAAGTTTTTTGCCACGCCTACTTTTTGTGCGCGCTTTTTACAAAAATGCTGTTTTCTTCGAAAACTTTCATAGAAACCGAAAAAAATGTTTAACAAGATAAGACCCAATATTTTTTCCAAAATATCGCCCATACAAAGTTTTTGGCCACGCCCACTTTCTGGGGGCGTTTTTTCAAATAAACATTACAAGTTTGTCATATAAAGTTGTTTGCCACGCCTACATTTTGTGGGCTTGTTTCACTAAACTGCTGTTTTATTCGAAAATATTTAAAGAAACCGAAAAAAAATATTTAACAATATATTTAGCCAATATTTTTTCCAATATATCGCCTATCGTTGTTGGCCACGCGCAATTTTTGGGGGCGTTTTTTTTTGCAAAAAAAATATTTATATTTTTTATAAAATTTTTAGAATGAAATAAAATGCTACCCATCATCTTCTTAACGCTTTTTCCTTTGCGGCATATAGGGATATGGATAGGGTATCATACTGTTCGCCCCCACGCGGACTGTAGTTTTTCCTTATGTTTTTCTTCTCTTTTTCGATGGGGTTGTTCTCTCTACCCATTTACTTTTCCCAAAAGGGTCGCTACTAAACAATAAATGGTTAATCTCTTTTGTTTTGTTCATTGCATTTGTTATTGATCTTAACTTTTGTTTGTGTTTATATGCACAGCTGCTCCTGACATGAAGAACAGACGCTGATCGGGGAGCCGCCCAATATGGGCTTTTTGTGACAAGGGTCCGCGGGGTCGTTACGCCCGTTTCTCTAAAGAAGTATTCGGTCTATTATAAAATCATAATAAAAGATTTTTCGAATATTATACGCCCTCAAAAAGAAGGCGTGCCAAGAACTTTGTGTGGAAAATATGTAAGGAGGTCAGTCTGTCAGGTCAGGCTTAGTGCTTTATTCCATCAAATTTAGGCTTAAAAAGTTTTTATTCTTCATTTTGGGCGTGGAAGTAGGCGTATCAAAAACATTTGTACACGCTAGAATTTCTGGACCCTGAAATTTAAAGGCCTAAAAATTCTTGACGGACATACGGACATTATCAAATCATCTTAGGTTTTGGCCCTGATCATAAATATATAGACTGTTGGGGGTGTACGACGAATATTAAAGGGTGTAACAAACTATGTGTCAAAATTAATATACAATTGGGAAATGGTATAAAAACATATACATACACACGTATGGCAGTAACAATAGCAAATAAAATGTGAAGATTAAATTCGTAGTCCCGTTTTTTTTTTTTCAAATTAAAATTTCCTTTTCATAGCTGCGTAAAGGACGACACATATAAGCTCTTCATCAAATTTGTAATTGGTATCTACCTTCCATATTAACTACTGACACTTTAAATACAATTTTTAAGAATATGTATCACATTTCTTTAATAATCCATTCCAATAAAAATAGAAATAGATGCTTACTTCGCTCCACTTTAGCTACAATAGTAAAGTGTTATTGAACTCATTTAATTCACCAAACAAGTTTTTACAATCATATTTTCTTGCACGCACAAGTCTCATGGAATTAATAACAAAAAAAATTTACATCGATTCATAACTATGAAACCCAAGAAAAAACTACTTTTATGCATAAATTTGCTTATTTCAGTAGAAGGTACTTATATAGTTGTTGAAGGCCTGCGGCAGGAGAATGAACGCATCAATTTCCAGTAGTCGTTTTTTGTTACCCGTGACATGCGATGAGCTATTAGCGATCTGTTATGTGTCTCTAAGCTAATGACTTTCTGTTCACCACTTAATATCATATGATAATACACGTGCCACGTTTAGGCCATTAAATCCCATTCATGACGTAATTTTTTCAATCAATGAACAAAGTGAAACATTTCCTTTGGGAGATCAGATTTTCCACGGGATTCAATTTCATTAATTAACACGGACACAAACTTTATCGTCTCGAAGAGGAAACACAACTGTGAATTACTTTTGGTTTTGAAATCACATAATATGTAAAGGTACACAAAGTACTAAGTTATTTAATATACTGAGAGAGAAATGTCCGAAATTTCTACTCGGCATTCGTCCGGCCCAGTGTTATGTATGGTATGTCTTTGAACTGGTTTTTCTCACGAAAACAATTTTTATACCCTATTCTAAGGGTATATTAATTTTGCCACATAGTTTGTAACACCCCTTAATATTCGTCGTAGACCCATAAAAGTATATATATTTATGATCAGGACCAAATCCTAAGACTATCTAGCAATGTCCGTCCGTCCGTACGCAATTTTTAGGCCTTTAAAATTAAGCTAGGAAGCTGAAATTTGGACCACGCATTCCCCAGGGCTCCGAAATGGTTAAGTGTAAACATGTTTTGAATACGCCCACTGCCACGCCCACAATTTAGAAAAAACCGTTTTAAAGCTAAAGTTAGATATCTTGTGAAGTGTTACAGCCTACAGGCACTGCCCTCCTTTATAAGTTTGTCATATTAAGTTTTTTTTCACACCTACGTGGGCGTTTTTTTCAAAAAAATTTTTTTTTTTTTTATTAATAGAATGAAAAAAAATTCTATCCGTCATCTTCTTAATGCTTTTTTCTTTGGGGCATATAGGGATATGGATAGGGTATCATACTGTTCGCACCCAGCGGACTGTAGCCTTTCCTTATGTTTTTTTCCTTTTTTTTCCCTCTCCGTTCGACCGAAATTCCCATAATTTTCCCACAATGATATATTTAAATAATTGCAAATTAAAACCGAAAAATTTTTTTTTAATATTCGTCAACTATACATACATTATGTATTATTTGAAAAAACAGTTGCATTATATCAATAAATGATTTTTGCGACCTATACCTTCAAAGGGGTTTCACCCAGATGTGTTTTTTTGGGATCATCAGTGGATTGATATATACATATCTAATCCATACGCACTTTTCTTCTCGATTTCTTGCCGAGTAAGTGCTTGTTTTCAAGTTTTAATTATGACCGCTACACAAATTCTTCACTTCGAAGATGGCCGAATTATTTAAAAAAGTTTTATTAAAACGGAACAAACATCAAACAAACATATATTAAAAAATATTTTATAATTCAGTAATACGAAATAACAGTGGTACAACTGGTGAATAATCAAATAAAAGGTACTACAATGTAAAACTAAATAACTTCAAAATGACTAACAAAACAGAACAAGCAAATAAAAGAACACTGTATATACATTATATAGACTCATATTTTTTGTAGCGAGTGAACAAAAAGATTGCATTTAAGCAGTCGCGTCTATTTTATTTCCTTTTTTAGTTTTCACATCCGTTACTATAGAAAAATTGTTAGGATTCTGCGTTGGAATGAGGTACCGATAAGGAATATTTTACAACTTTCATTTAATTTGAAAAACATTTAGACTAATCATGTTTTTTAATCATACATTTTTCTGCAGCTCTTTCTTTTTAAAATATGAATAGCTATAACCGAATTTATTAGGGCTCAATTCCTTTAAATAGGACAACGTCATCAAAATTCCCACAAAAAGGTAAATTTCCCACGACTTACTAACACTGGTCCGGCCCTAATTTCGAGAAATTTATAATAGATAATTTTTAATAGATTGATGCCATTGTTTTTTGAGGTCGCAGTATTAAAAATTTGGTGGGAAAGTAGGAATGCAGTGAAGTGGGATTGTTATGATTCCTGTAGTCCTGATCAGAATTTCGTCGCTAAATGGAGAGAAGAAGATGACCGCAAATGTTGAGGGCCATGGAGTTTAATAAATTATGTTGCATTTCGGTTAAATGAGCACGTTCATCATGTCAGATGCGTGCCTCGCACCAATGAGCACATGGTCGACTTGGCTGGTGGTTCGAACGTCTGGTAACTGGTCTGGTTACTGTGTGAATCCTGAGCCGTGGAAACCTAGTGGCACTTACCAACGTATAACAAGCTGCAGCAAAGTCAATTGGTCGGTTAATGTTATCTGTTGTCGTTTTGTGGACGGTGATGATGAACCGCGCAAAGATGTTTTCCTTCCCGAATTTAGCATTGAAGTTGCCGATTACAATTTTGACATCGTACTCCGGACATGCTTCGTAGGCTCTGTCTAGGAGGTGATAAAATTCCATCACAGAGGCGTGTGCACATATTAGGCTTATATTTTGGAATGTAGTTCTATGAAGATAAAAAGATTCATAAAATCTTCACTTTGAAGACAATTACTGTAGAATCGTTTATCCAGGGTCTCGCTATGGATTAATCAAAAAATGTTGGCAGTACTCGTCATTACTAGTTGATACATGATGTATTATTTAAAACAGTTGCTTTATACCTAAAGAAATTTTGTAAAATGAATGTTAGAAAAATGATTTTAGCTAAAATGCATGCTCTTAAAGCTAAATTTAAAAAAAAAAATAAAAAAAATGTGAACTAATTTTAAAACTTCTTACAGTTTTAAACGACCCCCTTTGTGGCGCCATCACACTCAAAAAACTTACAAAACTTACATAAACTGTTTAATGTATATAGATGTATCTATGTATGAATATCACCGTTCAGTATCACCTTTGCATGTACATTTTTGTCTTTGTCTCTGCTCAGTATTTTGTTGTTGTTGGGCGCTGTGGCTCATGAACGTACGAAAAAACCCTGACCATCTTAGTGGAATTGGTGGTCTCCCACAGGATGGCTCCCAACATGTCTCCCAAAAGTTGGTAGAGGTCGAGAGAATGTTGACTTATGCCAAATTACAGCTATGATCAATATATATGGGTATACAGCAAAATTAAAAAACAAGAAAGAGATATAGTCCGCTTATGGGCGAACAGTATGATACCCTATCCATAACCCTATATGCCCCAAAGAAAAAAGCATTAAGAAGATGATGGATAGCATTTATTTTCATTCTATTATTAAAAAAAAAATGTTTTTTTGAAAAAACGCCACCAAAAAGTGGGCGTGGCCAAAATCATATGTTGGAAAAAATATTGGCTAAATATCAGCATTTTATTAAAAAACGTCCTCAAAAAGTAGGCGTGGCAAAAACTTTATATGACAGACTTATAAAGGAGGGCAGTGCCTACATATCTTGTGAAGGTTATAACACTGTATCTCTCTAACTTTAGCTTTAAAACGGTTTTTTCTAAATTGTAAGCGTGGCAGGGGGCGTACACAAAAAAAATTTACACTTAGGGCTACAGTTCGGAGCCCTAGGGAATATGTGGTCCAAATTTCAGCTTCCTAGTTTAATTTTAAAGGCCTAAAAATTGCGTACGGACGGACGGGTGGACTTTGGTAGATAGTCTTAGGATTTGGTCCTGATCATAAATATATATACTTTTATGGGTCTACGACTAAATGTATATATATTTATGATCAGCATCAAAGTCTAAAACTATTTAGCAATGTCCGTCCATCACCAATTTTTAGGCCTTTAAATTAAAGCTACGAAGCTGACTTTTTGAGTACACACTCCATAGGGCCCCGAGAGTTTTAAAACGTTTGTAAGATAAACGATAAAGTTTTTTCCACGCCTACTTTTTGTAGGCGTTTTCACTAAAATGCTGTTTTTTTCCGACAATAGTAACTAAAAAAAGCCAACATTTTTTCAAATCTAGTCCAAAGACAAATCGTAAATGCTCCGTGGTATATCAGAAACGCCGATATCAACAGAGATCTAAGTATACCTACCATTGAAGACGAAAAACGAAATTTTGCGCGTAATAACACACTCGCCTAATTGGCCATTGCATTGACGCTGTACTACAGATTCTAGATCAGAGAAATCTTGTGCGCCGATTACAAAGGATAAAACCTTTTCAATTAGCGCAATAAAATGTAACCACATATTATTGTCGGTATAAGCAAGTGCTTCCGCTGGGAGGTTTCCTGCCGAACGTAATTAAATATTTAAATTAAAACTGCTTAATAGGCATGAGCCTGGTTGTAGTACAAAAATATTTTGTAGGGGGGTGTTTCTAGCGGGTTAAAATGTCATGCTATTATGAGCACGCGCTGCCGGTCCTCATAATGTCTCATGGAAGATTTTACACCTACCCTCGGAAAAAAAATATTTTTCTTGTAAATACATCGCCCGTACAAAGTTTTTGCCAACGCCAACTTTTTGGGGGTAATTTTTAAAAAAAAGTATTTTATTACAAATTTCGTAGAATAAAATAATATGCTATCCATCATCTTCTTATGCTTTTCTCTTTGGGACACGGTTATGGATATGGTTTCATACTGTTCGCCCCAAGCGGTTGCCACAAACGGAGATGGACAAGTACTTCACATTAATGCGGTTTTAGTGTTTATTGTGTACTACTAGTGTTTGAAAGCCCTAGTAACGCCTTGTTCTCTTGAATTGTATTTGCATTATTAATCAGCGTAATCAACTTGTAACGCACTGATGGCTAATGAATTGTTCTGGCATGTTAAAATCCCCGAAAAACCCCCTATCACCAAAAAATGTAGGGTTTCTGTGGTACCTTGTCGACCAAAGTGTTTTAGTATGACGACAGAAGATGGTTCAAGCGAAGCACCAAAATTCTCCAAGCATTACTTTTGCGCTCTTACCACTGGTGAGGGAAAACTACGCTCATTGATGGCATTAAACAAACATTCAATGAATATCAATTACGCCAGCTTTTCAACTCCATAGCTCTGCAGTTAATCCTAGCTTTATCACAAGTACAAAGAACACTGGCCGATTTGAGCCGCCTTGATAGATGTAATGGTCGACACTCATCACGTAAAGTTAATTCCACAACTCATCTCACCTGATCGACTTTGACAAGCATTTGTCCACATCAAAGCAAGTCTTCCTTTATAACTCAGGTTTCCGGTTACACAAACTGATATAACTTAATTCTATCACATCATGGTAGAGTACTTGAAGATCATATAATTTTTAAGCCCACGATAAAGGAAGCCGCTAACCAGTCTTGATGAATTTGATCTATTCAAGGTCACACCAGTTGCAGTACTCGTGGACGGAGCGTTCGTTACCATAAATCCATCTACAAAGTACATAATGGTCACTTTGCACCGCGACCAATGTTACCCTTTATCAGAATCGGAGTTCCAGCAGTTCTTCTCCTTAACCACAGAGAGACACTTGTGCAATCAACATCATCCATGAGGATCAGAAATTAGTTCCTGTGAATCCAACTAACCAAGACATGGTCAACAGTCTCCATCATGCAAAGTAACTACTGCCAATGATGGGCCTCACTGAATACAACTATTCAATCCGAATGAGTGGTTTTACGTGACGACCTACGTTAAATATCGTCTGCAATGGCACTGTCAACTAACCATTTTCGAAGGATCGGGAAAACTAAAAATTCAGCCTAGCTGTTTGATAAAGGATGATCTAATAACTTTACGTGGACATTCAATCTACCCATTGTTTTCAAAGATGTCTCTTTCACCGCAAACAAATCTTTCTGATATAGCTATACCGGATAGATTGGATGCATTAGCTTCTCTACCTCTTTATTACAAAAATCATTTGCGGGTACTAGAATCACTTTACCAGCAACTACACAATCTCAAGATGACCTTACCTTCTGCAACCTACCAGAACAATGATATTAGCCAATACACTCTTGGTTACCTTGGATTACTGGCTTCACTCATGATACTTATTGTCATCCTTTTGAAGCTTCACTGCAAATACTTCAGGGTGAACACGAAAAATATCAAGGCCTGTGAAGACAACAGCAACAGCAATAAGTTCCGAGAGCCAGGATCCCAAGAACATAACATTCCCATAATTTTGAACATAGTTCAACGCGGGAGAATGTATGAATTCATAAATTCGTAGCACACAGATAGCTTCACTATGCATGTTTTGATTTTTTCATAAACAGCCCAACAATGGTAAGAGGCATTGATTCAAATGAAAACATACTTGGATATATTTTGGTGCTTCCCTTAAATCTTCTCCTTTCGTCAGAGTGAAACACTTTGGAGAACAAGGTACGACAGAAATCGTACAGGATTTCCTAAAGCTATGTTAAAGTTGAAGATTGTTTCTATCTGTCTTCTGATCACTCGCCTGCCATTTTGTCAATTAGCTGCTGCCGATTGACCAAATTCCATACCGGCTTCGTATAGATATCTGCCTATTGATGTAGCACATAAAGATCCCCAAAAGGTGTGTTTTGAATAAAAATCACCACATATAACCTTTTTCTTTAGCTTTTGCCTTGAAGGGAAACAATATCAGTCAGTTTAGCGCTTCTTATTTACGCGAGCCGTAATTATTTGCACATTATGCACCTCGAGTTTCGTAAAGTTTTCTCTGGAATGCTTGCCAGACGATTAGACAAACGTATGTTTAAAAAGCTAGACGAGCTCGAACATAAATTTTGAGGTATATATCATACAACATAAACATAAAAGACGCAACCGAATTAAAAATCGTAACATGAAATTCAAACGGCCTAATGCAAAAGATGGACGAACTAGAGGTATTCATTCACACAAAAGGTATAGACATATGCTTAGTTTCGCGTAAATGAGAAGCTCAAAACTTTTGATATTGCGTCTATCTATATCCCTCCAAAGAAAAAGCTAAAGAAAAATGATTTTATAAGTATCTTTGACTCACTCGAAAAAAAAATCGTTATAGTTGATGATTTTAATGCAACTTAGAAGAAACGTTTATTGACGGTCAAGAGCTAAGTGAAGTTACGATCTTATCGGAGATACCTAACAATTTTTAAATTAATAGTCTCAACTCCGCTATGAAATACAAAAATTGAAACTAAACAAAGCTCGAGGATACGACTTAATTACGGGGCGGGTTCTTAAAGAGTTTCCTAGGAAAGAACTAATTATGTTCGTTTATCTCAAAAATGCTTCGTTTAGGTTATTATACATTCTACGACAATGAAAGGTAGGCGAGTTCATGGTATGACAAGAAATCGTATAGACCAATATCTCTTTTACCATTTCTTTAAATTTACTAAAACGGTTACATCCGATTATCAAAGAGCGCCGATTAATACCAACTAGGGTTTAGAATTAAACACTCTACAATCGACCAGGTTTATCGAATATATAATAAAATTGAAAAAGCCCTTGATAGGAAAAATATATTTTCTAGCGTTTTTTTCGACGTCTCCCAGGCATACGGGATTGAAACATAAGCTAAAATTAGCCCTTTCCCAAAAAAATATATGCGATATTATGTTTTTATTTAGCGGAAAGACTCTTCTTTTTTAAGCACGAAAATTAAGTCCTGGGACCGAGTCTATTTTTAATAATTACTCGAAATATTCCGCAGGAAGAAGGCACATAGACTCCCTATAAATTCCGAACGCAAATGAAGCTAAATATTTGGGTTTGACATTAGACGCTTAACTGAAATGGAAATCATACTTAAAAAAGAAACGAAAAGAGCTCGTTATTAAGTATAATCAAATGCTTGGGCTGCTTGGTTGGTTTGCAAATCTCAGTATACAAAACAAGCTGCTTTTATACAAGCAAATTCTGAAACTGGTTAAGACGTATAGTATACAACTTTCAGGTTGTACCAAAGCAAATAACATCAACATTTTACATTACCGTGGTATATCCGAAATAGTGATATCCACAGAGATTTGGATGTTGCAACCATTAAAGACTAAATAAAATCTTTTGCCCGTAGGCAGCCGTAAAAGCACTCGCCTTCGCGGTCATTGCATAACGAAATGATATATATTTAGAACGATACAAATTTAGTACTTCAACGGAAAAAATTATTTGATTTAGCGCAATAAAATCAAAACGCGTGTATTTGGCAGTACAAGCAGGTGCCTCCGATGGGAACTGCATGGAAAACGCGAATATAATTTTGTTAATCTAAGCTCCTAGATAGGAATTACCCCAGTTGTAGCATAAAGTAATTCGAAGAGAGGTGTTTTTAGTGACTAAGAATCTCACACTATTATGAGCATGTGCGGTCGGTCCTCATAGTGTCTCATGGAAGATTTTCAATTTACCCTCGATTTGTCATTCCTGACAACAATTGCTCATTTGGTCATTATTTGGTATATTAATTTTGACACAACCCAATTCCAATTCAATTCCAAAAACCCTTTTCTCGGCCGCGCGTGCAAAAAACAACAAAGTGCTCACTGTTAATGAAAACGAAAAAAAAAAACATAAGGAAAGGCTACAGTCCGCTTGGGGCGAACAGTATGATACCCTATCCTTATCCCTATGTACCCCAAAGAAAAAATTCATAAGGAAGATGATAGATAGCATTTTATTTCATTCTATAAAATTTATAGAAAAAAAAATATTTTTTTGAAAAAACGCCCCCAAAAAGTGGGCGTGGCCAAAAACTTTGTATGGGCGATATATTGGGAAAAATATTGGCTAAATATATTCTTAAACATTTTTTTTCGATTTCTATGAAAATTTTCAAAGAAAACAGCATTTTAGTGAAAAACGCCCACAAAAAGTAGGCGTGGCAAACAACTTTATATGACAAATTTATAAAGGTAGGCAGTACCTATATATCTTGTGAAGGTTTTAAAACTTTATCTCTCTAGCCTTAAAACGGTTTTTTCTAAATTGTGGGCGTGGCAGTGGGCGGATTTAACAACTTTTAACACTTTACCATTTCGGGACCCTATGGAGTATATGCTCCAAATTTCAGCTTCCTAGCATAACTTTAAAGGCCTCAAAAGTTGATACGGACGGACGGACGGACGGACATTGCTAAATAGTCTTAGGATTTGGTCCTGATCATAAATATATATACTTTTATGGGTCTACGCGGATATTAAGGGGTGTTACAAACTATGTGTCAAAATTAATATACCCTTAGGATAGGGTATAAAAATTACATGAAGTGCAGAGAGCGTGTGGTCCCTTTATCCCCCATTCCATCTCATGGGCTGCTGCTTCTTCCATACTTAGTTCACAGAGATTTCATATCATTTGTGTATTTTTTATGGGGGTAGTCGCAGCAACTGGCGAACAGCGGGTAGTATGCGTAAGACGTTGTTGGTAGACCACGACAAATTGATGTATGGGCATAACACCTGCGGTAATTTGTTTTGGAAAGCTAACATTGCACGGCTTGCTTAGGTAGCGTCAGTGTTGAATTGTTTGTATTTGTTTTTTTTAATGTTTAGGAAGTTCATAAATATAAATAAATTATATTAACTTAGATGAAGAATTTCCAAAGCCGCCTAGGAAAACAAACAGCAAAGAAAATTCAATGAAATGGAGTTATTATATTCCTTTCATTGATGATTTATTAGAACGGTAAGAAGATTAAGGGATTTGCGAAACTAAAACTGAAAAATGGCTTCTTTCGTGTGTATCTGCAGGAAGATTCTGCCAAAAATACATCTTTTGTCATGCCTATAGGTCAGTTTGAATTTTTGAGAATGCTTACTTACTTTACTTAGCGCGCTCCCGACCCGTGAAGAGTCCCTGCCTGAGATACGGCAGCCTTCCACCCTCTGCGATCCCGAGCACGCTGCTTTTAGTTGTCCAGACCAAGCGTTCTGACATCCGCGATGGCTTGGTCTTTAACACGAAGGTTCGGTCAACTCCTCCTCGCCCTCCTCGCATACAGGACCAAATATCCGTCGAAGGATTTTTCTTTCAAAGGATCCCAGTACTAACTCTTATTTCCTGCTTATTGTCCAGCACTCGGCGCTGTAAAGCAGAACTGGCAGGATAAGGGTTCTGTAGAGCATGCACTTTGTCCTTCGAGTTAGGAGTTTTGAACCCATTTGTTTTGCCAAACCGAAGTAGCAGCGGTTTTATAGGGTAATTCTTCGACGGATCTCCACTAAGATGTCATTTGTCGAGTTGATGTTTACCCGAGGTAGATGAACTCCTTAACTACCCCGAAGTTGCTGCTATCAACAGTGACATTTTGTCCTAGTCTGTGGACAGATGATTGTCTGTTTATTGATAGCATATATTTAGTCCTGTCCTCATTCACTTCAAGGCTAGTTTCGCCTGTTCTTCAGTAGCAGTGAAAGCCTCTATCACGGCATGCTGGGATCGACCAATGATAGCTATATCGTCTGCATACTCCAGCAGTTGGACTGATCTGTTGAAAATAGTGCCTTCTGTGTTGACACCTGCCCTGCGTACTATCTGCTGAAGAACAAAATTGAATAAATCACACGACACCGCATCTCCTTGACGAAATCCGGTGCATGTTTGAAAGAATTCAGATGAGCTGCTGCCAAACTGCACATTGCATCGCGTGTTATCTAGTGTCATGCGACACATCTGGATCAGTTTTGACGGGATCCCGAATTCGGCCATCGCCACAAACAGCTCCTGACGATGAATGCTGTCATATGCGGCTTTAAAGTCGATGAAGAGACGGTGTTTCTCGACTTAAAACTCGTTGGTCTTTTTCAGGATTTGCCTTTGTGTGAAGATTTGGTCTACAGTTGATCTGCCGGGCCGCAAGCCATACTGGTACGTGCCGATTAGTGTGTTGCAGAAAGGTTTAAGACGATCGCACAGTACGTTGGATAGGATCTTATATCCGACATTAAGCAGGGATATGCCTCGATAGTTCTTGCAAGGCAGAGGCAAGGCTTTTTTTGTAGCTAAGCCAACCTCTTCTATATTGGGCGGAGGGACTGGTTCTTCATTGACTGGACGCGGGTTCTTTTCTTGCACCATCACTCTCTCAACATTTTGTCCGTTTTGGAAATGCTGCTTAAATACATCTACGATTCCCTGCGCGTCGGTGACTACGTTTCCATCGCTGTTATGAAGAGCCTGAGTTCCGGTCTTAAATTCCAGCAGCCTGTTGCTGGCTTTCTTATAGAACTTCCGGAGTTGATTCAGTCGCGGGACTCTTCGATCTTCTTGAGCTGAGAGACTGCGTGATCTCCTTTCTTTCTACGCAGTATGTTCTTCTCCTCCCTTCTCCTGGCTCGGTACTCATCCCTTGCCGCCCTTATTTTTCTCTGCAGCGTTCTAATGTGTGTATTTTCTGTCATCTTTTTCCTGTATACGCATACATCATCATACCACGGGCTTTTTCTCTGGGGTGGCTGGTATCCTAGGGTGGTTTCGGCTAACTCCTTGATGATGTCGCGATACTGAGACCACTGCTCACTCAGGCGCTCTTTGTAGGCTCTGGCGACTCCAGATGTGCTAAGGCGTCCAACGTCGAATTTCTTCTTTTGGGCAGTTCGCAGCTTCTTCTCGTTGGACAGTCGAGCTCTGAATCTCGCTGCAACAAGAAAATGGTGAGAGTCGACGTGTGCCCCTCGGTAAGTGTGCACGTTCAAGATGTTGGATGCGTGCCTCGCATCGATTAGCACATGGTCAATTTGGTTAGCTGTTCGACTGTCTGGAGAGCGCCAGGTTGCTGTCACAGATGAGGAATTAACTAGATAGTCAACTCGAGAGCGAATCTCTCACCTTGCCTACAAGCTAAGTCGAACTGATAAGCTCCACATAATTTGCACCTTTATGCGCTTTTACGTGCAAATCAAATGGGAATCACGCACACATGAATCGAATTATATGGGGCTAATGGCCGCCGCCAAGAAATGTCACTTTTTATAGCAAGAAGTTGGGAACAGTTGATGAATTTCAGCTGATTACACCTCATAATTTGGGTGTGTAAAATAAACATGCACAATATGCATAATTTCAAAAGGATTAAAAATACTTTTTATCCACTTTTTTTTTTATCGATGCACGGAACGCGAATATGTACATATATTCATTACACCTTCATATGTTGAATAAAAACAATCAAATAATAAAATAATCAAAGAATTTAATATATATATAAAAAAACCATTGCAAACTATTTACTACAAATATTTTACACCCAAACATTACTAATTTAGTAACATATGTATATGCAATAACACAATAAAATATATATTAATACCCTATCCTAAGGGTATAATAATTTTGACACATAGTTTGTAACACCCCATAATCTTCGTCGTAGACCCATAAAAGTATATATATTTATGATCAGGACCAAATCCTAAGACTATCTAGCAATGTGCGTCCGTCCGTCTGTACGCAATTTTTAGGCGCTTAAAATTAAGCTAGGAAGCTGAAATTTGTACCACATATTTCCTAGGGCCCCGAAATGGTTAAGTGTAAAAACTTTTTGAATACGCTCACTGCCACGCCCACAATTTAGAAAATATCGTTTTAAAGCTAAAGTTAGAGATATAGAGTGTTACAACCTTCACAAGATATGTAGGAACTGCCCTGCTTTATAAGTTTGTCATATAAAGTTGTTTGCCACGCCTACTTTTTGTGGGCGTTTTTTTTATTAAAATGCTGTTTTATTCGAAAATTTTCGTAGAAAGCGAAAAAAAATATTTAACAAGATATTTACCCAATATTTTTTCCGAAATATCGCCCATACAAAGTTTTTGGCCGCGCCCACTTTTTGGGGGCCTTTTTTCAAAAAAAAAAATTTTTATTAATAGAATGAATTAAAATGCTATCCATCATCTGCTTAATGCTTTTTTCTTTGGGGCATATAGGTTGTAACAATACTTCCTTCATACTACTGCCACGACCACAATTTAGAAAAAACCGTTTTAAAGCTAAAGTTAGAGGGATATAGTGCTAAAACCTTCACAAGTTATGTAGGCGATGTCCTCCTTTATAAGTCTGTCATATAAAATTGTTTGCCACGCCTAATTTTTGTGGGCCTTTTTCACTAAAATGCTGTTTTCAGCGGCCCATACAAAGTTTTTGGCCACGCGCACGATTTGGGGGCCATTTTTCAAAAAAATATAGCGGCCGTAGCTGAGAGTGTACACTAGACCGTAGAGAGTCGATTCGGCGCCGTTCGCAGCAACTCGGACTGACGTATGGAACGACTTGGCGCATTTTACGTCAAGATCTTAAATTGAAAGCGTACAAAATACAGCTTGTGCAACAACTGAAGCCTATGGGCTCTTGAAAATTTCCAAGAAGATCCTGGTTCAATGGGTATGTAAACAAACAAAATTGCCGCATTTGGGACGAAGAGCAACCTGAAGAGATTGAAGAACTCCCACTTCGTCCAGAAAAAACAACGGTTTGGTGTGGTTTGTGGGCCGGTGGAATCATCGGTCCATATTTCTTTAAAAAATTATGCCGGTGCGAACGTAACCGTCAATGACGACCGTTATCGTGCCATGATAACCGACTATTTGATGCCTGAAATTGAAGCTCGTGATCTCGGCGACATTTGGTTTCAGCAAGACAGCGCCACTTCCCACACATCGCATCAATCAATGCACTTATTGAGAGAACATTTCGGTGAGCACATAATTTCACGTTTTGGGCCGGTCGATTGGCCACCAAGATCGTATGATATCACACCGTTAGACTTTTTTCTGTGGGGATATGTAAAGTCAAAAGCTTATGCCGACAAACCCGCTTCGATTCAGGCCTTGGAGGAAAACATCACGCGTGTCATTCGCCAGTTACCAGTCGAAATGCTCGAACGAGTGATCGAAAATTGGACTCAACGGATGGACCAACTGCGACGTAGCAACGGCCAACATTTGATAGACATAATCTTCAAAAAATAAATGCCAAAGAATGTTCTTTCAAATGATAATAAACATTCTCCATTAAATTTGAATTTTCTGGGTTTTTTTCTTTAAAAAAGTAGGGAACCTCGAAATGGATCACCCTTTAGAATGAAATCAAATAATTTCCATAACCTTTTTAATGCTTTTTTCTTTGGGGCATATATGGATATGGATAGGGTATCGTACTGTTCGCCCCAAGCGGACTGTAGCCTTACCTTATGTTTTTTTACTATTTTTTTTACTATTATTACTATTATCTATATTGTATATATCAGCGTGTATGCGCTCCCCTCCATTCTTCGGAATTGGAGCCTCTCCAATCTTATACATAATTGGATGTGGATCATATTTGCTGTCTTTACAAAAAGAGCAATCTTTTGCATAATATTATAACTCTTTATAGCGCTCTGCCCAGTAGTATCTGTTTCATATTTGTTTCAAATTCTCCCTTGAATCACTATGTGCACACTCGTGTTAATTTTTTATTATTGAAATTTGATCATATTTTTGCATAATGTCTTCTACTAAGTTTTCTATGTAAACAAATTGTATTGTTGGATACATGTTTAAGAGTTTGTCTTTAATTGCGAATAATACCTCTTCAGTTGAGTGTATTCTTTATAACTTCCTTTAGTTTAATTAAAATATTTTTGTTTTTATATAAAATAGTATGTCGCCAGTATTCTCTATATACTTGTTTACCAATTATATTGTTACTAATTAATTTTTAAATCTATTTACGTTACCTCCAAGTCACTTTATTTCTTCGACTGGACTGCTTTGAGTACTATGTACTGCAGCTAAATTCGAATCCATCAGGTTTAATTCCTGTCGACTTAGTGCACCTGCAGCTACCTTTTATGGTTTGTAGGTTATAATAATTGGTTTATTGTTCTAGCTTAATACTGCACCTATGGCTGAGGTACTTTCATCGGTTGTTAATTCAAGCCCATCGTTAAAATCTGGCTGATTCAAAACTATATTTTCTTCTAGTTTATCTTTTAGTGTTTGGAATGCTCATTTCTCGTCTTCATCTAAATCTATTGGAACCAGTTTGCTTCTTGCATTACTGTCTTGTTATCTTAAATACTTTGTTAGGCTTGCTGATCATGGCGTAATTTCTTATGAATTTAAGATAATAACCGCTTATTTCTAAAAATGACCTTAATTGTCTTACTGTTTTTGGTTCTGGGTATTCTTTAATGGCCTAAAGTCATTAATCGTATTCCAATTGCCCTTTTTTATGTTGTCATAGGAAATTACATATCCTAGAAGTTCAACTTCCTGCATGAAAATGTTGGCTTCACTGAGAGCTCTTATAATGTTTTCAATGTGTTCGTAATGTTTTTCTTCTGATTCTGAGAATATAATTACATCATCAATATAAACGTGACAGAATTTGCCAATGTAAGGCCTAAGAATGTCGTCTATTGCTCTTTGAAATATTGAGGGTGCATTCTTTAATCCGAATGGTAGACGAAGGAATTCATATTTTCCATTATTTACACTAAATGCCGCTTTTTCTCTGTCTTCTTTTTTCATTATAATTTGGTAGAAACCACTTTGTAGATCTAGTGCAAAAATTTAGATTTTCCTCAGTTGAATAAAATAGCGGAAGTATCTGAAATTGGATATTTATCTGTTTTTGTAAATGAATTATGTTTCTTGTAGTTTATGACTAATTTGTACTTCTTTGACCAATTGTTATTATTATTACCTTTTTTATCCCACACTGGTGCAGTATATGCTGATTTACTAACTTACTTACTGGACGGACCCGTAAAGAGTCCCTGCCTGATGCACGGCAGCCTTCCATCCTCTGCGACCCCGGGCACGCTGCTTCAAGTTGTCCAGACCAAGCGCTCCGGTATCCGCAATGGCTTGGTCTTTAAAACGGAGGTTCGGTCTTCCTTGTCGTCTCGAACCTGGGGACTGGTATTCGAAGATCCTCTTGGCTGGAGCGTTGTTGTTCATCCGCTCGATGTGGCCAAGCCAATGTAGTCTACGTTTCTGGGCTTTTTGGACTACATCCACATCTTTGTACCGCTCACAGAGTTCGCGTAAGAATCTTACAACAATTTGATGGGGAATAATGTATAAGTTGCCGTACTTTAGTCATGACGAATGACGTTTTATCATCACATGGAACACCATTACAAGTTGATGCAATTTTAGGTCGATTAGACTTAACGTAGACGACCAGTTTATATGCTTCAAACGGAACTCATAAACTGTAGACAGACACTCCAGGAATTTTACGATCAAGTAAATCAACTTTTGGCACTTATAACAAACAAGACTATAATGACGTACGCATCAAGAACTGCAGAAACAAATGTTTTGATAAATGTAGCCAGGGATAATGCCTTTGTCTTTGTAGCAGGGTTAAATCAACCAACTAGTAATTTAGTATTTTTATTAAGCACGGGAGATCTTCCCAATGCTTTAGCTAGAGGCCAGGAGATTGAAGTAAATTAATCTCGAAGATTCAGAGAGATAAGTGTAAATCCTCAAAGAATGGATAATAAGCAATTTAATAGGGGTATACCTTAAATGCAGACACAACGCCCAGATTAAATAATAATTTTATGGGTCAACAAAATTATGTTCAACGACAAAATTACCACACAACGTCATCACGGCAACGCATAGATTTTGGTAGTGCAAAATATCCCTCAAATCCGCAAAATAATTATAATAATAGTAGCAATCAATATAGAGATCAATGATTTAATAACGAAACAAGAAATAAACATAAGGAAAGGCTACAGTCCGCTTGGTGCGAACTGTACGATACCCTATCCATAGCCCTATATGCCCCAAAGAAAAAAGCATTAAGAAGGTGATAAATATTATTTTATTTCATTCTATGAAATTTATCAAAAAAATGTTTCTTTGAAAAAACGCCCCCAAAAAGTGGGCATGGCCATCAACTTTTTATGGGCGATATATTGGAAAAAATATTTGTTAAATATCTTGTTAAACATTTTTTTTCAGTTTCTATGAAAATGTTTGCTGAAAACAGCATTTTAGTGAAAAAAGCCAACAAAAAGTGGGCGTGGCAATTACAGTATTGTGCAAAACCTAAGCAACTTTTCCTACTCTCATGAAAAAAGTTGTCTCCCACTTTTAAAAATACTTCCCGGTAAACTGTAAATATATTTATTTACATATTTCCATGTGTCCTCAAAATCACCCAAAAAAATTTTTTAATTTTCATTTATTAACAGTAAATAAAAAAAATATACCAAAATCAGTTCAAAAAACAGCTGTGCAAAACCTAAGCAACTTCGAGTTTGCTAAAACAGTTCTTGTTATTACCACAAATTTAACGGCATTTTTAAAGTGGGTTTTTCCATGACGCAATGTGCAAAGTTAATAAAAAATTCCAATATATCGCCCATACAAAGTTTTTGGCCACGCCCACTTTTTGGGGTCGTTTTTTTCAAAAAAATTATTTATTTTGTATAAATTTCATAGAATGAAATAAAATGCTATCCATCATCTTCCTAATGTTTTTTTTCTTTGGGGTACATAGGGATAAGGCTAGGGTATCATACTGTTCGCGCTAAGCGGACTGTAGCCTTTCTTTATGTTTTGAACTGATTTTGAGTTATTTTTTTATTTACTGTTAATAAATGGAAATTAAAAACTTTGTTTGGGTGATTTGGAGGACACATGCAAATATGTAAATAAATTTATTTACAGTTTACCGGGAAGTATTTTTAAAAGTGGGAGACAACTTTTTATATGAGAGTAGGAAAAGTTAGCTTAAGTTTTGCACAATACTGTATATATGACAGACTTATAAAGGAGGGTAGTGCCTACATATCTTGTACAGGTTCGAACACTCTATCTCTCTAACTTTAGCCTTAAAACGGTTTTTTCTAAATTGTGGGCGTGGAAGTGGGCGGATTTAAAAACTTTTAACAGTTTACCATTTCGGTACCCTAGGGAGTATACGCTCTAAATTTCATCTTCCTAGCATAAATTCAAAGGCCTCAAACGTTGATACGGACGGACGGACATTGCTAAATAGTCTTAGGATTTGGTCCTGATCATAAATATATATATACTTTTATGGGTCTACGACGAATATTAAGTATTACAAAATATGTGTCAAAATTAATATACCCTTAGGATAGGGTATCAAAATAATCTAAAGGAGACAAACCATGCGATAAAATCCAAGCCAAAAACCCTAGATTAAATAATTTAAATGAAGGGGATAATTTTTTAGAGCAAGGAACGACTTGCCCTTTATTAAATGAACAGAAGACAGGTCGTATATTTAATAAATGCTGGAGCGATTGTATTTAGTAATAAAAATAATATTCAGTAATAAAAATTTAGAAATAAAGTCCATGGTCAAAAGCGTATATTGAACAAGCATAATATAAACATGCCAAGAAATAAATATTTTAGGAATTAAGGAGATATTTTACGAACTACATGAATTAAAAGAATGTGCATGCATGTGCAACAAAGTGCATGCTCTACAGAACCCTTATCCAGCCAGTTCTGCTATACCGAGTGCTGGAAGATAAGCAGGAAAGAGGAGAGTTAATAGTGGGATTCTTTGAAAGAAAAATCCTTCGAGGGATTTTTGGTCCTGTGTGCGAGGAGGGCGACTGGAGGAGAAGATACAACTGCGAACTCTGTGAGCAGTACAAAGATGTGGATGTAGTCCAAAAAGCCCAGAAACGTAGACTACATTGGCTTGGCCACATCGAGCGGATGAACAACAACGCTCCAGCCAAGAGGATCTTCGAATACCAGTCCCCAGGTTCGAGACGACAAGGAAGACCGAACTTCCGTTTTAAAGACCAAGCGCTCCGGTATCCGCGATGGCTTTAACATTTTTTTGATAAATTTCATAGAATGAAATAAAATAATATTTATCACCTTCTTAATGCTTTTTTCTTTGGGGCATATAGGGCTATGGATAGGGTATCGTACAGTTCGCACCAAGCGGACTGTAGCCTTTCCTTATGTTTATTTCTTGTTTCGTTATTAAATCATTGATCTCTATATTGATTGCTACTATAATATTGATTATTATTATTATAATTATTTTGCGGATTTGAGGGATATTTTGCACTACCAAAACCTATGCGTTGCCGTGATGACGTTGTGTGGTAATTTTGTCGTTGAACATAATTTTGTTGACCCATAAAATTATTATTTAATCTGGGCGTTGTGTCTGCATTTAAGGTATACCCCTATTAAATTGCTTATTATCCATTCTTTGAGGATTTACACTTATCCCTCTGAATCTTCGAGATTAATTTACTTCAATCTCCTGGGCTCTAGCTAAAGCATTGGGAAGATATTCCGTGCTTAATGAAAATACTAAATTACTAGTTGGTTGATTTAACCCTGCTACAAAGACTCTTAAGGCATTATCCCTGGCTACATTTATCAAAACATTTGTTTCTGCAGTTCTTGATGCGTACGTCATTATAGTCTTGTTTGTTATAAGTGCCAAAAGTTGATTTACTTGATCGTAAAATTCCTGGAGTGTCTGTCTACAGTTTATGAGTTCCGTTTGAAGCATATAAACTGGTCGTCTACGTTAAGTCTAATCGACCTAAAATTGCATCAACTTGTAATGGTGTTCCATGTGATGATAAAACGTCATTCGTCATGACTAAAGTACGGCAACTTATATATTATTCCCCATCAAATTGTTGTAAGATTCTTACCAATTCAAGACTTTCGCTTGAAGTTATACTCGTATTAATTTGTACATCAATATGTGCGTACATCCAATACGTGCCAATGTACTTAAAGCCCCGTAAGATCATCTACTTGTTTCTTTAAATCTACTACGCTTTCCGGGATTGCGTGTGATATCAGTGAGCAAACTTGCTCGTTAGTAATAGCCATTTCAAAATTTTTATATGTAGATATATAACTATACTCTGTCCAACATAAATTGGCAGTACAGGGAAGATAGGCATGTTTGCCTCTCATTCGCACTATTTTGTTTTCCGTAAGGTGCTATTCTAACAAAAGCTGTTACATGGTTTAAGGATTAAGGATTTTAAATCAGCAAAAACCTGAAAGTTGGGTTTATTTATAAAAAATAATCTTCCATGACAGTTCTTACTCTTGGATGTTTGTCAGACGTTCGCAAGAGGTGGGGCAGCGAATAAAAACTTTCAGGTGGCACAGATCGGGATTTGAACCAGCGACCTCTCGCTTAATGGTCCAACGCACCTAACCACTAAGCCACTGCACCCACGATGTTGTGATGTCAGTTCTTTTCAAAAGAACACTCTTTCGCTGACGATGGGCAAATTAAAAACATACAATTAGTTTAATTTTTAAAACCGTCTGCAGAGAATACCTGCTAATTTGTGATGTTTGCATTGCATCCTACACTCCTGCATTATGCACTATTTTATCCAGCGTCGTAAGTTCGTTATTTGAAAAAAACTGATGCACAATTTGCCTGATGGCACACTTATTGAATTCATCTGCTTTTGTTTTAAATCAGTTTGCTTTTTCTTCTTTGGTGGCGAGATGTGGCCTATTTTCGTGAAGAAGTCTATAAACTGTTCGTTTACTCAGAAAAAATATCACCTAATTGATTCCCAGTTACTGTTTCATTTTTTTAAATTTTGATAAAATTTTTTTTGTCGCGTCAAAATTTTTTTTTTTTGGCACTTAAGTCTTTAAATCCATTTCAAACACACAAAACAAACGTTTTAAAGAAAACAGATTAGCAAAATTTTGTAACTGCATTTTACATCCACACATTAAAAGAAATGTCAAAGATCAAAACAAGACCTCCAAGATAACACTTATCATTAAGAACTTTTTTTCAAAGCTCTAAAACCTAAAGCTCCTCAACAGAAACCCAAGAAAAAAGAGCTAAACAAGTTACCAAATGGACATTGGTAACTCTGAATGCCAATCAATTAAATGGGCGTTGAATAGCAGCAGCCACAGGCCAGTGCACACTCACATCACAGATGAAGAATTAACCAGATAGTCAACTCGAGAGCGAATCTCTCACCTTGCCTACAAGCTAAGTCGAACTGATAAGCCCCACATAATTTGCACTTATATGGGCTTTTACGTGCAAATCAAATAGGAATCACGCACACATAAATCGAATTATATGGGGCTAATGAAATGTCATTTTTTATAGCAAGAAGTTGGGAACAGTTGATGAATTTCAGCAGATTACAACTCACAATTTGGGTGTGATAAAAACATACTTACCACACAACTAATAACATAATAAAATATTATAATATTAGGAATAAAGCTGTGTTGTAACTAATTTATTCTAATTTTTAATGAAAAATAATCAAAATAATATTGATTAACGAGACGTGACGGTTGACAATAAATTTAAGTATAACTATACTAGCAAGGATTTCGTAGATTATGGATGGTTATATTGAAGCAGTTAAGTAACTCTACACAATTGAACACTAGTTTAAAACGCTTTTTAATAAAATTACAAAACATTATAACTTGACAAATAAAGTCGGCTCTTAAAAAAAGTGTCTAATTAATTCAATATACATGTAACATAATGTGCATGCTTATTTATGATATGAACTCAAATACCAAGCATTTTCGTGATGTACTCAACTACCAAGCATTTTCGATAAAAAAATCCACCCCCAATGTATTTATGCAGTATTCCAGCTACCTTTTTTTCTCGTTCTTCCGTCTATCGCTTACTTTAAATTTTAAAATAAAGCATATTAACTTATATAAAAAATTTCAAAAACGCCTTAGAAAAGAAACAGCTAAGAAAATTGATTGACTAAACGTACAAATCTTGTAACGCAACACAATTTAAAAAGGATTACAAATACTTCTTTTTCACTTTTTTTTATCCATGCATGGAACACGAATATGTACATATATTCATTAAACTTTCATATGTTGAATAAAAACAATTAAATAATAAATAAGTACTAAAACAATCAAAGAATTTAATATATAAATATATAAAAAACCATTGCAACTATTTACTACAAATATTTTACACCCAAACATTACTAATTTAGTAATATTTATGCAATAATACAATAAAATATGCATTTTATCTCATTTTATTAACCAAAATGGAAAAGTACAACAACCCAAGAATGTTTATTTTAAGGCAGATAAAAAATAGAGAACTATTTCTTATAACTGCAAAAAATATTCCAACTAAGTTGTAACAACTTTATTGGGTAACTAATTTTTTGTTTCTTTATAAACATTTATATTAAAATAAAATAAAAAGTTGAATCACATAAACTCAACACTTCGCAGAATTTCCTATTTCCCAACACATCCGCCGTGACCAGCTGTTTTGTTGTTGCGATTTGGATATATTGCAAAACTCCCCACAATTATTTTTGGCGGGTAATCTAGTAAATTAGATCTAACTTCATGCGTCTGGCTCACACGTATTCACAGATGGGAAAATTGAGAGAGGATTTTGCGGCCGTTATTAAATATTTTTTGCGGGTTGAAAGTGATAGGGGATTGCAGAGTTGACTATCTGGTTAATTCCTCATCTGTGACTCACATGTGCGCTAAATAAGACGTGGTGGATCTACGTCAGATGCAATTGGAAATTCACTGGAGGGTAAACACTTTATGAGGGGTTTATTTCAATTTAGTATGGTAGAAAAATATGGCACGCTAATGATTTATGTCAATCGAGAAAAATTTAATTTCGTATTTAATGATTATATAATCTTATAAATAAATTTATGCTTTAAATACATTTAACCTATCTATAAGAAAACTATTAAACTTCTTCACTGTTAAAATTTCCTTCTTCAGCTTTCTTCATATAACTTCTTCTTCTTAATGTTCCTTGTTGTAATCTTCTTCTTGTACGGTATTCCTTTTTGTGCTCTTTCCTACTTTTATTTTCTTCCTTGTATTTTAAAGTTGTTTTATAATATTCTTCTTCCTTGTTTTTTAAAATTGTTTTGTTGTAATCTTATCGATATATATTTTTTTTAATTGGATTTTAGGCTACTTATGGCTACTAATGTTCTTATTATTTATTACTAGCTAACTTCGTAACTATGATCCGTTCTGGTTGGTTGCCTATCATCGAATGAATCTGAATAAAATTCAAGTCACCCACGATCCCACGATCGGTGGTGCTTTATCGATGAAATACAATCTAGTTTTAATTTTAACGAAAGATCAGATTTAATTACAAAATGAAGTTAAATTTTAAATCATTCATAATATGTTATTGTTATTGTAATTATTAACTTGCTGCTTTCTTTCATATTGAATTTTATTCTTTAACACATTAGTAACCAGGTACAAAAAACAAAAATTTCCTCCAATTGGGCCCTTTTTGAAAAATGGCAATATATGTTCCATACAGAACTGGTAAAAAAACTCCTATAAACCTTATTTTGTTTTTGTTTTTTCTTAGATCAGTTGTTACACTCGCAATCGAATGATTCCGTTAAATATGTAGAATGTCTCTCAGATGAATGCAATCTCTTGTTAGTTTAAGTGCATTTATTAAAATTGTGTTACAAAAGTAAAAAATAAGTTGAAGAATGGAAAATATTGATGAATACCTTTCGGGGCGATTTAAGTAATTATTTAATTAGAACGGAAAAGTGTTTTTGCAACTCAAGAACTTCCTACATAACAGGTAACATAACCGCGCATAAAGGCAACTCGAATTAAAAATCTGATAAAAAAAATTCACAGGAAATTACTAAAAAAAATATTAAAAGTGGAATAAGGCAAGAAAAATTAAAGGGCGTTTTGAAATAAATAATTCAAGAATAATTCAGAAATTCAAGTAAAGAAGAAAAACGGAAACTTTTAAAAGAAATATCGCAAGAGACACCAACTTTGAATCCTTGTTCAATACAGCAAATTATTTATTAGAATCTTCATTGACTCTTCTTGTTCTGTTTGTACAGTGTGTGGAGCAAAACCTAAAGAAATGAACGAATAAATAAAAGTGAAAGCCAAACTTAAAAATGAAACATAAGCAATGTATGATAACAGTATGATACCCTATCCATATCCCTATCTACCCCAAAGAAAAAAGCTTTAAAAAGAAGATGGATAGCATTTCATTTCATTCTATGAATTTTATAAAATTTTTTTTTTAAAAAAAAACCCTTCAAAAATGTGGGCGTGGCCAAAAACTTTGTATGGGTGATATATTGGAAAAAATATTGGCTAAATACCTTGTTAGACATGTTTTTCGAATTCGAAAATTTTCAAAAAAACAGCATTTTAGTGAAAAACACCCACAAAAAAGGAGGCGTGTCAAAAAACGTTATATGACAAACTTATACAGGCGGGCATTGTCTACACATCTTGTGAAGATTCTAACCCTTTATCTCTTTAACCACAGCTTTAAAACGGTTTTTTCTAAATTGTGGGCGTGGCAGTAGGCGTATCTGAAAAATGTTAATACTTTACCATTTTGGAATACTAGGGAGTATATGTTACCAATTTCAGCTTCCTAGCATAAATTAAAGGCCTCAAAAGTTGATACGGACGGACGGACATCGCTAAATAGATTTGGTCCTGATCATAAATATATATACTTTTGGGGTCTACGATGAATATTAACGGGTGTTACAAACGATGTGTCAAAATTAATATATAGTATAGGGTATAAAAACGCATTTAAGTACGACCTATCTACACTACATGTTTGGATTCGTTGCATGGAATTGATTCTTCATATTTCTTATAATCTTACGTGGTCTGCAAACACTCTTGAGAATAGAAAAAGTGCACGACTGCGTCATACGAAACTTTCTCGATACACGAGATGCGTTTTTGAGTCGCAAAATGAATCGAAAATTAGTGGTGAGGAATTTATTTAATCACTTGTTAGGTTTTAAAAAATTTGGTTTTCTTAAAAACGGCTCCTACGATTTTAATGTAATTTCGCACATTTAATTAAAATTAAAGGAAGTCGTTATATGAAAAAAAAAATAAAAAAAATAATTATTTAAAAAAACATAATGAAAGGCTACAGTCCGCTTGGGGCAAACAGTATGATAACCTATCCTTATCCCTATGTACCCCAAAGAAAAAAAGCATTAGGAAGATGATGGATAGCATTTTATTTCATTCTATAGAATTTATAGAAAAAAAAATATTTTTTTGAAATAAACGCCCCCAAAAGGTGGGCGTGGCCGAAACCTTTGTATGGGCGCTAAATTGGAAAAAATATTGGCTAAATATATTTAGACATTTAGTTAGACATTTTTTTTTGATTTCTATTAAAATTTTCGAAGAAAACAGTATTTTAGTGAAAAACGTCCACAAAATGTAGGCGTAGCAAAAAACTTTATATGACAAGTATACTTAGTCAAAAAAAAGCCGAAATCCTTGGAACCACGTTCGAGAAGAATAGTGATATGTGATTTTTTATAAAAAAATTTGTATAGCAGGTACCGTTATTTCAACAGATAGAGCAAAAAATAAAAAGAAGCCCCGAGATGTAACCCCAAGAACCTTATATAAGAACTTTGAAGCAAATCCGTCGAACCGTTTCGCCATACGCCATAGAAAGACAGACCGACGAACGGAATTGGCGGACCCACTTTTTTGGACTTCTCTATAGTCGTAATATCATCCCTCATACTCAGTTTGAGTTCGAAATTTCCGCACGATCGCATTAACTTTCTCTTTAGTATACTAATGTATACGAGAAAGTTAAAAAATCAAAGAAGAGGAAAAATGTCGTTTTCGAGCTGAATTAGGTTTAAATGTAGATAAACCTCGACAAGTTACTGGTAAATTTTTTTAAAGTTTTGTTATTCGTTTTTCTCCAAACACTATCACCTGGTTGGTCCATAAATGCTGAGAAACTTGGGTGAATCTGCATTTTATACTGCTCGCATTTATATTGGATACTAGAAATGATTCACGGTGAAGCCATAGTCCAGCATTCTGGAGTTTTACACATAGGTCAGCTATCTAAAGATGCCCAAGAAGCATTATAAACAAGGATTATAAGAAATAAGGATGACGCATTATATAAAATTTTCAAGAAAAGCAACAAACGCTCATCGCTTGTTATTGACAGATCCTCCTCTTATTTTAAGTATAAGAAAACAAAATACACCTGAATCTATGGAGCTTTTTTAAGAAGCTTTACAGCTACTACAGAACTAATTTTTTAATTTGCATTTGTATTTATGTAATTATTTGTTGAATTTTTTTTCAATGATTTTTTATTTGAATAAGATTTTTTCATTCCTATAATTGTTTTATTTTAGTTGTTAGTTGTTATATTTATCTTAATGTGTATAACCTAAGTAAAAATATATAAATTAAAAGCAAAATTTATAATGAAAATTCACATTTTGGGGGCCAAAATTGTTGACTTTTAACTTTGAATAAACTTTAAATTCTGAAAAAACAGATCTAAAAAAAACTGCCTATTAAAGATAATATGATCCAAATTTCACTTAATTATTCCAAGAGACAAAAATGTTACAGATTTTTGATACGCGAAGCTCCATTTGGGCCCACTTTGCGTCGTGCTGCTGTGTGTTGGTCTTTAAAAAATGCTATATTGCTTCAGTGGTCAATAAGTTGCTTTTTTTGGTAGTGGACGATTTGCTAGTGCTGCTTGCCCCTAATTAATTGACATCGCATAGCGGTGGGTGAAATTGAAATTCGCAAAGGAACTGAGGTGTGGGTACGGGTCTCCACTTTTAGTTAAGAAAACTCACTGCAGGCAAAACGAACCACATTCTCTGGGCAGGGTTGATAACTACCCCATATCTTTCCATATAGTCAACTCCTATAAGATTATGTCTCCAACAAATATATATTTTTTTTTGAAAAAAACGCCCCGCAACAAGTGGGCATGGTCAAAAATGTGTAGGTATATTTAACCATTTTGGAGCCCTAGGGAATATGTGTTCCAAATTTAAGCTACCTTGCCTAATTTTAATTGGCCTACGAATTGCGTACGGACGGTCGGCCGGACGGATATTGCTAAATAGTCTTATAATTTGCTCTTATAATCGGTTCTTGGTACCTTTTATACCTATTCTACGGGTATATTAATTTTGACACATATGTAGTTTGTTACACCCCTTAATATTCGTCGTAGACCCCTAAAAGTATATATATTTATGATCAGGACCAAAACCTAAGGCTATTTAGCAATGTCCGTCCGTCCGTCCATATCAACTTTTGAGGCCTTTAAATTTGTGCTACGAAGCTTAAATTTGGAACATATACTCTCTAGGGATCCGAAATGGTAAAGTGTTAAACTTTTATAAAGGGCCTACTTTTTGTGGGCGTTTTTCACTAAAATGCGGTTTTCTTCGAAAATTTTCTTAGAATTCGAAAAAAAATGTCCAACAAGATATTTAGCCAATATTTTTTCCAATATATCACCCATACAAAGTTTTTGGCCACGCCCACTTTTTTGGGACTTTTTTTTTTAAATTTCATAGAATGACAAAAACATCCTACGAAGTCTTTCCGGTAATATAAACTTTTGGTGGTTTGTCAAGAATATAAAAAATTCGTCCTCGTCATCTATCCCAACACTCATTTGCAATGGCATCACAGCTGTCAGCTCTTCGGATAAAGCCAATCTGCCTGGTGCTCAGTTTGCAGCCATTTGTGCTTTATCTCTCCCTTTACTTGAATTCTATTGGACCAATTCATTTTCGCACTCGTACAGTGGCAAGAGTTCTTCAAGATCTCAACATACATAAATCCGCTGGTTCAGATGGTATCCCCCTATCGTTCTGAAGACGTGTTCTTCCACACTGGCAAAACCACTGCGTTTCTTTCTATCCTATTTTTCAGGGCTCTTTCCGAGAAGATGGAAAACAGCATTTGTCCAGCCCGTCCCAAAAAACGGCGAATCTTCCTCTCCCTTCTCCTACCGACCAATTGCACTTACGTCCATTCTTTCCAAGGTCATGGAAACGCTGATGAATCCTCAGCTTATGAAATATCTCGAATCCCGAAAACTTCTTAATAACCGGCAGTACGGTATTCGCAGCAATAGGTCCACTGGTGATTTGATGACAAATCTAACCGAAAAGTGAAACCAATCTATTCACCGTGGTGGTGAAAGTAAGGTCGTAGCGCTTGATATTTCAAAGGCATTTGACAGAGTTTTCCATCAAGCTCTCTTGTCCAAAATGCGTGCCTTTGGACGGTTTCAAGTCTGAAACTTACCAAATAAATTCTGGTGTTTCCCAAGGCTCCGTTTTGTCTCCGACTCTCTTTCCCATTTTTATAAATGATCTGCTCTCTGTTACTTCTAATTCTATTCATGCCTTCGCCGATGACAGTACCCTAAGCTTTAAATATTCGTTTCCTAAGCAACGCCCCTCATCTTCTTGCGTTGAACTGAAACGGCAACATATGTTAAGTTCATTAAATTCCGATCTTGACAGCATACTTAAATAGGGTAAAACCAATTACAGTGGAATTTAATGCTTCCAAAACGCAATGCTGTCTGCTATTTTTGCAGCGAAACCCTTAATCTCTGCCATTATCCATGAATGGCACTCGCAATCTTCGTTAGATTTCGCCAAGAACGCTGCGAAATGTCTCGGCTTCCTTAAGCGATGCAAAAAATATTTCACCCCTTCTGATCTGACAACAATTTATAAGGCGTTTATTCGCCCCAAACTTGAGTATAACGCTCATGTCTGGTCCGGTGGTCCAATAACATATTTGGAACTACTTGACAGAATTCAGAAACGTGGGATAAAACTTATTGGCGACCGAGGTATTGCGAATTCGCTTGACCCTCTTAGTCATCGTCGTAATATCTCCTACCTATCGTTGTTCTATCGATAGTACACTCAAAAGTGCTCTAACGAAATAGCCAGTTGCATTCCTCCCCTTGCCAGGAATCCTCCATGCCAGGAATGCTCATAAGTTTACCCTTAAGCCTATATTCGGACGTACTGTGAAATATAAGAAATAGTTCCTATGCCACAACATGAATGTGGAATGATCTACCTCACTCTGTTTTTCCTGACCATTACAATTTGCAAACATCTCTTCTTTTTCTTTAAAGTACATTATTTTTGATAAATTTATATTAGTAATTGAAATAAATAGCACTTGTATCGGGAATATATATATTTATACAAACACACATATACGTGAATATATATTCAAAATATTCTAATTTGCATATTGCCTATTAATTATACATATGTACATCTAAATAACAATAACAACATTTCTTCTTTAAGCAGTGAAATTTAACGAGCTTTACATGCGTTGCCGTTCCAGTTCAACTCCCGAAGATGAGGGGCTTTGCCCAGAAAACAAAAATGTAATGGCTGAGGGAACTGTCACCGGCGATGTAATGAATAGGATTAATAGTAACAGAGAGAGAGTCGGAGACAAAACAGAGCCTTGGGGCATTTATTTGGTAAGTTGCGGACTTGGAACCGTCAAAAACAACTTGAATCTAATCTATTGAAGAAGGGTAACATCGATCCCAAATGCACGCATTTTCGAAACGAGAGCTTGATGCCAAACTCTGTCAAATGCCTTGGAAAATTCAAGTACAATGACCATGCTTTCACCACCATGGTGAATAGATTGGTTCCACTTTTCGGTTAGATAAGTCTTTAAAAAGTGGACCTGTTGCTGCAAAAACCGTACTGCCGGTCATTAAGAGGGTTTCGGGATTAGACATATTTCATAAGCTGACGATTTATCAGCGTTTTCATGACAAGAAGGGAAATAAGAGACGTAAGTACAATTGGTCGGTAGGAGGAGGGGGTGGAAGATTCGCCTTTTTTTGGGACTGGCTGCGCAAATGCTGTTTTCCTTTTTCTCGGAAAGAGCCCTGAACAAAAGGACTGATAGAAAAGCTTACGCAGTGGTTTTACCAGCGTGGAAGTATGTTCTACGCGGTCTAGTACAGGGGGAGATAGAGTACAATCTGCGAGCGTTGAGCTAGGTACACAGTGGGCAGCAAGCAGGATGGCTTTATCTAAAGAGCTGACAGCTGGAATGTCATTGCAAATAAGTCCCGGGATAGATGTTGGGGTCGAATTCTTAATATTCTTAACAAACATTGTAAAATAAATAGTTTTATCATAGTACAACTAATAAAACATTCTTCACAAGAGTACGATAAATAATTGTCATGATGGATTTCATACTAATAGATGCTAATAAGCTAAAAAATTATTCCCACTTGTCTTTTCCTGTTTTTTCACATCATGACCTTTTAAAGGGTCCGCCATCTAACGTTTTTTTTCAACTAGTGATTATTTCGCGAATGGTAACACTTAGCTCATGTCTGATTTGACAGATAATTAGTTTTATCCTTCCGCTGAACGAATATGGTTGTGTATACGCTTGAACAACGCTGGGGAATATTGCGAAATTACTTTGAAAATCATGGTAATGTTGCAGAATGTGTGCGAAAATTGCGTACGGATTTTGAAAGAAGAGAAGCACCTTCAGCTCCGTATGTTCGTTATCTTGTGAAAAAAGTTAAAGAAACTGGCATCCTCATCGATAAACCAAAGCGTGAAAAGCCAAAAACCGTGCGTACACGAAAAATTGCTGCTGTGGCAGAAAGTGTGCGTGAAGCGCCATCAACATCAATTCACCGTCGTTCTCAACAATTGAACATTTCGGAGACATCATTGAGACGAATTCTGTATAAAGACCATGGTATGGCGCCATGCAAAGTCCAATTGGTTCAGGAGTTGAAGCCAACTGACCATCCAATGCGTTTTCGCTTCGCTAAGTGGGCCTGCGATCGACTTAGAGAAGATGCCGATTTTGCCAAAAAAATCATCTTTTCAGATAAAGCTCAATTGGATCTTGGCGGGTATGCAAACAAGCAAAATTGTCGCATTTGGGGCCCAGTAAACCCGCACTCATACATTGAAAAGCCGATATACCCAAAACGAGTCACTGTTTGGTGCGGATTTTGGTCCAGAGGCATAATTGGGCCCTTTTTCTTCGAAAATGAGCAAGGAGTGGCCGTTACAGTCAATGGCTATCGTTATCGGTCCATGTTGAATGAATTTTTGTTCACAAAAATTGAAGAGGAGGATATTGGCAACATTTGGTGTCAACAAGACGGCCCTACGTGCCACACAGCCGAAGCTACACTCGATGTTTTGCGCCCTGTTTTTGAAGATCGCATTATCAGCCGCAGATCTAATGTCGTTTGGCCACCGCGGAGCTGCGATTTGACACCGTTGGACTATTATTTGTGGGGTGCATTAAAAAATAAGTGTTACGCCGACATGCCAGAGACAATTGACGCTTTAAAGGACAATATTCGTGAAGCCATTGGTGAAATACAGCTGCACACATTCGATAATTTGCTTATAAATTGGACCGATTGTGTAGGCTACTGCATTGCCAGCCGAGGCAGCCATTTGAATGAAATTATTTTCATTATTAAGCGGAAGGATTGTACTTTCAAATACAAAAAAAAATTTGAGAAAATATTCAGTAGTTTTTTTTTATATCATTTTTAAAAAAAAGTGTTATTTGGCGGACCCTTTATTTGCCACTCTTGACATAATTAACTTCTTCAATAATCAAGAAATCATACAGTTTTATGATTTTTAAAGAATTGGTACTGTGGCCCTTTTAAGTGAACGTATGTCTCTCAATTAGAACTGTGTTTTTCGTTCAGCAGATATTAATAACCAAGTTGAGATCCTAAATACATAAATGTATCACCTATCTGTTTTCTAAGTATTTACTCATTAAATCGTTTGTTTTAAAACAAAGTCCGTGTCCTTGGCTTTCTGTGGAAATCAAAGCCGCTATGAGTGTTAGAGACAACGTCTAATGGCGTTGGAGACGATTTCAAGTAGCTCAAATGGTTGCCGATTTTAAAAGGATGAGATATAAAGTCAAGTTAATGATTAAAACAGCTTAGGCATTGTATTATAATAATAAATTTAATTTAAATCGTTCTTCGTCTTTTCTTTAGAAACAGATAAAACTAACTGGAGTATGCAATAATAACAACATGCAATCTAATAATTATATCATTATTGAAGAACTTGATAGGACGTTTACTAGAATGACATAGTTGATTCATTTACCGTTAGTAAGGCGATTCTGTCTATAAAATCTGACAGCTTATTTACAAAATAAAGCTACCCTACATTATTAAATGTATTACGTTTATTTTCAACAGCATTTTTATGACTTCCACCTCCCCGCAGTTTTGGAAACAAGCTAAATTAATTGCAGTTTCCAAAAATAAAAAAAGAGTAGAATATTGTCCTATTGCAATCCTATCTTTTCTTTGTAAAGTGCTCAAATTAAAGTTTACATTGAGTCTAAATTCTTTTTAACTTCTATATAGTCCGGTTTCCCTTCTGGGCATAGCTGTGTGTCTGCTTTGCTGATGACATATGGAAGGCTATTGGCCAAGACGAAGTAACTCTCTTAAACTTAGTCGATTTTTTCAAAGCATTTGATTCCGTTATATATACAAACTGCGCCTTACTTAAATTTTAAAAACGTTTCTGTAAAATTAATATTGTCTAACTTAACTAAAAGAGTCCACAACCAGTCCTTATCTTCTGCCTTACCTGTACTTTGTTGCTGATCGTCTAAGCTACCCAAGTCATATAGACTAATCAGCCTTACCTCCTTTTTCCTTAAAACCATGGAAAATATCCTTGATAGAGACGAAGCACTTCAAACTAACCCTGAATATCAATATGCATATCAACCCGACAAATCAACCATTACCGCTCTACAAAATCTCACTACGAGAATTGAAAAATCTCTCAGAGATAATGAGATAATGGTAGGGTGCTTCCTCGATATAGAAGGAGCATTCAACAACACCGAATTCTCACAGATATATAGCGGTATTCATAACATGGGTATTGAAAACACTACCTGCAGTTGTATAAAATGCTTGCTAGACGATAAAACAATAAATATCTCACCAGGCAGCAATAAACTCTGTATTCTAGCTAAGATACCTTGCCTTCAGAGAGGAGTTCTCTCTCCCCTACTATGGTCCATCATAGTAAATGAATTACTGATTATTCTCAGCAGGGACGGTTTTTATGTCCAAGGATATGCAGATGACATAGCTATCTTAATCAGAGGCAAATTCGAAGATACAATCTCGCCTCCAGAGGGCTATACACCTAATTTCACATTGGTGCACAACTGTTGACCTCAGGGTCAAACCACCATAGTTGCATTCACCAAAAGAAGAAAGTTAGATAGACTAAAAATCGCAGCAATATTCGGTGAATCAATAGAGTTCTCATCGGAAGTTAAGTTCCTAGGAGTGACACTGGATACAAAACATTGATGAACAGCAGAAGTCTACTTGGTAAAAACTGGGGACTCAACCGCCAAAATTACCATATGGATGTTTGCGGCATACAACCGGGGCAAGGAAGACAACACCGACTGTTTCGAAGATACAATCTCGCCTCCAGAGGGCTATACACCTAAGTGCACATTGGTGCACAACTTTTGACCTCAGGGTCAAACCACCATAGTTGCATTCACCAAAAGAGGAAAGTAAGATAGACTAAAAATCGCAGCAATATTCTGTGAATCAATAGAGTTCTCATCGGAAGTTAAGTTCCTAGGAGTGACACTGGATACAAAACATTGATGAACAGCAAAAGTCTACTTGGTAAAAACTGGGGACTCAACCGCCAAAATGACATTATGGATGTATGCGGCATACAACCGGGACAAGGAAGACAACACCGACTGCTGCCCCTAAACATCCTACCACTTCATTGAGAACTCATGAAAGAAGCTATGGTAAATGCATACGCGCTCATCACAGAAAATTAAACTAATTCCAATCTAGGCCATCCCGCAATCTTTAGGGAACTCAAAAAACAGGAACTAATTGGAATACATCTAACGGACAAATGCGTGCCACGTTACACCTTCCAACACAACTTCAAGATTACATTCCCAGAACGCTTAAACTGGGAACAGAACAAACCAACATTTTCCAAGGATTCCTTTGTATGGTACACGGACGGCCGCAGCAACAGACGAGGCTTTGAGATTACGCAAAATTCTTTCAAACGAAGCGAGCATTCCTAGCTACCTCAAAAAAAAACGACGTAAACTGGGCTGAGAGCAGCCAAGAGGTTCTAGAGACTTTAGTGGAAACCCACTTTCCTGGATCCGCTTTATCAGTTTACTCTGAAACGCTAAGGCACAACAAGAACATCAACTTCTCTCTCTCCAAAGATAAGATAGGTGTTGTTATAAATAGGAAAAAGTACGGTGGGCAATCCAGTCCTTTAAGCCGTATAAATCTCCCGGTCCGGATGGTATTTTACCGATCAAGCTTCAAAAGTCACCGGAGTTAGCAATTTTGGATGGAAATTTTTAAATATAGTCTAGAAATTGCGTATATAGAGCCAAAGACCAATAAGTCTGTCATCTTTCATGCTGAAAACCCTAGAGCGTTTATTGGACATTCATATTAGGGCAAAATGCAACAATGGTTTTTTGACCGAGTCACAACATGCATACATGAAGGGAAAATCTATTGAAACCGCCCTACACAAGGTGGTGGGAAAAATAGAAAACAGTTTACACCTTGGTGGGTTTGCTATGGCGGCCTTTCTTGACATAGAAGGAGCCTTCAGTAATGTGGAGTGCAGCGCTATTAGAAGCGCTCTAGCGGTTGCAAATATTGAACAGGGCATTATAAGTTGGGTTTGCAGCATGCTTGCAAGTAGGAAAATAAATTGTTCCATTGGTCAAAGCTCAGTCCGATCATCGGTAACCAGAGGAACACCCCAGGGGCGAGTCATATCACCACTCCTGTGGGTGCTGCTTATAAATAACGTTCTCAAAGAGCTAAGGACAATGGATATTAGTGCCACGGGATATGCAGATGACGTGGTCATAATTTTTAAGCATCTTAAGTGAGGTTATGGAGGTCGCTTTGAAGACAAAGCAAGTGGTCAAAAAGCTGTGCTCTCAATAAAAACCCTTCCAAAACGGAACTGGCTCTTTTTACCAGAAAATATAAGATACCGCAACGGAGTAGAATTATCCCTCTCAGATAGTGCAAAGTATCTGGGCGTAATTCTAGATAGAAAATTGAACTGGAATCTTAATGTTGCGGAAAGCATTAAAACGGCTGATAATGCTTGTTCCCTAGGGATCGCGATGGGCACACCTAGGTGCCTAGTGTTGGTCACCACTAACAAAGTACACTTGATTTGGGTGCCAGGTCACTGTGTATATGAAGGCAATAAAAAATCAGAGGAATTAACAAGAACAGAATCCGCATCTCAATCCACGACGCCAAGACCATTCTGCAGGCAACCAATGAACACTATAAAAAGTTGTATCAAAACCCTAAAAGACAAAAAACTACATTTTCTGGAGGCAGACCGAAGGAAACAGACAAGTAAAAAACTTCATGCCAAACAGTTCCCACAAAAAAAACGAGAGAACTGCTACAACTCAGTAGAAGCCAGATTCGGCTAGTCACAGACTTCTTTAGGGACACTGCCCCGTCAAGAAACACATGATGACTATGGGAATATAGGACAAAACAATACCTGTAGATTGTGCAACGAGGACGAGGAAACAGCAGAACACATATTATATGATTGCAGCTGCCCTATAAAAATCCGTCACCGTTATTGAGATAAGTTCTACCTTGTAGCAGCAGATATATCTGCCAGCTCACTCAGTTTCCCAGAGGAGGAAACAAACTTTTTTAGAAATCGCCCCCGAAAAGTAGGCGTGACTGTGCGTCGGGGTAACTACCCGCCCCCGTCAAGAAGGAGAGCTATAAGAGAGACAGGTTAATCAGTGCTCACCATTCTGTCGACCGATGAACATGCCACATGCTTTGTACCAAGCTATCCAATATTTTCACTTGATGTAAGTAGAAGGAAGAAGTGCCTTCCAAGAAAATGGCAAGGAAATATTAAACGAACTATACCTGGAATGTGCGGATACTATGGATAAGATCACGAATTATGAAACGTCAGAATTACAATATATATTTATTACAGCAGTAATAAAAGATTACATGTGTTAGGATGCGGACTCTTCATGTTAAATCGGCTTAAGTCACAGGTTATTGACTTCAATCCGATAAGTGATCTGCTGGATGTAATCCACATCAGGGCTACATTCCAAAATTAACCTAATATGTACCCCTACCGACTTGAACCCTATCGACTACGCTCTCCAGTCGCTCGCACAGCCAACCTAATCGACTAAAGGCTCATCAATACAAGGCACGCATCTAATATTATGAACGTGCACACTTACTAGAGATCGAATAGTTTCGGGATCGAAACATCATCGGGAGATTTCATAAGAAAGCCAAACAACTGGCTGCTAGGCTACTGACAAGGAAACCAAGCCACCTATATGCGCAAGGAATAGAAGAATAGTATTTAAGAATAATATTTAAGCATTTCCAGCAGCTGCTGAATGGGCATCACGTGGAGAGATTGATAGGGCAAGAGGAGAACCCACGTCCAGTCAAACAACCACCCAGTATTGAAGAAGTTGGCTTAGTTATAAAAAAGCCTAAGAACAACAAGGCCGCCGGCTCTGATGGTCGACCTGCAGAGCTCTTCAAATTCGGAGGTGATGTTTTGTTGGAGGCTTGTAACAGAGTTCCAATTAAGTTTGGGTGGAAGACAGCATGCCCGGTGACTGGAACATCAGCTCCATAGACAATAAAGGCGATGCTATGTCTTGTAAGAACTCTAGAGAGATATTCCTGCTAAATGTTGCATAGATCCTATCAAACGTAATGGGTGAATGCCTCAAACCCTTCTGCATTAGACTAATCGGCACGCACCAGTGTGTGCGGCAGATAGACCAAATGAACGAAAGCAAATCCTGGATAGACCAACGAATTCCAAGTCGTGACATACCACTCTTTATTGACTTTCAAGCCGCATATGATAGTATTCATCGTTAGCTTTACATGGCGATGGCTGAATTCTGGTTGCCGTCAAAACTTGTACAATTGTATCGCGTGATGCTGGAGAACAAAATCGATGTGACTTCTTCAAACTGTTTCTTAAGCAAATAGTGTCAACATGGAAGGCTCGAACAGATCCGGCCAGCTACTGGGATATGCGGACGATATTGACATCATCGAACGCTCCAAACGCGCCATGTCTATTGCACAACAGGCGCATTTGGTTAGCCTTGAAGTAAATGAGGATGCGACTAAATACATGCTATCAATAGACAAACAAATATATTTCCACCGACTAAGACACAATGTTACTGTTACTACTATCTTGGTGTTAATATTAACTCCACGAATGACAACTCATTGGGGATCCGACGACGAATTACCCTAGGAAACCGCTGCTACTTCGGGTTTGTGAAGCAAATGGGTGCAAATGTTCAAACTAGAAGTAAAACCATGCATTTAAAATATGGCAATATCTAACTAAAGTTTTAAGATTTAAATTTGTATGCCAGACGCGATTTTCATACCCATCCAAATTTTTGATTTCCTCTAAAATGTGTTTAATAATCAATTAATAATCAGATCATTTTGTTAGCTTTATTTTATAAACCTATATAACGGGTGATCCAAGTAGAGATACTTTTTTCAATAGCCTTTTTTGACAGATCACGTGTGAGTCGTGTCATGCTGTCATGTTATTTTTGTTTAGTATTGTTTGGCATTTCATAATGGAAAGACTTACGCGTGAACAACGTTTACAAATTGTTCAACTTAATTATGAAAATTCACGTTCTGTGAGGAATGTGTTTCGTGCACTTCGCTCAACTTATGGTCAACATAATCGGCCTACTGAGCGTACTATTCGCAACACCATCACCAATTTGGAGACCCAGCATTCATTATTGGATAATATTCGACCGAATAGACCACTTCCAGCACGCTGTGAAGAAAATATAGCGGCCGTAGCTGAGAGTGTACACGAAGACCGTAGAGAGTCGATTCGGCGCCGTTCGCAGCAACTCGGACTGACGTATGGAACGACTTGGCGCATTTTACGTCAAGATCTTAAATTGAAAGCATACAAAATACAGCTTGTGCAACAACTGAAGCCGCTCGACCTTCCCAAGCGACATCGCTTCGCTCTATGGGCTCTTGAAAAGTTCCAAGAAGATCCGACGTTTTCGAGGCAAATTTTGTTTAACGATGAGGCCCATTTCTGGCTCAATGGGTATGTAAACAAACAAAATTGCCGCATTTGGGAGGAAGAGCAACCTGAAGAGATTGAAGAACTGCCACTTCATCCAGAAAAAACAACGGTTTGGTGTGGTTTGTGGGCCGGTGGAATCATCGGTCCATATTTCTTTAAAAATTATGCCGGTGCGAACGTAACCGTCAATGGCGACCGTTATCGTGCCATGATTTGATGCCTGAAATTGAAGCTCGTGATCTCGGCGACCTTTGGTTTCAGCAAGACGGCGCCACTTCCCACACATCGCATCAATCAATGGACTTATTGAGAGAACATTTCGGTGAGCACATAATTTCACGTTTTGGGCCGGTTGATTGGCCACCAAGATCGTGTGATATCACACCGTTAGACTTTTTCCTGTGGGGATATGTAAAGTCAAAAGCTTATGCCGACAAACCCGCTTCGATTCAGGCCTTGGAGGAAAACATCACGCGTGTCATTCGCCAGTTACCAGTCGAAATGCTCGAACGAGTGATCGAAAATTGGACTCAACGGATGGACCAACTGCGACGTAGCAACGGCCAACATTTGATAGACATAATCTTCAAAAAATAAATGCCAAAGAATGTTCTTTCAAATGATAATAAACATTCTCCATTAAATTTGAATTTTCTGTATTTTTTTCTTTAAAAAAGTAGGGAACCTAGAAATGGATCTCCCTTGACTTTCCAAAAAACATTTTTCATAAGTTTGCGGAGAAATGTGCGTTTTGTCCTAGTTTTGTACTCTTTCTTGGATACTATTTTCTCCGAGAAAGTGTGGGATTTTTAAACTCGATAACTAGTTTCTTTAATATATTTGCCGCAACTCTACTCATGCGGATGATAGGCTCATTCCTGACTTAATAAAAGTTTAATAATAAGTTTAATCACATCTTAAGTCGTCGCTAAGAGAGTGGTTTCGTTCAAAGAAGTTTGATATGTTGACTGTAAGGTGATGTAATAAGGATCTTCATATGGAAAACCACAAATGGTATTAAGTTGAATGGTCTCCATTAGATTTCAATGAATACTCTTGATTCAATATACTCTAGATGCGGCCGGAAAAAACAATTGTTCAGATATTGAATAACATAGGGGTCGCCTACTTCTTTGGACCATCTCCCTATAAAGCCCATCATAGAATTTTATTTAATCGCAGTTCTTGTTCTCTCCATTTAACGACGAAATTATGATCAGGATTATAGGGATCATAACCCTCCCACTTCACTGCATTCCTACTGGTCCGCCTGTGGGGTTCGCCGGTTCGACCTCAAAAAATATCTGCAGGCATCCCGATTTTGGATCACTTCATCATTGAGGCCAATCAAATGCTAATGTTTCTGCAGAAGTGTGATCCAGCAGTTTTAAGGCCTGCCTCTCTTACGCGATTATAAGCGAACGTTGATTGCCTTTGCCTTTTTGACGGGGTTCGTAGGATCTCTCCTTTGAACATAACAATACCAACTGAGTCGGTCGTGCAAAAATTTGTTCGAGATGGTTTCTTTGACGTGAAGGCTTCCTCGGATTCCGGAACTTCTAATTCCATCAAGCTATGTTACTCCTGCTGTCATGCGAAGCATCTTAATTTCAGGTACTGTCAACTTGCCCTCATACTTTTTGTACGTTGTCCAGCATTGAGAACCGTATTAGAGCGCTGGACCCACAAATGCGGTGTAAAGCCCTGACTGCAGCTTAGGGGACATTTTTCGGTTACAGAAGACGGCGGAGTTTTCCTGCCACTTCATTCAACTTACGCTTACACGATGATTGATGTCGTCATCAACGGTTGCTTTGCTGTTGATCAGTGATCCAAGATATTTGCACTTTTCACACTTGGGAAAGACCACCCCATTCAAATAAATGTTTCGAATGAGTTGGCTTTGGTTAGAGAATGGGCAGTACAGATACTCTAATTTTTTTTTGGCCAATATGATACCCATTCCCTTATAAAACATCTACCCAAACATCAAGTGCTCATTGCAGGGAAGTCAGATTATCACTCATGATGGCTCCATCGTCAGCAAAGAACAACTGATGCACTTTAGGGTCCGTCACTTTTCCCTCAAGCAGATAATCTACGACCGTAATAAAGAGCAAAGGGCAATTCCCTGGTGAACACCGACTTTTATTGGAAATTCATCGGTGACTCCTGAGGGACATCTAACTTTTGTCTTCGCTCTCTCGTACATGTCCATAATCATCTGCTCGTAGGTTTCAGGAACTCCTCGTTGCCTTAGCGCTACCCATATCAGATCTCTTGGTTGTCTATCGAATACTTTTTCAAAATCAACCGCAATCATATGTAGATCCTTTAAGGAATCACTATGCTTTTGCATTGTGTTCCTTTTACTTTGGATTGCAACCGTGGTGACAGCCGTATTATTTGTCTTAGGCGACCATCTAATACCCGCGCAACGATCTTCATGATGTGTGTCATCAACATGATTGAACTTTATTTATCACAGTTTCGCGAATCTCCCTTTCCTTTGTGCAAAGGAAGAAGATAACTTTCCCTCCATTGGTTATGCATTGGATAACCTCACATGGGTTTGGAGGTAAGAATGATGAGCCATCTAAGCCCGATGTCTCCCATCTTTTTCCAGAACTCACAGGGTATTTCATCCGGCCCAATCGTTTTCTCTTGTTGGAGTTCTTGACCGCTTTTCTAACTTCTTCGACTGTTATGTCGGACACTTCTTCATTGTTGGAGGCGGCGGAGGCGGAAAATATTACCGGGAAAACTGTTCGTTTAAAAGTTGCTCGCAATACTCTCGCCACCTGTGCACAATATTTTCGTCGTCAACAAGTTGTTGGCCTTGAGCATTGTTAATGAACTTCGGCCAACGAATTTCCTGAGCATCTCTTCTTCTCTGTGCCGCAATCTTGAAAATTGTTGTTCCCTTGTTCGTGTTTTGTAGAAGCTCGTGGGTTACCTGTTCCTATCAGCAGGCGAAGAAGATACCTCCTCCAACTCCTAATACAGACTCGCAATAAACTTAGCTTGAATTTGGGCAAACTTTTTCTTTGCAATACTTTTAACAACAACGTCTGTATTCCACTTCAAGGCGAGCTTTTTTAACTATATTATTAGAGGCGCACTTTGACCAAGCTTTGAAAGCCACTTTCTTTTCTTTTATTGCTGCTTGAATTTCCTCTGTCCACCACAAAGTTCCCTTCCAGGCTCCAAGCAGTACTTTAGCTTTCTCTAAGCAGGCTCGTTGTAAGTAATCCCACATATCTTGTGCGCTGTACTCTTCATCCTCAACTTCATTGGTGTTATTACTGAAGAAATTGTTCATGCTGATAATAAATGATTCGCATTTTTCTTTGTCCAGGTTGTACCAATTGATTTTCGCAGAAACATTTGTTTGTTTATGGGTAATTGCCTCTCCCAAGATCACGTTGCAATCTTTAACTCTAGGCTTTATTAAACTTGTCACCAAATGGTAGTCAATCTGAGTTTCATTTCCGCCACTGCTATAAGTTACCAAGTGCCGGCTGTGTTTAATTAACATTGTATTTAAAACGATTAGACCGCATGACTTGCATATGCTTAGGTTGTCTTCATAGTCTTTGTTAGACTTCCTGACATGTCCATTCAAATTCCGCCAACAAACAAAAGATCATCCTTTGGCATTCTATTAATGAGGTTGTGAAAATTAAGCCAGTTTTTTCCCCTGCTCGCACTTGATTTGGGGAGCATATGCACTGACAATATTCCACACCTCGCCTTGAATCACCAGTTTGAGAGACCTCAAAGTCACTGGACTTTGAAATGGTCAATACGTTGCTAAGTAACTCTGCCGCAAGGATGATACCGATACCATTCTTACCCTGTTACCGTAGTAGAACATATTGTACGCATTTGTCTTAACCTCCAAGAAACGTGCCCGATTTCCGGTGTTTCACCATTTCGTTTCTTGGACACAGAAGATGTCCAATCGCCTTCTTACCATCATCTCTTCCAGCTCGTGGCTGTGACCACTCATACTTTCAACGTTCCAACTCGCGACCCTTAGGTTTCGCCTAAGTTTTTGCATTATTTTGCTATCCCTCGAAAACCGAATAGCTCTGACCCGTGCATTTCTGCTCGTCCTAGGATCACAACCATGCGTAGCATTAGAAGTGCCTGGCGGGTAGTGTTTCTCTGGATTGCCATAATGCTAGGTTAAGCGAGCTTGTTTCTTCAACAAGTTCATGCTCCTGATATAAGTTCTTGATTGATCTTAGGTGTTCATTACATATCATAACACTGCGATAGAACAATTCTGTTTTGTCACAGACAATTGTATTCCTAAACTTTATGAGCAAAGCTTAGGAATACATGAAAGTTTAGAAATTGGTTCATAATTAGTGATTTCACCATGTTTACCCTTTCCAAATCAGACTTAAAATTGCTTAATTATATTTGGGAACAGTTATTACGGTAACTGAAATAATGTTCATCAATCTGACGAGGGGAGTCACTGAATGACGTAGGTATTGAAATGTTTAGGAAACATATTGCTTGCAGAATTAATTTCACGCACTTGCAAATTTTCTTTTCGAAAGAGAGTGCGAACGGTCATACAAATTACTATTTTTTTTTTATATGCCCGTCTATGTAAATAGAAACATAAGTGGATGATTTTTGCCTCTTTTAATGATACTGGAGTCTAATTCAATCTAATGTCAATTCTAAAACAACAATTCTAACAGGGTCAGAAGAGAAGACTAAATCGAGAACTAGATTTTTAAATTTTCTTATAGTCAACAGTGAGAATAAAATGGGATTCATCCTCAGAAGGTTCCCATCCTATATGAGGCAATTTTAAATCGCCGGATAATAAGATAGTTCTGCACAGCAAGATACATACGTATATCAAATATACGGTCAAGTACCATAGACAAAGTACAACGAGCAGAGACGATACGATATGTACGCATTAAAAAACCTATAACCATTTATTCCTGAAGGTAATTTTTATGTAACTAACTTCTTTGTTAGTGTCGAACGGAAATTTTTTTTTTCGAGGTGAAGTTGTTTCCCATTTGAGGTTATTGGCCGTAAAGTTACTAACTTCTTGCACCGCGAATACTATTTGCACATAATAATTTTTCTACTGTTGAACTTAATAAATTAATCAATTAATTAAAGTGCTTTCCAATAAATTGTCTAAGTCATCCAAACACATTTTAGAAACGGTATGAAGACGTTAACATAATTTCCATCAAACTAACTAACCTTTCAAACTATCTTGAAATCTCTTTCAATCGCTTCAGCAATAAAATGCGTAACAAATACATTACGAACTATTTGCTTCACGCATCAATGAAAAATTTAGAGAAAATAACGAAAGAAAAAAGGTTGGGTAATAAGACATCACATATAGCTTATCCTATGTAAAGAAATGCTCCATGATTGCGGCCACTAAGGCACCATAGATCAAATTAAAAACAAGAACTCAGTCAATACTTGCACTTGCCGAACACATATACATACATAGATAGATATTTTAATTTAAATGAAGGGAATGATAATTTGTAATGAGACTCTTGCAGTAATGTTACAAGAAATGGTTGCTTATTTTCGGTTTTGAGTGGAACCTTCATTTAATCAGAAAATATCGAGTCTCGACCGAAAATAAATATAAAAATAAACATTATGAGAATTATTGCAAAGTCCTCTGAAAATTACGCCACAGTAGCAGAAGCACTTTAGGCTTGTTGTTTTCCGTGTTTGTATTGAACAAAGTCTTATTATAGGTAGGTTCAATGCAATTTCACCAATCCCACGTTAAATCGAACAAGCGCTATTCTAAGTTCGACATCATTTCTCAGCGAAATAGATGCATGGTGCCGGTGGTTGTTGTATCTACTGCTTTCATTTCTTCTGAGCCATCGATCCATATGTACGAGACACCACACCATGGTTAATGTGAAGTTCGTTCACTTCCATTTTCCATTTGCTTCGTTGCTTTGTTTCTGTTTGTAAGCGACGCGTTACTCGCTTTCATGCCGTGTCTGTCATCCGTATTGTGAAGCAGTAGCCAGCTACAATCTAAAAGGCGGTCAAACTATACTCGAAAACATCAGTTGGTACGCGGTACTCAATCGCTCAAGACGTGTGTTTGTTAAATTTCTACTTCGAAAAATATCATACAAATTGTGTTAAACGTTTCTTGATTTAAGACGGTGTTTATCCACACCAAATCAGTATATATCATATAACCCACTAAGATAAATTTGTGTCAGTAGTGAATTTTAAAATTTTGTGCACTTCGTATGAGTATACTCGCCGGAAAAAACTCAATAAAAATGAAAATAAGAGATGTTGAAAACGTGTTCCGCCACAGACGGATACCTTATCCTAAAAGGTAAGTCATTGACAGTAGTTTTTAATTCCGAGCATATTATAATCTATGCCACACAAGGGATATATGCTGTGGTGTACTCATGGGTGCTATATATCCATATGGATATATAGAAAAGGCAAAATGTTAACAGCGCAGATAGCCACGGAGTTAGACATCTATAGCATCGGTTAATCGAGGAATTTGTGTTATGTGTTGATCTAATTGGAAACCGGTATGAATTGCTCTGCGTTGTGGAATAGATGCATTGTAAGGTTCAGTAATCCACTCTGTCATTCCTCTAGTTTAGTCTTTAAAGTAGCCTTCTATGCGATTAATTGAAAAAAAAATAGAGCTAAGAGAAAGAAGAACAAAATCCCATAGATTATGGTAATCCACGAATATGGATGTGTGCGGTATACTAAAGTGCCCAGTACAGATCGTCTAATCGAGACAGATTCTCTCTGAATATGTGCAGATTGTGTAAGTGGTCCGGCTTTGATCTAGTTTTCTTGTTTAATAGGTTTATGTTTTAATTGGCTAGCGTTATTTGTTTGTGCGTATAGAATCTTTTTATATGGCATTTTAAACTGAAGCGTTGTGTACTATTTATTGATGGTTGTGATGTGACAGACCGCTGACGACAAAATGTATGTGTAATTTTGATGCTGATGAATGCTTAAGGCTATTTTACGTACATTGGTGCAATTCCAAATTTATAGCTGCTGTTGGACAAAGTCATGTACCATGGGGCTATATTTGTTTCACAAATTTTCACAGTTTTGGTAATTGGACAGATTTTGTCGTATGTCTTGCGGTCAACAGATGTGTACCTACATACATCGTCACAAGCTAAAAGCGAAGTTACCACAATATGGATCTTATTCGAATATCGATTAAAGGTTCTGTATTTGTCGATAAATGTCAAAATATCGTTTGGTTACCTTTATCTTTCTAATTTCATTTTCACATCAAAGTTTGCATTCATTTATAAAAATACACATTTAAAGAGAAATTCCGGTGAATTTTAAAGTATACGGGTTTGCGTATTGACGTGTGCAAGAGAATACCTCGCAACTTACATGTTCAGCAGGCGCGAACAAATTTTTACAAATGCATGTTAATAGGTGCTGTATTCTAAATGAAATAAAAAAACATAAGGAAAGGCTACAGTCCGCTTGGAGCGAACAGTATGATACCCTATCCCTATCCCTATATGCCCCAAAAAAACCTTAAGAAGATGATGGATAGCATTTTATTTCATTCTATAAAATTTAGAAAAAAAAAAACATTTTTTGAAAAAACGCCCCCAAAAAGTGGGCGTGGCCAAAAACTTTGTATGGGCGATATATTGGAAAAAATATTGGCTAAATATCTTGTTAAACACTTTTTTTCGGTTTCTATGAAAATTATCGAAGAAAACAGCATTTTAGTGAAAAACGCCCACAAAAAGTAGGCGTGGCAAAAAACTTTATATGACAAACTTATAAAGGAGGGCTGTGCCTACATATCCTGTGAAGGTTATAAGCCTCTATCTGTCCATCTGTAGCTTTAAATTGGTTTTTTCTAAATTGTGGGCGTGGCAGTGGGCGTATTCCAAAAAATTTTACACTTAACCATTTCGGAGCCCTAGGGAGTATGTGGTCCAAATTTCAGCTTTCTAGCTTGAATTTAAAGGCCTAAAAATTGCGTACGGACGGACGGATGGACGGACGGACGGACGGACGGACGGACATTGCTAGATAGTCTTAGGATTTGGTCCTGATCATAAATATATATACTTTTATAGGTCTACGGCGAATATTAAGGGGTGTTACAAACTATGTGTCAAAATTAATATACCCTTAGGATAGGGTATAAACATATGGAAAGGATACCAGCTTTCCCAGATTATTTTAGCCAAATCTGCTAAAGCCATGGCGAAAAACTGCAACATCGAAAAAATGCTGAAAAAACTGAGTTCAATTTGTTCTCGAAAAACAAAATTAATTTTGTATTTTAAATTCATGCTAGTAAATTTCTTAATGCATATATTTATTTTGAGATGTACTCCTTTTTTTCCATATTGAAAAATTTTTAAGAATTTAAATTAGACAAACCACTTGAAAGTAAATGACAGAACGAAACGAAGCGAATGGAATTTATGTATATTTGTTTATGTCAAAATAAAGTTGTTGAAACTTTAGTTTTTCTTTCGATTTCAATTCTACTCTTGAACATTTCTGTAAAAGGAATGTGTACAAATACAATAAATGTTATTTAACCTCTTGCTGGTTTTTGGCATATGTGTAGTGCATGAAAATTATTATTTTTTTCCGAGGGTAGGTGGAAAATCTTCCTTAAAACACTACGCACGTTCTTATAGTAATTTGAGATTCTTACTCACTAAAAACACCTACCATCTAAATCCTTTAAAATACAACTAGGTTATATCCTATCTAGTAGTTTTAATATCCGGTTTTATACACATTTGGCAGGCAACCTCACAGCCAAGGCACCTGCTTATGCCAAAATTGCTCGCGGTTGCAACTTATTGCGCTAGTTCAAATGGTTTTATCAGGTGAAGTCGGCACACTAAATTTGTCTCGTACAAAATTTGTACCATTGCGTTACTGCACTGGCCATAAAGGCGAGTCCCTTGCTTAGGGGCAAATGCTTTAATCTCGTCTTCGATGGCAGTCTCTAAGTCTCGGAGGATATCACTCTTTCTGATATACCACGGGGCGTTTACAACTGTTCATAGCACTTTTTTTTTAAGTTTTACAAATTTGTATGTTACATGTTTTGGTACCACCCCAAAGTTGTATACCAAACCGGCTTAAAATTTGCTTGTATAAAAGCAGCTTGTTTTGCATGTTCGGTTTGGCAAATCGACAAAGCAGCCAATGCATTAGATTATATATAATAACGAGCTCTTCCCGTTTCTTCTTTACGTGCGATTTCCATTTAAGTTTCGCATCTAATGTCATTCCCAAATATTTAGCTTCATTTCCGTACGGAATTTGTACGAAGTCTATAAAAATGGGTAGCGTATTTACACTTCCGTTAGTCAAATTAACGTGCTTAGATTTTGTTTCGTTGAGAATATGAATATGACAATACGCCAAGTTTTTGTCCAGTCAAATATGCTGTTGATAGCCCGTTGGAGCGTGTTCGTTGCTAATTCTACCGTATTTTTGACGGTCAATATAGCTATATCATCCGTAAACGTAGCTACAGTTGTGCCAACTTGCGGAATATCACGAGATTAAAAAAAATATAATCGGACCCAGAACGCTTCCTTGTGAAACTTCTGCCGCCATTTCTTTAAATTCGGAATATTCGTTTCCGTGCTTAACACGGACACAGTCCGCTAGCTACGAACATAGTATCTTGTAGGCCAATTTAAGCTTATGTTTCAAGCCCATATGCCATACTTTACCAAAAGCCTGGAAGACGTCAAGGGAAACGCTAAAACAATTTTTCTATTTCTTTCTTTTCTATTCAATTAGATGCATTGATTAGGTAAACGAGCATGATTAGTGCTTTCCTACGCTTCATATGGTGTTTTAAGAGATACGTTAAGATCGATTTTATTTGCGCAGTCTTTTCTAAAAGAGTCCCAGTTAGTTTTTAAACTAGTTAGTCTGGGTGGACCGTCCTTTTCCCGTAGGCAGCCGCTAATAGTCACAATGACTGGCGAGTGGTCAGAAAAGAGATCGAAGCTTTGCTCAACTATAACAGAGGTGTCAGACACACCCTTTGCGATATAAAAACCTATAAGGTCTGGAGTTTTCAACGAATCCGACGGCCAATACGTTGGTTTATATGTCGAGAAAAAGTCTACCCCGAATTCCATACAGGCTTCGTATAGGAATCAACCTTTTGATCTAATACATAAGGAACCCCAGAAAGTGTGTTTTGCGTCGCCACCCATATCGAAATTTTGAGTAAATGAGTCAAAGATATCTTTAAAATCATTTTTCACTAGCTTTTTCCTTCGAGGGATATAAATAGACGCAATATCTTGCGCTTCTTTTTCACGACAATTGTAATAATTATGTAATTATTTTGTACTTAATTCCTTCGTCAGATCCTTCAGAAATTATGCGTATGTCAAAATCGTTTGTTCGAATGAATACCTCTAGCTCTTTCATCTTTTGCAGAAGGCCGTTCACATTGCACGCTAGTATTTTTAATTTGGTTGCGTCTATTATATTTAAGTTGAATGATGCGTTCCTCGAAATTTATGTTCGAGATCGTCTAACTTTTAAAACATGCATTTATTTAACCGACTCTATTCTTCCAGTATGGCAAGAATCGCGGAGAAAACTTGAGCGACTGGTTCAGGCGTTATTTCATTTTGTTGATTCGCTTGCAATGCGGCCTCGGCATATGTCTGTGGTCGAATATTTGACGACTTTTCAGTACTAATTTTCTTTTCTCTCGGCTGTTTCGACAATTCCTTAGCCTTTGGTCCAGAATTCGACAACTTTGTTTGAAGAGGTTTTTCTTTCGGTTGTTTGGACAGTGCATTGACCTTTTTCCATCGTTCAGATATTTTAACGACGGGTAGAGATCTTTTCCTTAATACATCACGCCTCTTTTGTAGCTCCTTAGCTACTTCGCAGCCGCGGTAGTTCGCCGGGTGATTTCCTTTGCAATTTATGCAAGTTGTCAAATCGCTTATATTCAGATCGCACTCTTTCGACAAATATTTACCACCACATTTAACGCAAAGCTATTCTTTTTGACAATAAGCGGTAGTGTGATTGTAACCTTGGCAATGCTTACACTGAGAGACGAGTCGAGTCCTTTTTAGCACCCGTTCAATTTTGACCACAATATTGATGATATTCTTAATATTATAAATTTTTTGAATATTTTCCGACTTTTTAAAGCTAATCATAAAAAATGGAATTTTTTTTAAAAACGCGCTTAAAAGTGGGCGTGGCTTACAACTTTATATGGCAAATTTGTTAAAGAGGTCAGTGTCTACATATTTTGTGAAGGTCTAAATGTTTTAATAATTATAAATTATAATTAAGTCGAACTGACAGACCAGTTGCCTTTTACTCGCATCACTTACTTCCCTAATTAACGGTCTCCCGACCCATAAAGAGTCCCTGCCTGAGACACGACAACCTCTGTGCTTAGCCTTTTAAACGGAGGTTCGGTCTTCCTTGTCTACAGTGACATTTCGTCGTAGTCGGTGGACATATGTTTGTTCGTTTGTTGATAGCATGTATCTAGTCTTGGCGGACTATATTGCGCAGGGCATGTGTCAACACGGAATGCATTATCTTCCACAGATCGGGCTATGCGGACGATATTGACATCATCGGACGCTTCAAACATACCGTGGTAGAGGCTTTCATGGCTATTAAAGAACAGGTGAAGCTAGTGGCTCTTGATGTAAATGACGTCAAGACTAGATACATGCTATCAACAAACAAACAAACATCTGTTCACTGACTATAACGATATGTCGTAGATTGAAAAAGTCACATGATTGCGCATCACCTTGCTGAAATTCGGTGCATATTCGGATGAACTTAGATGAACTGTTGCCAAGCTGCACATTGAATATAGATTTACTTATAAATACGATGCATCCCTAATGTAACAGTTTTTTTTGTTTGAAGTTTCTTGCTGTCATGTCAATTGTACGAAATAATCCCAATGAAGGCAACGTAAAAATAGTTTTCGATCATAACATCCAGAGACTTACAGCACCACCATTTTTAAAGTGAACAAAACCACCAATGCCTTTCTTATAATTTTATCGACTAAGCTCGCTATTAATAACTAGGCAACTTAATTTGTATTGTACAGATTAATAAGAAACCTATTAAAAACAGATTTAACCCTTTGTTTTGTTAATGTGCATAATTTGTTTGTTTTTGTACATAATATTTTTAATTTACTGGCATGTAGGTTAGTTCGAACAGGGGTGTGGTGAAAAAGCCATCGCATAACGGTATGCACCAAAACTGACCCATCGCGATCTCCGGAAAGAAGTTGAATGTACGAAGTCAGGATTTCATCTGATATAAATTTATTGCTGGAAATTACTGTTTACTTGGAATGACCCAAATTATTGGAGTCATATCGCACTGTTACCTCCAAGTTTTTGTATCTGTAAGTGTGTTAGGATTTATACTACCGGTCTAAGTTTATTCCTGCTTAATTTTATTAACTCTCTAGGTCTTTTACTATTGAAAAGTGGCCCAAGCCTTGAAAAAACTCAGCGTCCTTCAAGACTTGATACCCTTAGGTTGCCGGATCTTATGGCTTTTTCCTCAATAAAGGAAAGTGTCCTAGTATCCAGGACAGTCTCATTCGTTTCTGACTGCATAATGCTTTAAACATTGTCTGAAGACAGCCCCAAACTGCATCACATTTGATATTGGTTTATTTCATTTCCTTAAGTGCGGCCTAGCTATCGATGTAGATGGCAATATCTTTTCTGAATACCAATCATCTGTTAAAATCGCAATTTCTGATTGCCAATCCACCCTCTCCGAATATGTTATATCACAGGGAATGTCGAAGTCAGGATTTCATCTGATATGCAGATCCGAAAGTCATTGTCAACATGTAACACCCAAAATTCGAGGTCTGATAAAATTTGTTGAATTAGAATAGGTACAGGCAGATCAGAAAAGTTGCCTATCTTTGTGCGTAACATCGTCGGAAAAATTTAAATTGACTTTCTCTAACACATAAAAATGTTTTCAAGCACGAGAGGGACTCTATACTAATTGCACTGGGAAATTGGAAAGCCCGGAATGTGTCTTTAATTGTTTCAATTTCAAAATTAGAACAAAATTATTATCCTAACATAAAAATCTTGTCCCCCCATTAGCGGAAGAAACGCGGAATGTTAAAATCAATATTTAATTTACTTCCCTGATTATCAATGCATATAGTTTAGTTTTAAAATACATACAGGACCTACAAATTAAAAAGTAAATTTTATCTATAAATCTTATCAATATCATATAATGCTTATGCTTATTATGTTGTTAAAGAACGTACCACCAGATTACCGTAGATTACACGGAAAGCGAAATAAATCGATCTTTTACATTGTAAAGAATTAACCAGCTGAATAATAAATAGTTGTTTACTGTACTTGGTGTGTTACATTCACTTGGATAAATAAATTACCAGACTTATTAACTGATAATATATTTAACATGAATTTAAATTTATATTAGCTAAACGATTTCCGTTCCGTTCTCTGTCAGTTTTCATTGAATGCTACATTAAAATAAAAATAAAAAAACCTAAGCTTCACCTATACTCTGTCCAACAGTAATTGGCAGTACACGGTTTATGGGGAAGCTTTTTTTCTTAATCAGTAGTGTGCCATATTTTTGCGTTATACTAAATTGAAAGAAACCCCTCATAAAAAGTGTTTACCCACTAGTGAATATCCAATTGCATCTGACGTAGATCCAACGTTTTTTGTTCAGCGCACATCTGATTGGCTGGGGCCTGTGGCTGCTGCTATTCAACGCCCATTTAATTGTATGCATTCAGAGTTGCCAATGTCCATTTGGTAACTCGTTCAGCTTTTTTCCTTGGGATGCTGTTGAGTAGCTTTTGGTTTTAGAGCTTTAAAAAAAGTTCTTAATGGTAATTGTTAACGCTTTATCTTTTTAATGTGCGGAATATACGTTAAAATGGAGTTACAAAATTGTAAGCTGTCTTATATAAGGAAATTTATATTTACTTGTGTTATACTTGATTATTTAATTCTAAGCTAAATTAATCTTAAAGAATAAATTTTTAATTTTTTTTTTGTTTTATTTAAAAGGGATCAGGCCTACTGGGGATACCCTGAAAAAAAACGGCTTTTATCTTACCTCTAAGTAGTGTGGAAGAAGATAAATTTGTATTGTATTTTATAAATAAAACAATTTATTTCATTTCCCTGGATGCCATTGGGACCTGAACCCCAGACAAGATTCACTGTGTTCAGCCTTCCGACCAAATTCAGAGAAAGCTTCAGTTCTAGCACTAATTTGGACGAGGTAAGAGCCTTAAGCAGCGCTTTTAATGCAGCTTGGCTGTCACCGCAAATGCAAATGCCTGAACAAAACATAGGACGATATAACGATATAACAATCAGTCCGTCCGTCAATCCGTCACCAATTTTTAGGCCTTAAAATAAAAGCTAGGAAGCTGAAATTTAGAATGTATACTCCCTAGGGTCCTGAAATAGTAGAGTTTTTTGTTTTAAGAAAAAACTTTTTTAAGCCTAAAGTTCGCGGAATAAAGCACTAAGACCTTCACAAAATATGTAAACACTGGCCTACTTAACAAATTTGCATGTAAAGTTTTTTTCCTGCCTATTTTTCGGGGGCTTTTTTTTAAAAAATATTGTTTTCTTAAAAAATTTCCTTATAAAACAAAAACAAATGTGTAACATAATAGTTAGACTGTATTTTCTCAACATACCACCAGTTTACATAATATTTACAAAATATTCTCCTTAACATTGCACCTTTACAACGTTTTTGGCCATGGCCACTTTTTGAGCGGGTTTTTTTCAAAAAACCTTTTTCTTATGATTTTATAATAGAAAACCAAATAAAATAATATCCATCGTGTTTTACATGCCTTTTTCATTGGGAGGGATATGAATAGGGTTTCATACTGTTCGGCCCAAGTGGATTGTAGCGTTTCTATATGGTTTTTATTCATTTACTTGTGCCATACTTAATTTTTCACATAACATGTTACGAAATACAATCGTTTATCTTCAAAATGTTACAATAAATTAAAATTTTTGTGAAATGTTTTTTCAAACCGTTGCCCATGAAAACTGACATGATATGTGGTAAATATAAATTTCGTTCTGGTTCGACCCCCAGTTAATTTTTAAACGGAATGGTGCGTTAGTGTCTTGAACTCGGTTTACAAAAATGTCATCTAATTATAAGTGAAGCGCCATCATCAGAAAGTCTTAAAAAATAACATTTATTTGGGAAAATAAAATAAACCAATTGGACGTCTGCGACATGAGAAACTTTCTCTATATATTGGATTAGTTTTTGAACCGAAAAGACAATTTTGAAGCTAAAGGCAAAGTGTCATCCACCGTGTTTTCAATGGCTTTTTCATGGTGAGGTATATGGATAGGGTGTCATACTTTTCGCCCCAAGCGGACTGTAGCCCTTCTATCACCCATATCATGGAAAACGCCATATCTGAGATATAATTTCACTTGTCGTATGCATCGTGAAATCCGGCGGGAAGACTTCCTAATCGATGTGAATTTTGAATTTTAAGTTGGTCTGTAAACATCTGTTTTGTAGTAAATGACAGGCGTGAAAGTTGGAAAATGATTTTAAATATAAATTAAATAAGTCAAATCGACAGGAACAACGATCATTATTAGGAGTACCTGCAGAAGACATAATGGATTTTCTATATTCAACTATATTCAAGATGAATACTCATCTTCACTGTCGCCGAAAGTGAAATTAGCAGCTTGCTTACTATTCTTTAGCGGAGAATCTTTTCCATATCACAGTCCACGTTTTTAGAAGTGCCACAACTGGTTTGCGTTACTAATGTTGAATGTTGAGAATCCCAAAAGTGGTAAAGTGCGTTTATGGAAAGCATATTGCCATGAAAACTACAACAAAAAATAGACATTTATAAAATAATCGTATGGGACATTTTATCCTCTAAAATTACTTATTTAAATAAAATTAAATTATGATCGGACATGCGACCATAAGCAGTGTATAAGAAGTGTGGATGCAATGAATCCAGGTAACAACTAGGATGATTAAAAAAATATTTTATGAAAATAAATGCATACAATATATATATATTTTAGACAAATCAAACTGAAATTGCAGCCAATAAGTAAAAAATACGTAAATACGTTTTTTTTTTAATTCGTTTTCTATATTTTAGCCCATCAGCAATAATATCAGAATCAAGTAAAATTTGTTCAACATTCATTTTGACATTTGTAACTGTTACTTTTAAATTCGCCTTAAATGCGGGTAAGCCACATCTAAGAAGTTGTTGATTTTAGAAGTTATACAGATCATTTATTACAACCGATTTACCTGGTTTAACTCGAGCTTAAGTAAAATAAGACATTTTAAATTCGTTTAATACTACGACAAAATGCCTGCAAAAACATATGTAAAACAAAAGAAAAGGACCGGTCCACTTGGACCGACCAGTATGATTCGTTTATTACTAAAGACCAATGAAAAATGCAGGCAAGTATGATATCCAATCCTATCCTTATATGCCCCAACATAACCCCTATATTCCCCAATGCGTTAAGAACAGGCTGCGTAACATTTTATTTAATTTTCAATAAAATTTATGAAAAAACATAAGGAAAGGCTACAGTCCGCTTGGGGCGAACAGTACGATACCTTATCCATATCCCTATATACCCCAAAGAAAAAAGCATTAAGAAGGTGATAAATATTATTTTATTTCATTCTATGAAATTTATAAAAAAAAAATATTTTTTGGGCGTGGCCATAAACTCTGTATGGGCGATGTATTGAAAAAAATATTTGCTAAATATCTTGTTAAACATTTTTTTTCAATTTCTATGATAATGTTCGCTGAAAACAGCATTTTACTGAAAAAAGCCCACACAAAATGGGTGTCGCAAACAAAATTATAGGACAGACTTATAAAGGCGGGTAGTGCCTACATATCTTGTGAATGTTCTAACACTCTATCTCTCTAACTTTAGCTTTTAAACGTTTTTTTTGTCTAGATTGTAGGCGTGGCAGGGGCTTATGAAATAAAATTTTACACTCTACCATTTCGGGACCCTAGAGAGGATATGTTACAAATTTCAGCTTCCTAGCTTTAATTAAAAGACCTAAAAATTGGTGACGGACGGACGGAAGGATGGACATTGCTAAATAGTTTTAGGTGTTGGTCTTGATCATAAATATATCTACTTTTATGTTAAAAATTATGAGTCGAAATTAATATCCCCTTGGGTTAGGTCAATAGAGGGTATAAAATGAGATTCAGCCTCAGAAGATGACACAATATATATATCCGAATATGCCTCCAATAAAAAAGCGTTAAGAACAAAGTGAATGACATTTTATTTAATTAAAAATAAAAACTTGAATAAAACGCCCCAAAAAGTAGGCGTGACCGAAAACGTTGTATGGGTGATATATTTATAATAAAAAAAATTGTCTAAATATCCTATTAAACTTTTTTTTTTCGTTCGCTACAAAAATGTGCGAGGAAAACAGCATTTGAGCCAACTCACTTGCCAATAACATATCTGCGCCACGCATCTATTTTGGACGCAACTGCTAAGTAGGTATAATTAATGTCAAACTCGGAAACTTAAAAGAGAATTCTGCCGCCATATAAAATTAAAATTTGCGGGTTCAAGAGGACGGATGGATGTCGAACCATCCGTTCTGGTTTTTTTTACTATCTGTAGAATTATATACAATTTGCAATCGTAATGAGTTAATGAGTAGTTCGATAAAACGATCATGCTCGCAAAATCTGACAATCACCTTAATGTGGTTATGATAGAGCCTCTCTGTCTTATCGAGGATATTCTTTTTAATAAAATATTATGTTTCTTTTTCCAAATTGATAGTTTTGCAAGGAAAGTATTTTTTAAGTTTTGAAAATATGGTCATTAAGCTTTATACTCTCATTATTTTTTTACCACTATATGCAATAAAAATTTCCAAGAAGAATAGCTCTTGAAATGTGTGATGCAACCAACTTTCATTCAGTTCAAAAGGTAGAAATCGTTCGAATATCTGTCAGAAAAAATAACAAGTAGAATCGTAATTTACATATTTAAACGGAATCATTTAAATTGGAGAAGGTAGGTACCTTATAAGTGGAATTTCTAAATACGCTGTTAACACAAACTTTTAGAAAACAACATATACAAACTTACACAGGTGGTTATTGTATTTTTAACTTCTTAATTTCGTATAAAATCAAAAGCCCTAACGTATCCGCATCGAGATATGGACATAACGTATGTGTAATTCTACTTGAAATTAATACACTCGATAAAATTGTTGATCATATTACGTAAGACGAAAGGTAAACACTTTTTTTTTAAATACTAAACAAAAATGCATACCTATCCAATTTAAAAACAATTCATCAAAATTGGGTTTACGTAGATATATATATACATAAGCCTTAATACAATATATTGAACCGAAACATGTGTCAAATAACAAACACGAACGAATTTTGTGTTAGCACACCATTAACGTCTCTTCATTTATTGAATTAATTTAGAGTTCATTCTGTCTTCTATGTTTGATCAGATTGAGAGAAATCATAAATAGTATTATGTTTTCAGTTTGTGCACACTGAAGTAAATGAAAAGAGAACGTATGCCACGGAATTAGTGAAAACATTGCTCCATACATGTGCATATACATATCGCATGTATTTAAAAAAACAAATTTCGGGGTGCTAATTATATGAGAAGATGCTTTCACTTACGCGAAAGAGTTACATCTGTTTCGCTTCTGATTTAGTGAAGTCCATCAAGTGCCCCTTGTTTAGACGAGTATACAATATATCTACTACACATTAGTTGCTAATTGCAGCCAAGGAAGGGAAGGAAGCCGTAAATTACGAATTCATACGGGTTCACAATTCACATGCTAACAAAATTGCTATACACAGTTTTTTTCTCTGAAAAGTAATAGCCAACAAAATTTTAATTTTTATTTAGTTGTCGGGGTCGTATACAATACATACATGTAATTCTGTTGAGCATGCTCCGTTCGCAGTGGTTCAAACTTAAAAAAACAAAATAACGTTATATTGTCTTAGCTGAGTTTTTGCACTATGAAGCTCTGTTACGCAAACTATTGGTTGTTGTAATTGTCAGAGCGGTAGGGTAGATGATATAAATGTTCAACTTATTTTGTACAAGCTGCAATTTTGGTAGATCATTAAGTATATCCTGCCATATCTATTATAACTGAAAACCCGGGGCGCAATTCCGAGCATAACACCTCAGCAAAGCGTATTGTAAGTAGCGAGCGTTTTCAAGAATTCTGAAAGAAATTGATCCATATCTTTAAAATCTAACAAAATATAGTTTCTTAGATCTTCTTCAACTGTTGAAAATAGTTTAATTCGGACAGTTACACTTTTAAAAATGTTTGTCTCCGAATCCCAACAAAAGATCCATACACGTACGGGTTTTTTTCACGTCTAAGGCAACAACATAAACGCTTATAAGACATTTACTTCTTAGCCTCAAACTTTAACCTAATTTGGTCGGCTAGAGGCATATGCTTAAGGAAGTTATAATTTTATTTTTATTTCTCTAGAAAAAAAAACAATATAAGTGGTTATTTTGGAGAAAATAGATAATAACCTATTGATAAGCAAAATAGTGTAAACTAAGAGATCTCGGCCAATACGTCGGTTTGCCAGTAAAAATCATCCCCAGACTCCATACCAATTCGAAATGAATTCGAGTTCGATCATCTGGAGCACCAGAAGGTGTGTCTTGCGTTAAAATATTTAATTACAAAATTCTGTCCATGTAAAATAATTTTGTTTAACGTCGTTTGTGAAGAACATATGCAAAATTATATGTAATGTGTTTAATTACATTTTATCAGCTCAAAAATTGTGCCCAAATAGTGATTTAACAGTTGTGTCTTTCTTAAAAACAGACGCCCGCTCCTTTCCAATGGGTGATAGGCGTGATAGCCGCTGAACCCTCACATTTTTATATATAATTCTTTCGTCAAATGTATCTCAGATAGCAGGCAAATCTCAACATCGTTTTTACGAATGAATACTTCTGACACCTCGATCCTATGCAGAAGGCCATTAACGTTCCATGTTACTATTTTCACTATTTCTTTTAATGAAGGTTGGTGTGGCTCGAAGTTTATTTTCGAGCTTGTCTAGTTTCTCAAACACACATTTGTTAATTTGGTTTTGCTTTTCAAATCGGGCAATGAATGCAGAGAAAACTTGAGAGACTGGATCAGGCATCGTATTAACAATTCGATGGTTTGTTTGTCACCATTGGATTCGTTCTGAATTTAATTTTGTGAAACTACGCGATATATGTCGGCATCGCTAACAATAATTTTTCAAGTACTTTTATTTACAGATATTATTTTCTAAGTAGTTTTTGTCATATCTTGTAGAATATCATAAAGTTTGCCGTAATCTGTAATTCAAACAACGGTTATCGGAGGCGGAAGTTTTGTTTTATTTTGACATTTTTTTCGTCCTCGTTTTCAGTCGCCTCTGACGACGGCATGCCTACCTCGAGTATATTCTAACCCCTAACCGAAGGGGTTTGATTAATTATTTTTGAAAAAAAAGTAATTCGGGTTAGTTCACAATTAGCTGATGACACCACCTTTCGATCAACTAAGTTTAGCAGAACAGTTGTATAATTATTTTCAAATTTATTCTAAAGGTGTAAACAAACAAACTTCTGAAGCACTAATGATTTCGTTCGAAAAAAAAACCTGCTAATAGAAAGCCCAAAAAGGCTCAGCCAGAGTGATGGGACGGGGAAATCGATGCAAAGAGCAAAAAGGTCAGAAAACTCAACAATAAGGCGCAAGTTCTTAGAAGTGATAGCACATGGAGTGACTACTATGAATGTAAGAAACATAGTCTGGAAGTCAAAAAGGGCTTAATGGCAGAAGTTCTGCGAGTCTATTAAGGTAACAGATGCTCTCCAAAGAGGTAAGCGTTCCTAGTTACCTCAGAAAAAATTACGGAACTTGGGCTGAAAATAGCCAAGAGCTTCTCATTACATTGGTGGAAACCCCACTTTCCTGGTTCCATATTATCAGATAACTCTGTCCCTCTAAGGCATATAGAGAACATGAATCTCTCTCCCTCTTAAGAAAAAGCACATCTCATAAACAGGAAAAATTACGGTGGGCAATTCAGTTCTTTAAGCCGTACAAATCTACGGTCCCGGATGGTATTCTACCGATTATGCTGAAGATAGCACCAGATGTAGCCATCCAAAAAATTATGGAAATTCTTAGACATATGAATCACTAGTTAGGTGGAAAGCAACCAAAAAGTAAACGATACAGCGGCGGTTCAGAGAACGGCTAGTATAGCCATTACGGGTGTGCATGTTACTATTTTTTTATGACGTTATATTGACGATTTCCTTAAATTTAAATAAAAATTAAACTAACGATTTTGATCATTTTTGCATGTATTTAGAACATCTATGTTAACAGTGTGAATTTGTGCGAAATTACATCCAAATTGTTGGTGCCGTTTATGAGAAAATCCAATTTATTTTCGGTTTCTATGAAAAGTTTCCAAGAAAACTGCATTTTAGTTAAAAACGTCCACAAATAGTAGGCGTGACAAAAAACTTTATGTGACAAACTATCTTGTGAAGGTTGTAACACTCTATCTCTCTAACTTTAGCTTAAAAACGGTACTGTTGGCTGTAACAAATATGGTGTTTAAAGCCAAGTTTGACATTAATGATACCTACATAAATAACAGTTTTCCAAAATTATTGCGTGGTTCGGAAATCTGATTTGAATACAACAAAATATAGAGATTCAAGTCTGTGCCTTTTTCAAGCAAATAAAAATGTGAAGGCGAAGGAACTAAAATTTTTAGAATTCGACATATATTATACAATTATACAGTTATAATTACTCATCTGGGGTCGTAACTGAGGTACAAATATACATTTATATTTAAGAGGCTTCTGGGATTTTCACATGGCTTTTGATTATTCTTCGCTTTTGTTGCGACCGCGAATTATATTTTTCTTACTATTACACGCCGGTAACACGCTACGCTACTACGCTTTTCGTAGCTAGCAGTTTCTGCAAGCCCGTAAATCATGTCATTTCGGATGAAAATCTTTGGATATATCAATACCCTCCCGCAAGAATGTAATACGTGACAAAAACTTCTTATCTCTTTCGATTTCATATTATCATAATTACATTTCCTTGTCTTAAAAATCCCTTTCAAATTCAGTTAAACTAAAAGCCGTAATACAACATTTTTCCGGAACATTTTGTTGCATATGACAAACATATACACTTAGTATATTGTTTTGGCGGATAATAGAAATTTCAGGGATCAATATTATTCAACTTGTCGGTTACTACAAGTTTATTATACCCTATGCTGAGGGTATATTAATTTTGACACATAGCATGTAACACCTCTTAATATTCGTCGTCGACCCTTAAAAGTATATATATTTATGATCAGGACCAAAACCTAAGACAATTTACCAATGTCCGTCCCTCCGTATTACTTTTTGAGGCCTTTAAATTTATTCTAAGATTTGGAGCATGTACTCCCTAGGATCCCGAAATGGTAAAGTGTTACTTACACCCATACTAAACGCAAAATTTAATAAAATTACTTTCCGCCATGTTATTAACGCCTTTTTATTTTAGAGGCATATAGGGATATGGATAGGGTATCATACCGTTTGCCCCAAGCAGAATGTAGCCTTTTCTTATGTTATTTCATACATGTTGGAGGAGTCAAATCGAAACCAAAACGTGGAGCTTAGTACGAAATATAAGCCAACATAAATAAGAAATTTTTGGAAAAAAGTATCCCTTAATACATTCTTGCGGGAAGGTTTCGATATGTTTTTCGGTACAGTGTTTTTATTTAAATTAAGGGGGCTCTTAAGTCTGTTTAAATGCATTTTTATAATCTATTAGTATTTATTTAGCCATAGAAATTAAAACTATTGTCTTTGGGAAAGGTAATTTTGAATGGCCTGTACCTGTCTGAGTCAGCCAATACTAAATTAGGAATAATAATATATAATATTAAAATCATTACTATTACTATACTATTGACCGTTTTTAGTTTTAAAGTCATTCCAGAAACATTTTTCATCTTAAAAAATATAGAAAAGAAAAATGGTCAGAGCGAACTTGAACAGTCTGCTATGCGATCAGGCAGTCGGGCACGCTACTTAGTATTTTTAATTAGTATTTAAAATTTAAATCGATTTTTGTCTAAGACGGCGGCCATGAGCGTCTTACGACATATTACAGATTATATAAAAATGAACGGAATCCGTGATTCCCAAGTTTGATAGTGCCCTTGTAAGAACAAGCCTTTTTCTGATTCACACAAAAAAAAAACTTATCAGGGGTGGTGTGAACTTTAACAGAAAAAGAGTTTCTTTAATTCTTCAAAATAAACAATCCATTTCGATAAAGTCGGTAATTTTCAATGATTTCTCTACGCGGTTTCGTTACAAAAATGCATTTTTGTTTTCAGACTTTCATCTGAAACAGCTGAGGATATGCTTTTGAACTACGTGAGAAAGAAAATTGATAGTGGCTTCCCTACCAAAATAAAATGTTTTAAATTAAAATGTTCGTATGAGCCTCGTATAAGTTCATTTAAAGTCTTTGTTCTTGATAACTTGCTCAATGATATGGTTTCACCGAGTTTCTGGCCTGAACATACCGTTGTTCAGTCTTCAAGATGATAATGCTGTACAAATGTCAAAAAACTAAGTATCTACTTTCTAAACATTGGTTTTATGAATTAAGGCATATTAGTTGTTATACCGACTGGCTTTAAGAAACTTATGATATAAAAATACTGACGGAAACCGGGCTTAATTCTGATATAAAAACTGTGAAATAGTACCAGATAATATATTTGAACTTTTACGTGCTGACCGATCTTCAACAAATAGTGGTTTTTGGAAATGCAGGTGGTGTGGTTGTATTAAGTTTGATTCGTTACTCCCTGTAGAATTTAGTTAGAAGTTATTACAACTTGGACACTTACATGGCAAGTTATTTATAGAAAATGTATTTAGTGTAGGGCTTTATCAAATTAGCGGAGTTTCTAATGAAAACCAGCGTGTCTTGACCTTATATTTAGTGACTGTCCTGATATATCTAATGTCTTTCCTGCTGAAGAGTGGCTGCTTCCAAGAGTAACTCACCATAGTGCAATATGTTGTCCAATAATTAATTACCTTAAAAGACTGAAACGAAATCTAAATTGACAACTAAATACATGCTTGATTTTAAAAAAATTTACCGTAAAAGACTTGAACACTTTTTTCCATCTTATACTTGGACAAACACTTTAAACGAAAATGATCTTGACAAAAGTGTATATAATTTTTATTATTATTTGTACAGCTGTATTAGTTACTGCAGGCCGTTAAAAATAAGATTGTTCGCCGCCTTAAAAAAACTTAAGAAATGTTTATTCCAAAAAATGGAAAAGGACAAATGCCGACTGTGATTACCTCTTATACACTGACTGCAGACATCACCTACAAAAATGTTTTAAGACATTCTTATGAGGTCTATACTAAAAAGACTAAACGTGACTTTAAAAAATATACTGAGATATTCTGGAACTACATTAAATCAAAACAGAATTCTGCAAATTTTCCAGCGAATATGGGGTACAATAATCATGTATTCAAGTTAAGAAGATGAAATATATGCAACCATTATGCTGACTTATTCCAATCAACATACTCCAGCCCTGAATTATTGACACCTAATTATATATCCTTACTTCCTAGTTATATATACTAAGCAAACAATATTGGCTTGATACAATTATCAAAATATAGCTAATCACTTACAGAATTTTTCTACAAGCAGGTAATAATCGTTTCTGCAATTTGGAGCACAATCCTTCCACTGATGTGTTCGATTCTCTTTCTATTCTCATCTGTCAGTTGACAGACATTTTTCAATGATTGCTATAACTGCTCCACTATTCCACTCATTTGTTACAATGATGCATTTCAATGATAGCTATAATTAACCCCTTAGACTGACTGAAATTGAAACCGTGCAATATATAAGGACCTTAGATAACTGTGTTCCTGGTCCTGATGGTGTTAATTTTTTTGTCAAATATTCTATAAATTTCATTTCAAAGCCCTTAAATTATTTATTCGTCGTTCATTGTCCCTTTACACAAAAGTGGAAACAAACATTACTTGGAGAATAATAGAAGAATAGCTGAACTGTTTTGTACACCAAAGCCAAAGCAAAGAAAATTATTTGTAACTATGTGAAATTTCATTGTCGTAACGCGCTGATGATCAACATGGTTTTTGTCCAAATTCAGCTTTGGCAAATTAAATTGAATTTACATCCCTGTGCAATGAGAACATGGTAAAAGGCACAAGCAGATGAATTTTATGCTAACCTTAGTAAAGCTTTTGATAAAGTAAATCATTTTATTCTGTTAAAAAAACTTGAATATTATAGATTCCCTAAATAGATCTTGAAATGGATTTTCTTATTTAAGTAATCGGTCGCAAAATATGAAGTTTAAAAATTGTTTGTCAAAAATTATAGTTGTTTATTCTAGTGTCCCTCAAGGTAGTCACTTTGCCCCACTTTTTTTCCTGTTGTTTATTAATGACCTAGGTCTTCGTGTTAGTTATGCTAAGATTTCATTTTTTGCGGATGACTGTAAGCTGTTTTACTAAATAAAAATTGAAAACTATATTATTCTCAAATCCATTACGTTCACGAGCCGTCATAACCTTAATCAACCTACTTTTTTTTATTGATGGAGAAGTAGTTGCATGTGTTGATCGCTTTAAAGATCTTGGAGTTATCTTTAACATTTACTTCGATTTTATATTGATCAAGGCAAGAAGCCGATTGGGAGTCATAAAATGATTTTTGAAAGAATTTAATTTAATTTATTCATTTATAGTTATTTTCTTTTTTACGAAGATCTTCTTACTACTAATTTTTCTCGAAATGAGCCTATTGTTCGCTGCATTATGAAAGTAAATTCAATTATACAGATGATTGATTTATTTTTGACTTGTAGTAGATTCAGAAACAAACTTATTTCAATTTTAAGATAAAATTAGCTATTCTTCTCCAATTTTATGTATAGTATGTTACCTGTTGTATTATCCTCCGTTTTCTAGTGTATATATCAATCTTGAATTATATTGATGAAATTTATTGTTATAAGTCTCTAAGGGAATTGTTATGGAATTGATTGATAAAATGAATTTATAAATTAAATTAAATTTAAAGACCCTTATATAATAACAAGCCATTATTGTTCTCTTGTCCAGCCTGTTTTAGAATACTGAAGTCCTCTGTGGTGTCCTGGGTATGAATCTGGGATATCAAGAATTGAAAGCATACAGAAGCAATGGGTTCTATTTGCGTTGCGTGATTTACCGTGGAACAAAGAAATTCGACTTCTACCCTATACAAAATCATATTGCTTGCTTGATTTTAACCTTACAAAAGATAAAGTAAAAGAAATATTAAGAAACATAAGGAAATGCTACGCGGACTGTGTGGGGGTGTGAACCGTATGATACCCCATCCATATCCCTATATGCCCCAAAGACAAAAGCATTAAGAAGATGATGGATAGCGTTTAGTTCATTCTATTAAATTTAAAAAAAAATAATAAAATAGATTTTAAAAGAAAAACGCCCCCAAAAAGTGAGCGTGGACAACTACTTTGTATGGGCGATATATTGCACAAAATATTGACTAAATAGGTTGTTAACCATTTCTTGCCGAATTCAAAATATATACAATGAAACAATTCTATCGTAGAAACTGTTAAGAGTACGCGAACTTGCATATTTATTTTATGTTGCCGTATTTTATTGAAATATACCCGAAAATCCCATTCCCACCACCACTCACCAGATATGTATTTATATTATTTTATTCACCGTATGCATAAATTTATTAAAAATATTATTGTTGTAACTGCAGGTCCTATCCCCAGAGCTACATATTAGAAATTCGTAAGTAATATGAAACTTAAATAAATAAAAGACAGTAGTTCACCCCTTTCACACAATACGCCTCAATGTCGATGTAGGAAGGTAATGTCGTCGGTGATTGTCGTCACCGTTTTAAGTTGGAAAACCGAACATGGAGTTAACTTAGCTAGATCTTCTGCACCGCCTTTTAAATTCTGTTTCACCGGTTGGCGATGTGGGCGGGCTCTGGGAGGTGCAATGCATTTCGGTTCTACAACTACGCCATTGTTTTTCATCGAAGCCGTTGCTTTAATTGTGTTAAGTAAGCTAATAGCAATTTGACAGATTCATATTTGATTTATTCAAAAATTACTCATGTAGATAAATATTCCTAAAGCTTCGACGATAGAAATGTGGTACAGAAGTGGTTTCTACCATCACCCCAACTCAAGTTGGTAAGTTGGGTCACATTTTTAAATTGTTAAATACAAAATGAGAGTAAAAAGTGGCAATGTTTCTGTAGAGATAATGACAATTTGATAAAAATAAAAGTTTTGTAAACAAAACAAATCGCTGTACCTGATCATGTTAAATTTTAACCAGATATCGAAAGGATAGAGATAGTGTTTGGTTACTCATATATTAGGCAATACAAATGTCTCATACAATGCAACAAAATGTCTCAATGTAAAAAAAAAAAATCTAAAAAAAATATGTGTACCGCTTCAAAATTTGTCACAGTCAGACACCGTGTATTTACTGAGCGGGAATAAAAATATACCCACGCAAACGGAAGTCGCAACGCAACGATCACTATTCATCTTCATACTCAAGTCAAACACAACTCTCTTGACGCCTGACGTAGTGTTACACTTGAAGAGTATCTATATAGATATACGATATAGCTAAGGCGGCCAACTTCACGTAAAGCCAATGAGGGACACTATGTTACGGCATAGCAGCAATATACAGCAATATATAGGTAAAATTTTCGTCTATGATGACAGAGGCGGCTAAAGGTCAATCATCTCCACTGTATGCAATAATACGCCATTTCGCTACTTTACGGCAAGGATATATTCAATAATAAAAGGCAAGTTGGTGGAATCTTACCTTTTATTAATTTATTATTTATTTATCAAAGAATATTTTCACAGTAAGATAGATTTCTGAAGGCCTTACAAAAATTATAATGTTCAAAAGCAATTTCAGTACATAAAGACATAAAGCAACATATATAAATTGAATACAGCACAAAAGAAAAAAAAATCGAAATTCAATGAAATTATATGTAAAGGGTGATTTTTTAAGAGGTTTAGAACTTTTTTTTAAAAAAAAAACACAAAAAATTCGAAAAAATGAATGAAATATTTATTTGAATCGATAGTTTGAACCTTGCAATTTAATGTTTAAAGATAATTTCATGCAAATGTTGACCGCGGCTGCGTCTCAGGTAGCCCATCCGCTGAGTCCAATTTTGGCATACTCTTTCACACATATCGGCCGGTATCTCACGAATGAATGCATGGATGTTGGCTTCCAGTGCGTCAATCGAAGCGGGCTTGTCCCTATACACATTAGCCTTGGCATACCCCCACAAAAAATAATCTGTAGGCTTTACGCCCAAATCCTTCCGCAAAATTTTCCACGTAGTGCTGTAACAAAGGCCTAACTGCTGGGAACGGCGACGAATCGACATTTCGCGGTCTTCTGTCACACTAGCTGATACGGCCGCAATATTTTCTTCAATACGCACAGTACGTAAACGTGTTGGTGGTTTAATGTCCAACAAAGTAAATTTGGTGCGAAATTTGGTCACAATCTTCCGAATAGACTGCTCAGAAGGTCGAGAATGCCGATCATAAAATGGAAGCAGCGCGCGATGAACATTTCGAACCGAGCACGAATTTTGATAGTAAAATTCAATAATTTGCAAGCGTTGTTCATTTGTAAGACGATCCATGGTTAAATTGCAAACCAAACTGAAGCTGTTTGACAGTGACACAAGGTACTAAACATACGTCAGCTGTCAAAACCAGTGTTGCCAAAATCAAACCAGCTAAAAAATCAGCCTTTATATATAAAAATTGGTTTTGAATGTGTTTGTGGTTCTCCTTAGTTAAGGGGGTAATGTGTTCTATAGGAGAGTGGCATGGACGAGAAATCAGCGCTCAGATTGCAAGCAATAGAATCTGGGCCGAATTATTGACGAGTTCTGAGGGAACTGGCAAAATTAAGTCTGCTGTAAAAGTAATCAGGCTGTTGGGTTTGCATTATACCACGGAGGAAGATTAATGGTCTGAACTTAATTAGGTTAGCATATGTGGTCAAAATAACGTTTCTTAAATACGTATCTTGCTAATTTATTATAAATCACATTCAGCTTGCACTTAATGCTTGTCGTCAACAAAGTAAAAAACTTCGCAGCCATACAACAAGATAGGTAGTAAAAGGGCCTTAACGAGTAACTTCTTAGTTTTAACAGGCAATGAACTTTATGTGGACCATAGTAATCGGAGACCATTGTATACCTTTCTGATGTCGTTAAAGACTATCTCCAAGTTACGAGCCTTTAAGACGTATTCTATAGATGACTGCCCTAGTTTGATTGGTGGAAGGGTTGATGTGTCTAATGTCTGCTTATAAATGCAGAGCGTCTTTGACTTAGCTGGATTAAGTGATAAACTGTGTTTGAGTGCCCACTGTTGAATGATTTCTAGGTCTTCATTCATCATTGCAGTATACTACAACGCACTACTTGTCATATCCAAGGGACAGCACATTAATTATTGAAGGTCGCCAGCAAACATGTAGTTCATTCACATAAAGGGAAAATAATATGTGCCCGAGAATACAGCCCTGTGGAACACCCGCTGGTACTTTAAGCGTTAATAACGACTGCAAGAAAAGAAAATCCAAAATCATACAGCAGCTTTTTGCAGAGAAGAGAGTGATAAACCCTGTCAAAGGCTTTTGAAAAATCCAACAAAGTGAAGAAAGTTGGACAGTTGGCATCCATGCCATTACGGATGTCATCAACAACGAGTAATAGTGTTGCCTTCCAACTCCTTTTCGCGCGAAAGCCAGAGCGCAACTCAAAAGGTTGTTTCTGCTGAGGTTCGTTTGCATCTGCCTTAGCATCGATTTCTCAAATTCTTTGGATAGAAAAAGTAAAATTACGATTGGCTTATCTTCAATGTTAACCCGCTAAGCCGGGTATCGGAATTACTTTTGCCTTACAACAAGATAGGTAAGAGGTATTCACAAGTGGTTAAAAATGTGTGTGATGTGTTTAAGAATGAAAGGTGGGAGGAGCTTTAGAAATTCAGGATTTATTTCATCCAAACCTATGGCATCAGATTCGTCTGTCAAGCGACCAAAATTAAAATATTATATCTTGTCATTATCTACGCTAGTACGATACAAAAATATGTGTTAAGTTAATGCTTTTAAATTGCCAATTAACTAGTTTAAGTGTTTAATTTCATAGACAAGGAAAATGAAATACAAAAATATAAAAAGAAAAACAAATAAATAAATGAATAAACTTTGACCATTGGAAAGTTTTAGAGAGAAAAGATATACATTAAATAATCACTGTGACTGTTGTCAATCAAATACATATTAATATTAGCGTTGTTGATTAACTGCAAAGTTGTGTTGATCATTATCATTCGTCTGGCATCACCCGGCAAAAGCGTTTAAACAACCAAGGTCGGCTACACCTACGCTCTTTCCGCTTGCTGTCGACTTTACGAACACTAACCCTAGGAACGTTTGCACGGAGAACAGCTGGCCCTTTTTCTTCATACGTACTGCATGATGGAGAAGATTCCTGTTACGGGAAGTCAAACTTTCGTTAACAGACACATGATTGCTTGAATCAAATCCACTGTCACGTAGAGAGATCGTCCGCTTAGTCTTTTTTCGATTAGAGGCAAGTGCTTCTAGCATTTTTTTTTCTTCCACGCTAGTGAAGTAAAAAATGACAGGCGGTTTTTCGTTTTTCGTGCGGGCTTTAGAATAAGATGAAAGGGCCGTACTAAAAAATCAATATTATCACGCAATATTCATAACCTTTTTTAAACAAACCTAATTGTTTGATAAAGCAAAGAATTAAAATTCTTAAAAAAAAACTGTTAAATCTATTGTTTAGAGAATTTCATAAACCAGTCGAACGAGATACAACACACAGCACAGCGGCACTGTAATGCACACGATAGAGCGACGAGCAAGGGAGATTTCTATGCCTATCCATTTAGGAAAACTGACATACACTAACCGAATATCCTGTATAACCTGTTTTGATGAACGACGAGCGACGACCATAGGGCTGTTCGCGAAATATGGAAACGTCAGTGAGAAAAAATAGCAAAAAAAAAAAGTGACAGCTACAACGTCGGAGGGAAAATAAATATAAGTTGGAAGAATATTCCGGCGGGAAGTATTCATTAATGTAAATCTATTATGTAAATCTATTTAAAATTTAGTATAAAGTTTTACGAATTGTTGTTACAGACCAAATTTAATACATATTAAGAAAGTGTTTTAGTGGTAATGTAACCAAATCGAACAATCAGTGCCGCGGATTGTTCTAAGGATATTTAAATAAATTGTAAAATCCACGGAAAAATTTTAGCCGCAAGTTGGCTATTGAATGTTTTGTTTGAGTAATTATAGTGAATATAAAGAAACCATTAAGTGGTATTTAATGTATTCAATGTATTTAATGCGGTTAAATAAAATGATTTTTTGAATCGGTGTTTTTTTTTGTTTTTTTTTTTTTTGGGTGAATGTAGTGCACATTGAACATAGCACCCAAATTGTAAAACATTGTTCTTATTAAAAATATAAATATACCACCGTCTAGATGAAGAAAATTAGAACTTAAGAGTGAAAGATTTTCCTTGATCGGATGAGTGGTTCAAAAGTTTCACGAGTTTTAGTTCAAGTTTGAAGAATTTTTGTAATTTCCGTCGAAGTACGTACATTGAACCTTGAACTAAAACTCGTGAAACTTTTGACGTGAAGACGTAGACGGCAGTGCTTCAACAAGCACATATCTTGAAATACTCTTTCTCTCTTAGTTTAGCTTTAAAACGGTTTTTTTTTAAACTTTCGGCGTGGCGAACCTATGGAGTATATGTTCAAAATTTCAGTTTCCTAGCTTTATTGTAAAGGCCTCAAAATTGTTGAAGGACGGACATTGCTATGTAGGCTTGGATTTTGATGCTGATCATAAATATATACACTTTTAGAAGTCTACGATGAACGTTAATTGGGTGTTACAAACTATGTGTCAAAAATTAATATACCTTTAGGGTTTAATAAAATATTGTAATATTGAGAAAAAAGCTATGTTTTAACCAATTTATTCTTATCTTAGTAAAAATCATCAAAATTAATTATTTAACCATACCGACATATATTTAATTGATTAACCATACTAATATATAATTAGTATGTTAAAAATAATTTTAAGTGTACCCATAACCCTGCGGATTTCAGTTTGAATGGCTATATTGCAGCAGTTAAGGGCAGTGGTGAAAAACGCTTTTTGATATTACGTGGACCAAATTCTTACAAATATTATTTTTGTTACATGGAAAGTATTTTTGTTTTAAAAACTTTTGCTATCACTAACTATAAATTCGAATATACAGCATATTAACTAAGAATTTTCAAAGCCGCTTCAAAAAAAAATTAGCTAACACTTTTCATTGAATTAACGTACTTAGTCTGTAACATAAAATACTTTGAAAACTATCAAAACTACTTGTTTCCCACTTCTTTTTTTTTCACAGAAAATTATTATATCAATATATGTAGTAAACTTTAATATTTAAAAAAAAAATATAATAAAACAATCAATGAACTTGATATAAATATAATAAACCAATTCAAAAATATGTACTGTCAATATTTTACACCTAAACATAACTGAACACCAAACTTGTAAACTGAATTAGTGAACTAAACTAGTAAACTGAGCTCGGGTCTTTAGGTGCCCGGAATTTATACTACTTAAGCCGTGCGAATGGCTTGTAATATGATTCTTAGATTTGTCGATTAGGAAAATTTAACGGATGCATCTATGTCAACAGATGTGATTTCAAATGGTAAAATCCATTTGAAGATCCATTAAATTAATAAAGGAAATAGTGGGCGTTAGATAAATAAAAATAAGGTGGGCTTAGAACCAACAGAGCCATTAAAAATCGACGAGGCGCACACGATGTTTTGAGTGCCAGTGAAGACTTCCACCCATTTATTCTAAATTATGGGAAGAAAACGCATATAAAAGCCCATTAAGCAGACCGACCAATTGCTTTTCACGTTTAAAAATTAACTCACTTGTCATGTTCCGTAGACCTCTTATAAGTTCGCAAATAACCCAACTTTCATTGATCGAACCAAATGTTATATTTTCATCATGCGATAAAAAATGACCTTATTGGTGCACATTCACGGAGGCGTCGTCGATAGCCGTTACCAGATGAAGAAAAAATCTTCCCGCGCTAAATAACTTTCCATAAATAATCCCTAATTTCGGGGTTCAATGGCGCTTTGTTTTCAGCAGTTTCTCATTCGAAATTTCAAGGCTCTGTAGAATGAACCATTGGACAATATGTAGTTTTCCATAAATGTCACCTGCGTTCTCTCGAGTTTCGCCTTTACGCTTGGCCCCCTGGAACGTTTTGTTTCACTTTTCCGGGTGAGCAGCGCAACTGTACCCTTCTTCCCGGAGAGCAAGCAAGATTGGACGTGTCAAGATCGAAAGCAGTGGAACCAACTTGCAAAACGGAGATTGCAAGTAAAAATTTATGAAGCTAAAGGTAGGAGGTTAAAAACGTACTTCCTCTTCCATTGCCTTCCATTCTCTTCTGGTCAATTACATTCATCTTAACATGCATCGTGCTGAAGCATCCTCTTAGCCACATAATATGCTGTTCCATCGTGGTTGAGAGATATGTTAGAAGAATTTACTCCATCTTGGAGTAAAGTTAATCACACATTTATAAAATATATTTAAAAATTTGCAATAAAACTTATCGAGTGCAAAATTTGATTATAAATTAACAAATATATGGGAATATGCCATAAAAAAGTTCCGACTGGGTGGGTGAGAATTTTAACAGTGAATACATTTCGCATGTTGTACAATTCAGAGGGGATATTTTTTGTTGTTGAAAACTTTACTTACAAAACACCATATAAAATATATAAAAAATTTTTGTGAGTGAACTAATTTTTAAGTATACGATATTATAAGAGTTTTGGAAAATTTTTCTATTTCGTTTATGAAAAAACACCTCCAAACCAGCTTGTACTTCAACCGTCCTAAATTAGCTTTTCATATCTATCTCAAAAGTTTTTCGAATTAATAAAATTAAAATTTAGCAATTAAAATAAAGCATTATTTGTACTATATTGAATGCAAAAAACTTAACGACCGTGTGATTATAGAATCCGCCGGAATTACGTTGTCTTGATAAATAAAAACTTGTCTTGAGATAATCGGAAATAGGAATAGTAGCCACTTATCTCCATGTCGTGTAAAAGACGATATAATCAACCCCTAAATTGTTGCCATGTGTACAGATAATGTATATTTTAATATAAGCTTAATAGATTTAGAAAGTTTGTTTATGCATGTGAATTTTATTTATTTGTCTTCAATGTGCAAACAATTCTTACATTATCTTCATGACGCATAAATGTCATTAATATTACAATGTTACATTGTCGTCAATGTGCAAAACATTATTACATTGTCTTTAATGTGGAAAACATTATTACATACGTATATATGTACGTCCAAAAAGAGATAGTTACATCATAGTGTTCAAAATCCCAAAGGGATTAGTATAAAGGTGGCAGCCAAAACTCTAAAAATAAAGAAACGACGCATTATTTATTTAATTTATCCAACTTTAACTCCATAATAAAAATAGTTAATACTTAAAGTTCCTTTCCTGATGTTATACGATAAATAAAAACTTTTACATACGCCCATTCTCCCAGACACATTCATAGAGTTACTGGCTTTCCCGCCTTTCAGATATATGAATATTGCTCTGTTTATATAATATAGCGTCAGAAAAATACGCAATTTATGTGTATTTCACAGCTCTCACCAATGGTGACTAATTTCGGTAAAAAGTAAGGCAATGTTTTGAGGCATCATCTCTGCCAAGGTACTGAACTGTACTGTTGTACTATTGATATTCTGGTTTTTGTGGTTTTTGGGTCAGCTTCGAAAGGAAATTGTACCCAAAAAGTTAAAAGTAAAATAAAAATACACTCACTTTCACTTCACCAAAGGCACTTCTTCGTCGGTTTATCTGGATTTACTGAAAAATAACTCTGTTACGAATATGAATTTCCGCATATAGTAAGTGGAACGTCTTTATTGCGACAACCGTTTTTTATTTTAATTTTTTTTGAAGAATCACAATCAAAGCTCTTTGCGTTTGGAGCTACAAACTGAGATCACATCACACTTGAAGTATAGCAAGAGCCACATCTGTAGTGACTTGATACCGACAATTTTTGCAGTAGGTATCAAGTCACGCAGTGTGCAGTATTGTAAATACATTTTACATATATGGATATGTTAAACGTAATACACTACCCACATTTTTATGCAATGTTGAATGTGGTTTTGATATGGTAATCAGAAAACAAGAAATAAAAAAGTAACATAGAACAAAGCGCCCATGCTACTAGAGACTGAAAATGTATAAATGCATAGACTAAAACATGGTGGTTAGGTAGTTTTTAAAAAGGAGATGCGGTCCTCCTTGGCGTGTGCAACCTGCGACCTCTACGAAAGGAAAACAGATAAAATTTACCGGGTAGTAACAGATTAAAGAAAGATTAAGTTTAAATATGAAGCCACGAAACATGATTTTGTTTTATTACTTTGGAGCCAACTTTACTTTTTGTTACGTAAATTTAATCACAAAATGGACATATTAATTAGGTATTTCTTACTTAAAAGAAATTATTTTTTTTTATTCATAAAAGTTGGTTTTTTACAATGAGTAGCTTGGGTAAGATAAAATAAGTAAATGCACGGTGATGTAATATGCATTTGATACCGGTACCTATCCACTCTAATTAAGAAGAAAAATAATAACGTCATTCGATTTATAAGTCAAATTGTATATACGATTTTTTTAGTTGAAAATCAAAATTCACGAATTTAAGTGCTAAGTATTTTTTTGGAACTGAAAAGCCCTTATAAATAGGGTTATTATATGCTGACAAATAACTGTGCGCTATTTATTTTGCCCGCACTGCGAAATTACATTTACTAAGAAAACTAAAAAAGAATTATAACAAGATATCTTGACTATATTTTGTTTAATATTTCACCCATACCAACATTAACAACAAGAACATGCACGTTTTGAATGTGGTAAGTGTGAAAACACGCGCATCATTAAAATGTAACAAAACCAGCATTTGATTGGCATCAATGATCATCCAAAACTAGGAGGACTGCCGAAACATTTTTTAGGTTAAAAAATCTCACAAGCTGAACGAGGGAAAAATTAAAGTAAAAAACCCTCTTTCCTGAATCTGAGAATTGAGTATTGCGTGTTTTTTTGGGGCAAACGTATTACGCCTTTCAACAGTTTGCATGTTAAAATACAAAAACAAATAAGCCTATATACAAAAAATTTAGCGGCAAAGTTATCGTCCTTCAGCGGATATAAACTAGCTGAACTTCCGGTGAGCAAAATTGTAAAAAAAATACCCACTTAGAAAACCAAGTAAAGTCAAGCTACCTGTAAAAGATAGGCCCATGATCCACACTTTCTACTACTTCCTCATCAATAAAACAAGAAGGCCCACTAAAGTTTTGTCGTCTTGAATGCCATGGACTTAAATATCCCTACATAATATCCTTGTGGGTCACAATATAAAAAATATTAGTTTACAGTAATCTGCAAAAATAAGACCAAAACATTGATAAAAAATAACAGTAACAGAAGTGGGCTACCTTGAGGGACTCCATAATCGACAACTTAATTTTTTAACATAAAGTAATTAGTTCAATCAGTACAGTAGGAATGAATCTATTACCAAAGTCTGCTCTCATTGCAAATGGGATGTAAATTCTATTAAATTAGCACAAACGTTACCACGGTGACGTAAAATAACGCCAAACGAAATAAAGCCAAATTCTACAAATTTAGAATTATTTCCACTCCAAAGTCGAACCGCTTGCAGAAAGAGTGTTGAATTCCCTTAATCCCGCGCAGTGGGTCGCCAAAAGCTCTTTATTTAATATTTGGCATTATTTCGTTTGGCAATATTTCACGTCACCACGTTACGACAATGAAACTACACTTAATTGCAAATAATTTTAAAAAAATTAAGGATTACAAGACAGTTTTCAATTGTTCTAAAATTCTCCATATGATATTTATATATCCTATCCTAAGAGTATATTAATGTTGACACATAGTTTGTAACACCCCTTAATATTCGTCGTAGACCCCGTAGGCAGTTTTATTAACTCTATAGATCGTTTACTATCAAAAAGTGGCAATCAATCAAGATTGGCAGACCAAATTGATTTGTTCTTAATCATGCCCCTTATTACGTAGAGCCGAGGTTTGATGTCTGCAACCTCACTGTCAACAAGAAGCCCTCCTATGCAAACTCGTCCGCCTGCTCATTTCCCTCAATACCGCAGTGTTCTGGCACCCAGCACAGTCTCACTCGGTTCTGACTGCAAAGTGTTTTAAGGATTCTGCGACAGCTCCTAAATGTATCAGAATAGATGTTGGTTGATTATATTGCCTTGAGTGCGGCCTTGCTATCGATGTAGATGGCGATATCCCTTCCGGATATCGATCTCATCTACATTAGCTTCACTGCCCTGAGGTCAGCCAGAATCTCTGATTGGAAGACACTGCTTGTGTCCTGTGGTCGTATAGACACTCTCAGCCCTGGATCTTCTGAGAAAATACCAGAACCTGTTCCTTTCGCTGTTTTTGAACCATCAGTGAAAATCGCAATTTCGTTCGATCGCCAATCTTTGCTCTCCGGATATGTTATGTCATATGTACTATCATATGTCACTGGGATCATACCATGCCCAAAACTGTAGCTCCTGAAGAGTCCCAAATTAGTGAGTCGTATAACACTGTTACCAGCAAGCTTTTTGATCTGTACATTAAGCGGTGTAAGATGCAGAGCGCTGTCCAGAGCTGACGTTGTGGTCGTTCGGAGCGCACCCATAATGGCTATACTGGCCGTTCTCTGATCTAATTTTTCGTACATTGTTTTGTTTTTGGATGCTTTCCACCATACTAGTGAACCGTATGTAAGTACGACTGACAACTACCGTATATAGCCAGTGCACCATAGCACGTTTTAAGCCCCAAGTTTTTCTCACCGTTCTTCTGCAGATACAAACAGCATTATATTCTTTTTTTTATTCTTTCCTCTACGTTAAGATACCAATTCCGTTTCTTGTACAGAATTACGCCTAGATACTACGCACTCTCTGAAAGGGCTTATTCCCCTCCATTGAGTTTTGGGAGCTTATATTGCAGTATTTTCAGATATTTTCTGGTAAAAGAATAATGGAACTGGTTTGCATTAAGACCTCTGATTTTTGCACAGGTGTTTAAATATTTTTCCAGCACTATTATAACAACGGCATCTGCATATGCCGTGGCACTTATACCCATTATCTTAAGCTTTTTGAGGATATGATTAATAACCAGGACCCTCAAGAGTGGTGATATGATGACGCTACACTCCACTTTGTTGACAGCTCCTTGTATGTCGAGGAAAGCCACCAATGTAACCTTACCGAAGTATTTTCATACGAAGTATTCACACACATATTAATGCGCGTTGTTATGTATATCTCATAGAAAGTGAGATACTTTTCGAGATAAGGGTGCAGTAATATGCATAACATTCTTTGAGATTTATAACGAATTTGCTGACGAGACATTTTGGTCTCCAGTCGAAAGATAAAAAGAAAACGATTCGTAATCAATACTTGAAGAGTATTGAGTAACAATTAAACAAAGTCCCGATGCAGTGCGGGAATAAAAGGATATAAATGCTGACCATGTTATGCATAACACCTCCCTTCTTCAAATAAAAATTAAATTTTTTGTATTTATTTGATCTTTCTGGACATAAAGCTTTCTTGATTTCTAATTTTAATGGTTAAATCCTGTAATTCAGTTAAACTTATAAGCTGTATTTTAGGAAAATATACATCTTCTATATATACATCATCAAGGGGCACGGTAGGGCCCAGCCAAGTTCGTTTGCAACTTTGGCACTACACCCTTATTTACACGAACCAACTCAGGCCATTTTGACCCCCCTCGAACTCCGCTTACAACACAGCTAGAGACATCAAATTTTCAGATCAAATGCCAAGTATAAAAATGTACCTAAATACTATTTGTAAAATTTTTAATAATTACATTGCAAACTTGGCTTTCTTTTTTAGATCTCAGTACTTTTTGTGGCTGACTTGTAAGGCAAAAGCAATTTTTGTATAAAAGAACTTGGCTATTCTTTAACATTGATGTTTTTGGTGTGATTCAATTTTACATTATAACAACAGACCACAGGTGCGGGATGATATACATTTTTGTTTTTATTAATTAATTCTTGCTCAAGAGTTTCAATTCTAGTTTCTAATGTTTCAATGGTACAGTTTGTTTTCAAATTTAAAGTTCCAATGTTATTAATTAATTAATCCTTTTTCAATGTTTTGATTTTCAGAACAGTTACATTTATATTTCGTTTCATCGCTTAGGGCGAATAAATGTTTGCTTTCGAAAATCTTACGAAAAATTTCCACGTGATTTATTATTTGTTTAAGTTTATAATCGCTATTCATGCCGTCCATAAAAACTGTAAGCTCAAAATCTTTATTCAAAATACTATTCTTAATTTCTAATTGTTTACATATAAAGTATTTATCAATTTTCTTACATTTTTCGAAGAGATTGTTACTCAGAAAATATTCTTCTTTGTTTTCTTTAATCACAAAGTATTTAGCTTTTTGTTGAATAACATATACATTTCCTTAAGTTTTATAATGTGGCACATTAATCATTTCAAAAACTTCCGATTTCGAATTTTCAAGCAAAGGTACTGATACGACAACTACTAACCTTTCTGATTTTAGGTTAAAAGTTAATTTCACTTCCTTCTCTATAAAGCTATAAGACCCTAAGCTTGGGGTGAATAACATTTGACTTTCCTTTTCACTAGTTTTCAATAATTCTATAAAATGCTTAGGTTCAATAATATATTGGATGTGTGATATTATTTTGTAGGAAAAGAATGGCTTCGGTTATTTGATCTATAATTAATTCGGTGCGATTAAATAATAAGTCTTAAATAATCCTTTAAAATAAATAGTTTCCTATCTTTATTAACTTTATTTAAAACTCGTTCTAATGCATTTGTAGTTCATAGTATGCGCCTTTTAGAACTAAATTTTGCTTTTTTTAAGCCATCTTAAATTTTAGTTTCTTCCTGTTAACTTTTTTGTACAAATTCGCTATTTTCCTTAGTAATTCGTATTGCTTCTTCATATTGCTTAGCCTCTTCACAAAAATTTTAATCCTGTTCCAGAAATATTTAATTGTATCGTTTATCAACTCCTAATAGATGGTTAATTAATCTCAAGTCTTTTCTCAATGTAATTATTCGTATTTTAGCCTTCTTAATGAATTCCACACATTCAGGAATTTCTATTAGACATTCATTATTTATATTTGTTACAAAATTAGTTATAATATCTATTTGGTCTGCTATTTGACGAAGGTCGATGTCGGCAACTATTATTGAGGCTTAGTTCTCCGATGTTTTGTAATATATTCCGTTTGATGAAAAATGATTATACACCGTTCAGAGCCAATAAAAATCTGTAAACAAAACTTGTCAGTTCTTAGAGTGTTTAAAGAGAAAATAGTTTTATTGGTGGACCAGTTAAATCCATGGACCAGTTAAATCCATTGCTACTTTTTCAAAACTGTGATCTGCTGAAGTTACTATTTTCATTGGATAGTTTTTTTCAGTTTTTTTTCAATTTCCCTTTAACATTTTACTAGTGCATGGTTCTTCCAAACCACATTCTTCTTCGTAAATTCTTCTTAAAACATTTTCATCCTCTCCTGATTCTTCATCATTCATTATAAAGTCTTCTCCAAAGATTTAATTTGCTACTTTTTTTTGTTCTACACCTCCTTTATTTTTATTACTACTATTACAAGCTTCTTGTTCTTAATTCTCAAATACTGGGACACCCATATTCCTACCAAGCTCATAAGCAACCACATTATCTACACCTTTTTTATAAGTGATCTTATAGTCGTATTCCTCTAATTTAAGTCTCCATCTAAGTAGTCTGGATCCTGGATTAGCGGTCGATGGTCAGTTTTAATAATATACTTTTGTCCATAAAGATACCCTCTAAACCGTTGTATTGCCCATACAATGGCAAGGCATTCTTTTCTGTGCTTTATTTAAAGTCCTACTTATAAAGTGAATAGGCAAATTTCTTCCCGAATATTCTTGTGACAAGACAGCACCGAGTCCCAAATTACTAGCATCAATTGCAATAACAAATTATTTTTCAAATTTAGGATATTGCAACAATGTAAATTCCGTAAGTAAGCTTTCACTAAAAGCTATACTATGTTATTCCTTCCAAATAAATTCAAGTTTTTTTTCCAATAACTTGTATAGCGGTGGTGCTACAATACTGAAATTCTTTATGAATTTTCGGTAAAATCCTATCTTTCCTATAAAGCTTTTAATTTCTTTGGGTTTTGGGTTCCTGTAAATTTCCAATTGCTTTTACTTTTTATTTATTAGGAAGTAAACTCTAATTTGTAATTAGGTATCCTAAATTTGTAATTCTTCCTTTAAGAACACAGACTTCTCTATCTGGATCTTAAGATTCACTTCTTTCAATTTATGAAGTACGTTTTCGAGTCTTTTGTCTGTTTACCTCTTCATTATGTACCTTGGGGTACCTATACGTTTTAGCGTGCATTGGTATTTCCTTAACTGTTCGTATAGGATGTTCAATAACAGACGTTTCTGTTAATTTATCATCTTCTGAGCTAAAAATACCGGCATTTTCTTTTGTCAACTTACGAAGACCTTTTAATTCTAAATTGTTTTTATGTGATCGATTCTTAACTTTCTCTACATACAATTCTCTTTTTGATACATATCGTTATTTTCTTTAGTACTTTCGTTTTTATTTCCCAAATAACTAAAATTCATTGGCTGTAAAGGTGTACTTGAAGTTGATTTTTCTTCAATCCCTTAGCATATATAGTTTGAAACTTCTAATATATATTTGTTTCTTCGTTTAATAATAATTTGATTGTTATTTGGTCATTACACATAATTTTACGCTTTAAGTTAATACAGAACTCAGATTCATTAAGAAAATCAAACTAGTATTCCATCATAATGACCAATAACATCTTCTGTTACAACGTGAAAAAATATAACAACCAAAAATATATATACTATACTATACTGGATCTATGGAACCTAGCAATTCCTACAAAAGTTGTTGTATCTTGGAAATTTACACCGTCTTCAAATACACAACACATTTCGTTTTAATTAAACTTATAAAAGCTCCTGCATCAAGTAAGAAATTGTAATTTTTGTTATTGTATCTAAGGATAATCATATACACATTTCGTTTTAATTAAACTTATAAAAGCTCCTGTATCAACTATGTAATTGCAATTTTTGTTATTGTATCTAAGGATAATATGAGGGAAATTCGAAACAATACCCTCATATATTGTTACTTCATTCGAAAATTTATACGTTTATTTGCGAAGTTTGTCCTAACTTTACTTTTGTATTTAATATTATTATTGTTATAAAAGATCTATTCCTGACTATTATTTTCTTGAATTTCTTTATAAATATTCAGTATTCGGTCGGTTAGAATATTGTCTTCTGGGAGCCCTACAATTTCTACTGATGTGCCCTAATTAAAATATTTGATCATATTATGATTAATTTTTATTAATTCTTTGAGGTATAGTCTCTATTACTCTATTTCTGAGAAGCTCTTTTCCCTAACTAACTTGTTTCTTCTCTATAGCTAAGGAGGATGCTTCGGCTAATGTTGACAGTCTTTGACTATTTACGAAGGTGCAATATCCTCTTTTAGCCCGATAATAAAAGCGTTGAGAATATCTTTCTTAATCATAAATAATTGTCCTTCGAACAACCTATCGCTTTGATTATTTAGGTATATGTCCTGAATTCTACGTCTTTGCAAAGTTTCGACCTTTTGAATAAATTGCAAAGCAGTTTTGGCTTGAATATATTTCTTTAAACATCATATTTAATTCTATCTTTAGTTCCACCCAAGTATATTCCACCCAATAAGTAAAGTATCCGCATTTCCAGTTATTTTGCTTTTAATCGAAGGAAATAAATAGCAGCAGCGCTATTCCGTATTAGCTAGTATTGCACTGTCGACATTATTTAAAAACTGATGTATCTTATTGGGGTCACTATTTAAGGGTGTAATAAGCTTGCTAAGTAAATATAAGCTCATTTGGGTAGGTATGTATAAGGTGGCGCAAAATTAATCACTCTATCGAAAGATGTTATGACTTTTGCAAATAGCGTCGTATGTCAACCATAACTTAGATAGATAGCTGCAGTATAAAACTGCAGCTTTTATACTGCAGCTATCTAGAATGAAGTATAAAAACTGCAGCTATCTAGAATGTAAGTTATGGTTGCCATACGACGCTATTTGCAAAAGTCATAACATCTTTCGATAGGGTGATTAATTTTGCGCCACCTTGTATTGGATTGGTACAAGTTAAAGGAAAATTATAATTTATATTATGATTTTCAAGCGTATTGCTTTTTGAATTATTTTCTTGGATTGGGCTCTTGAATCTTTCTTCTTGTTTATGTATACCTTTATTGGTATTGCTCCTGTACAAACCTGGTTATCCCCTATTTTTTGTATAAAATCTGCCACTGCAGGTAATGCTTCCTCTTTAGAAATTTTCTCTCTTCTTAAATTATTTTTAAAAATAAATTTCTACTTAAAGCTTAATTGTCGTAAAATATTAGATATTCTTCACAATTAAACAAATTGTGCTTCCACTTTCTTTAGCAATACAAGAAAATTGTCTGCGTAAAAATTCTTCCTTAAGTTCATACTCATGTTGTGAACTTGTTATTGTTACTTTACTTATAGAGATTTTATATAAAAATTATTGCATGTATATGTTATATGGTATATGTATACCTCCACGTTAATATTATATTCTTTTATACTTTTGAAAAAAAAAACATGTTATTATACATTTCGCCTTTTGCTTCTTTTAGGACTAATTTAATTTTGATATTGACTAAATATGTATTGTATGTTTTGATAAAGGAATTTTTCCTTTTTGTGCAATATTCTTGTTTTCTTTTGATTTTTGTTCTTTCGTTAAAAATATTTCTTCCTGTGTGTACTTATTTATGTCAGATATTCTAGATAACTTAAATAAGAATAAAACTTATATTAAAATTTTCATTTTCCTGTTAATTGTTTTGGGGTGTAAATTTCGTCTCTAGTTTCTATTGTTACTTTAGCCTTATCGCTACACAAGATACAAAATTTATCAACGCTATTGTATTCACATACATACAAATCCGAGTTGTTCAATGTAAGTATATTTCATATAATAGGTATGACAATAGTATCTCTAAAAGTATATGAGAGATAAGGGTGCAGTAATATGCATAACATTCTTTAAGACTTATAACGAATTTGCTGATGAGACATTTTGGTCGCCAGTCGAAAGAGAAAAAAAAAAACGATTCGTAATCAACACTTGAAGATTATTGAGTAACAATTAAACAAAGTCCCGATGAAGTGTGGGAATAAAAATATATAAATTCTGACCATTTTATGCATAACATGCTACTTATTGGTCTGAAATCTTTTACTGTTATATGTCCCTGTTTGCCAGCTTTTAGAATGAAGACCACTTTAACTTCTATCCAAGCTACTGGTATGTACCCTATTTTTAGACTGTGTCTAAAAATTTCCATAATTTTTTGGATGGCCTCTGGTGTTTTCTTCAGCATATTCGGTAGAATACCATCCAAGCGTGGAGATTTCTACGGGTTAATGAACTGAATTGCCCACCATTTTTCCCTATTTATGAGAGCATATGATTCCTCTTCAGAGAGAGAGAAAGATTCAAAATCTCTATATGCCTTTGTGGGCCAGAGTCATCTGAGAATGTGGATCCAGGAAAGTGGATTTCCACCAATATTATCAGAACCTCTTGGCTATTATCAGCCCAAGTGCCGTTTTGTTTAGTGGTTACTAGGGACGCTTGCCTCTTTGGAGAGCATTGTGCGTAACCTCGACGCCTCTTCTGTTACCTTAATAGACCCGCAGAACTTCTGCCATGAAGCCCTTTTTGACTTCACTAAGTAATTGAAGTGTTTTACATTCATAGTACTCACTCCATGTGCTATCACTTTTAAGAACTTTCGCACTATTGTAGAGTTTTCTAACCTCTTACCTCTTTGCACCGATTTCCCCGTGCAAAAGGGCTGGGCTTTCTATTAGCCGCAATGGTTTTTTCGAACGCAATCATTAGTGCTTTGCTGACATTTTTTACCGCCCTATTTCGACCGATTTTTCTGACTTGCCAAGTCGATTAGCTTCTCCGAGGTAACCACCTAAGATTCGTTTGGGAGATAGACAAAGGGCAAAGGTAGTGGTTTACCACGTTCTATCTCGCATTGTGCCAACGTCAGGTCACCTGTGCTGAAATTATTCAATGAAAATGCCTTTATTTGGTTATTATTAGGATACAAGTCCCGATTTTACGTTCTACTTGTAGACAACGTTTAATTCTTTAGCCGGAGTCCCTGGACCTCGTTGTTTTTATTGATCTAGGGCTCTTGTATGAGTACGACTGTGACGTCTTGTTTGGTGATGTATGCCACTTGACAGGCCGTCACTGCCCTACTGTGGTGCAAATTTGTCCGCAGCACTTCCATCATCTTAGGGGGGTTCTGGGGAGGTTGGTCCACCAACATCTCCACACTGTACCTAATCATACCCTTTGATTTTGCCAGGAATGCTAAGCTTTACCTATGTATTTAGGGACAGCAGAAAATTCTGCCCGTATTGTCATCTGGGCCGCGTTTTGATAACTTTCCACGTATCGGCCTTAAGCTCCAGATTTTGGACGTGGAGAACTGCAAGGAGCTTTACTGGGTACTTGTACGGACAAGGAACATATGAAGTTGGCAGAGTGTACTTAGCCAACTCTGCTACCGTGGGGCATTAAATCTCGCACGGTTGCAGCTGGCTAATGACAGCTACCAGAAGCTCATCCTTCGGATCAATACTGGAACTTCTAATTCGATCAAGCTTTGACTCTTGCTGTCATGCGAAGCATCCTCACTCAGCTGCTGTCAACTTGGCCTCATACTTTTTGTACATTGTCCAGCATTGTGAACCGGATGTGAGCGCCGGACCCACAACTCCGGTGTAGATTCTTCCTTTCAGTCACAGAAGATGGCAGAGTTTACCTGCCACTTCATCCAACCTACGCTTACACGATGAGTGATGTCGTCATCAACGGTTACTTCGTTGTTAATCATTGATCCCAGTTAGTTGAACTTTTTACACTTGGGAAACACCACCCATTAAAATAAAAGTCTGGAACGGGTTGGCTGGGGTCACAGAATGGGCAGTACAGATACTCTGTCTTTTTTGGCTAATACGATACCCACTTCTGACCCCCGCGGGATATCTGACTTTTGTCTTCGCTCCCTCGTACATGTCTATGATCATTTGAACGTAGGTTTCAGGAACACCTCGTTGTCTTAGCGTTACCCATATCAGATCTATTGGTTGTCTATCGAATGCGAGGAATCACGATGCTTTTCCAATATGGTCCTTTTTGGATTGCATCTGTGGTCGATTTACCCGCGACAAACCCGCACTGGTCGTCAGACAGCCATATTATTTGTCTAAGGCGATCATCTAATACACGCTCAACGATCTTCATGGTGGGTGAAATCAACTTTATTGAACTGTAATTATCACAGCTTCGCGTATCTCTCTTTCTTTGTGCAAAGGAAGAAGATAACTATCCCTCCACTGATTGGGCATTGGATCACCTCTCATGAGTTTGGAGATAAGAATTATGAGCCATCTGAGCGAGATGTCTCCCATCTTTTTCCAGAACTCACAGGCTATTTCATTCCCAACCGCTTTTCTCTTCTTGGAGACCGCTTTCCCAACTTCTTTGACTGTTATGTCGGACACTTCTTCATTGTTGGAGGCGGCGGAGGCGGAAAATATTGCCGGGGAAACTGTTCGTTTAAAAGTTGCTCGCAACACACTCGCCACCTGTGCACAATATTTTCGTCGTCAACAAGTTGTTGGCCTTAAGCATTGGTAATGAACTTCGGCCAACTAATTTCTTCTTTTCTGTGCGGCAATCTTGAAAATTGTTCTTCCCTTGTTCGTGTTTTGTCGAAGCTGGTGGGTTACCTGGTTCCTATCAGCAGGCGAAGAAGATACGTCCTCCATCTCTTGATACAGACTCTTCATACACTTAGCTTGAATTTGGGCCCACTTTTTCTTCGCGATACTTTTGCAACGTCTGCATTCCACTTCAAGGCGCGCTTTTTCAACTATACTATTATAGGCGCACTTTGACCAAGCTTTGAAATCCACTTTCTTTTCCTTTAGTGCTGCTTGAATTTCCTCTGTCCACCACCAAGTGTCCTTTCCATGTACTGATCTTTCGAGGCTCCAAGCAGTACTTTAGCTTTCTCTTAGCAGGCTCGTTGTAGGTAATCCCACATATCTTGTGCGCTGCACTCCTCACCCTCAACTTCGTTGGTGTTATTACTGAAGAAATTTTTCATGCTGACAATAAATGATTCGCATTTTCCTTTGCCCAGGTGGTACTAATTGATTTTCGCAGAAACATTTGTTTGTTGATTTTTGTTCTTCTTCTCCATGAATATTTCTGTCAGGAGTAGACGGTGTTGCCGGGTGATCACTTTGCAATCTTTAACTCTAGGCTTCATGAAACTTGTAACCAACTGTTAGTCAATCTGGGTTTCATTTCCGCCACTGGTATAAGTGACCAAGTGCCGGATCTGTTTGATCAACATTGTATTTAAAACGGTCAGACCGTATGACTTGCACATGCTTAGGATGTCTTCCCCAGAAGGTGCCTGCTGCGTATCCTAGTCCTCCATGACAGTCTTCCTAGTCTTCGTTAGACTTCCCGACATGTCCATTCAAATCTCCGCCAACAAACTGTCTGTCTTAACGTCCAAGAAACGCGCCCGATTTCCGGTGTTTCGCCATTCTGTTTCTTGGACACAGAAGATGTCCAATCGCCTTCTTACCATCACCTCTTCCTGCTCGTAGTTGCGAACACTCATACTTCCAACGTTCCAACTCGCGACCCTTAGGTTTCGCCTAAGTCATTGCATTATTTTGCTATCCCCCAGAAACCGAATAGCTCTGACCCGCGCATTTCTGCTCGGCCCAGGGTCACAACCATGCGTAGCATTAGTGTTTCTTTGAACGAAGATTTCCATAATGCTAAGTTAAGCGAGATTGTTTATTCAACAAGTGCATGCTCCTGATAAAAGTTCTTGATTGATCTTACTTTTATAACACCTGTGACCTCCAGTCGTGTCAACCCACGGATTTGCATGCACACTTGTGGGGCAGTTTAAAGGTGTATATGTTGCAAGGCTCACCTGGATGTTTAAATTGCCTAGAAGTGTTTTCCTCCTCCTTAGTCGCCTTTTACGACAAGCACTGGCGGGCGCTGCAGGGATATTCTTACTTCGCGTCCCTGCGCGGGGCTGATCACTATATTAACTATTATAATAATTTTTTTAATTCAATAACATTTGTTTAAAATCCTTATAAAATTTTCTCCGTAAAATTTAACCTTTATAATGTTTTTGGCAACGCCCACTTCTTGGGGGCGTTTTTTCAAAAAACCTGTTCTTATGATTTTATCATACACACCAAATAAAATGTCATCCAACGTTTTTTAGATGCCTTTTCATCGGGAGGGATATGGATAGGGTATCATGGTGATATCATCCAAGCGGACTGTAGCCTTTCTATGTGCATTTTCATATTCGTCGTAATATTTCGAAAACAAAACAGTTTGCACACATTTTTCAAAATTTGGTGAAGTGATGAGAGTCCCCGTGCATAGGAAAAAGTTTTTTCTTGGCCATTAACAATCCTACGGCGATTCGCCTTCCGAAACTTAGTTGATCTAAGTCGCACCCTTGATTCGATGTATCTGCCAAGCGATTTGAGTGAAAAGATGGATTTATAATCGAACATACCACATCTTTCCACGTCTACGTTTCATGCAAATTCCTCGTCGGCATCAAGAAAAGCAAGAGCTTTATTCAATAAAAAAAGAATGAAAAAAACAAATTTCATAGTGGTATATTTCCTGACGTCCTACATATGCATCATGCACCATAAACACAGTGAAACGTAATTCAAAGAAATAATTTTATTTATTACTATCGAAAGAGTAATAATTGATTACTTTATAACACAATTTGCAAAATTTGCACAACCAATTTTACAACAAAACAAATTACAAAGAAAATTTCGTATTCTGACAACTCGCGGCTGAGAAAAAAATTTTGAACCCAACCATCTGATTTCCTTGTTTAATTCCTCTCCTTTTCTTCTGTCTGTAGCTCCAATTAGCATCCGAAAGACTCAAGAGCGTTTCTTTTGCATTGTTGAATTTTAACACAAATGCAAAGCTTACATTTTACTTCTTGACATAAATATAATCAACAATAACTTCTTTCTTGAGGATAGTTTCAGAGCTCAATTCTCGATTTTTTTAAAAATGCATGCATCCATTTTAAAAATACATAAAAAAATTATTTAAAACAATTGAGCGCTATATTACATCCATCAAAGTTAGACTGTGAAATCTGGCACAATCGTATAACGTTGCTAGCTAATCATTAACGCACAAGATCTTCCGTTAAGTTTACAATTTTTTTGTATTCATTGACAAAGTATCTTAATATAATTATTTTAATATGTACCTATACATGACTTTAAATAACTGGAAAACATACATTTTTTTTACAACAATAAGGCAACAAACATTATGTATGTACTTTTTTTGGTATGGTGGCTGAACAAGGTAAACAATTGCCAATTAAATCACTCAGTAAGTACATTTTACCCAATATAGAACGCGTACATACATCATTTGAATATAATCCGAAATGGACAAATTTAACGGGGGAAACTGCTCACAAATGATTATCGCTTAACATAAATATGCAGATAAATCAATTACTCAGAAATATATAGAAAAACTTATGGAAAGGCTACAGTCCGCTTGGTGTGAACAATGTAATATGGGTTTTGCACTGGGTATTACATAAGTCCAAAAAATGGGTCCGCCAATGCCAAAGCGAATGCTTTTTTTTCTTAATTGTGGGCTTGGCATTGCGCGTGGCCGTGGGCGTATTAAACAAAATTTTAACACTTTACCATTTCGTGACTCTAGGGAATTCCATTTCCAAATTTCAGCTTCCTAGCATACAGTTTTTGTTTTCTTTTATGTGTAGGAATTTTAAAGTGGACGTGAGCAATATTCGTGGGTTATGGGTAATTTTTTTTTCACTCTACGCCCACGCGAAGCACAAGAAAGCAGCTGTTTTGGTACTAGGTGAAACACAGATCTGAATTGATTCTGATTAAAGGGTATTACTTAGTGCCATTATTCTTTTTGTTTATATACTTAGTGATGTAGCTTTCCAACTTCTACCGCAATACGGTCAATTTTCCAATCCGGAATTTAATCTTATGTGGCTAAAATTCCATGTCCGTAGGCATTTACAGAAGCCCTAACCAGGACAGGCATTCAACTTATAATGATTTTGATGCAGTGTCTCATTCCTTGACCAGAATTTTAACCGATTTTCCTCGTACTAAAATCGTCATTGCGGCCGATGTCAATAACCGATTCGATGTCAATAACCGATTCAATTCAAGTCGGCTACGAAATTCTGGAAAGACAAGAAGGTATGTCGAGATCTACGCTGAGGCAAATAATTTGACCCAGCTTGTAAATGCGCCGACACGGTCAAAACGCCAACACTCTGGACTTTTTTTTAGCTATCAACCTGATAAACACACTTTAAATGTATTATCGCCTCTAGGTTGTTCAGAACATTGTATCATATCGGCGAATTCACCGTACTTCAAACGCACAGTTAAGGAACAAGCTCCGAAAAGAACCGTATGCCAATACGAGAAAACGTTCTCTCTATATGAGATGTGTTTCTTTAATCACAAGTTCATGTTATTAGAAAATAAATGTTCTTTGAAAAAAGTTCGCTTATGTAATTTTTCTACACCCTATCCTAAGGGTAGATATATTAATTTTGACATATAGTTTGTAACACCCCTTAATATTCGTCGTAGATCCATAAAAGTATACATATTTCTGATCAGGACCAAATCCTAAGACTATTTAGCAATGTCCGTCCATCCGACAGAGCGTACATAATTTGTAGGCCTTTAAAATTAAGCTCGGAAGCTCAAATTTGGACCACATATTCCCTAGGCCTCCGAAATGGTTAAGTGTACACATTTTTGGAATACGCCTACTGCCACGCCCGCAATTTAGAAAAAAACAGTTTTAAAGCTAAAGTTATAGAGATAGAGTGTTACAACCTTCATAAGTTATATAGGCATTGCCCGCATTTATAAGTTTGTCATATACGTTTTTTTGCCACGCCTACTTTTTGTGGGCGTTTTTCACTAAATTGCTGTTTTCTTCGAAAATGTATATAGGAACTGAAAAAAATTTTTAACAAGATATTTAGCCAATATTTTTTCCAATATATCGCCCATACAAAGTCTTTGGCCACGCCCACTTTTTGGGCGTATTTTAATAGACTGAAATAAAATGCTATCCATCCCCAAGCGGACTGTAGCCTTTCCTTATGTTTTTGAAGTGTTTGAACATGTTCCCAGGTATGGTATGTTCTCCCTCTTAGCTAGAAGTGGCTCCTGGAAAGTAATGAAGAAAACTTCGGTAAACGAATTTCTGAACCAGACGGTGTTGTCAGGTGAGCGGCTATCGCAAAATCCCAAATTCTAGGCCTCATGAAATGGAAGTAAATCTGGTTTCAGATTGTTGGTCTGACAAAACCATTTCCATTTTGACATTTTCGATGTGGATGTGGACATCTAGCCAGCATAAATCTTTTATCGTTTGCTCGCACCCGACCCGTGGAGCATATGCATGAATTGATAATAATTACCCTAACCTTGAATACTAATCATTAAAGGTTGAAATTTAAACGGTCATTGACTTATAAAATATCAATTCTGCGGCAAGAATGATGTCAATTTTGTTATTTCTCCTCGGTAAATAAGACATTAACGTAATAAAAAGAGATTAACAGTGTTTTTAATACCACTTCTACTCACAGAATAGTAATTATGCAGACATCGGCTGAAAATTTAAACTAAAGAACGCTTTTATATAAAAGCTTTCGATTTTACTAAGTATTAGGTACACACAAACGCGTAGTTTCTCGTATGAACCTTTACTTGCCAGAATTGTTAAAGATATGTTTTCTGGAAAAATATATACGACACACGGACAAAGTTAAATTATGTATGGATGTATGTATTGTACAATAAGGTACGATTCAGAAAGTTTCTGATATGAAATACTTATCGATGCAAACGTTTATCTTTACGTCCAACTCTTAATCAATTGACCAAATTAATGTCTTGTTAACAGTTGTTAAAGTGTTATCTATTACATATTATAAGTTTCTTCCATCAATAGTTCATTAAAAAGATAAATTTTCTCCGGCCATTGAACTTGCGAACTTAAATTCTTAATCTGCTTGAATAAATAATGAACTCTTAAGGGGTCATTACTCGTGTTAAGTAATATAGCCTGCGGTCAGATTTTGTATGATATGCCATATTTTATTCATGTTACCAGCCAGCCCTAGGGTATTCTGAAAAGGTGAAGAACATTAGTAACGAACCAGAATAAAACCCTGAATAAAATTCGAAAAATATTTTTAAGAGATTTTTCCTCGGGATATTTGAGCGGTTGTTAGCATGCTATTGCTCTCACTTTGTTGAAGATGATTGATTTCTTATATTTTTTTTCCCTTATATATTAAGTAGTATGTATGGGTAGGTTCTGTCAATCATGGTGGCAGCCAAAAATTGTTTTGGAAAATTATAATTTAAATTTTATTTTTGCAGATAGAAACAAGTAAAGGAGCGCGCAGTTTTTAATGTTTTTCAGATGTTTCTTAAAAAGTTCTATATTTGTCAAAAAAGGTCGAAATCAAATAGAAACCATTCTAAGACTCAAAGTTTCTAGTTCTATAATTTTTTGAGAATTCTTTCATTATTGAACAGTAATAAGATAAAGCACGATGCACACATTTTTAGTCTATTTTATTTATTCTAAAAGTGATATTCTTACCATGTCCTTGGAATGTAAGCTGTCCTCTGCGGCCCCGAAAATGCTTGCTGCATTCAGTTATTTAGACCAAGTTCTATGGTTTGGTCCTTTAATGAAAAGGTTTTTTATTAAAAAATAGGATTTAAATATACTTTTAGCTATGGCAATATTGACAAATCGAAAGCTGATATACGGCTACCCTACTAGCTGGATGGATCTGTTGAAATCTGTACTGTTACTTAGTTAATTTAAAAATGTAATTATATAAAGGAAAAAAATTATTTTCTAAAAAAATTATACGAAGATCTAAAATAGAGTCATAGAAACATTAAAATAAATAAGATAAAATTAAGCTATGAATTCCAAGATCATCAGTCAATTTTTACTACGAAATGAGATATAAAGACAAATCCAACATTTTAAAAGTATTAAGCTAACGAAAAACAAACTTTTGCTTGAACTTAATTGAATATTAAGCCGATCCTGTCAGGCTAAATAGCCCGGCATAAACAGTGTTTTAAAAAAAACATTGTGTACGATATGATGTTTTTAGTGACGTTCCAATTCAATTTATTTTTAACTTCTTCGTATACATTTCTAGAGATAGAGTTATTGTATACACCATTTTATTATTATAGAATTTTTGTTCTGCATCAGTGTATGCAAATAAGTTTTACGTGACGGTACCTTGTGTTAGTACCATTATTTATTACTTCTTGAAAAACTAGCTATGCACTTTTCTTGGATTCATTCTAAGAGTCCAAAATATAAATACCAACCCAAATCTTTAAAGCACATTTTAAGAACTTTAATGTTTTTGTTTTGAACATACACAAAAACTAGTCAATTTTAGTTTATTTGGTGTTCAGGCAGTTGAAAAGGCAGTGGCGTAGATGTTTAGCACTCAGCCTCCTTCATGTGAAAATAGGACATTCTCATAGAGAATGCTCCGCAGTGTCTTCGACTTCTCCACAAGCAGTGCAAACAGTTATGCCAATTAAGCCGTAAGATGCTCTGCAGTTAAAATGCCAAATTAATTTTATAAATAAATTGAGCATATAACGCGAGAAGAAAACAAAAGTAATAGATAGGCCATTTATATATGAAAACAAATATGTATATACATACCTAAAAGGAACATTTTTATTGATTAATTTAATTTCGTATTCTTGGAAATACTACTTAATAAATGAAATCTTTGGTTGAGAACTTAACCCATATGTAACGGCTCGAAAACTGTCCATTCAAAATTGTTGAAACTTTGTGTGCGAACCAATTTTGGGTCAGAATACCTGCAAAAAATTGGAGTCGTACCTGACCAGGGGTACCGAGGAGGTGGTGGTCGAGATCTCGACCAATAGTACCATACGATATACAAAAATGCAAAAGTGAACCAAAAATTCAGAAATTATTTTTGTAATATTTTATTAGATAAATAGATTCGATTATAGAATAAATAAATAAATATGGTAATGGAAAATCGTTATTTTATATGCTGTGGAATGAATTAAAACATTTTGTGTGTAATGCAACATCGCATTTGCTGCACTTGAATGAGGCATGTTTGTGGCAGACACGACAACGAAGTTTTTTTGCGCTGTGAATGATTACATGGTCGGTTCTATCGCGGCGAATATGGTTCAACGCGACCTTTTCGCTTATTTTGGTTGCATTCGGAGTCTTCGGGATTCCACTTCTCTCTTGGCGCAGCAAGCATTCGGTTACGTAAACACGGAAGTCTAGTTGGCTCATGATGACACATTTTTTCTTCTTCGTGTCTTGATTTATGTGGTCTTCGTGTCTGCGCAGCATACAATGAATTTTCCATGCATTTACCATTGCTGCATCAAATGCATTGGTCAACAATGGCCAGTACCATTTCTTGCCACGAACGCGGATTGCATTGTCGAAAAGATCGACACCACCCATGCGCTTGTTGTATGCCTTGAGAATTTGAGGCATTTCCACGGTCGTCATTTTTCGAGTTTTTCGGTCCCAACGCTTTACTTTTTGCATTGGCTCGATCGCTTCGTGGTTGGATGCGACAGTGACGACAGAGTTGTCGTTCCATCGAGCCATCAAAATCTCATTCGTATTATCGAAGTAGTAGTCCAATGAGCCGCGGTTTTTCTTTTTCATTGTTCAAACTTCCCTAAGTGTGGCACCGTTGGTTCGATTTTCCCGAATAGTACCGGTGGCGAAATAATGAAGCGAAGACAGCCGACACATCAATTTATGCGATGTGAAAAAATTGTCAAATGCAACGCAATGTTGCAATCATCTGCTCATCAATAGATAGATTGTGCGTAAGCACACCAAACTGCATACATTTCTTATTCAGCAAATTGTTTGCAAATTTGTCGTTGATGTCCAATTTAAGATTGTCGCACACGTGCAAATGACGTTTTAGGCGGAGGAAGCGATCGCGAGGCATCGTGGCACAAACCAATGGAAATTGCAAGGTTACGTTCGATGACCAATAGTTGTAGACTTTCGGACGGGTATTGTATCCGGTGGCGAACAGAATTCCGAGGAATCGACGAATCTCTGCACTGAGAAATAGCGGAAAAGTCTTGGCTATAAAGTTTGATACGATTACAAACCGAAATAAATTTACAGTGCATTTTTGTATATCGCATAGTACTATTGGTCGATATCTCGACCAGCTACCTTCTCCGCCCAACTAGCCCATGACGAAAGATCGCGATTCGTGCCCAAACATTTTTTTTGTAAAACAGGCATGGAATAGCTATTGTTTGCGGGCGGTCATTCCGCTGCTGTAATTTTCCTATTTTTCCGGAATATTTCTTTTTATTTTCCAAAAAGGTGTTTTGCAGTTTTCCGTAAAAGACCACGAAAAAATCTAAATCGAGAAAAACGCAAAAACAGGTCGATTAGATATTAAACCAAACTATCGAAACTCATATTCTACAAGGTAGATCGATTTTCCCCCTTGCCTACGGAAAATGACAAAATTGCTGGTCGATATATCGACCAGCCGTTACATATGGGTTAAATTTGTCTTTCCGTACGGTATATTTGGAAAAAAGCCAATATAAAAGTGACATCATTTTCAAAGTTTTGTTTTGTGAAACTTGTAATTTTTGTACGTGTGATTTTGCACAAGTTCCCTATACTGGACTTGCAAACACGATTAAGGTTTGGAAAATTACTTTACATATTAGAATTTTATTAAATTTACTTAGAGGCGATTACCTACATATTAGAGGGTACAGAATTTTAGTAGCAATAATTATTTTATTAAGGGTTTTTATGATATGGTCAAGGAAAGTTAATGTCTTGTCTACGGAATTAACCCATGGGACATCATAATTATTAATCTTAAGATAAACAAGTGGTCAAGTGGCACAAGCTTTCTTTTATCTTGTAAAATATGTGGCCTGGGTTTTGTTAGCGTTAAGTTTAAGTTCATCCAATAAAATAATTATACATTTTATTTAACACATGTTTTAAGTCGTTCTCTTTTTTATAGCACAAATTATTTGAGCTACAAAATACCAGAAAATCAGGAACATATGTTATATCTGACAATTGAACTAATACTGATCCCAGGAGTAAACATGAGGTTATTCTTGTTAAGTTGGAATGTATGTTAATTAACTTGAAATTTTCTATTCCCGAGTAAACTTTGCATTATATTAAAAAGACAGCCGGATATGTCCCGTAGACAGTTTTGCACTCATTTTGTCTTTGATATTTTTGTAGATCCTTATAAGTTGGTGTATAGTGCTATGACTCCGCCTTAATCCAAACCATTGTTCTGGCACGACATTTGAGGACTCAAGAAAATACAGAAGTTTAATTTTAATAACTTTTTCTTTCGTATTTTGCTAAGGTTACATTTAGCAATACCTGTTATTATAATTGGGAAGTTCTACTGGTTTGGGAATTGGAATACTCTTCGTGGATTTCCATGTGCCAAGGACGTATTGTAACTTGATGCATGCGTTAACCAGAAAGCATACAAAAGTTACTCCAATTGGGAGCTCTTTGAAGTAGAAAGGTTTTTTGTAGAGGTATAGAAGTTTGAAATGCAATAAAACAAAAATAAATTGTTTAAATTGACTTGGAATTACTTCATTCGAAAGATAATCTTCCGGCATAAAAACTTTTTCCAAAATTTGTGGCCGTGTATCGGCAATAACGCGGCGAATGTTGTCCTCCAAGTGGTCAATCGTTTCGGGCTTATCGGCGTAGACTAGCGACTTCAGATATCCCCACAGAAAATAGTCAAGCTATATTGAATCTACACAGTGTTTAACTTGTTTCTGTGTCTGTTCCTTAAATCCTACCTCGACGTAAATAATTTAAAAACTTTAAGTCTTTTGGGTGCAAAGTTAAAGAAAAGGGGCTGCTAGCACGCCCCCTAAATGGAAAATAAACAATATTTTATTTTATCCCGTTTTTTTTCCTAAGAGCATATCATAATTGGAGGTCTTTTCTGGATTGAGTTAAGAGGAGTGGGCAGCTGCCACCCCCATGGATGGAAAATCACAAATTTTAGCCAAATTGGCTAATTTTGGGGCCTTATAACTCAGGAACCGAACATTTTATATCGCTAGCTTTGTTGCAGGCAAAGTTAGAGGGGGGCTCAAAATGGCCTGAGTTGGTTCGTGTAAATATGGGTGTAGTGCCAAGTAGCTAAAGAACTTGGCTGGGCACTTCCGTGTCTTTGATATCTGTTGCAAAAGATTCATTTGTACGGTTTATAACATTTATAGACAAAAGCTTTTACCTTTTCTTCACTAGTTATAATAAGCAAAGAATAATTCTGTTCTAAGTGAGGATTATCCAAAAGGGAATTGGATCAAGAGTACAAATATTCTCGTTCCATATTTTGTTTCTAAACTTGGAAATTTCAAAATCTAATGTTGATGTCATTAAAACCAAATATAAGTCTATATAATCTTTTCCACTAACCTCTAAATCTATTTCTCTGTTTGAATAAATTTGAAATGTAATGTGAAGGAATAGCTGTTTAACTTAGTCATAAAGGTGTATTAATTTTGACACATAGTTTGTAACACCCCCCAATATTCGTCGTAGACCCCTTAAAGATTATACATATACATACATATTTATGATCAGGACCAAAACTTAAAACGATTTAACAATGACCGTTCGTCTGTATGATAATGATACTTAACCATCTCGGCAGCTTTCTAGCATAAATTTAAAGGCCCCAAAAATTAATACAGACGGACGGATGGACATTGTTAAATTGTCTTCAATTTTGATCTTGATCATAAATATTTATACTTTTAGGGGTCTACGACGAATATTAAGGGGTGTTACAAACTATGTGTCAAAATTAGTACACCCTTAGGATAGAGTATAAAAACGTCGGAACCGTTTTGAAAAAATCTAATTTTTCACAACTTAAATTTAATTTAAATGAATTTGTTATGCGATATATTCTTTATATTCCTTTAATATGCTACATATTTTAACATGTATTTGCAGGTCCGTTGAACTTATCGCCTTGATTGCAATCTCATGTACATTCTTTCTGTTTATGCACACAAAAAATTTGAATACACGACTTCGTGAGATGGAAGTAAAGTTGCAACCCTCTGAATTGTCTGCACTAGGTTTAACAGGAGAACACCATCTTAGTGGAGGAGCATCTGGTAAGTACAACAAATTTGTTTGTTCTTTAATGTTTCTATTGCGCATAAAACTGCAAAGTTAATAAATATTCTTTAGATAAGGAATATATAATTGGTGCTAAAATTAAAAGTGTTACTTTTAGTTGTCTGAGTATACTTTTCAGATCTTAGTGCAGATAGATAATCAAGGCGCCACTTGGCGTGGCCAAAAACTTTGTATGGGCGGAATATTGGCTAAATATCTTGTTAATCTTTTATTTTCGGTTTCTATGAAAATTTTCGAAGACAACAGAATTTTAGTATAAAAAAAAGGCCAACATAAAATAGACGTGGCAAAAAACTTGATGCGACATACCTATGAAGGAGCGCAGTACACCTATTGTAAAGGTTTTAAAACTCTAACTTTAGCTTAAAAGGTTTTTTTTCTAAACTGTGGGCGTGGCAGCGGGCAAATCAAATTTTACACTCTACACTTTCGGGACCCTATGTTCACAAAAAAAATTGTATAACGAGATGTTTAGCCAAAATGTTTTCTCTTATATCACCCATACAAAATATTAAGCCGCGTCCACTCTTTCTAGGCGTTTTTCCATAAATATTTTTTGTTTTTAATTTATAGTATGAACTGAAATGCTATCTATCTTAACGCTTTTTTCTTAGGGACATATAGAGATATGGACCCTAGTCATCATATCATAGTGTTCGCCCCAAGTAGACTGTAGCCTTTCCTAAGTGTTTTGTTGCTGTAGTGCAATCGTTAAAACAATCTGTGACCAAATAATTTCACTCCTTAATGTCAGCGATAGTGTTTCAGTGCAATCGAATATATTTAATTTCTGCAACGTCCCTGCAGCTTCTGCAGTAGTCGTTGTGTATTATGCCCAGCTGCTCCGAATCATCATGCATTTTGATCTCTTTATTAACTTCTCGCCATAGCACTTTGGTATGTCTGCACGCGTCGAGTTGTGTCCAGCGTAGGTTAGTTCTCCTCAGAGACTTGATTTCGATTTTTCGTGCCTAAAGCTAAGCGTTATACTTTTTGCTTCGAGTGCCTGTGATGAGTTCATCTCCGACTCCTATCTTGCAAGCTTATCCCTTTCCCTTTCTTCGGAATATAAGTGGAGCCAGGCATCCATCACAGGGTTACTGAGTTATTAGATGATATTTCGTCTAACAACTTCCACCATTGATTCAGCCTGGATAGTGACAGCTATTTTCGCCTAAAAAACGCTACAGTCGTCGTTAATTTTAAAGGATGTGTTTTTGACATCCAGTTTGAAACCCTGTGTGTTAATGGCGATCTCATTATCCCTTGCAGCTGACTTATCTGGCTTCTCTCCAGTATTCTGGTGTTGAATCACCTGTTGAAAGCGAATGTAGAAGGTAGATAATCCGTAGTTGTTATGCCTACAGAGGCGCACCATTGGGACTCCACCGAGGAATTCCCGTATGGTTTTTATGTCCTATCGTAGGGGCATATTAATTTGGACGTATAGTTTGTACCATCACCTAAAGTATATAAATGTTTATGATCAGGACATATTTATGATCAGGACCGAAACATTGATAATTAAATAATGTCCGTCACCAATTTTTAGGCCTTTAAATTTAATCATAAAGCACTTACACCTTTACAAAATATGTAGACTCTACCCTTAACAAATTTTCCATACAATTCTTTTTGCCGCGCCTACTTCTTGGGGGCGTTGCATGACAAAATATTGTTTTCTTCGAAAATTTCCGTAGAAATTTTCAACTTAAATTTTAACATGCATATTAGTCGATGACGTGCAAGAAAGAAATGATTTTTCACACAATGCTTTAGCACTGAGTGCCCAAGTACACGATAACTGAACAATCTTCAATAGACGGGTCGAGGTTTAAGTATTAGGATTCAAATGCCAACAGATTTTAATTTTTTTTTCTTTGTCCCGAAAAAAGTTATCGAAGAATAAAAATTACTAGAAATGAAAGCGCAAGCGTTAGATTGTAATTTTAAAAGGTATTTTGAAAAGACATTGATAAGATTTGTTTCGAGGTAACCAATTTAAATTTTGTATAGTATTTGTTCCAACATTAATACAATTTCGTCATTAAAATCTTAACATTGTCCTATAGTAGCATGTGCGCTAAGAGAATGTCAAATTCTAACACCTGTATTAATAAACACGAGTTCACGGTGAGTTACCCTTAAGTCATGAGTTATATGTAAATGTTATTAATAAAACAAATTTGAGACTAACTGACGTTTTCCAACTGTAAGTCAACTTATCTCACCGTCGAAGGTGGATTAACAATGGTTTAGCAGGGAAACGAAAACATTTTTTTTGTTATTCCTACTGAAATTTCTCACTTCTCTTGCGGTTTGCTTGTACGATTCCCTTTTTTATTGTCCACATTGCAGGTTGAACTAAATCGTTTCTAATTGGCTGGCAACCAAAAATTCTATATTTTTACTACTAGCTCACCTTAATGGAATGCGTAACCATATTGTTTCAAAGAAAAAGAAAACAAGAGCAAAAAATTCACCGTCATGTTATCAATAGCCATCGGAATATGGGTAAACACAGCAGCAAAGCAATCGTTTTTATTAGTTGTCAACGGCTGTATGTAAATACCTTATATGTATATACAACGAAAATCACACAATACAAATAAGTATGTACATTCAATAAATTAATGATAATTGTAAACCACAAATGCTTTGTCATAGCATAAAAAATGTAGTTGGTATTATTTTCAATGCTATGTATGAGAGGTACATCGTCAGTCGCACAGTGCAATCTGCCTCAAAGACGTACGAATCAGGTCACGAGAGAAAACCTAGTGACGCCAATTTATCCAATACCTAAGCCGCGTTGTTCGACCGGCAACATCGGACAGTATTACTGCAGCTCATTCATAACCCCATCACTAACACAACATCCATTGACTTAGTTTTATATGAATGAATGAATCTGTGGACTTCGAAGATACAAGCTGTGTTAGATGAAAATTTGAAATGAAAACGCTGTACGATAAACGAGAAGTTTCCAATGTGACTTTGCAACTTCAGAGAATGAATTTCTGATGTAAGATCATTGTCAAGATCACTAAACAGTAACATTATCTTGGGAATGTGAAAATGGGGATGTAATGCTATTAATTATGTGTTGAGTCTTACATTAATAAACTGAAGTTATCAATACTCTTATAATATGTATATGCTAATATACGGTCACCCAAACTTGTCATCCGGATATGTTCACGTCACAAAACTTTTATTTTTATCCCTTAGGATAAATTCTACGTCATAGTGACATCAGGATGTCATCCGGATGACAAGTTTGGATGACCGTCTGATCGCACCCTTAGTATTAAACTACTATGATGATGTCTTTCTGAACATAATAAGCAACTATACTATACCAGAGTTAAATTTTTATGAATTTTATAAAATTTATAGTGACGGAAGACCAATAGGTTTTCGTTTGATAAGACTTTCTTATACTACGCAGCTTTAAGATTCGAATATAAAGTTTTTGAGGTTAAGTTGAACAAATCTGCTCACTTCGATTTCTAACAAATTTGTTTTTAAATTTCAACTCCATATATTGATTTTATTGAATCTATATGATCGCCTAAGGTTTGTTTCCTCTAAAGCAGCCAGCTTAAGTGACAGTAGTGAACGGTATAGCTACCATTATCAGGTGAGAGAGGTATGCATTTTCGAATCTAATTTAGCGACTTCATCAGCCTTACAGATCCAGAGGCAAGAACGGTCCTGTGCCCTGGTACCCAGCAATTGTGAATATTAAAATTTTCCATTGAAATTTCTAACAGTTCTTAGCTTTGAAACCTTAGAGACCTCTTTTTTTGCCACAAAAATGTCTCCAAGATACGCACTTGGATTTCCTTAAAAAAGCTTTGTATGGTGTAGGAGTAGGTGACTCGTAGTAGATCTGATTCCCTGAAGGCTACAGCTCTTGAGTGAAGGGTGAGCTCGTCAGTACTATTCGGGGAACTTATAAGATCATAGAGAATAATAAACGTTTAATGGTTTCTTTATATTTAATTATTCCAATATTTTCTAAAGGATGGTTGGCGAGGAAGATCAAACTTAATATATCAGTGATCTGATAAAGAGTGCTCAGCCGATACTTTCCAGATACGGATCATATTGTTATGTTATCGGAGACTAATGTAATGTCAAGTACTTCCTGAATTTTTCTTAAATTGATATTGAAATCATAACCTATGTATATTACATGCGTAAAGATTCGAGTTTTAAATAAAGTCAAAAAGTAACTCACTCCTATCATTGGTGTCAGATCTGCTCCATACTGTATGGTAATCGTTAGCAACACATCCGATGATGAGTTCAGCTTTTTGTTTTCGAGAGAGCTCCTACGTTATTGTGAGAAAGATAAACCGTTGCTAGCCAGTAGGTGGCAGTTAAATCCCGGTGGCTTAAGTTAGAGAGTAGTAGCGTGCAGTTATCTTAAATCTTTATTCCTCGAACGTATTGTTTTACTATCCATGGTTCTTGCATAGGGACGATATCTTCCCTACCCTTTGAGAGGCGAGAAATGTACGAGCCCGAAGCCTTTTTTAGCATTTGAGGTTAATCTGTACTAACTGCAGCATTTTTGCTACAATTAGGCACCTCCAGCACGGTATTGTTAAAATCTGTTGAACCAGGAATCGCAGGATCACCGTCTTCCAAAAAAGACGATAAAGAGATTGAAAAACCGGGTTCAGTGACCGGATCGGAATTAGTATGCGGAGGTAGTTTGCCTGCTTCCAATTCATCATTTTATAAACCCACAGTATAATATGATGCCAACGGAATCTTATAATAGTCAGGTCAGCGCCAGTGGAGAAAGAGATTGATCACTATTAGAACGCATCTCGTGCGCTTCGAAACCGCTGGTGTTTCTCCCACAGATCTTTCGCTTTGACGTAGAATCATTTCTGGTCTCTTGCCAGCACCAGTGAAGCTCTCTGCTTCACCTGCTTCTATCCGAAGTTCTATAGTATGCACATAGCACTCCTGCGACCGAAGAGGGACTATTGCGGAAAGTGCTATTGTCCTTTACGAGACCTACCTGTAAAGACTTTTGTAATAGGAGGTTTCCTCTCTAGGGTTTTTGGAAGCAGTGCGATGACCGTGATTGGCCACGTGATGTTTTGGTATTGTCACCAGTCGGTTTCCTTTGAATTATACTGGTAGACAGTTTGGGTCTTGGTTTTTAAGAGGAACCATTCTCATTTCATTGGGTTTTGTATTTATTTGAATTAATTTTTTTCACGAGCAACGGAGAAAGAAGGTCCGGCTAATATATGTTTAGTGAACTACTTTACAAGTTTGCAATATAAAGTTTCTTGTCACGCCTAGTTTTTGAGCTCGTTTTTTAACAGTACGTTGTATTAATCGAAAATTTCTATAGATATCGAAAAAAATTATATAGTATATCACTTATTCAAAGTTTTTGGGCACTCCCACTTTTTGGAGGCGGATTCAACTAAACCTTTTTCCAAGCAAATATATGAGATATTAAGTTCTTATATCCATGTTAATCACGGAAGGGAATATTACAAATTCAAGAAAATCGCGGTAGGAGAAATTCCGCAGGAAGAAGGCTACGTGTGCGAATGATACCGCGGTAATACGGTTCAATCAGCAAAGAATAAGCTTTAACCGGATGTCAACAGAGTTTTTGAGTAGTCAAAGACTTGGCGTATCGTCCTTAATGAAACAAAATCTACGAACGTTCATTTTACTTACAGAAATGTAACTATGCTATCAATTCCGTAAAAATTCCATACGCAAATGAAGTTAAATATTTGGACGCGAAACTAAAATGGAAATCGCACGTAAAAAGAAAGCATAGAATATGTGAGCAAGTTCTGAAATTGTTTTCGGTGTACGGTATAAGTTATCACAAGAGTTCCCACAGTTGAATTCCAAGAATTTTAACTGCACCGCAATTCACACACGCCAGATCAATTTCCATGAATTTGACCTCAATGCATTTCGTTTTCTGATATAGAAAATTAACATTTCTAAGTAGCATAGTAGCCAAAAATAATCAATAAATAAATTTAACAGTTTTGTAGTAATTTTAGTTTCTAAGTTTGATACCAATAAAAACGGAGGCCCTTTAAAAATTATTTTAATAATAACTATTTATATTAAAATATTATTTTAAGTGAACTGAAATAAAATAATAAAGAAATAAAAACTAATTGATAATAAGTAAAAACCAAAGTTTAACATAATTCTAGTGTATGAAAAATTAACAGGTGGCAAGTAATAACCTAAAACCCTATGAAATCAATTTAAATACTCTTTCAGAACAAATTACAAGAAACATTCCACAAGTATTGGCATGGGAAGGACACCATATTACTAATATCATACTCAACCCAAGATCCGACAATAACAATAACATTGACCAGATTATTGACATAAACGCTAACAGAGACCTCTCAGACCTAGATAAAGTACCTCATATCGACAAAAGTCTTCGCGAGTTGTCAAGCCAACCAGGAGAATTTAGTTCCTAGAAAAAGATCGTAGATAGAGTTCTTACAATCAACGATTATCTTAAAGGGACTCCCAAGTACCATGGAATTCTTCGAAATAAAATCTGATATTGCCCTCGACTGTTGCGATACACATTTGAATTGGAGCAAAATTTCAAAATGCTTGACCTTGCATTATACTGATAAAAGCGATACCCTATCCCGAGGGTATATTAATTTTGACACATAGTTTGAACCACCCTTATTATTCGTCGTAGACCCCTAAAAGTATATATATATATATGATCAGGACAAAAATGTAAGACTATTTAGCAAATTATGTCCTTCCGTCCGCCACCAATTTTAAAGCCTGTAGATTAAAGCTACGAAACTGGAACATATACTCCCTAGGGTCCCGAAATGGTAGACTGTAAAACTGGTTTTGCTACGCTAACAATAAAGAAAAACCCGTTTTAAAGATAAAGGCTGGGAGATACCTTTACAAGATATGTATTCACTGCCCTTCTTTATAAGTTTGTCATATAAAGTTTTTTTGTGGGCGCTGTTCACCAAAATCCTTTTTTCTTCGAAAATTTCCATAGAAACTGAAAACAAATGTTTAAGGAGATATTTAGCCAATATTTTTTCCAATATATCCATAATGGACTCTCCTCTACACTTTCATGAAAATCTGCCTGAATAAAGTGATTCACGTAAAATTAACCGAAATCGACAAACTCCTCATCCGTGGTAACACTAAAGAGTTAAAATGTATAAAGGTGCGATCAGACGGTCATCCAAACTTGTCATCCGGATGAAATCAACGTAACAAGGTTTGGAAGATATATGTATATGAAAAGTGGTTGTCAATTTTCTGCAAATAGGTAATACTTCTATGACGCAATAGAATCCGTGACGAACAGCATGGGTTTGTACAATTCCGTTCCTTTGGCACAATTTTTTTATATTTCATGAGCACTTGTTGCAATGTAATGAAATCGATTGAATAAACACTGACTTCTCAAAGGCTTTTGACCAGTTATCTCAAAGAATTTGATGACCCCTACGTTACTCAGGCATTGTACAATTGAGTCGTCCGTCCGCATCTTTAATATGCTTCACGAGTTTGGACTCCGAACTACAATGTTCACTCAACTCGAATTCAAGACATTCAACGCAGTTTTTTTCGATTTGTAATAAGAGTTATTCAATGGAAAGATCAGTATATTTATAATTTGCTGAAAATGGCATTACGCCTATAGATCGTGGCTTTACCGTTTCTTTTGGAAGTAGCAAATTACTTGAGTAATCTGAATTTTCTTACAAAAAAAAAAAAGAAAATAAACAAGTTATTGAGATAGGGCACCCTATTTCTTCTAAGAAATAGAATATAAATGCATGTATGGTTCCGTTTATCATTTCAATAAGTACTAGAACGAAAAATATACTTTCTATGACTCTTTGTATTTGTTTGAACGCTGACATTATTAACATAATAACTTCTGCAAAATATTTTTTTAAACATGCACTGGCCACGCAGCCAATCAGTGCACACTCGGATGTCTAATTTAATGAAATTATTTTCAGTCCTTAGAGATTTGATATACGCATATTACCAGCAAATATTTCTACATGCTCTAAAAGTTTAGCAGATGTAGTAAAATCTTTGCAAAACCAATTTTTTTATTAACACGTTAATTGACCAATACCTAAACTGAAAAAATGCCAATTTAGATCCAAAGGCAAGGGGTCCTGAGACCTAAAAAGGGGCGAAAAACGGCAACGCTGGTATGGTGTAAAAAATGGTACACTACTGATTTTTAAAAAGCTTTCCCAAAAGACGTGTACTGCCAATTTATGTTGGACAGATAAAATGTATGCAGAAACAACGAAAATCATAAAATACAAATATGTGCATTTGCTTTGTCATCGCGTGAAAAATTTAGTTGGTATTATCTTCTGAGTTCAAGTTCAATGTTATGTAATAACTTAACCTCATGAGAAGAAAATCTTCAGTCGCACAGTGCATTCTGCCTCGGAGACGTCCGAATCAGGTTACGAGCGAAAAGATAGTGAAGCCAATTTATCCACTACCTAAGCCGTGTTGTTCGACCTGCAACATCGGACAGCAATACTGCAGCTCATTCATAACCCCATCACTAACACAACATCCATTGGCTTAGTTTTATATGAATGAATGAATCTGTGGACTCCGAAGGTACAAGCTGTGTTATAAATAAAAATATAAAATGAAAACACTGCACGATGAACTAGAAACTTCAAATGCGACTTTGCAACTTCAGCGAATGAATTTCTGAAGTAAGTGCATTGTCAAGATCACTTAACAGTATCATGATCTTGAGAATGTGAAAATGGGGATATAATGAAATTAAAATGAAGTTCCCAATACTTTTATATTATGTATATGCTAATAAATATTTTTTAAAACTTAGTATTAAAGCACTTCGAGCCTATCTTTTAGCAATAAGCAACTAAACGGTACCAAAAGTATATTTATATATATTTTATCAAATCTATAGCGACGGAAGTACCAATAGGTTTTCGCTTGATAAGCCTTTCAATATATTTACTACGCAGCTATATTTTTAAAAATCCTGAAGCAAAAAACTCTATGATATAGTTTAAAGTCATAACAACAGCAGTACCTAAGTCCTTATGTACTGACACAAAAAAATTGTTAAAAAAGTTGTTGTACTTCTCCGTGTTACATTTCACTCTAATGGAAATGGAAATAGTTCATTCAACAGGGTGTAACCGACCTAATATTCACCAACTAAAAAGAAAGTTATTGCAATCGTGCGGAAATTTCAAATTCAAACTGAGTATGAGGGATGATATTACGAATATAGAGAAGCCCCACAATAGCGTCCGTCGGTCTGTCCGTCTGTCTCTCCGGGAGCTGTGTGGCAAAACGTTTCGTTGGACAAATCTGCTTACTTCGATTTCTAACAAAATTTTTTTTTAAATTTTATTTCTTTATAATGATTTTCTTAAATCTATGAGATACCACTTGATACACTTAAGGTTTGTTTGCCCTAAGGCAGCCAGTATAAGCGACAGTGGCGAACGGTATACCTAACTCTATTTTATCAGGTGAGAGAGGTATGCATATTTGTTCCTAATTTAGCGAGTTTTTCAGCCTTACAGATCCCAAGAATGTCCCTGTACCCTGGCACACAGCAGTGGTGAATATAAAAATTTTCCATTAAACTGTTAATCGATCGACAGTCTAGAGCTGCTATGGAGTTAACAGAAACTGATTCCAAGGATATGATTGCAACTTTTTGAAGATCTGCTGGTCTGATGCCGTCCAGTCCCGCTGATTTAAACTGATTGCTTGATGCTGTGTGCCGCCCAAAGACGTTTGTTTCTAGATATAAGATTTCGCGAGTCAATTTGAGCATTCGGCATATTTAGTGTCGTTTAGCTTCTAACTACGGCGCTACCCGGAAAGTGTATATCTGGGAGCAACTTTAGCGATTCTTCGCTAGAATTGGGTCAGAAGACGTCTGCTTCCTTAAGACAGCTTGGGGCCTTGAAGCCGTGAAGTAATCTTCAATGTTTATTCCTCGAACCCAGTTTGTTACTATCCGTGGTTTTTGAATAAAGATGATATCTTCCCTATCCTTTGAGTGACGAAGAATATAAGAGGCCGAAGCCTTTTTTGAGTATTGGAGGTTAATCTGTACTAACTGCAGCACTTTTGCTACAATTAGGCATCTCTACGACGATATTGCTTAAGTCCCCAGATTCAGAAGACGACGCAAGGAGTTCATCCTCACTCAGAAGGACTCTGTTCAGACAGTCAGACATACTGTCATTAATGGAGACATATGACAAAGTATGGGTCACTGTGATAGTGATCAACCAGGAATCCCAGGATCATCGTTTTCCAAAAAGTTAAACGAGATTGAAAAACCGGGTTCAGTGACCGGATCTGGATTAGGATGCCGAGGTAGTTTGCCCGGTTTCAATTCATCCTTTTATAAACCCATAGTATAATATGAAGCCAACCGAATATTATCATACTCAGGTCAGCGCCAGTGGAGCAAGGGTTTCCTGGTTGATTACTTTCAGAACGCATCCCGTTCGCGAAACCGGCTTCTCCCAAATATCTTTTGCTTTGACGTGGAATCTTTTCTGGTCTTTTGCGAGCACTTAGCTCTGTCGTCCTGATTATATCCCAAGATCTATAGCATGCACATAGCACTCCTGCTATCGAAGAGGGACTATTGCAGTAAGAGCTATTGTGCTTTACGAGACCTGCCTGTATGGACCTTTGTAATAGGAAGTCTCCTCTCTAGGGTTTTGTAGCAACGCGATGACAGTGATCATTTAGTGATGGTGTTAGTAAATACATACATAGAGCAAATATAGATTTAGAAACACAAACACAAAAGATGTAAACATGATCTAAGACACCAGAATATGATTACGCAAACACATTTTAAGTTTAAATATACTGACATGCAAATCAATAACATGATTATTTAAGTTATAAATTCTACTCATGCGAGTAATTGGCTTATTCCTCCCAAAATTTGACATATTATAACCATTAACTAAAAGATCCACACTGCGTTAGTTGTGAGCACCTCCACGGAAGTTTGAATGCAATGGAAGACAATAGATCAGTGCATCTATATGACCACATATATAAGTTGCTGTAGGAAAACTATATCACTATTCAGTCTACTTTGAGATAGGGGTAACATTTGAAGAAGTTTGATGCATTGACTGTAGGGAGGGAAGTTATATTGGAAGACGTCTAAGGGTACAGCGAATAAAGTTACGTTCAATAGCTTCAATACGACTTGAGTGAATATTATAGTACGATATCCAAACTAGTAAAGCATACTCTAGATGCGGACGGACGAAGCAATTGTACAAATACTGGCTAACGTAGGGGTCGTCCAATTCTTTAGAACACCTCCTAATAAAGCCCATCATGGAGTTGAAACAATAAAGTTAAGTTTGGGGTCAAACAAACTTCAAGATCTTAAGAAATCTTAGAAATATTAATATAAAATTAAAAATATTGGCTAAATATCTTGTAAAACATTTTTTTTGTTTCATGTTTTTCGGTTTCTATGAAAATGTTCGCAGAAAACAGCATTTTTGTGAAAAGGCCTACAAAATGTAGGCATGGCAAAAAATCGTATATGAAAATATCTAAATCTACTTTGAAAGGAGGGCATTGCCTACATATCTTGTGAACAGCCTTATACGGCTATGATTAGCCTCTTACTCTCATACGCATCGGTTGGTTGGTGGAACAGGCTTTCGCGGAAACGTGTTACTGCTTCTTTTTCCAAAGAACTGCATGTCTCGCCTGCACAGGGGCCTTCCCTAGAACCCTGGGATCTGCTCTTGATGCTTTGACGAATCTCCCCCCCCTTGATTTATATCGCAAGGGGTGTACGCTAAAAACCAGCTTTCGCTTAAAGAGAGGTGGAGGTGAGATCTCGGATGAGCTTGCTATGCAAGGTTCAGAAGAAGTTTTCTCAGGACCTGAACCTGTGTTGGGTCTGCCTATATCTTCAGTCATGTCTTCCATTAATTTTTGGGTTTCTCATGAACACAAGACCAAACTACTGCGGCCGGATATATGCAAAAGGTCACCTTCTTTTCTTCTATCTCTGAGGAGAATCGACTGTAGGCTGCTTGTAGGCGTCCTTTCGGCCCACCAAGCTTTTGCTAAACCTGTCGTGGTGAGTGCACAGCATCTAAGCTCTTCATCACTGAAGCTCCTCCTCGTTCTTTTACGAAAGACGGGAAAACTAAGTACATTAATGTAAGGTAATACAAAGGACGTGTAGTTGTGTCTGAGCGCTCCATCGGATTAATACTGTTTTTTTTTCTAAATTGTAGGCGGGGCATAGGCGTTTTTTAAAAATTTTAACATTTTTCCATTTCGGTACCCTAGGGAGTATATGCTCTAAATTTCAGCTTCCTAGGATAAATTTAAAGGCAACAAAAGTTGATACGGACGCACGGATGGACGGACGGACATTGCTAAATAGTCTTAGGTTTTCGTCCTGGTCATAAATATATATACTTTTAGGGGATAAGTGATGAACGGACATTGCTAAATCGTACTTACTTTTGATACTGATCATGAATATACAGTGTCGGACAGAACAATGTAAGATAAGAATATGGGGCAGTTATTCATATATTCATATTACTTCAAATCAAACCAAGGAAATTGTGACTTATTCCCATACTGGACCCCATTCACTAAACATGCTTCGTTAAATACTGCCCGAAGTAAACATTGATTAAAAACATCGGATATTATTCTACCTGTTGGAGTTTATTCTGAACATAAGGAAAGGCTACAGTCCGCTTGGGGTGACGGACGGACGGACATTGCTAAATAGTCGTAGGATTTGGTCCTGATCATAAATATACATAAAGGGTGATTTTTTAGCTGGTTTGGTTTTGGCAACACTGGTTTTGACAGCTGACGTGTGTTTAGTACCTTGTGTCACTGTCAAACAGCTTCAGTTTGGTTTGCAATTTAACCATGGATCGTCTTACAAATGAACAACGCTTGCAAATTATTGAATTTTACTATCAAAATTCGTGCTCGGTTCGAAATGTTCATCGCGCGCTGCTTCCATTTTATGATCGGCATTCTCGACCTTCTGAGCAGTCTATTCGGAAGATTGTGACCAAATTTCGCACCAAATTTACTTTGTTGGACATTAAACCACCAACACGTTTACGTACTGTGCGTATTGAAGAAAATATTGCGGCCGTATCAGCTAGTGTGACAGAAGACCGCGAAATGTCGATTCGTCGCCGTTCCCAGCAGTTAGGCCTTTGTTACAGCACTACGTGGAAAATTTTGCGGAAGGATTTGGGCGTAAAGCCTACAGATTATTTTTTGTGGGGGTATGCCAAGGCTAATGTGTATAGGGACAAGCCCGCTTCGATTGACGCACTGGAAGCCAACATCCATGCATTCATTCGTGAGATACCGGCCGATATGTGTGAAAGAGTATGCCAAAATTGGACTCAGCGGATGGGCTACCTGAGACGCAGCCGCGGTCAACATTTGCATGAAATTATCTTTAAACATTAAATTGCAAGGTTCAAACTATCGATTCAAATAAATATTTCATTCTTTTTTTCGAATTTTTTGTGTTTTTTTTTAAAAAAAAGTTCTAAACCTCTTAAAAAATCACCCTTTACTTTTATGGGTCTACGACGAATATTAAGGAGTATTACAAACTATGTGTCAAAATTAATATACCCTTGGGATAGAGTATAATAAAAATATTTTTTGAAAACGTGCCTCCAAATATACCCTTAGGATAGGGTATACAAAACTGGGGCTTTAGCTTTGAGATCTAATCGCTCAGTTTTATGCTTGAAGTATGAATCAATCAAAGCTCTCCTCAATCTGCTACAACTGTATTGACTATATTGTTGTGCGCTTCTTCCGATTACATAGAAAAACTCAAGTACGTTTGATATTGTTCTGCAGTGCAACTCTAAATCAATCGAAACACAACGAAATATAGAGTCTTTCGATGTGTTTGAATTAACAACGGAGCAAGGTACTAAAGAATGGAATGGATTTCCATAAGAATGAACAATTTGTTTTGTAGGCTCCCCATGAAGTACCTCCGTTTAATGAGAACACTCGTCTTCTGTGCACTAAAACTTGACGGTAGAATGAATATGGTGGTAGCGATTAAGTTGATTAAATAGTTTTTATCACGGGCCTACGTTTTGTGTTTGGATTGTTAGTGTTTCGGATTTATTCGATGTTATTTTCATTAATAAACCTTCAAACAATAGCCTACCCTGACCACTGCCATAACTATAACTAGTGGCATCATTAATATCGGAGCCTATGTATATGTGGAAAAAAAATTTAGTGAAAATTGGCAATCGAGATTAGAATTTTCAAAGACAATAGATATGAATAATAGAGCCGTTAAGAACAAAGTCATACGCCCTGGCCTCCGCGACGGCTTAGTCATTATGGCGGAAGACCGGTCTTGGTCTTTCTAACATAGGGTCCGGGACTCAAAGATCCTCTTAGCTGGAGCATTGTTATACATTCGCTCGATTTGACTCGATATGCCCACATATTAATGTATCTCATAGAGTTCGTTGTTGCATTAGCGCTCCTCGCGCACAAATATCCGTCGAAGATTTTTTCTTTAGAAGGACCCAAGTCTATTAACTCTCCTTTCTTTATATAGTCCAGCAGTCGGCGCCATATAGCAGAACTTGCAGGATAAGAATAGGATAAGATAAGGATAAAGCATACACCTTGCCCTTCCAGTTATGAGTTTTAAACTCATTTGTTTTGCCAAACCGAAGTAGGGTAAATCTTAGTCGGATCCCCACAAAGTTGTCATTCGAGGTCGATGAACTCCTTAAGTACCTCGTAGTTGCTCGTATCAACAGTGACGATTTGTCCTAGCCGGTGGACAGATGTTTGTTTGGTGATAAAAGGAAAATAAATATTAGGGGTAAACGACTAAAGCCTAGCGTCTCCAACCATTGTGTGTGCGAAGTTATATTTTTGACACGAATGGAGGGACCTACAGTTTAATGCCGATTCTGAACGGCAATTTATTTGGAGAAGCTTCTCATGACATTTCTTACTCTTGGATGTTTGTCAGACGTTCGCAAGAGGTGGGGCAGCGAATAAAAACTTTCAGGTCGCTTAGTGGTCCAACGCACTTAACCACTAAGCCGCTGCACCCACATATTTGTTTGGTGATAGCATGTATTTAGTCTTGTCCTCATTTACTTTAGAACAAACTTACTTCACCTGTCTCAAGGATCATCCGATTATGTCAATATCGTTCACATATACCAGTAGTTAGACGTCTCTGTTAAAGATATAGACTGACTTCCGAGCTTGGTGGCCCGAAAAGTCGCCTACAAGTAGCCTCCAGTTCAGAGAAAGATAAAAAGACAAATGTCCGGTCGCAGGAGTTTCGTCTTTCTGCATCCATCGCATTCGCCTCACCGAAACTTGACATGAACTACAGATACAGGCCACATATACATAATAGCAGATACAGGGAAACCAAACGAATGTTCAGGTCCTTAGTATAAAGAATAAAAGATATGATGTGGGCATATGAATATGTATCGAATTCTGAGTTTTATATAACAAATATAACATTTTGATTTTATAGGGTACCATAGGAAGTGCAGTTCTGCAACTAACAAGTAATAATTTTAAAGAAGAGGAGAAAGGAGAGAAAACGAACAACATCCGTGATATGATGGCATCGCAAGGAGAGGAAGAAGCTAATACATTAAATGATTTGATTGAATTCATATATGTCTGTCGTTTATATTAATCATCTTTTTAACTTTGCCTAACATTATAAGCTTTACTCCCACTATGCTATACAAACACTTTTGTTTCTCTGTTATGTACATAGATTTTCTAACAATTGTACAGTCGCAAAAGTGCGTAGATCGTTTATAAAATCAAAGTCAAGCTCTAACTAATATCTTACATCTTACATTTTTATTCAAAAAGCAAGTTGAATAAAAATGTTTAATTTCATTTCATTCGTCCCTTGGTAGGTAAATAAAATAATAAACTTAGAATAACATTCTTTTTTCAAGCACTTGACTAAAACTAAAAACTAAAAAAGTTCAGTAGACCCAGGTGTAACAAAAATCCAGACGGTTACCGCCGAAGGCAAGAGAAGATGTGAACGCCTTAATTTAGGATTGGCTGCAAGAAGGAGAAATTCAGCAAAGTAAATCACATTTCGTCAGTCCCATAGTCATGGTCAAGGAAAAGGAAGGATCCAATAGTCGGTGCAACGACTTTCGAAAGCTGAATAGCAAAATTATAAAAGATCCACTTCCAGTTATTTTAGAGAAGTTACATAGGGCACATATTTTCACAACTTAAGATTAAAAAAGCGTGCAATATCAGTTCGGATTATTTCTCCGCGATTTGATAGCACTGTTTTTGTACTCTTGGTACGAAAAGAGTTTCTCGTGGATGATATTTTTTTATATGGCTGATATCTTTATACCTGCTGCTCACCCGGGTGCTTTGGACCACTAAGTCAGAGGTCGCTGGTTCTGATCCCGACCTGTTCCACTTTTTTTTTTTTTTTTGCGATGGTAGGGGACCGGTAGCACGTGTTTATAATAGTGTAAATTTCCTACTCACTAAACAAAACCCCCTACAAATCCTATTGTTTTTTACTACAACTAGGTCCAGCGGAAGTACCTGCTAATACCACCTTCGATTCGCGGTTATGGAGCGCTAGTTCGTGGTTTTATCCGTTGTAGTCGGCGCACTAGATTCGTTTCATATAGAATTGGTGGAATAGCGTTATTGCAATGACCATAGATAGATAGATAGGTATCTGTATTTTCAGTAAAAATATACATTCTTAAAAACTACTATTGCACAATATACAGAGATATGGTTGTTACTACCTTACTACTAAAAATGTATATTGTTCTTAATTAATATATGATTTGATTTTATACAATTAATAATAAATACTGGAGGAAAAGCAGGTGGAAAGACCTCCATAGATGGTGTTGTTACATATATACATAGAAATAGCTAAACATACATAAATATATAACTGACAAGATGAATGATTTTCAAGAAAACACAAAGAAATAAAAACAACATTGAATGAATAAATAAATAAATAAAAACGTATACCATACGTCAGAAACGGTTTTAGAAAAGCATATTGTTATGTATGCTGAGTTTGGCAAATCGACCAAGAAGCCAATGCATTTGATTATATTTACTAACGAGCTCTTAACATTTTTTACGTGCGATTTCCATTTAAGTTACATATCTAATGTCATTACCAAATATTTAGTTTTATTTGCGTACGGATTTTTTTTTTTAAACACTGTCACATCTGTGTCGTGGAGTGCTTATTACAAGCAGCTTTCACGAGCAGAAATTTGCCAGCACAAAAGTGCACCACAGGCTCATCATTTAGTGCTGGTGTTAGTAAATACGTACACAAAGCAAACATATATTAATAACACAAACACAAAAGATATAAAAATTATCTAACACTAAGACACTAGAATATGATTACGCAAACACATTTTCAGTTTAAATTTACTGACATGCAAATCAATCACATGATTGTTTAAGTTATAAATTCTAATCATGCGAGTAATTGGCTCATTCCTGCATAATTGGTCCTATGATAACCACTTACTAAAAGATCAACAATACGTAAATTGTGAGCACCACCACGGAAGTTGAATGCAATGGAGGACAACAGATCAGGAGCATCTATATTACCAGCTATAACTTGCTGTAGGAAAACTATATCATTATTCAGTCTACGTTGAGATAGGGGTAACATTTGAAGAAGTTTGATACGCTGACCGTAGGGGGGAAGGTTGTATGGATCATCCTATGGAAGACCTCTAAAGGCAAAACGAATAAAGTTACGTTGAATACCTTCAATTCGAATTGAGTGAATATTGTAGTACGGAGTCCAAACTTGTGAAGCATATTCTAGATGCGGACGGACGAAACAATTGTACAAAGATTGAGTAACATAGGGGTCGTCAAATTCTTTAGACCACCTCTTAATAAAGCCCAGCATGGAGTTTGATTTATTAACAATAAAATTAATGTGAACAATAAAGTTAAGTTTGGGGTCAAAGAAAACTCCGAGATCTTTAAAACTATCAACATGACAAAGCATATGATCGGATAAAGAATAATGAAAAATAGAGGGAATACGTTTTCTTGAAAATGTCATATGCTGACATTTAGATCGGTTCAAAGTTAACCCATTTTTAACACACCAAGTGGCAAAACTATCTATGTCCGCTTGGAGAAGATTTCTGTCATACTGATTGTTAACAGATTTAAAAGTTTTCATATCATCTGCGTACATAAAAATATTGCTGGATTTTATGCAGGCTTTAACATCATTTATAGCATGAATGAACAAAATAGGGCCTAAGTGACTTCCCTGAGGAACTCCAGACCGAGCAGAAAAAGATTCAGAAAACGAACCTCTAAATTTGGCACGATAATCCCTACCCATAAGGTATGAATTAATCCATTTTATAAAAACAGGTGGGAAACCATACGCCCTGAGTTTAAATCTGATTATCTCATGGACAAAATTACTGAAAGTAATCTGGGAACAGGTATTTAAATAGCTAAAATAATTACCATCGATGAAAAGAGGAGAGTCACTGAATGACCTACTAAAATAGTCAGCAAACATATTGCTAACAGCAAAGGAATCAGAAGTTTTACTATTACAGTAACTAAAATTTGCTGGATACCCATCCGCTTTTTTCTTCGAGTTAACAAACTTCCAAAAACTTTTAGGATCACTTTTTAGTGAAAATTCCATTTTTTTACATAATCCCTATAAAGGTTAAAGGATAAAATTTTAAACTCATTAAATAGAATTAAATAATGATCGAAATCTGATTGAAGGAGGCTTTTTAAATAAATTTTCCAAGCTCTGTTTCGTCGATTTCGTATCGACTTAAGCTCTCTCGTATACCAAGGGTGGGACAAGTGGCCATTTTTTGATGACTTAACAGGTATAACTCTATCCATGCAGTCATTGATAAAAACATTGAATGATTCAACTGCAACATCAATATCAGAGAAGATGTTCATATTTAATGGTAAATTATTAATTTCTTCAGAAAGCCTCTGAAAATTTGCTTTCCGAAAGTCATAGGAATGCGAATGGTCATACGAATTACTGTTTTCGTAAAGGTGTCCGCCTAAGTCAATAAAAATGTCCAATGGTGGATGATTTTTGTCTATGTTAGTAATACTTTTGTGAGATTCGTCAACAACAGTACTAACAGCGCCAGAAGAAAATACTATATCGAGAGTTCGATTTTTATAGTTTTTTATACCGCTTGTTTGCTGTAAGTCAAAAGATAAAATGTTGTCAAGTAAGTTGTTGTTTACGAAGTCTATAGAAATCTGTAGTGTGTTTACATCTCTGTAAGTAAAATTAACGTGCGTAGATTTTTTTTCGTTGAGGACAATACTCCAAGTTTTTGTTCACTCAAAAACGCTGTTGATAGCCCGTTTGAACTTGTTCATTGCTGATGCTACCGTATTACTTACGGCCAATATAGCTGCATCATCCGAAAACTTCACTACAGTTGTGTCATCTCTTTGCGGAATATCTCGAGTATTAATTAAAAAGAGAATGGGACCAATAACGCTTCCTTGGGGAACTACTGTCTCGATTTTCTTGAATTCAGAGTAATCGTTTCCATTCTTAACACGAAAGAGTCTGTACACTAGGTAAGAACTTAGTAGCTCATATAACCGCCTAGGAAATACTAATTTTAGTTTATATTTCAATCCCGTATCCCATTACTTATCAAAGGTCTTGCGAGACGTCAAGAAAAACACTGGAACATATTTTTTCTCCTCTATTTCATTGGTTATTCGATAAACTTGGTCGGTTGAAGAGTGTTTTATTCTGAACCCGAATTGGTGGCAGGTATTAACCGGCGCTCTTCGATAATCGGATGTATTCGTATTAATAAAAAATCAAATACATTTGACCTAATTGGTGCAAGCGTTATTGGTCTATACGTATTTTTGTCACATAGACGTTTTCCCGGCTTTGCAACCATTATGACCTCAGCTACTTTTAATTGTCTTAGAACGTACAATTACTTACACGCAGCACTTATTAGATAGACGAACATGATAAGTGCTTTTCTAGGCAACTCTTTAAGGAGCCGCCTCGTAGTCAAATCGTATTCAGGAGTTTTGATCGTTTTCAATTTTTGTATTTCTGCTAGCGATAGAGTGTTGCATAATATCGTAATAATTGTCAGAATTACAGCCGAGTGGTCAGAACAAAGATCGAAGCATTCTTCGAGTTTAATATGGCCTTCGGATGTTTCTATTGCGATGTAAAAATCTATAAGGTCCGAAATTTTTGTCCATATCCATCCTGACGGCCACTAAGTCGGTTTGCCTGACGAAAAAAAGTCTACCTCGAGTTGCACACCGGCTTCGTAGAGGATTTTGCTTTTTGGTGAGATGCAACTTGAACCTTCAACAGTATGTTTTGCATTAAAGTCACCACCGATAATAAAATGTCGTGCTAGTGAGTCGAAGATGATATTAAAATCATTGTGTCCTATCCTAAGGGTATATTAGTTTTGCCACATAGTTTGTTATACCCCTTAATATTTATCGTAGAGCAGTAAAAGTATACATTTTTATATATGATCAGGACCAAAACCTAAGATTATTTAGCAATGTTCGTCCGAAAAAACATGTTTAACAAAATATTTAGCAAATATTTTTTTTAATAAATCGCCCATACAAAGTTTTGGGAAAGCCCACTTTATGGGGGCGTATTTTCAAAACCGAATTATCTTTTTTTATAAATTTCATAGAATGAAATAGAATGCTATCCATCATCTTCTTATTGCTTATCATACTGTTCGCCCCAAGCGGCCTTTCCTTATATTTTTTCTATCTTTCTTTTCCCTTGGAGGGCCTTTAATTTTCAAACGAACCGCTATTGTTTGAATGTAAGCATGTTCGAGTTTTGTGCTTATTGAATGGTTAATGGTGTCTTTTATAAACAAGGACGGTCCACCTCTAGCGTGATACGAGTGATAGGAACTATATCCTTTCATGTTCGTGCTTGGTTTCTTCGTAAGATAGGTATCGGAAATAAAGTATACGTCAATATCACTTGTGTGAATGTTGATACAGTTTCTTAGCTTTTTTCGTTGTTCAGCTGTGTTTCCTGAACCCCTTACGTGTTTGTCATTAGATTTAACGCCGACGGGTAAAGATTTTTTCGTTAGTAAATCACGCCTATTTTGAAGGTCTTTAGCTACTTCGCAGCTGCGATAGTTTGCCGTGTGATTGCCTTTGGAAATTATACCGGTTGGTAAATCATTTCTATTCATACCACACTCTTGCAATAAGCGCTTTCCGGTTCATTTTTGTGTGATTGTACCCTTAGCAATGCTTGCACTGAGGGACTAGTCCAGTCCTTTTCGCATCGTTTCAATTTTGACTTCAATCTACAGTATATTTTTAAATCCTAGTCAAAATTTAAATTTAACACATTGGTTGTAACATCCCTTAATATTCGACGTAGACCCCTAAAAGTAAATAAATTTATGATCAGAACCAAAACCTAAGACTATTCACCAATGTCCGTCCGCACGTACGTACGCAATTTTTAGACCTTAAAATTTAGATAGATAGCTGAAATTTGGACCAACCCCTAGGGCTCCGAAATGGTGGAGGGTACACATTTTTTGAATATTATCGTGGCAGTTAGAAAACACCGTTGTAACGCAAAAGTTAGAGACATAGAGTGTTTCAACCTTCACAAGATATGTAAGTACTGCCTTCGTTTATACGTTTGTCATATAAGTTTGTAATTTTTTGCCTCGTCTACGTTTTGTGGGCGTTTTTCACTAAAATTCAGTTTTCGTCGAAAATTTTCATAGAAATCGAAGTAAAAAAAATTTAAAAAGTTATTTAGCCAATAATTTTTTAACAAAGTTGTTGGCCACGCCCAATTTTTGAGGGCGTTTTTTTTAAATACATATATTTTTTTTTAATAATTTTCATAGAATAAAATAAAATGCTATCCATCACCTTTTTAATGCTTTTAATGCGCCCCAAACGGACCGTACTCTTTCCGAAATATATTTTATCAATATTTTCCGACTTTTCAAAGCTTAATATGAATATCTGAAGTCCACACTTGACTACAATTTCTTCATCTCGCTCGTTTTTTTCCTTTTATTTTTTTGAAAAGTTAACTGCGTCGAATATTTTGAAGCCTTTTATTTTAAGGTTTTATAATATATTAAATAAATAATTTTATTTGAAAAAATAAATGTTCATTTTTTGTATCCACTTTACATAATTGAGCAAAAGAAATCTTATTTGGTCCACGGTTAACGCCAGACTGACTCTCCTCTTGCAAGAAGAATTCGCATCATCACTCATTTTCCACGCCAAGCCATTCAGCAGGTATACACACATCGCAAAGCCAATCGATTTAGTTGATAACAGCAACTTAACGGATAACAATAGGCTGCGATTTCGGTAGATGGTATTTAGGCTGCTTAGGATGTTGTTGCTGTATGCTGTTGTCAAGCATATTTTATTCGCTTGTTTACAAGCCAACTTTTTTTCAGCGGGTTTAGCTGTTGAGTTGGCATAGAATGGTTACCATGTAGCTCTTCCCTCCTTAGAGCGAACTTAAGGATTTAGCGTTACTGAAGTTCGTGATTAGTAGCAGATGTTTAACGATGTGCAATGAAGATTAATCCCCGATTCTCCAACATTAACACGTCGTCATGTGTTATAAGCTTTTATTTTAAGGTTCAAAGCTGCATTATGCATCTATCCATCGGTTATTTTTGAAGGGGAATCGAGTTATATGTATGTTCTCAAGAACTCAAAAAAAAAATTAAATACTCGTTTTTAAACATTGTAACATGCTTCAATCTCAAATTTTGTTTTTTTCTTAATATATTTTTTAAACCTATAAAACTTCAATCAATTAACCATTTCAACCATTTCATAGCTTTTAACTTTTTTAGGCAAAATACGCCTTATTAAATCTATTTGTATTCAAATCTACTTTTTGATCGATTATGAACTCAATTAGACCGAAGCGAGACAAAGCAATCCATCCTACAATTCACTACGTTTTACTTCTAACCGTCGGTTTGTTCCTTTTATTTTGTTGTTGTACTTTCCTTTTATTAGTATCCACTGTAATTTTATGATTGTTAACAACCTAATTATCAATAAGTCTAGGGGTCAGCTTGTTTCTTCTGTCATCCGATTCATATATATTGTCATTTTGTAGTCAGGTCTCATTGCTTTTGTCAATAATACTTTGTTTATGACATAAGCTGCGCTTATTTTGATAAGGTGGTATAGTCTTTAATATGTTGAAGTAAATAGTCTTGCTTGGTTTCAGATGTCTCTTTTAGATAATGGATAGGTTTATTTATATGTCCGTTTAGTAACTCAAATGGTGATAGTTTAGTTGTAGATTGGATACTATTATTATAAGTGATGACAGCTTCATCAAAGATTTCGCTAATTGGTTTACCAGTATGTTGTGATGTTATAATTCGAACCAGTTCAGTTAGTATTGAATGGAATCTCTATACTGGGGAATTGCCATTCAAACTTTTTGCGCATTTGTATGCAATCGAATACTATAAAAATCAAAAAATTCTTTGAATATAGAGGAAAGAAATTCATTACCATTATCGGATATTATCAGTTGGATGAAACAATGCTTTAGTGACCAGATTATATTTATACTGTTCCCAGCAGATATTAAATAAATGCTTGCAAATTTGGTGAATTTATCAATAATAGTGAAAAAATGTTCCTTGTGTATGTGGTATATGTCAACATGGATTATATCCGAAGGTTTAGAAGGCGTTTCGGTAATTTCGAATTTTAATTTCTCTTTCTTTCTATCGTATTTGTATCTCTGACTAATATCACAATTATTAATGATAGGGATTATGATGTTATTCATATTAGGGAAGTAAGAAGATCTTTTTAAATGTTCTAACGTTTCATTGATGCCTCTGTGATAAGAGGTCTTATGATACTTTCATACAAGTTTTTCTTGGTCGTCAGTTCCGGCTGTATCTTTTAATAATACATTACATCTAACATACATCTTACATATTTTGAATACACGAATTGCACAATTTGAAAAGTTGTGTCGTCCTTAAGTATAGCAGATGTTCTTTTCGTGTTTAAATAGTTTTGAAATACACTAATCATAACTTATTCATTAAGTAGTTTATCATGTTCGATTAGAATTCTCTTCTTTCTTTTAAATAGAATAGTTAATTTTCGAGTAAGGTTTTGTTTGTTTGCATTTGGTTTCAGAATAATCTGGTTAGAGAATTCGTTCAGCGGCCGCTCGGAGATCGGTATGCCGTCATCCATATTTTATTTTCAAATCCTAAATGTATGGTAGATAAATTATCTTGTTCATCAATATTATTTTGTGTGGAAATCAAGTCTAAATCTTCCATAGCTGTCGTTTCGCTAGTATTTAATTCTTTCCTGGATAATGCATCAGCATTTGAGTTTTGTTTCCCCTTTTTGTAAGTAACATAAAGGTTAAATTCTTCTAACTTAAGCTCCCAACGAATTAGCTTAGAATTAGGTTCTTTCAGCTAAAAGAGCCAAAGGAGGGGCTTACGGTCTGTAATTATTTGAAATCTACGGCCGAAGAGATAAGGACGGAAGTATTTGGTGGCCCAAACGCTTGCCAGTAGTTCTTTCTCAATCGTGCTGTAGTTTTCTTCAGTTTTAGATAATGTGCGGCTTGCATATGAAATTGGCTTATCCGACCCTATAGGTCCTTGCGACAATACTGCACCAAATGTAACGTAACTAGTATCAGAAGTAAGGTTGAAAGGCTTAACGAAGTCTGGGTATTGAAGTATGCGATCATTACATAGAAGTGCAAGTTTCAAAGCACTTTATGTATCTAACGTCCATAGTAATACTGTTATATGTGCGGCATTCAGTCATTGGTTTGGTTAAATTTCGGTAGTATCCGAGAAGTCCAAGGAAATATTTTATTTGCTTATTGGTCCTTGGTATTAGAAAATTTTTAACTGCGCTTATCTTTTCTGAATTAGGTCTTACACCATCTGGTGTCACTATGTGGCCTACCTGTGAAGAAAGACGGATTTCTGCAATTGAAATTTCAGATTAGCAACCTTTAACCTGCCAAAATCTGCTTCTATACTTTGGATGTGCTCTTGTAGTGAAGTTGAGTAGATGATTATGTCGTCCATATATACTAGGCACACTTTGCCTTGCAGGACTCGCAGCACATTATCCATCATTCTCTGAAAGGTAGAAGGAGCATTTTCAGACCAACTCATAATGCCCGTTATCGACTGAAAATGCAGTTTTTGGAATGTCTTCGTCTCTTATCTCAATTTGGTGGAACCCAGATGTGAGATCCAATGTTGTAAACTAGATACATCTACCTAGTTTATCCAATATTTCATTTATGTTTGGTAAAGGATATCTATATCGTCCACTGTTGTGTCGTTCAGTTTACGGTAGTCAATCACTATACGCCAATTTTGTAATTCATTGATATCCTTTTTTTGGGACTATCCATATTGGAAATGACCAAGGGGAAAAGCTAGGCCGAATAATGCCATGATCGAGCATTTCGGTGATCATTGGATACTATTATTATAAGTGATGACAGCTTCATCAAAGATTTCGCTAATTGGTTTACCAGTATGTTGTGATGTTATAATTCGAACCAGTTCAGTTAGTATTGAATGGAATCTCTATACTGGGGAATTGCCATTCAAACTTTTTGCGCATTTGTATGCAATCGAATACTATAAAAATCAAAAAATTCTTTGAATATAGAGGAAAGAAATTCATTACCATTATCGGATATTATCAGTTGGATGAAACAATGCTTTAGTGACCAGATTATATTTATACTGTTCCCAGCAGATATTAAATAAATGCTTGCAAATTTGGTGAATTTATCAATAATAGTGAAAAAATGTTCCTTGTGTATGTGGTATATGTCAACATGGATTATATCCGAAGGTTTAGAAGGCGTTTCGGTAATTTCGAATTTTAATTTCTCTTTCTTTCTATCGTATTTGTATCTCTGACTAATATCACAATTATTAATGATAGGGATTATGATGTTATTCATATTAGGGAAGTAAGAAGATCTTTTTAAATGTTCTAACGTTTCATTGATGCCTCTGTGATAAGAGGTCTTATGATACTTTCATACAAGTTTTTCTTGGTCGTCAGTTCCGGCTGTATCTTTTAATAATACATTACATCTAACATACATCTTACATATTTTGAATACACGAATTGCACAATTTGAAAAGTTGTGTCGTCCTTAAGTATAGCAGATGTTCTTTTCGTGTTTAAATAGTTTTGAAATACACTAATCATAACTTATTCATTAAGTAGTTTATCATGTTCGATTAGAATTCTCTTCTTTCTTTTAAATAGAATAGTTAATTTTCGAGTAAGGTTTTGTTTGTTTGCATTTGGTTTCAGAATAATCTGGTTAGAGAATTCGTTCAGCGGCCGCTCGGAGATCGGTATGCCGTCATCCATATTTTATTTTCAAATCCTAAATGTATGGTAGATAAATTATCTTGTTCATCAATATTATTTTGTGTGGAAATCAAGTCTAAATCTTCCATAGCTGTCGTTTCGCTAGTATTTAATTCTTTCCTGGATAATGCATCAGCATTTGAGTTTTGTTTCCCCTTTTTGTAAGTAACATAAAGGTTAAATTCTTCTAACTTAAGCTCCCAACGAATTAGCTTAGAATTAGGTTCTTTCAGCTAAAAGAGCCAAAGGAGGGGCTTACGGTCTGTAATTATTTGAAATCTACGGCCGAAGAGATAAGGACGGAAGTATTTGGTGGCCCAAACGCTTGCCAGTAGTTCTTTCTCAATCGTGCTGTAGTTTTCTTCAGTTTTAGATAATGTGCGGCTTGCATATGAAATTGGCTTATCCGACCCTATAGGTCCTTGCGACAATACTGCACCAAATGTAACGTAACTAGTATCAGAAGTAAGGTTGAAAGGCTTAACGAAGTCTGGGTATTGAAGTATGCGATCATTACATAGAAGTGCAAGTTTCAAAGCACTTTATGTATCTAACGTCCATAGTAATACTGTTATATGTGCGGCATTCAGTCATTGGTTTGGTTAAATTTCGGTAGTATCCGAGAAGTCCAAGGAAATATTTTATTTGCTTATTGGTCCTTGGTATTAGAAAATTTTTAACTGCGCTTATCTTTTCTGAATTAGGTCTTACACCATCTGGTGTCACTATGTGGCCTACCTGTGAAGAAAGACGGATTTCTGCAATTGAAATTTCAGATTAGCAACCTTTAACCTGCCAAAATCTGCTTCTATACTTTGGATGTGCTCTTGTAGTGAAGTTGAGTAGATGATTATGTCGTCCATATATACTAGGCACACTTTGCCTTGCAGGACTCGCAGCACATTATCCATCATTCTCTGAAAGGTAGAAGGAGCATTTTCAGACCAACTCATAATGCCCGTTATCGACTGAAAATGCAGTTTTTGGAATGTCTTCGTCTCTTATCTCAATTTGGTGGAACCCAGATGTGAGATCCAATGTTGTAAACTAGATACATCTACCTAGTTTATCCAATATTTCATTTATGTTTGGTAAAGGATATCTATATCGTCCACTGTTGTGTCGTTCAGTTTACGGTAGTCAATCACTATACGCCAATTTTGTAATTCATTGATATCCTTTTTTTGGGACTATCCATATTGGAAATGACCAAGGGGAAAAGCTAGGCCGAATAATGCCATGATCGAGCATTTCGGTGATCAGCCTTTGAATTTCCTGCTTGTGTATAAATGGATAGCGATATGACTTTGAATAGATAGGGATATTGTTTTTAGTTTAAATTTCATGTTTGATATGATATGAGAACGTTAAGTCCTATGCTTCTTTAAAAAATATTGCTTCATATTTCTTACACAATTTTTAAATAGCGCTTTTTTCCTCGTCATTTAGGAGGTTGGTTTTTACTAAATCGTATATACCAGCATTTTCCATAGTTTCGTAATTAATAATAGAGAGGCTATTAATTTCTGTATATTCTTCTGGTACAAAAGGTTGAACTCTAATCGGTTGCTCTATAAAAAAGGTCTGAGGACAATCTGAAGTATTTATAACTTCAACAGATGCGTACCAGTTATTTGCTTTGTTGTTATTTTTTCCAATATATTGCCCATACAAACTTATTGGTAACGCCCCCTTTTGGGGCCGTTTTTTGTTTAAAAATATTATTTTTTTAAATGTATTAAAATAAAATGTTCTCTATAGGATAGGGTATCATACCGTTCGCCCCCAGCAGACTGTAGCCTTTCGTTATGTTTTTTTAATAATTTTTGCCAGATGCTCTCAGATTCCACGTCAACGGAAAGTGAGCTAACTATTTTGCTTATTGCGGGTACTGTATAAATCTTAGATGTGACATTTGGTTTAAATCTTAACGGGATTTGGACATTTTCCGTTTCTAATAATGCATTTAGTATGTCTATTTTCTTTGAAAACAGTTTTATGATATCAGTTCCAATTAACCCGACGAAATAGTATAAAAGGTTAATTTTGAATTCTGATAGGCCGTTAAAGTTTATCTGTTTATCAACTATTCGTGTATCAAAAATTGTTTTTATTTCTAGACGTTCTACAGAAACAGTTTATTCTTTTTTAACAACATCCGGGTGAATAAATGATTTCAATTTGAATTGTTTATACTTAGTACGTTAATGTATGGTAGTGGAAGCGCATTAGGTTTTTTATTTCTAAATACCCGATTGATTGTCCGAGGCGCGAATAGGTAAATTTCTGTCATCTACACCTCAATTTACTTGGTTTGATGTCCTTGGTGCACATTCGTTTAGAGAGTTTGCAGATCTATTGCCCTAGGTGGTATATTTGCGTTTTACATAGTTAATATTAGTATCATATTGATACTGATACGATCGTCTATTATTGCTACTTCTTGTTTGGGGATTTTGTTGTCCGTTTTGGCTATTCTGTAAATAGTTGTAATTTTGCTCTTCTTGGCAAAAAATTAAATGCGTCCGTTAGTTTAGTTGGCCCTAACTGTAGATCATAATGGCTCCCTTAGACCGGACAAAAAGGCGTTCAGACATATTTACTTATAAAGACATGTCTTCGCAACAGCAGTTGAACTTCCTTCATGAACTTTTACGTGGTTGATCATTGCAGAAAGAAGTTCAACTATTTTGAAATAAAAAGTTTCGACCGACGATTTATTTTGCCCGAGTTGGTGCAAATCTTTAATGCGGCTTGCCTCATAACTCTTAGCCGCGTAGTGAACTATCAAATTGCCCTTAATCTCGTCCCAGTCTAAAGGAGTTCCATACATATTAAGAGCCTCGTTAGCTTGCCCTACAACCTTATTTCGAACTGCTCTTATTATGACCTTTTTGCAAAATAAAATGTCCTCCTCATTTTCATTAATCAAATCAAAAAGTAGTCTTGGATTGCCATCAAAAGCTGGAACATCTTTAATTGCATCCGGGATTCGGAGGGAATTAAAAATGTCCATAGCAATAGCTACGTTTGGACACATAATTTCCGTGATATAAGCCGTGATTATGTAATATAAGCTGCGATAGTTTTAGAATAAGTGATCTACCTTCTGTCTACAATTCATTTTTTCGTTCCTCCAACTTGGTGCAAAAATGCAAAAATGTAATTTGTCGTTTTGAGCCTTTGATTTTAGAATTGGAGACATAGGAAACCGATGGAAGACACAAATGAAACTTGGACTTACTTCACCACAATGACTAGCTCTCAGGTTGTTTAGAGCTTGATTAATGGAATACTTCAAACCATTAAACGTTCGGAGTGTATGGGTTCTTATATCCAGGTTCTCGTTGTAGCTACTTAATATTCACTGGTATTATTTTCTGTCGACTGCGCCAGTTATGTGCATTAATACTTCTGTTATTTTAACTTAATTTTTTAAAAAATAATTTTAGTCGATTTCGGTAGAATTCGGTTGGCTGCTTAGGATGTTGTTGCTATGTGCTGTTGTCAAGCATATTTTATTCGATGGTTTACAAGCTAACTTCTTTCAGCGGGTATAGCGGTTGTGATGGAATAATTATTATTATGATGATGAGAATGGTTACCATGTAACTCGCGCTTGCTCATCTTCGTCTGTGAAGTAGTCGCGACGAACTGGAGTAATTGTTTTAACTTCAGACTCTTTTTTGAGTTAATATTTCTTTAGCGCTTTGTTCTCGACTTTGAGCTGATTGATTTCGATTTTTAGCTGTTGGTAGAGTTCTTCGATTTAACTAAGCTAAATGCGAAGTTCATTAGTTTCCTCCTCAAGGCTTTTACATTTATTTAAGTTTCGAGCTAAGCGAATTACGAGTTCGAGGTCTCGCAGAATTAAAAAAAAACAACTTATTACCTTGACTGACAAATTTATTCTGATTTATTGATAATAATCAACCTTCAAGTTTTTTACAAAATATAAATTCTTAGAATGATTAATGCTTAGTTGACAATTTGAATTAAAATAATGTTTAATTTACATTCGTGGAAAATGAAATTGGAATTAAATATATAATGCAGTAATTCTAGGAATTTTGAATAATAAAGGTAAAAGAAATAATAAATGTAAAAGGGTGATGACCGCTAAATATTGCGTCTGGTCATTCGTGGTGGCTTTGGGCGTGCTGGCTCAACATGATTTACGTTGGTAACTCCTCACCCCTTAAGATAGAGCGACGGCCACAAGGAATTCGATGGGGCCAGAGCGATATCCCCTCTCACTTCGATGATGAATGTTGAGTTCCTTTTTTTCCTCAGGAATACCAAGGCAGATAGGACAAATATCCCGAAAATGGTTGTGACGTAGGTTATGTTTATTGTGTCACTTCGTAGTGTTCTGACTCCTTCATGGTTCTACAGCTGACGAAGGTGAAGTTTTTGTAGATTAAGTGTGTTTGTGATGGATTTTTCTTGGATGTTTGCGGATGTTGCAGGTGCAATTCGTATTTCATCCCAGAATACATTCAGGTAATCCTTGTAAGTAATGTCAGTGACTTTTACGGAACAGTTCTTGTAGTAGAGTTTAGCTGTACCTGAAACTTCGTGAGTTGTTTTACTGCGAGTGGAATTTATTAGTGTATTTGGAATATTAATAAATATAATACAGTTTTCTTCTGGCTAGAAAAGTGATTCGATTTTTTCTATGTCGTTAAGACAGCAATTGGCTTCTTCTTTGTTTAATAGCCGGCCCAAACAGGTGGCGTTCCTTGCTGTTTCTTGGTAGATCGAGTTTTCTATTTTTGGACATGCCTTGAATGCTTATATCGTTATATGTTATAAAGGGTTCTGTTATAATTTGTTTTGTACCATTTATTGGAAGCGACATAGTATGGTATAAGATAGTTAAAGGTTTGTTATTTTTATTAGATTTGTTAATGTACTGTACAATATTTCTGACGTTTTCATGGTAATCCTCTAGATTTACTATATGAATGAGATTGTCAAAGCGCTCAATATGTCTTGCTTTTCCAAGTTGCAACTGGGCGATGCCTGATTCTATATACTAACAATAATTAATAGAGAATTATTTTTATTATTGCTAGTTTGTGTATATTTCCTTTTGTGTTTTATTCTAGCTTTATGTATTTTTGATTTTTTCGCGGTTATTAAGGTTATCTTATTATTTTTTCTGAACTTATGTCGAGAAAATGTAGGCGTTGTCTTATTTCTTCTACATTCTTTTCTAAATACTATTTAGCCTATCTGTTCTTGATTCTTCTTCTATATATTAATTCTTCTACTTTTTCTTTTATTAAGGGATATAGATTTTCTTCATATTCATTGAGTTTCTTTAAATACTCGTGCTCGTTAGAGAATGTTACGCTATTGTTAAATTCGTAGGTTTTTCCGAAGAAAAGCTCGAATGGGGTATATTTGGTGGTAGAATGAATAGAGTTGTTTTAGGTTATGATTGTTTCAGACAAGATTTCTTCATGTTCTAAACCAAGATTGGCTTCTTTTCGCTTAAAATTATGATTCTATATATTTCCGTTACTGTAGAGTGTAATCTCTCTACAAGTGAGTTACTAGAACTCTGTTGATAGGAGGTAAAGTGTAATACAATCTGATATTGTTTACAAAAGTCTTTGAAGATATTGACCAAGGTTCCGAGCGTCACAGACAATCTTTTTGGGAATGGCGTAAAGGCTCATAAAATTCTTTAGTGATTTAAGGATGAAAATACTTTTTCTAGCTGGAAGGGTATATGCCGAAGCAAATTTTGATGTTTTATCAATCATAGTTAGGATTTGTTGATGATTAATACAGTAAATATCAATATGGACATAGGTTTGAGTGGAGTTTTTGGTACTTGAAATTTAATTTTTAGAGGACTTCTGTCGTATTTGGATACTTGGGATAATTCACAATTATTTATGGTTTGTTAAATTTTCTTGTGCATGAATGGAAAGTAATAGTCTCTTTTGAGGTGAAGGTATGATTCGTTTATACCTCTATGATTGTTATTTTTTTGATAGTCACTAATTATTTTGTCTTGGTCGTCGTTCTGTTTTACGTCTGATAGTAGGTTTTTTAATGTACTCTTCTAAATGTAGTATTATTAGGGAAATATTTGGAATAGACCAGCTGTACCATTTTAAATGTTTTTTTTGAAGCTTCTGACTCGTCGATGCGATAGGGATAGCACTTCGACCTAAAAGATCTTTTGTGCTGAAAGTCAGAAATATTGCTTATGATAATACGATCAGCAGAAGGATTCTTAATAGCATCAGTGCTAATTACTTCCATTAGTTTGTAAGAATTTATGAGTTGCATTAGTTTAACGTTTTTACCAATGGTTTGCTCCTTAGTTCGTTTCAAACTTGCAGCGCTGCATATTGCCACATTTTTTATGAAAATGAGTAGGGGTGTTAGTCCTATTAATACACATAATAGAAGCGTATGTTATAATGGGCCTGATCATTGCTGTATAGATCCAGTGGGAGATCTTTAGGGAGCTACCCCAGGTTTTTCCATTCATGCGGCGGCAGGCCCAGAAAGCGTTCGATGCTTTTTAAGTTTTGTTATTCAGATGCGAGTTCCAAGTCAGTTTTTTATCCAAGATTACTCGCAGATACTTGACCTCGTCCGAATACTCTATGATATTATCATTTATGGAAATTTGGTTTAGTTTCAAATTTCTTCTCTTTGTGAAAGGGACTATGGCAGCTTTATTCGGATTGATAGAGAGTCCCTCTTTGTAACACCAATCCAAGACTATCTTAAGAGCATTTTGGATATGTGTGATATGGTTTGCTTCAATGCCCCTAATAATGATGACCAGGTCATCGGCGTATCCAATTACGTGGAAGCCTAAATAACTAAGGTCTTAGAGTAGGTAATTAAGAACCAGCGCCCAGAGTAGGAGTAAGAGAACTCCTCCCTGAGGGTAGCCCTTAGCGGCTATTACTGATACTGATTCAGTGCCGATTTTGCAGTTATTTTCCGACTCTCTTGCATCGCTTTGATCCATCTGATCGTAGGTTCGTCTATACGTCTATGAACCAAGGCATTTGATATTGAATTATATCCGGTGTTATCGAAAGCACCCTTTATATCCAGAAAGGCGCACAGTGCAACCTCTTTGCATCTAAAGGCACTTTGGATTTGATCTGTTAAATTCAACAGTGCTCCTTCTGTGGTCTTGCCCTTCTGGTATGCATATTGGAAAGGCTGCAGAGGTATGCCATTTTTGAGGCATTCTCTGATATGTACGTCTATTATTCACGTCAAGCTAATTGGACGGTATGATTTAGGTAGTTCGCTGGGCTTACTTGGTTTGGGGATAAATACCATGTTTACCTCCGTCCATGCTTGTGGTAAAACTCAACCTCAATAAGGCAACAATGGCAGGCAGAAGGGATCCCGGCCTTTTTGAATAAGAACCGGAAAAATTCCATCTGTACCTGGTGGATTGTATGGTTTGAACGAATTTATCGCCCATTTAACCTTTTCCGGATTAACTATTAATTTTACAAAGATGTTTTGGGGGTGAGATTTTCGTGTCGTGTTCATTGGTCACCCCTAGAAATTTGGAGTCAGGGAAATGAATCCTTAGAAGGAATGTTAAAGCTTCTTTCCAGTCTCGTGTGGTGCTACCATCAGGTTTGATTAGCAGCCCCATACAGTTTGACTGATCTTTTGAGAGTATCCTTTGGAGACGAGCTACTGCTGGAAGCTCTTCGAGTCTTTCACAGAGGCTTCTCCAGGAGGCTCTCTTAGATCTACGCAATTCCTGGTTGTATTGGGTAAGAATTGATCTGTATTGGTCCCATTTACCGGTGCGTTAAACGCCATTGAACAATTTTCTGACTCTTTTACGGGTGCTCTCTAGGTTCTCGTTCTACCATGGTACGCACCTTTTTACCACAGTGCGCTTAACCTTACAGCTATTTATAAAGGATGAAATGATAATGTCATTTAGTTGACATTGTGCATCTTCCGCGTCGTTCATATGTAATGGGTTTTCTGGAAGCATGTCACATTTGATCGCTAGATTTTCCCTATATGTTCTCCAGTTTGTGGGTTTATTATTGTAACGAACCGGTGCATCTTCGGTGTTGTGAGTCAATGTGAATATAATATGCATATGGTCCGATAGAGATGCATCATTGGACACATGCCAGTCTTCAACAACATTCTGCACAAACGGAAATGAAAGGGTAAGACCTAAGACATCTTCTCTGATCGCATTTCTGAAAGTGGGCTTATTGCCTTTGTTTAGTAATACTAAATTATTGCTGTACAGGTATTCTATTAAAGGCTCACCTCTTTTATTAGTATCTCGGCTGCCCCAAACTGCATGATTTGCGTTGGCATCGCATCCGATGATAATTTGTACGTTTTGTGTTTTACAGCGCTGGACGAGTTCCTGTACTAGCTGCGGAGGTGTATTGTCGTCATCTCCAGCAAAGTATGCCGATGCGCAGACAATTTTTTTTAAGCTCTCGGCCGTTGTAGCGTTCCACTAGTATCGCTACCATATCTTTACTCACAAAACCTGGAATGGGAGAAAATTTTAAATCTTTTGCAAAAAAAGAGCCGCCCTTGGTCTAATTTTTCCTCGTTCGAAGATAAGCTCTCTGGTTTTACTATTTAAACCAAATATCTTACCATCTGTTGCCAAGGGCTCCTGGATAAGTCCGACAGCGATGTTCCCTTCGGCACATCGTTGGCTAAAGGTGTCCGAGGCACCCTTAGCGTGGCGCAGGTTCGCCTGCAGCACATTTAGGAGAGAGGTCATCTATTTTTTGCGTACTCCGGGTTTCGTACTCTGTACGTCTGGCCTGCCTCTCGAACCTCTCCCCGGCTTATGCCGAGATAGGCCCTCTCCAAGGACACTCTCACAAAGCTCGTTATATTGCTATATGATGCTTTCTCGATGGTTGTCTCGCCATATCGAGCTCGTTTCGCATCAGACTGAGGAGCGGAATTATCCTCGGATCGCATGCGCTTCACCTCGGAACCCATGTTTCCATCAACTTTTTTGGCAGTTATCCTTGCCTATATTTTATGTTCTCCAGTTTTTAGTGCTTTTTTAAAACGACGCATTTCAAATGAAGTGAATTTGAAAAGACCGACTCTCTCTGACCCGGATTGTCAGAGGTTTGGCTTTATTTGAAGGATAATTTGATGCCATTAATGCTTAAATATGATTTCGGGCATGAATTCGCCGCGGGTGGTTCGAGTAACGACAAGTCCAGAGGTCCAATTTTTAACCACTTTTTCAAGCATTTGGGACTGTATGTCGGCGATAACGCCACGAATGTTGGCTTCTAAGGCCCCTAACGTTTCTGGTTTGTTGGCGTAGGCGAGCGACTTCACATATTCCCAAAGAAAATAATCCAATGGTGTCAAATCACACGATCTTGGTGGCCAATTGACAGGTCCATTCTGCGAAATTGTGCGCTCATCGAATGTTTCCTTCAATAAATCGATTGTGACGTGCACTGTGCGGCATGTAGCGCCGTCTTGTTGGAACCACATCTCATCCACATTCATGCAATCCAATTCGGGAACAAAATAGTCGGTTATCATTGCTCTATACCGGTCTCCATTAACGGTAACTGAGTCTCCAGCATCATTTCAGAAGAAGTATGGCCCAATGACTCCACAAGCCCATAGAGCACAGTCAGTTTTTGTGGCGTTTCAAGGGTCTCATGTAGATTCTCTTCACTCTAAATGCGGCAATTTTGCTTGTTGACGTAGCCATTCAACCCAAAATGAGCTTGCGTTAAACTTCGCGAACTGAACCATTATTTTCGAAATAAATTTGCACGATTTGCAAGCGTTGTTCATTTGTCAACCTGTTCATGATGAAATGCCAAACCAAACTCAACATAAATGACATTATTGTTTCCAGATTTGACCACAAAATGTCAGTTTTATCTCTATTCGAAAAACCAAACATGTCCCAGAAAAGCGATTTCTTTTCGCATAAATTTTGACTTGTCAAGCTGAATTTTAAAGTTATGTTTACACAGTTTTTTTCGAAAACTAGTGTGAGACTTTCTATATGCTCTTGAAGCGAAGTAGAAAAGACGATAATATCATCTAAGTAAACTAGGCAAATGTTCCCAATAATTTCCTTCAGAACGTTATCCATTACCCGTTGAAAGGCTGAAGGAGCGTTCTTCAGACCAAAAGGGCATCCTGACGTATTAATATTGACCTCCTTCTACCGTGAAGGCAGTTTTTTGAGTATCTTTTTTCTCCATCCCTATCTGGTGGACCACTAGCGAGGTTTAAAGTTGTGAAATACATACATTTCCCGAGTTTGTCTAGGAGTTCCGTTATATTCGAAAGGGGGTATTTATCTGAAATAGTTTTTAATTTAGGAAAATCTATTAACATTCTCCGTTTTTATTTTCCACTCGCATCCCTTTTTTTGAGTACAATACAGACAGGAGAGCTCCAAGGAGAGTAGCTAGGGCGAATAATGGGTTGGCGTAGCAACTTCGCTATTTGTGCTTGCACTTCCTCCTTGTGGACGAATATAGGTATATCGTCTGTTGCAGCAATTGTGTGTTTAACGTCGTTAGACAAAATCAGAGTTTGGCTTTCTTTATAAAGAATATCATCGTACTACTTGCATACTCTTAGAACCTCTTTTTTTTTCTTCCATATTGAGGTGGTCAGTAGTTCGGAAATGCTTTCTGGGTTAACATTTTCAGTATATTCAAAATTGATGTTATTGATTTCAATAAATTGTGATTTTTTGTATGGGCTAGCTTCAAGCGGTTGTTCCAATAAGAGTATTTCTTCTTTATCTGAGGTATAAATGACTTCTACTATACCACACCATTCGTTAACATGGTACATTCCTTCTGGAATATAGAAATGTTCGCTAAGTTTGATGGTATTCAAATAAACATCACCTGTGCGTATATATAAGGGAAAAATTTAGATTTATTGTATGGTAAGATTTTTGAGTTTGGGGCAATACTGTGTGTGCCTGAAGTGAGGTTTGGCTTTGTTTGTAGTGAAATTCTGGCATTCATTGTATGAATGATATTGTTTACTAGGTCTATTTTGGCTCCGATATATGTTAAGAAGTCAAAACCCAAAAGTCCATCAAAATAGTTATGGAACTTGAATAGAAAAAAATTGAAGTTACCTGGTTGGTTGAATTCTATAAAAGGGGTAGTTGGGCTTGCTTGTTAAGTGTATGTCGATTGAGGACTAATCGTCATTGGGTTACATTGAGTTTTATCTGCTGGGTTAATAAATTCAGAATGATGCCGAGGCGTCGGTGTCTATTAAACATTTTAGAGGTCTTCCGAAAGGGGATGATATGTTTACATATGTTAATTCTAGTCCATGATTATTAATATCTAATTATCTTGTTAGTTGTTGAGGCATGTACTCGAAAATTTAGTGAATCTTCTATGTTATGCAAATTTTCGGTTGGTTGTTTGATTTGCCAAAAAAATTTACCTCGTTGGAGTGTCGAAATTGATTAAAGTTCGAACGCATACTTGGGCTTGTTTTAAAGACTTTTTCGGAGTTAGTTAAACGAGATGACCCACTGTATGCATCCATGGGTTCTGGTGGTGCTTTCTGGGTGAATGTGTTAGGTACCAAGGCCTTTGATGGTTCTGGTTCTCTCTATTGTGAAAATGGAATCTTTGATTAGGGTAATATGATTTTTGTTGATTCTGAAATGTTCTATTATAAAAATGATTTTGCGGTTGCGAAGTGTATTGCTTAGGGGAGTTGAATCTATACTTTTGTTTAAATGGTTCTGTTTGCATATAGTACATATTTTGTTCCTTCATACAGAACGAAAGGACTGTTTCGATCGATTCCGGTCGCATTGCTCTGATGCTTGAGCCTAAGGGTTCTTTTAAACCCGTTAAAAATGCGTTTAAACACACTTCAGCATAAAGCTCTTTTTTGCAGAAATTACTTTTTGGCCTTTTTCACGTATAAGAATGTTATTGGATAGGGTAGATTGTATTTCAATTATTTCGCTGTAGAAACGCTCTATAGTTTTTTATATTGTCTGAGGTTATGTAAGTCCCTCACCAGCGACTGTCCTCTTATCTAAATAATAGAGGATGAGATTATATTTTATAACATCCCAGTTCAGGGGCGTTCCGAACATATTTAAAACTTCGTTCGCCTGATCGGTGATTTTGTTTTTAATAGCCAAGGATGATTTGCCCATACGGGGCTCCATCCCCACGTTATTTAGAAATTCGTAGAGCATGCGAGGATTTTCGTCGAAGTTTGGAAGATCTTATACTGCATCGGGTATGCGTGGAGATTGAAAGATAGCTTGGCTTACATTGGATCCCGAAGGAATTTTAGAATCTTGGTTAGAAGTGTTTTCAAGGTGATCGATTTCTTCAAGAATAGTACCTAGGCTTTCACTTAGAGTAGTGTATTTTCAAGGTGTTTTCTTCGAGAATATTACCTTGGCTTTCACTTAGAGTAGTTTTATAGAACTCTGTGACATTGTCTTCACTTTAAGAGAGATTTGGTAGACGTTTTGTATATTAGGGAAATTTTATGTAGTTTTTTTGTTTTTCTAAGCATTTAATTTCTTTGTTCTAGCATTTGGAAGTAATATAACAATATTGAATCAGAATAAAAATGTGTCGTTTTTTTAATAAAATTATGAGCTTATAATAAAATTTATATATAATTTTTTATTTCTTTTCTTGATAAAAAAATGTTTGTATTGGCTTTATTATACCCTATCCTAAGGGTATATTAATTTTGACACATAGTTTGTAACACCCCTTAATATTCGTCGTAGACCCATTAAAGTATATATATTTATGATCAGGACCAAATCCTAAGACTATTTAGCAATGTCCGTCCGTCCGTATCAACTTTTGAGGCCTTTAAAGTTATGCTAGGAGGCTGAACTTTGGAGCATTTACTCCCTAGGGTCCCTAAATGGTAAAGTGTTAAAGTTTTTTTAAATCCGCCCACTGCCACGCCCGCAATTTAGAAAAAACCGTTTTAAGGCTTAAGTTAGAGAGATAAAGTTGTAGAACCTTCACAAGATATGTAGGTACTGCCTACCTTTATAAATTTGTCATATAAAGTTTTTTGCCACGCCTACTTTTTGTGGGCGTTTTTCACTAAAATGCTTTTTTCTTTGAGAATTTTCATAGAAATCGAAAAAAAATGTTTAACAAGTTATTTAACCAATATTTTTTCCAATATATCGCTCATACAAAGTTTTTGGCCACGCCCACTTTTTGGGGGCGTTTTTTCAAAAAAAAATATTTTTTTTTCTAAAAATTTCATAGAATGAAATAAAGTGCTATCCGTCATCTTCCTAAGGCTTTTTCTCTTTGGGGTACATAGGGATAAGGATACGGTATCATACTGTTCGTCCCAAGCGGACTGTAGCCTTTCCTTAGGTTTTTTTATTTGATTTTTTTCATATTAATATATTTTGTCTTTTTTTCAACATATATATCTTTTCTTTTTGTCTTTTAATGTAGTATTTTGTTTTTAATAGTTAATCAATAGTTAGCTTCAATATATTTTTTTTTATAAACAAATTAGCTTCAATGGTCTATTATTATAATTGGTTATTTATTATAATTACGTGTATTCAATTCGTGTACTCATAGGCATCCAATAACTAATAGAATAGTTTTTGTCGTCATGGCTTGTGTTTCTTTGCTTCGGAGCTGGTTCCACGGTTATTAAAGGTTAATACCCAACAGCCGTTGTGTGTTTATACCCTATCCTAAGGGTATATCAATTTTGACACATAGTTTGTAACACCCCTTAATATTCGTCGCAGACCACTAAAAGTATATATATTTATGATCATGACCAAAACCTAAGACTATTTAGCAATGTCCGTCCGTCCGTCCGTATCAACTTTTGAGGCCTTTAAAGTTACGCTAGGAAGCTGAAATTTGGATCATATACTCCCTAGGGTTCCGAAATGGTAAAGTATTAAAATTTTCAAAATACGCCCACTGCCACGCCCACAATTTGGAAAAAAACGTTTTATGGCTTAGGTTAGAGAGATAAAGTTGTACAACCTTCACAAGGTATGTAGGTACTGCCTATCTTTATTAATTTGTCATATAAAGTTTTTGGCACGCCTACTTTTTGTAGGCGTTTTTCACTAAAATGATGTTTTCTTCGAAAATTTTCATAGAAATCAAAAAAAAATATTTAACAATATATTAAGCCAATATTTTTCTCAATATATCGCCCATACAAAGTTTTTGGCCACACCCACTTTTTGGGGCGTTTTTAAAAAATATATTTTTTTTCCATAAATTTCATAGAATGAAATAAAATGCTATCCATCATCTTCCTAAGGCTTTTTTTCTTTGGGGTACATAGGGATAAGGATAGGGTATAATACTGTTCGCCCTAAGGGGACTGTAGCCTTTCCTTATGTTTTTATATCGATATGATCTCGATACCAAGAGCTAAGAGTGATATTCAGTCACTATCTTAATCTCGCCACACTTTCTCGCACTTTTTAGCACACGCGTGAATTTTCTAAGTTACTAAGGAATTTACTTAAGTACTTGAGGTGGAAAGAATTCGACTGTTAACCGGACCGGACGACTGCGCCAATTACGAGTTCGAGGTCTCGCAGAATTAAAAAAAAAACAATTATATAAATAACATAATCAAACTTTTAAGTTAACAATGAATTACAAAATATAAATACTTAGAATGATTAATTGCTTAATTGACAATTTGAATTAAAATAATATTTAATTTACATTCTTGAAATTGGAACTAAATATATAATACAGTTATTCTAGAAATTTGGAATAATAATGGTAAAAGAAATAATAAATGTAAAAGGGTGATGACCGCTAAGTATTGCGTCTGGTCATTCGTGGTGGCTTTGTGGGTGCTGGCTCATCATGATGTACCTTCGTAACTCGCGCGCATTTAAGAAGAAAGCTTTATTATTTTATTCAAAGCATTGTTATTTTATACAAGTTGTGGAAAGAAGCAAACATTTCATTGCGATTAATGATAGGGATAATGACATGCGTACTGTGACGCAGCGGTGATGTGCAGTAAGGAAACGAACATCTGCATCGGGACTTATTGCCAATCAATTATAAAATACACAACCTAGTAGCCTAAGTCTACACTTTTTACAGAGCGCTTGGGTGAAAAACTATCCACCATATGCAGCCAAAAATGTCAACATCTTTCGCAGAATAAACTGAAGGTTACCAGCCACATCAGATGTTATCAAACTCCTACGACATGTAGACAATCTCTTTTAGACCATTTTTAACCAGCAGATCGCTTTTCTGCATATATTTATTAGGAAACAAAAAAATTTGTGGCTCCTTTCACTTGGAGACGCATTGAAATTGAGAGAGATGCATCAACAATACGCATCCCCAAAACCTCCTGCAGGAAATAAATCAAGTTGCATTACTACGGACAATTTTAATTAAACTCAGATGAGAATGGATAGAGCAAAAAAAAAAAATAGGTAAACTGTACGTATACAACGGGAACCAGGAAAAACTTTATGTGTATAATGAAACTTTCTTACATGATGCTAAAGAGATTGAATTGTAGAAATTGCTTCCACCCTACAACCGGTGCAGTAACTTTCTTCCGCGACAAAACCAGAATGGAAGTTACTCTTGCAATGAATGAATTGTTTGTTTACTTGACCATTACGATTTTTGTACCCCAATTAAGAAGTAAATGCACCCAATAAATTGTATTCGAACTTATTATGGACATATATTAGTATTATGACATAGTAATAAAATAGCGTGATTACGTAGTGAAATACAAGGCAAGACATCATAGTCGGACCCTGCTTGAATTCACAAAGTATCATTAACATAGCTCAACTCTTTTTAATAAAATAAAAATCACTTTATCACTTTAAGGAAGCTATTTTACTGTTCAATAGATGTACATTTTTTTATACACTATTAGATGTGTGGCGCGCAATTGCAATTGCAAGCAACTATCACAACTTGACCTGATAGAAAATGTTTAGTTATACTTTTTTTGTAAGAAATGTTCGTATACCTACCTCTTGGTGCACGGTGTGCCCGGATGGATTAATCAGAAACTGTTCCATCCACCGGTGCTGATTTTCTGCATGATTCGTTGTATTCTTTGATCCGGTTGTGCTTTTATGGAGCGGTATATGTACAAGGCAATTTGTCGTGAGTTTGGCATTCACATTTGAAGATTGTGGCTGATATTCCAGTTGTTTAGCGTGGGGATGTTTGTTTCTAGCACCGCATTGGCTGTACGGTGGTAGCAGAGCTACAATCTTGCAGACCGAATCTATATGGAACTGAGCCCTTCAGCTATGGATTTTTCAAATTTAATGTCGTTTGGCTTGCAGCGTTAGTCACCCCAGAGGCCCCAGACTGCAATCCAGAAGCATTCACAATGTCTGCGTCGGCAAGGATTGGTATCGTTTCCCCGGGAGCCTCTTTCTTCACGCGACCAACTTCAGGATTAGGTTTCTCCAGTCAGAGTTTAAGGGTATCCTCCCAGCCTACTATGAAAGCGACGATAATGCCACTTCAATTCGGCACTCTTACTTCAACGACTTGAACAAAGAGAACTCGCACATGTACTTTGACTATCAAAAGTGCCGCTTTTTAATCAATCTCGACGAAGGAAAGTACACCGAACCGAACTATGCGGCCCGCCTGCGAGAGTGGACAGTGCTGAAGAGTCTGCCGTTTTTGATACAGGAAAAATCACGAAAAATTGTTTCGTGCTTTCTACATTCCATTCCTCACCGATAATCACACAACGTACGGCAACTTCATCCTCCTAAAGAGAAAGAATTGGAAACAAAGTTAAGATGACGACAATGCTTCGTTTCTGACCTCACCGATCAAGGGCGTATGCAAGATTTTGATTAGGGGGGGCAAACTCATTCATGTGCCAATACAAAGGCTGAATTCCTAAATGCAGTACTGCAACTTCTAGGGTTTCTTAATCCAAAATAAGTGTAGTGATACAATGTATAACGTTTCAAATTGCAGTGTAAATGCATGAATACAAAGAGAGCTGTTGCGATGACATTTGGGTTGTTTGAATTATTATTTATGTGTATAAAATTATTTAAATTATTATCTATTAATAAGTTTAAAAGTATTATTTGAATTGTGTTGACGATATATATTTTTTATTAAAAATGTAACAGCACAGAAGATCAAAAATGCCCAAATGTCGTTTCAATACGTTAAAAATTACAATGCCTCACATATGCTATGCAGTAAAAAACAGTGTTGCAAAGTAAACAAGTTAACTATGATGAGCATTTTCTTGGCATTCAGGAATTCAGCCAAATTTACGTGATAATAAAAATCTTACCATTAGTTCAGTTGGAAACAGATTTAGTTCATTTGAATTGAATTTGAAAATATATTTATTAACGTAATTTTGAATTTCAATGTACATTATAACTAGTCTTTTTTGTTTGCGTATTTTATTCACTGTGAGAGTGCGTCAAAAAATAAATGCAAACAGTTTCAAAATAAATAAAGGTATGTATGTTTGTGTATGATCATTTAAATTAAAGCCAAACGGCGTGGGTCTTGAGCGAATCTTCCCAACACTTCTTTCACAATTTCTTCTTCATTTTCTTTAACAGTTTTCCTGTGGACACTCAACATGCATACCCGTAAAGTGAAATATCCCTCACCTATCTATCATTTCAAATTTTTAGATTATTCAAACGACTTTCAACCATGCTTGAACGAAGCCAAGTTTTTACTCTTCTTAACGCGCTGAAGGTCCTTTCAAACGAGCTTGTCGTGCAAGGTAACGCTAAGGCAATATGAAGAGCAAGTTTTGTTGCTGGGAAAAACATACCTGCTTCTTGTAAAACATCACACAAGTCCAGTTTTGGAAGTTCTTCGGAGCTTAGATTCATACTGATCATACCATAATTCTGCCTATCCATTAAAACCTTATAATGAGTAGAACTCGATAACGTTTTTTGAGCTTGTTTTGAAGTCTTGAGCATTAATTTTCAACATATTCGATGGATGTAAAAAAAATAATGAATATGCTGGTGTGTTCTCCTCCGGAAATCTAAGTTCAAGTGTCATAATTAATGAATCTAAATACGTAATCAAGAGTGATCGCTTCCCGAATTCAACTGCATTTAATGAAGGATGATTAGACCGATGTTTTTGATGACTCACAGTTCTAGGCATTTGAAGTTCTACTTTAATTTCTTCTGCAATTAATTTTAAATCTACCATCAGTTCTTCTATTCCTAAGGCAACTTTTGATAGTTTGATGATTATGTGCAATGCTTCGTACAGGCAAGGAGGTCTAACTTTTGTGATTGTAGAATATTCACAACCGGCTCACGGTATGCAGAATATTTCGATATTAAAATAAGGCTTTTGTAGCAGAGTTTTCTTCAAAAGAAAGTTATTTCAATGCTTTAACGATGCTACCAAAATGCTGTTTGAAAATTGTTTTTGTATTTTTCTGACCATCGAGTTTCGCAAAATCCAATCCAATCCTGCATCTTCAATATATTTATCCAATGCAGAGGCAATAGTCTTCGCATCCATGGCATTTAACTTTATGAAACCTGCAAAATCTTCGCCAATTGAAAGCTGTTCTTTGCTAGATATGTCACGATACAAAGGTCTTTGAACATACCTTAAGGAAGGAAATTGTATGAAATGAATAGAAATTTGGCACAAATCACTTTCATCTTTGTTTTTTCCTCTTAGGGGCATATCATAGGTACCAAAAAAAATTATTGTTGAGATGACTGCTGAAATGATTTTTTTGTTTTCTTCCAGCAATTTTTGGTGTCCGGATAGTGTCCGGATATAATTCAAATATTTATAGGTGTTGCCTCCAACAAGCTATTCGCTGATTTGACTGCTCCCAAGAAGAGTAACTTTAACAATGCTCATGCATATGTTTGTAACGAATAAAGGGTTTTTTGATAAATGACCCCAAGACAACATGAATATTTTGAGGTGGAAAAAGAACACAGTACAAGCAGAGCGCACCCTTCAATTTCTTTGAGTATTGAAGCTAAGGGGAGTATGTTTCCAACCTTCAAATTTTAATTTGCTGTTAGAACCATCAACGTCGTCGTTGAAATTATAATTTACCGGTGGTTTGCAACATCGTTTCAAAATTTCCATTTTTTCCTAAGTAGACATTATCGGTAATCGTCCAACACATTCTCCTAGATCTTTCAATGGATATTCTTCTGGACGCGAAGTTGTCTTTTCCCAAAATTTTTTAATTAATTGTTCTAATTAATGATTAAATGTTGTTTTAATGCCTCTTATACATCCTAAAGTGTTACTTTTTTTGCGAAAAAAGACTTTACTTCTTAAGGTTTAACTACATTCTGCAAAAAATGACTTTTTCAAACTCACATGCCCCATTGTGTTCAGAAACTGGACTTATTTTGACTTTTACAAGCTCTAAGAATGCATGAAATCAAACAAAAAGCATTTGCCAACCAAAGAAAGAAGCATTTGCATCAGAGTCATTTTCGAACTTTCACAAAGTGTGTAAAAAATACAAATGGCAAACTGCAACTGCACGACTGCGTCATACGAAACATTCTCGGTACATGAGATACGTTTTTGAATCGCAAAATGAATCTAAAATGAATGGTGACAAATTCCGGCAAATAAGATTTTGATGTAATTTCGCACATTGGACACTTTTAACATAATTGTTCAAACTACAAAAACTTATCAAAATCGATAGTGCTGTTTTTGAGAAAAGGAATTTAATTAAAATTTAAGAAAATCGTTATATGAAAAAAAATTTAATTTCAAAACTCTAAGTATGCAAATTTGTTCAACTTTATAAAGTTTGTTTTAACACCGAATCACAAACTAGTTTCTGACTAGGTAAATATCCTAGACACCTTAAAGTAGACATCAAAGAATACAATACTGAAGGTATAAGAGGAGTTAGACCGTACTCTAGAATGATTTTCTTTGTAGAAATTGTCCATAAGTCGAACAATAATTCGATATAGTATTTGTCTATAGAGAGACGTTAGTGAATACTTCAACATAAGTTTAAGTTCCCCCAATTAAATGGTCAAGCAAAGTACAAAATAAACATCTAACTTAAATGTTCAATTTGTATACATAAGTCCCAAAAGACAAAAATTGGGAACTATACGCTTGCGGCAAAAAAATTCATAGTAAACAAAATGCTTAAAATTACTTCATACAAACCTTTTATTTTTGTTTATTTCCTATTCATAAGCACCCGCCTCCACACCCATAGAACGAGGGCACGAACTAAAGTCTAAACCAGCGTTTCCGTTTAAAGGCTCGGGACCCCTGGCCCGCACTTTCAAATATTATGGGCCCTTTTTCAGCTTAAGTCAGATTTCATTTTTTATTGCACGGAAAATGAAAAAGTACGAAACACTAATAAATATTTACAAAAAATAAAATGTAGTGAGCGCTGCCCGTTTTCTTTTAGAGTTGATAAACGCACCCGCGTTACACCACTGAGATCGATTTGAAAATCTTGGTCAATTAACATATTACTTAAAAAGAGGAGTTTTGCATAAAGTTGCTAAGCATTTAGAGTATGTAGAAGTATAGTGTTGGACTTGAAATATGCGTATTTCAAAGCTCTAAGGACTCAAACTTATTTTATGGAATTAGACGAAGGGGAAAGTTCAACTTTTTTTTTTGTTCAAATTCTAATTATTACTTGGTCTTTCAAACTCAAAATTAAATATTTGTAAATGCCCGAACCTGCTTCTTGTGAGTATCTAATCATAAAAATACTAAAATCCATGCATTCATGCTTTACGTAGGTCCAGTCAAAGAATTACAACTTTGTTGTATATTATTAAATGATTAGTTATACGTTTTTGCAGCTGTTTTTTTTTTGCTGAAAGCCCTTTTTATTAACCTCGGGCCCCTTTTTAAGTCCCTTAATGACTACTAAACTGAAAACGACAAGGCAATGGCGAGCCAACTGAGACTGAGAGAGAATTTTACGAATTGCGCATGTCCCTGATTTTTAATCCGAAAAAAATCCTCTGACTGTTCTGACTATCAGAAACAAGTTTGCTGATTGTTTGAAATCGTGTTGGAACAGCCTTATGATAGTTTGAGTTTGCGTTTGTGTCGTGTTGGAACGGCAAAACTAGACTACGCATGCTCCTGACAATTTGCTGATAGTTTGAGCTCCTTTTGGAACAAACCTATTGTATAAAAAAACAGTAAATTTTTTTGAGTTCCCTTTATTAGGTTTCGAGATATTGGCACGATCTCAATAACTTTCTCTTTAGTATGCTTATGTATACGCGAATGTTAAAAACATTTGCGTGTGTGTATTTGTTGAGAAAAAACCCCTATGTTAATCTCTTTTTTGTTCGGTGGAAACGTGTAGAGATTTATTGATAATCTCTTGCCTTTAATCTCGGTTTATCTTTTGGTGAAAATGCAGCATATAAAGAACATTTCATCCCCTCAATGAGTCTGCCTTCACACACAAAAAAGTGTCACAAGAATGAAAGCAATTTGAACGACGGGGAACGCTGAAATTTGAAAAAAAAAATTATTTCTCTTATTAAGTCGAATATTTGTATGCTCTCTGGGACCTGTTGTTTGGTCTTCACTCTTCTAGCGCAAATACCAAATGAAGATTTCTGTCAAAAGTGATATGGCTTGGAACTGAAACGTCCATGCCCTACACATAGTGCAACCTACCCTTTTCTTTCTGATTTAAATAAAATCTACCTGTCTCTTGAGACATGACGATCATTCTCATGAACGCATAACCAGGCACTATGATCACAATTCACATCAAGGGCTTTTCTCACAGCATTTTCCGATTTTGTTTCTTTTTCAAAACAAATGTATGAACGTGTAGTGTTAAATCTAGGTTTTTCTTCGCTGATTTTTTTCCTCCCTATTATAAAATCCTAGATAATTGAAAAGTTGTTAACAAAAATAAAAGTTTGTATGAACACAAAAAATCCCCTCCATTGCATAGCCATGTCACCGATAATGCTCTTGAATTAAGTAGAACAAGGAGTTAACTATCTGATGGCAAATTGAATGGGTTTCCCCGCCACCCACACGGAAACACACACACAACAGTGTGAGACTTAAAACTTATTGAACCTGGCTAAGGAAGCATTTATTCTATTATAGTATAAGTGATATATACAGGACGTAAAGCCTAGCTTCTCAAACCATTGTGTGTGCGAAGTTATTTTGAGAAGCATCTCATGACATTTCTTACTCTTGGCTGTTGGTCAGACGTTCGCAAGAGGTGAGGCAGCGAATAAAAACTTTCAAGTTGTACAGGTCGGGATTCGAACCAGCGACCTCTCGCTTAGTGGTCAAATGCACTTAACCACTAAGCCACTGCACACACAATTTTTCAGTATGAATGTAAAAAAAATTAAAAATAAGAAGGCTGAATAAAATAATTATGATTTCTTCATAAACGAGAACATTTTGTCGGCTAAAGATGCAACCCTTGTAAATCAACTTTTTGCTTAAAATGAGATTTTTCAATTTACATCATATTGGCATTGAAATTTACGATTTACGTCCATTTCAAAGGCATTTGACAGAGTTTGGTACCAAGCTCTTGTGTCGAAAAACAATCTTCGTTGAAATGACCACATATTCGACGTCGCCAAGAACACTGCGAAGTGTCTAGGCTTCCTAAAGCGATGCAAGAAATATTTTACCCCTTCTTATCTGGCTAGAATCTACAAGGCGTTTATTGGCCCAAAACTTGAGTACAATGCTCATATCTGGTCCGGTGCACCAATTACATAGTTGGAGCTACTTAACAGAATTCAAAAACGTGTGATAAAACTTATTGGCGATCGAGATATTGCGAATTCCCTTGACCCTCTTAGTCATCGTAATGTCTCCTGCCTATCGTTGTTCTATCGATACTACCATCACAAGTGCTCAAACGAAATAGCCAGTTGCATTCCTCCCCTTCAACACTTCAACCTTAATACTCGCCATACCAAAAATGCCCATCAGTTCACCCGAAAGCCTATATTCGGTCGAACTGCGAAATTTAAGGATTCGTTCCTCTGCCATACAACACGAATGTGGAATGCTCTACCTCACTCTGTTTTTCCTGACCATTACAATTTACAAACATTTAAAATCAATGTGCATCGGTTTCTCATCCTTTCTTCTAATCCCTCATTTCCTTAACGCCCGTTCTGTGTTACTATAACATTATAAGGGTGCTAACAATCCCTTTTGCACGTGCAAATTATAAAAAAAAAATATATATAGATCGTATATTTATGACATTAAATTTGAGTATTTAACGTCGAAATTCTTATATAACTCAGGTTGGGGTGAATATAGACCCCTCCATCATATAATTTGTATTGTGTTATAGTTGAATATAACAAAAACCACTTAATACATTTTTAAAGTAAAAACCAAGCGATAATACATGCATAATAACATAAAAAACCACACAACTGATTACTAAAAAGTAATCAAAATTATATTGATTGTTGTCTTTTATGGAGATGTTTTGTTTATAGGTACTAACGTTTGATATTTTATTTAACTCCGATATCTCAATGGCCAGCGTTAGCTGTTTTTTGAACAATTCCGTTATTAAGGAAAAAATTATCAGCGGCGAATTTCTAATTAATAATAAAAGAGGCCGTAGTAAGGTATGGGATGTATTTGGAACTATTAAAAATGAAAACGGGGATGAAATTCAAAACTTAGTGGCGTGTAAAAATTGTTTTTCGGTACACAAATTTAACTTTAAAAGCACTCGAATTTACTAAAATACAAATGTTATGTATTGAAATAAATAAGAACTGATAACAAAATAGAAAAAACACAAGTAAACGTTGAAGATAGGAAAAAAAGTGTACTGTTGGTAACAAAATGGTCCATAGAAAACTGCCGACTCTTTAATAACGGGTGATCCAAGTAGAGATACTTTTTTCAATAGCCTTTTTTGACAGATCACGTGTGACTCGTGTCATGCTGTCATGTTATTTTTGTTTAGTATTGTTTGGCATTTCATAATGGAAAGACTTACGCGTGAACAACGTTTACAAATTGTTCAACTTTATTATGAAAATTCACGTTCTGTGAGGAATGTGTTTCGTGCACTTCGCTCAACTTATGGTCAACATAATCGGCCTACTGAGCGTACTATTGGCAACACCATCACCCATTTTGAGACCCAGCATTCATTATTGGAAAATATTCGACCGAATAGACCACGTCCAGCACGCTGTGAAGAAAATATAGCGGCCGTAGCTGAGAGTGTACACGAAGACCGTAGAGAGTCGATTCGGCGCCGTTCGCAGCAACTCGGACTGACGTATGGAACGACTTGGCGCATTTTACGTCAAGATCTTAAATTGAAAGCGTACAAAATACAGCTTGTGCAACAACTGAAGCCGCTCGACCTTCCCAAGCGACATCGCTTCGCTCTATGGGCTCTTGAAAAGTTCCAAGAAGATCCGACGTTTTCGAGGCAAATTTTGTTTAGCGATGAGGCCCATTTCTGGCTCAATGGGTATGTAAACAAACAAAATTGCCGCATTTGGGACGAAGAGCAACCTGAAGAGATTGAAGAACTGCCACTTCATCCAGAAAAAACAACGGTTTGGTGTGGTTTGTGGGCCGGTGGAATCATCGGTCCATATTTCTTTAAAAATTTTGCCGGTGCGAACGTAACCGTCAATGGCGACCGTTATCGTGCCATGATTTGATGCCTGAAATTGAAGCTCGTGATCTCGGCGACATTTGGTTTCAGCAAGACGGCGCCACTTCCCACACATCGCATCAATCAATGGACTTATTGGGAGAACATTTCGGTGAGCACATAATTTCACGTTTTGGGCCGGTCGATTGGCCACCAAGATCGTGTGATATCACACCGTTAGACTTTTTCCTGTGGGGATATGTAAGGTTAAAAAATACCAGCTTCGATTCAGGCCTTGGAGGAAAACATCACGCGTGTCATTCGCCAGTTACCAGTCGAAATACTCGAACGAGTGACCGAAAATTGGACTCAACGGATGGACCATCTGCGATGTAGCAACGGCCAACATTTGATAGACATAATCTTCAAAAAAAAATGCCAAAGAATGTTCTTTCAAATGATAATAAACATTCTCCATTAAATTTGAATTTTCTGTGTTTTTTTCTTTAAAAAAGTAGGGAACTTCGAAATGGGTCACCCCTTATTATAATAGATCATGGTTAAAAATATTTCGCAGAATTTTTAATATCCAATGGTGCAAAGTATGGACCAAATGTTGACATCGACATATTATTACCACACCCTACAACAGTTTCACGGAACATTCAAAACGTATACAATAAATACTTAAAAGTTGTAAAAGCTGAAATACTGAGTGTTGAAAATATTGGATATGGACTTACTTCAGACGTTTGGACAGACAATTACTTTAAAACTACATACCTATCATTGACAATGCATTACGTCAAGGAAGGGAAATTAATTTCCAGACTTCTGGGTTTAAAAGCTATGAAGGACATGTCATGTACAGGTGATTGTTTCTAAAATTATTTAAAGTGCAAACAAACATTCCATTCAGGGCAAAACATTTATTCGAAAATCACCACACTTTTAGGTGAATTTGAATGTGATTTTAATCGCAAGGCCATTATAGTGACATACAGGGGGTCAAATATGATTGCTGCCTTCCGCTCGTTTAATCATAACTTCTGCATAAATCATTTATTACACAATATTGTAGAAAAAAGTATTAAGGACATCCCCAAAATATTTAAAATATATAAAATAGGAAACTAAACTAGTAAAATATTTTAAAAAATCGGGTGTTAATTGTTATCTTTAAACATCCTTAAAAAGTTATGTCTGTACTAGATTTAATACAATTTATTATTTATTGCATAGAATTTCCATAGAAAAAAGTTGGGTCGAAATCACAAATATATTACGGGAAAAAATTAATTGCAAAAAATTAGTAACATTAACTTAAGTTACATAAGTGCCTTTATTAAAATTTGAAGTTCTTTTGAGGAAACGTCAAAAGTGTTAGAAGATGAAAACTATCCGACACTTCATCTAACAATCGTTCACACCCATCGTTTAAAAAAAAAAGTGTTGTTAATCCTGATGATTTAGAAATAATTAGAAATTCTCAAATTAAGCACCTTCTTGGATACCATTGTTTTACAAAGTTTGACAATAAATCATAAAATTGCTCTATTCCTGTTTCCTCCCACAAATAAATGATGAATGCAAAAATTGTATGCAAGATTATGCAAATGAAACACCTGCACCGGATGCTCAAATCTTTGAACGACTATTAAATGAAGAGTTGGATTGCCCTTTATCAGGTGGTAAAGATTTGTTTGCAGACTTTATTCAACCAGTAGAAACTTCTAATTATAATGATAAAGTGAACAGCGAACAGCTTACTACTGGCTAATGAAAATGTAGACGTAACTTTCTACAAAGATTTTGATGTTTTGCAGTGGTGGAACTTGCACAAAATTGAATTTCCACTGTTGTTTAAAGTCAACTGCAAAATATTAGCTACGCCGGCAAGTAGTGCTCCTTCTGAACGCACATTTTCTTCAGCTAGAATGTTAATTTCGGAGACCCAATTTTGATTAACCAAATTATGTTTTTACATTCTAATATAAATGAAATTGAAATTTGTAACGACCTCGAAGAACTTTTGTAAGAAATTGATTAAAAAAATTTAATTTAATTTGTTTGTTTTATTATAAATTAATAGTATTATATAGCATGTCTTAATCCGTTGCTTTTTTTAACAGCCATTTCTTACTTATCTGTCATTTAATAAACTTGAAACAAAAGGAAGTAACTGAATATTTGGTGTACTCAGAGTATTCAGTATACTCAGTGTAGTGTACACTGTTTTTTATGAATACCCATTTGTGAATACCCGTTCGTTACCAGTACACTGCACTAAGTGTTTGGTTTCAAATGGGTACCAAACCCATATAGTAATCAAATATCAGGTGATTTATTCATTTTGGTTTTCAAGCTATGAGTGCAATAGTGAAGTGTGCTTGAAAAAAAGTAAATGTCTTGGAACTGATTTCAACATATTCATTGCAGATCTCTAGTGTCTACCGATACATTTGACTCAACGCGGTTCCATTTTGCAATACGCGTAAGTGTGATTTGGCAACGCTTGCACTGACGGACGAGTCTAGTCCTTTGTCGTACCGGTTCAATTAAGACTACTTTATTCAGCATGTGTTTTATTTCTTAAACGATCTCGATTACGGGTGAGGAACCGATTTTCCTTTCATTTGTTTGGTCGCCTCTTGACATTTGGATCTATTTCGCGCGCTAGTTCTTCTTTGTCTGTAAAGTAATCGCGACGAACTGGAGTAATTTTTTTAACATCAGACTCTTTCTGGAGCTGAGATTCTTTTAGCGCTTTGTTTTCGACTTTGACCCGATCGATTTTGATTTTTAGCTGTTGGTAGAGTTCTATGATTTTACGAAGCTTAATTCTGAGTAAATTGTGGACTTCTCTTGGGGTTTGTTGTTGTCACAGATCACAGGTGGTGATCTATTAACCCTTTGACTAGTTCTAAAAGGGTCAATTAATTGCAATAAATGGAGTTTGTGTAAAACTGGGCTGCCACCTGGGGTATTTAATTGTTCAATTTTTTTCTAGCATTTTTTCTACACGCTACGACCCGGTATACGGAGGGTGGATTTTGGTCGCCTCTTAGACAACACGCACATTTATGCTTTTGCTATAAGGGGACGATATCAAATTTCTTCAAAATCAATTTTAAATTTTCTCATACATACATTAATGTAATAAAGAGAAAGTTTCAGAATATTGAATGAGGTATGATATTACAACGAATTCCTTCCGTCGGTCTGTATTTTTAATTTTTTTAATAAGCAAAGTCATTTGATAAGTGTTCGGTGTATAGGTTTTTGTTTTTGTAATTTCCGTTTGAAAAGTATTTGAGTTTGTTCTAAATGATAGATTGAATTATAGTCAGATTTTTTGACAAAAACAATAGGAAAGGCTACTGTCCATTTGGGGCGAACACGAAGATACCTTATTCATATCCCTATATGCCCCTAATAAAAAGCCATAAAGAACATGGGGGAAGACATTCTATTTCTGTTCGTTGATACATCACCCCAAGCCTTGTGTGTCCACCTTCAGTGGTCACTTGAGCGCTTAACTAATGCCTGTAAAATGGTTGTAATATTGTTGTCCGTTTCCCTCATTTTTCGTTTTAAATAAAATTAAGTTGGTTTTTTGTAATCTAAGGACGAACACGCGTTTTATTTCGCTCGGAAATTTTTGATTACAGAATTCCTTTCAGCCTGGAAACAACGCCTAAACTATTACACCTGAAGATCCAGCAACGCGAACGAATAAACATTTGGTCCTATCGAGCACGGATTATTCGGGTGTATTAGGATCTCCATGGCAATCGCAATTAAATTTTAACGCGCGGTTTCAGCAACTAAATTGTCATTTTATCCTAATTGGTTATTCTTCTTAACTTTTGCTTACAACGATATAAAAAATAACAAGAAACGTCAGTGCATGTACGCACACCGAAATGGGTGCTCCACAATCTGCCTACAAAGTTGCTATCCCTTCGCGGTGCATATTATCGATACCTCATATATGTATGTGCATTTATAAAAAAACGGTTGTGAAACATCGGACCTCTGCTGTGCTTAACAAAACGGTGCACCTTGATATAGGTACATACGTGTTGGATACGGTAGTTACATTCGCTGGTCGCTGCTGCCGCTATTTAAAAAAAGGAAGCATTGCCTCTATTGGTTGTGCGTGCGGTTATTTTGGTTATTTTCAATCAATAAACAATACACAAAACGTTTTTATTAAAACGCAACCACGTCTTAACTGATTGTAAAGCTTTCCGTTCCCATCGATATTATGAAAGCTCTAAAGCAAAAACGAGCGGTTATCAAAGGCCAGGTAATGCGGATCGTTACATTCAGTGAGTCCCCGGGTGCTCCGCTGGCTGAGAGTAGGCTTCGACAAACAAAATTAGAATAACATATGCAAGATTTCGAGCGGTTGCAAAGTGACTTAGAAGCATTGACTAAAGACAGTGTACAATTATCCGAAGAAGCTCAGTAAAGCTATTAAGACGCTAACCAAAAATCAGTCTTCATTAAACGAAATAGTGAAAGGTCTTGTTGATTCCTCGCGACGATCAATAAGCATAACAAATCAGCAAGTGCTATCGGGTCCCCCTGCAGTGGCGTTACCAGAGTTTTCGGGAAAATTCGACGAATGGGGTAGATTTCGCGATTTGCGCTAGTGATATCAAAATCGGTTACGGGTATCGAAAAATTGGAATTTCTCCAAACCCGTTTAAAAGGAGGTGCGTTGTCCCTAGTAAACCATCTCCCTTATAGTAACGACAACTACGACATTGCTTCTTCGTGTGAAACATACTGTGTTGGAATGCAAATACTCTAATGTGGTATGGCATGTGGTTCGAAACAACACTATGCTACATTTAAATGACTCCCCATTTGTGCCCGCGGTCCCGCCGTCAAGTCAACCTAGCACTTCGAATGGTTGCGTAACTGCTTATTCGTTTCGGTTCATGCCTTCTTTCTCGCGACATTAATAAACGTGCTAATTTGATATACTTCAACAACCTATCTTTAGCAGACCCCAAGTGCTGGAGCGGACGTATTTTTTGACATTGTTATGGAAGGTAAAATTGTGCATCCCTCGGGCTCACCTGTCGCCAAGAATACCATCTTCGGCTGGGTGATCGCGGGAAGCATTTCCTTGAGACAAGAAGCCGCATTAAGTGTTTATCATTCCACTGTTGATCTCGACGTGTTATTAAAACGATTTTTTGAGCCCGAAGAGTTTGCAGATGGACGTCGCAGTGAGGGCGAGGTAAGTGAAGCTATCGAAAATCATTTTTCCTCGACTCATTTCGTCAATCGCGACGGTAGGTTTGTAGTTAGTCTACCTTTTAGCAAACCGCCCGTGGAGTTCGGAGACTCACGTGGTGCGGCTTTAAAGCTACTACATGCTATGGAGCGACGATTCTCTATGGACGCGATCTTAGAGCAACAGTATATGCAGTTTATTCATGAGTGAGAGCGGCTATGGCATATGGCAATCGTGCCTCTTAACGATCTCGGTCTCCATCGTTCTACTTACCTCATTACGCGGTATTTAAGCCCACCAGCGCAACGACAAAGCTGAGGGACGTTTTCAACGCGTCGCGTTATTAAATGACTATTTACTTAGAGGACCTACAATCCAAAACGATCTTTTTACGTGCACGATCCGATTTCGGAAGCATAAAATTGCGATCAAGGCTGATATAGCCAAAATGTATCGCCAGATTTTAGTTAATGCGAATGATGTTCATTTCCAACGTATCGTCTGGGGGGAAGAAGTGACCGAAGACCCACGTGACTATTTACTTCTTACTGTAGAGTACGAAACCGCTTCGTTTCTAGCAACTCTGGTCCTCAAGCAAATCGGCGTTAACAACATGAATAACTTTCCGAAGGCTTCGAATAGCCTTATTAACGATTTCGAGGGCATAAATGAAGCTGTGAACTTAAAAAACGATTTGATACATGTCCTCACCACCGCAGGAATGGATCTTGGAAATTGGTCCTCCAATTCGCCTGACTTCTTAAGCACCGTTCCTCCCGAGCATCGAGCGTTGGCAACCGAGTTGTTCAATGGTGAAACCGGAGTCAAACTTTGGGTCTGCTGTGGGATACGAAACACGCATTTTTCAAATTTGCTTCTACATTTCAGGTCATCGCGCAACATACCACCAAGACGGAAGTGCTATCGGATATAGCACGTATATTTGATCCATTAGGATGGCTTTCACCGGCCGTCATCAAAATGAAGATCTTCATGAAGCGCCTTTGGATCAAGTTAGTCGGTTGGGACGAGTTCATTCCTACGGACCTCTACCAAGAGTGGTCGGGCTTTAGAGCAGACCTGAGTTCCCCACAAACATTAAGCATTCCGAGGTGGCTTCAATATAGTCATAGGGATGTAATCGAACTGCACGGCTTTGCTGATGCGTCAGCTTATGCTGCTGCAGTATATTCTAGGGTGTTGGGAGTCAATGGCTTGCAAGCTACGCTAATCTGTCAAGACCAGAATTGCTCCAGCTAAACCTTCCCTTTCGACGTCGGGAATTATGTGGCTCTTGGTCAGGTGAAAGAAGCCCCTCACTTTTCCTGACCTGGAGTGTTTTGCCTAAACTGATTCTACATCGGTCCTGCACTGGATACAGTGATATCCGCCGCAACGAAACGTCTTCGTCGATAATAGGGTATCTTAAATCGTCCCTCGATTTCCAGTATCTATATGGCACCATGTGCGCTCGGCTGAAAATCCTAGCAGATCTTGACTAGTGCTGGTACGGTCCTGATTTTCTTTGCGATATGGTGATAACCTTTTCCCAATTGCCCCACATCAATGATGTTAATGCCGAAGAGGAGATCGCATGTTTAGTCACCGCAACGAAAACAGATGAATGGAATACTCGTATTTTCTGAAGGTTTTCGAGCCGCAATTGTCTTTTTCGGGTCATTGCTCACTGCATTCATCTAGCCCGAACTCGATCGACTACCAGTGGCTCTCGCCAATCACACATTTTATCCACCGAATACTCGCTAAACTCGCTAAACTCGCATTAGTCAAGCTTTCGCAGCAATATACGTTCCATAATGAAATTTCCTCGTTGAAAAGAGGACAAGCCGTTTAAAGGAAAAGCAAATATTCTTCTATGCACCCCTTCATTGAGCAGGATGATATTCTGCGGGTTGGAGGCAGGCTCGAAAATGCATGCATACCAAAATGCATTTGACCAGAAGCATCCCATCATTTTGCATAGGGATCATCCCCTGACTCGTTTAATGCTTAAGAATTTTCACCTGACCAACATGTATGCCGGAATGCGGCAAGTGACATATCTAATGTCGCTCAACTATTTTGTCATTGGTGTTCATCACGTCATTAAACGGTGCATTTATCAATGCACAACGTGTATGCGGCAACGTGCACTTCCCTACCAACAGCAAATGGCTTGTCTGCCGAAGCCGAGATTGGTGCACCCGCTTCGAAGGGGCGTGGATCCGATAACGCCGGCACATTTCCTCATTTCCCGACCACTAGTCTGTACCTGATCCAAGTATCTTAACTATGGGTGCGAGATAGATGGCAGCATCTTCAACGGTTGGTCCAGGGATTTTGGCAAATGGTCTCAAGACTACCTGGCTTAACATCGGAAGCGACAGAAATGGTTGGAAAGGTCGAAGAACACTCAACACAACGATGTAGCCGTCCTGAAGGACGAAAATCAGCCACCCTGTCGATGGCTCATTGGCAGAATTACCAAAACTTACCCCGGACGGGATGGTCTAATAAGCGTTGCATCAGTCACTACAACAAAGGGGGAGTTCAAGCGCCCTATAACGAAGCTCTGTCCACTACTCGTCGATACAAGTTGAAACGAGCTTTCAACGGCGGGAGTATGTTCGCTGATGTATCACCCTAAGCCTTGTGTGTCCGCCTTCAGTGGTCACTTGTGCTCTGTAATACCTGTAAAATGGTTGTAATATTGTTGTCCCTTTCTATTCATCCTCTCGCTCTTTTTCCGTTTTAAATAAAATTAACTTGGTTTTTGTAATCTAAAACGCGTTTCATTTCGCCTGGAAATTTTTGATTACAGAATTCCAGCAACGCGAACGAACAAACAATTTCTTTTCGTATAAAATTTATAAGTAAATCTTCAATATTTAAAAAAAACGCCCCAAGTGCGTGGCTAAAACCTTTTATAGGGTGATATGTTTGGCAAAAATATTGGCTAAATACTTGTTAAACAATCTATGACAATTTTCGAGGAAAACTGCATTTTAGTGAGAAACGCCCACAAAAAGTAGGCGAGGCACAAAACGTTATATGACAATATATGACTTATACACGAGGACAGTGCCTACATATCCTGTACAGGTTCTTAAGCTATCTCTTTAACTATAGAAATTGTGGCCGCGGTGAAGGCATATCAAAAAAGGCTTACTTATTCGTATGAATCTTTTTTAAATCTTTCCAAAGCGATCCATTGGTGCTGAAAAATAAGAATATTCAGACCAGTCCAATGGAAAGCGACACAAATATATCAATGTATGGTGTCTACATGGTAACACTAGGACCAGCAGTTTGGTCTGAGCGATCTGAGCAGTTTTGTCTGAGCAGCATCCACAAAATTATTTATTTATATGCTTATTTATTTTTTAAGTTTCTGATATACATTAGTATACTAAAGAGAAAGTTATTGCGGTCGTGTGGAATTTTCGAACTCAAACTGAGTATGAAGGATGACATTACGATTATAGAATATAGAGGAATCCAAAATGGCTCTAACGTATTGGATCACTTTTTTTGTATTTTGAACTCGCACATTGTCAAAAGTGTCCAACGTGCGAAATTACATCAAAATCGTAGGTGCTGTTTTAGAGGAAATCCAATTTTTCAAAAAGCGATTTAATAAATTTCGTATTTGATCAAATGTTACCCATTCTCTTTGAGGCGATTCAAAAACGCATCTCATGAACCGAGGAAGTTTCGCATAGCGCAGTCGTGCACTTTTGTCTTATGTTAGAAAATATTGTATAGTTTGTATACAGGGATGTGAACTCAAACCAGTTTAAACTAAAGTACGTCACTTAATGCAATGATAAAATATGAAACTGTTTAGTCACATAAATTGTGAAAGGCCTTTAGATATAAGCGATTGTAGCTATTTATATTATGTTTTTATTTTTTCAGAAAACTCGAATGACATTAATACGCTCCATGGAACATATCAATACCTTAAGAGTACGGGGCAGGTATGTAACTTATTTCATATATGGATTAATTATTCGAAAATGTGGGAAATCATTGAAATCATTTAAACATTCATCTAAGCATACGAGGAAATGTTGCGCTGGTAGCCAATACTTCGCTGGTGATTGATATTTCATTTCTTCTCCTTCTTAAATCCTTCTCCCTAAGCATACTGTCTTAAAGCATTTTTCTTTTATATAGAAAATATGCAACGAATTTAAGCAACTTTATAAAATACTTTTATGGGATTCCATTCAACTCTTATTCTTCTTTCTTTATTTTCATATTTATCATTAGTTCGCAACGATCCCCATTTATATTATCATTCATTAAACAAATTGCTATTAATTAAAGCTTATCTGCACTACTATCCCTAATGAGCTACTATGATTAAGGCTACTATTCTTAAGGCTACTCGCGACTTTAACTTTCAACTATTTGTAACAAAATTGCTCTACGAATGAATTTTTTTTTTAATTTATAAAAGAAGTAAAGTCTATTTACACATACGGTTAACCAAAGTTTTTATTAGAATAAAATTGAATAGTAAAATACAAATTGTGTTAAGATTAACTTTTATTTTTTATCAAAATAAACATCAGAACAAATGTTATTCATGCTCCGTCGTCATTTTTTCTATACATTTGTAACATATGTACAAATATCGAACTTGTTAAAATCTGTGTTGTATGTATGTATTTTGTTTAATATAAAATGTATAGTGCTTTTGAAAATAAGCATTAACGTGCGACTGTGTTCATAACACTTTTTGGTAAGTATCACAATGCAAAGTAGTTTTATTCTGTGTCTACCTGTTTGTAAAATGCTTTCTTGAGAAAGGTTACTGGTTCAACATATCCGACCGTTCAAAATCGAACTCAGGCCCATCTTAGGTATCCACATCAACCACTGATACATTTTTTTGTAAATAGATTGGATCTCTTTTTGCCGATAAGTTGAATAACACTCGAAGTGCTGAAGTTGACATCGTATTTTTTAATCGCGTACCAAAAGTCGGTAGTCAAAGTCTAATGGAGCTAATAAAACGTTTAGCAGTGGCTAATGGATTCACAGCGAATCGGGATAAACCAAAACAATTGGAAACGGTTTTGATTCAGTCGGATAAGCAATTTGAAGTTGCTGATGAAATAATGGAGCTAAAGGAACCAGCCACATACTCTAAGCATATTGCCTATCTCAACTTCACTCATTTGGACTATCCAAAGCCAATTTATATAAATCTGATTCGCGATCCTATTGAACGAATCGTAAGTTGGTTTTATTACACTCGAGCTCCGTGGTATATAGCAGATCGGAAGAGACAATTTCCGGATATAGTGCTACCTTCAACCGAATGGTTAAAAAAAGATTTTGGAAGCTGCTTACGTAATAATGATCCTGAATGTATATTCGAACAAGGCACTAACAAATTTTTGGGCGATCATCGACGTCAAATGTTGTTTTTCTGTGGACAAGACGACAGTGTTTGCCTGTGAGTATCACGTTATGATATACATAGATATATCCACTTTTATTCACAAATATAAACTACAGCCCGTTTAATTCGTATTATGCTATGCAGCAAGCGAAACAAGTAGTGGAAAGGGATTATGCCGTAGTAGGCTCATGGGAGGATACAAATGTAACGCTAGCTGTATTAGAGAAGTTCATACCAAGATTTTTTAAAAATGCAGCCGAAATCTATCACAGTAAGTCCTTGCTATAGATTAGTTAGTGCTGAAAGTTACTAAAGTTACCCCTTTCAACAGAAGGTCAAACAAGCCTACGGAAGATGAATAACAATCCGTCAAAGCCACCAGTAACAAAAGAAGTACGAGAATTGCTAAATAGAAACTTGACAAATGAAATTGAATTCTATCAGTTCTGCAAACAGAGATTGTATAAACAGTATATTGCAACCCATTTGAACTAGTAAGACGGAATACGATGTAGTCCTTGAGAACCCAGTGATTACCATTCTGATATGCACAACTATACTTAATAATTTAAATAAACCTTATTGATTTTCAAAAATTGTTCTGTTTTAAAAAATTATTCAACCATATTCGTGTCAAATTATTATTTGCATTAAAAAATGTGTGTTTCATTAACTAATAATAACGAGCGGATAACTTAATTCACCGAAATTTATGTATAAGGAGCGGATATCTTTTTAAAATAGGTAGATGCATTTTTAAACTGATCTGTGTATCCATTGCAAATAAAAGCTATGGTACTGGATCCAATTGATTTTTTTTATTCTTGGGATATATAGCCTGGCGCTATTTTGACTAAGAACTTTTTGTAAAGGGATCGTGTACTATTTCGTGTAAAATTTTTCTGGCATACCCTATACTTTATTGTATTTGCCACTGCTGTGAAGTAAGGAGTATTGTATTAAGTTTTTCACACGGAATTTATGCGTAAAACCTTCGAATAAGTGAGTCCGGCATACAGGCCGAACTTTTTACTACGGTACGAGAAAACATGCGTGAATTTTATCGAATACTTGCGTTGTAGCGCTTTTATTTATACCGCGCCATCCACACACACAATTTTTTTTTTTAAATTCGATATGATTAATTCTTGAGTAGAACTGGCGGAAAATGTGGACTCTATGAAAAAAAGAGGAGTAGATTTCAAAAAACATACAATACATATATTTATAAAGAGTGGTCGAACGAAAACGCACGATGTCAATTGTAAATAAAACAAAAAGTTTTTAAAGAATATTCTTATAGAATTATTTGATAGAAGGGTCTTTGACAAGTATGTGTGAAACAAAATATAGGCCAAATGCTCGCCACGTTCTTGGTAGCAAACCGAGGTTCAAAGCCGTTAATATTCCGAATTATCTCATCCTTTAGTTCTTGATTTGTTCTTGGCTCTTTGACATAAACTTTTTCTTTTAAATATCCCCAAAGAAAAAAGTGAAACGGTGTCAAATCATAGCATCGTGGCGGCCAGTAAACATCTTCTTTGCATCGGTCGAGAACTTCTCGCATTGAGAAAATTTAAAACTTAAAGTGCGCTTAAAATGTTGCAAAAACGTTTTTTAGCAAATTGTTTGTAGTTTGTCTATCTAGTATGAGTAACATCTACAAAATATTTAAGCGATGATAAAATACGGCTATAATTATATTGTCTTTACTTTTCTTAGTAAGAATTTAATTTTAAATTAACTAAAAATACAGAGTTCTTTTTTGAATATAGACCAACAACGACGAGAATATAAAGAACACAGATACTTATATCCACAAACAACAAAAAATCCACACAAGGCGGCTTTCTTTGTTGACAGTCAGTTCGCGATTAAAGCTTTACACTACATCAAAGCTTATGTAAATTCCACATTCCCTTCTTTTCTCAGAGGTCCCATATGCGGTGGCAACAAAATGGTGCTTAAACACTAATCCCGATTCCCAGTACTAAACTCTAATAAAGCAACCGCTTTACTTACCTTAGAAACATGGTATAGTAACTTCTTAATTTTATTTCTTTGGAAACAACTGCAGTGAAATCCTACTGTATAAATATTACAATATATGTATTTTAATGTTATTCAAATCAAAATCAAAATAAGGAAATGAATTTAAAATTGGAAATTTAAGCGAGTGCAAATGTTTCATTCTATTGATATATGTGTATAAGGAAAATGAAAAAAGATTAGATAGGTATTAGACCCGCTTGTTCTTTCGATATAAGGATGACATCGTTATGGAAGTACACAAAGCAGGCTGTGTAATCTAAACATATAATCAGGCGACAGTCCGCTTGGGGCGATACCCAGTATGATACCCTATCCATATCCCTGCCTAAAAAGACGATGGATATAATTTTATTTGGTTTTCTATTATAAAATCATAAAAAAGTTTTTTTGAGAAAAAGTGGGCAATGCCAAAAACGTGGTACAAGTAAACGAGAATTTTTTCTGGTGTCTATATGTATTTGCAAAAAAATAAATTTTTAATTAAAAATAAAACGCCGCGTGGCTAAAAGCTTTGAATGGGTGGAATATTGAGAAGTATCTAATTATTTAAGTATTTTGTTATACATTTTGTTTCGTGTTCTAAAACACAACATTTTGTTAAAAACAAACGCCCCAAAAAGTAGGTGCAATATTTTCTAAATTATGAATTCTATGAAATTTTGATTATGACATTAATACGCTTGATTTATTTTTCTTCTGCTTTTTTTGCTTTTGTATATTAGATTTTTGGCTTCAATTTCCATTAACCGATGCCGTCCATCGATCCCGATTCCGCAAAATACGGTTTAGTCGGAATTATAAGTACAAGTTCTTGTTAGTCACAATTTTGACTCAATGCGGGACTTACCAATTTTTATACTACTATTTTTTTGTAGTAAGAATGGTAAAACCCTCAAAACGTGGCCATTGACAGTTGATTTTAAATTTTTAATTTTATTATATGGATTTTTTTTTATTATATGATTTTTGATTAAACTAAATAAAATAGATGTTTCGGTTTTGTTTTTTCTATTGTCGCATGCTTGTTTCTCGGTTAATAAAATATTTTTTTCGTTGTTTAGAATGAATCTATAACAGCACTTGCTTGGTTAATAAGCCACTTTGTTTAAATTGCTTCATAAAAACGCATAGAAAACATGATGGATGAAATTTCATTTGCTTTTCTATTATAAAATCATACAAAAAGTTTTTTTTTTAAAAAAATGCCCTGAAAAAGTCGGCATGGCTAAAAACGTTGAATAGATTAAATGTTATGGAGATTTTTTTCTAAATTTGATGCTAAACAAATTTTTTCATTTAAAATACCGCGAGAATAGCATTGTCTAAATATTATGTTTAACATTTGATTTTGTTTTCTAAGGAAATTTTTTAAGCAAACAGCATTTTGTTAAAAAAACCCTCCCAAAAAGTAAGCACGGCAAATTTTTTGTTCTTCCAATTATATAAATATTGTCGGCGTATTACTTGCATACTTTTGAAAGATTGTACCTCTTGTATTGGCTTGTGAGTTTTGCACATTTCTTTTAAGTATGGTGTTGAAGAAGTCACATGACAGCGCGTTGCCTTGCCTGAATCCTTTTTTAGCATCAAAGATCGCGATGCAGAAGCGAGTTTTTCTTTCGTCATCCTGAACAGACGGACGAGTTTTGCAGGGATGCCAAAACTAGACAGGGCTGTGTATAGCTCGTCTCTTTAGATGCTGTCATACGCGACTTTAAAATCGATAAAATGGTGATTGGTATCGATCTGCACTTCTTGGGTTTTCTCAAGGACCTCCCGTAGCGTGAATATTTGATCAATTGTGGACTTGAAAGGCCTAAAACCGAGCTGGTAGGGTCCAGTTGACAAATGGCTTCAGGTGCTCGCACAATACGGCGGACAAGATCTTATACGCGTTGCCGTAGTTAAGAGAGTCTTCTTTCTTGTGAACCGGGCTGAGGTTTCATTCATCAGGCATACATACATACATTTGACTGATGAAATAAGTTGGTATCATCTCCTACTGCCTTAAATAGTTCGGCGGATAGTCCGTCCGGCCCGGCAGCTTTGTTCAACTTAAGTTTAGATATTGCAACCCTCACTTCATTTTGGTAGGGTGGTAGGAATTCTGGACTTTCATCATCTATATTGAGTGGTTAACTTTGCCTGACCGCGAAATTTATGTAGTCTTTGTTTTTCTATATAATCAGCTCCGACCGTGTCTCCACTACAATGTTTCCTTCTTCATCTCTACAGGTTTCTGTTCGGGTTTTGTTACCCTGTCACGTTATTTTTACTTCTTAGTAAACTTCATTCATAATTAACAACTCCTACCGCTTGCCGGCACTCTTCGTCTACCAGGAGGTTGGCTTCTCGGCATCTAAGCCACTGGTCTTCACCACTTTAAGTTGGCTGCGAAGGACTTCTCGAGAGCTTACGTGATACATGATCAACAAAGGTTCTGGCGGCTTGTTGCAATTGCAACCGCTAAACATTAAATCTCCACATAGTATTTCCCTGTTGTTGTGGTGTTTGAGATATCCGTAGACGGCTGGAACTTTGTAGTGATCCGAGTTGGCCACTCAGAATATTCCGACATCTAAAATATTTAAGGAGTGCCTTACATCGACCGCAACATGATCATTCTGGTTTACGGTTTGTTGATCTGATAACCGCCATGTTGCCTTGTGAATATTGATGTGAGGAATATATGATGTGCTATAGTAATATTACGTACCGCAGCAAAATCGATTAACCAATGTCCGTTTCCAGGCTCTGTGTCGTGTAGGCCATATTTTCTGATTGCGATACCAAAGATATCCTATTGTCAAATTTTAGTTCAATCGTTCTAGGCGACTTTAACGCCATATTTTGGACATCGCTCCTAGGTTTTGTTAAGGAGCTTGTAGAAAATTTGGTAGCGCTTATAAGACTGATATTTAAGCCAGGAAGCTTACCTAGTTATCACAAATTTCCTGGCACCCCGACAATTTAAAAAAAAAAATAATATTAAACCAAAAGTTTGAGAGATAGAGATTTAAAACCTTCACATGATATGTAGGCTCTTCTTCATAAGTTTTTCATGAAAGATTTTTTGCCAAGCCTACTTTATGTGGTTTTTTTTTCACTAAAATACTTTTTTCATCGAAAACGATCAAAAATGTATAACAGGATATTTAGCCGATATATTTTCGAATATATCACCTTTCCAATATACATACATTTCAAATTAAAACGGCAGAATATATATTCGAACAATTTAATGTATGTATCTATATCGATTTAATGTATTACCAATAAAGCGATTCCGATACATAACTCCTAATAATAACTTGTCACATCTTCAGAAGTTTCAAAATTGTCTGCAAAAACATTTTATTATTTTTTATTATTATATTTATTTATTAATATAAGAATAAATTGCCATGGCTATTAAAAAGCAAGAATATGTGTACATAAGTACATAAGTTACAGAATTCTTTTCCACTGCTTACTCTCGTACGTTTTTCAGAGCTAAAATGTTACTCAGTGAAGCATCATTTTCTGCAACCAATTGAAGGCAAGTGCTTGAATTGCAGACCCTTCTTCTGTTCCCGTATTGCTGCAAGTCGGCTCCAGACAGATTTTCGCAATCCAATCGTTTATGTCCCGTTCTTTCGAATTTTCTTTTACATAAGTGCGTAATTGACGACAAAATTATTAAAGTTTGACTTTAAATTTGTTATTGGCCCTGAGCATGGTGACTATCATGCCAGTATCACTTTTCAGTTCGCCATCCTTTAGATGACCAGTTGCATTGTCAGCGATAGAGCCTTCTTCGAAAAAATGTTAGACCTAAGAAACTGTTTTACTGTCCGCGTTGTAAATTTGATATGGTGACAGAGCGAGGTCTTTTAGTTTATTTTTAAACTTAACAAAAAACGGTTCACCAAGTTTCGGCTTATTCGACAGCCTTTCTCGACAGATTTTAAGATTACGAATTCTATTTGGTTTTGTAAAATTGGAAAACTATTCATTGCTGGCATTAAATGATTCTGGTTTTTCTTGATACTTTTGTGTAGTTCACAAGCCTGTATAATAATTTATAATTTTAATAATAGTTATATAATTTGCAACTAATTTTGTAAGCACTTCTTCTCTCCTCTTAATTCTACTTACGCTGTACTTGCCATACCCTATCGTAATGGCATATTAATTTTAAAATATAGTTTGTAATACCCCCCACAATAGTCGTCGTAGACCCCAAAAAGAATATACATTTGTGATCATCAACAAAATTTAAGACCTTTTAGCTATGTCCGTCCGTCCGTCGGTCCGTCATAAATTTTTTTATTGGAGCGAACAGTATGATACCCTTTCCATATCTCTATATGCCTCAAAGAAAAAAGCATTAAGAAGATGATGGAAAGCTTTTTATTTCATTCTATTAAATAAAAAAATGTTTTTTGAAAAAACGCCCACAAAAGTAAGCGTGCCAAAAAACCTGGTCCTGATCATAAATATATACACTTTTATGGGTCTACGTTTCTACGTTTTCTACGTCTTTTTTCGTTCGCTTCAAGTGAAATGTAGCCTTTCTACATGTTTCGCGAACATTTCTCAGAATTCGAACTTTTTGTACCCTATCCCAAGGGCATATTATTTATTTTGACACATAGTTTGTAACACCCCTTATTTTTCGTATATACCCTTAAATGTACGATCATGACCAGAACCTCAGACGATTTAGCAATGTTCGTCCATCCATCACCAATAAATAGGCCTTTAAATTTAAGCTAGGAAACTGAAATTTGGAACATTTACTCCCTATCTTTCGAATTATTATCGATATTTCAATCACGTTATTCATCAGCTTGTTAGCAGCGAGTCTTGTGGATAGTTCAGATTGGTTCAGGTTACATATCATAATTATCACGGAGCTGAAGTCGTTCAGGATCCACACAGCAAGATGGCGCTCTCCAGCTCAAGGAGAACGAAGAGTCCTGCGATAGATTTTACAAGGAAGCCAAGCCACTAGCTGCTGGCTTTGCAACCGGAACGAAGGCTCTTCGAAACAGCCAAGGAAACATAGTCACCGACATACAGGTGTATTTAATCAGCATTTGCAGCAGCTGCTAAACGGGCATCATATAGACAGAGTGATGGGGTAAGAAGAGAATCCACGTCCAGTCAATTAAGAACCAGTCCCTCCACCCAGTATAGAAGAAGTTGGCTTAGCTATAAAAAAAAAGCTAAAGAACAACAAGGCCGCTGGCTCTGATGGCGATGCTATGTCTTGCAAGAACTATCGAAGCATATCCCTGCTGAATGTGGCATATTAAATCCTATCAAACAAACTCTAAAACTCTTCTGCAATCGGCACGAACCAGTGTGGCTTCCGGCCCGGCAGATCGACCATGGACCAACTTTTCTCACTGTGTAAACCACAAGAACACACCAATGTCTTATTGTTATGCTTAAACACTGCACTTCTTTATTTATTATGTCTCGATGCTTCGATACCTAGCACACAACTGACTTCCACGCATGATAGCACCAGTGCACACATACGATCGCTGTCGCGCTATTCAGTCTCTCTCTCGCTGCACCGTTCTCCATATCCCTCCTACGTTTTTCAGCTTCAAGGTCAATCGGGAATCGCTGCTTTCGGCATTATTGGTTGCTTCTGCCGCTTCTGGTGTTGGTTGTAGAGTAGATGTGTTCAGCGAATTCCTGTTGGGTCCTGTCGAAGTCTCGGTACCTGTAAGATCTAAATGAGACATATTAGGTGTACAACTAGGCCCCAATTCTAATTGAGAAGTAGGGATTTTTTTTAACATGGCTTATATTACGTCTGAATACTTTGTTTCCAGCTTTTACCGTCACCTCACTTTTTCCCCGGTCTACCACTTCAAATTCAGTTGGATCAAAGTTGGGGGTCAGCTTGCTTGGGAATGCTACGTTTTTGACTAACACCTTATCCCCTACCCTGATTTCTGAAGGCTTAGCTCCCCGTTCCTTATCTTCCCTCTCCTTTCCCTTGTATTTGTTAATTGCGTCGCGATCTTTGGCTTCCGAATCAAGCATTGGTTCTTCTATGTCTTGTATCGAAGGGATTTTGTCACGGATCAGGCGATTGTAAATAAGTTCTGAAGGAGCTTTCCCTGTTGTACCGTGTGGGGTTACATTATACATTAGGACGAACTTTTGTATTTCATCTTTGTAGTCACTTCCGTTGGCATGAGCTATTTTTAGGCGTTTTAAAATTGAGCGGTTCATATTTTCCACCTATCCGTTTGCCTGTGGCCAATGGGGGGGTGACGTTATGAGCTCGATGGTATTCTCGTTGCAGTAGCTTCTAAACTCTTCGCTGATAAACTGCCGCCCATTGTCCGCCGTGATCACCTTGGGATACCCAAGTCTGCAAAATATTTCTTTCAAAAAGTTTATCACATCTCTGGATGTTATCCTCCTTAAAAACTTAAGTTCTTGGTATCTGGAGTAATAGTCAATTACCACCAGGATATAATCATGATTGGGAAGCGGCCCCAATAGATCCATCGCCAAGTTGCTCCACGGTCTTTCTGGAAACGTATGCCTATCCATGGGTACTGGCTGCACAGGTTTTGATACGAGTAGGCAATCCCTACAGATTTTCACGAACTGCTCGACATCTCTGTCTACCAACGGCCACCACACTTTTGAACGGACTCTTCTCTTCATTACCGTTTCCCCAGGGTGGCCCTCGTGAGCAAGCTCCAAAACTCGTGATCGCAATGTTACCGGTATAACAATACTAGATCCTCTCAACAAGATATTGCCTATAGTACAAAGCTCCAGTCGAAAAGGAAAATAATTGGTCGGCGTCTTTGAGCCCCATGTATCATTCTTAACGTTAGACACTGCTTCCATAAGTTCTTGGTCGACCGCATTATCAACACAGATCTCTGATATAGTGACTGCTTTGGGGATGGATTTTTCAACTATATTGAAAATGTTATGCTCCCCTTCTTCATCGAAAGCGTCGGAAGTTTGTATCTTACAGAGCCGTGAAACGGAATCTGCGATGTTAAGTTTACCGGGCTTATATATTACCTTAAACTTAAATGCCAGTTTGGAAAGTTCCCCAAATGGCCTTGCCTACCACATCTACTGCACTCATCGTCTTCCTTTCTGCCCTCATGCCGAGAAGATATTTTATTAATATATGTACTTGAAGTTGGTGGTAACATCACTTCAGATTGATTATTGATCTGTTCGTAGACCTGACATATTTCTGTGATTTCCGCCAAGGAATATTCTTTTTCCAGCAATCTTTTTTTTAGATCGTTTGGTGCCCACGAATCTATGATCTTATCCTTAAGGCATAGGTATCTCATTTTTCTTTACCAATTCTTTTCTCTTTAGCACAATTTAATGCGACTACCTTTTCCAGCGAGACTATTTACCGTAGCAATGCAACGTTTGTTCTGTTTTGCACAATTCAATGTGCGGCTTTTCCTCTTTTTTTTTTTGTCTGCTGCACAATTTAATGTGCCTTCGTCAAACTTCCAATTTAATGGAATGCCATAAACAGTTTAGTGTTACTCCATAATATATTTTTTTTCCCAATCCAAATGTCAAAACTATAACAAAACAAAACAACTGAATAATTCACATTTATCAAACACTTGCAACATATTTATGTATACATATGTGATTATATATTATTTATACAAATTTTTATTTATAAAAACAATGTTTTTTTTTTTTACCTCGTCGCCAATGTGTAAACCACAAGAACACACCAATGTCTTATTGTTATGCTTAAACACTGCACTTCTTTATTTATTATGTCTCGATGCTTCGATACCTAGCACACAACTGACTTCCACGCATGATAGCACCAGTGCACACACACGATCGCTCTCGCGCTATTCAGTCTCTCTCTCGCTGCACCGTTCTCCACACTCACTAAGGTAAATCCTGGTAAAAACCCACGAATATAAAGTTGAGACACACCATCTTTTTATCTAAGATGATATCGTATTAGGGATCCGGCGAAAAATTACCCTAGGAAACCGCTGCTGCCTCGATTTGGCGAACCAAATGTGTTAAAAGCTATTTATTCGAAAAATAATGTGTTTGCTCTAAAGAGCCCTTATTCTGGCAATTCCGTTATACTGCGCAGAGTTTTGGACAATAAGCAGGAGAGAAGAGTAAATACTACGGTCCTTCGAAAGAAACAATTTTAGGCGGATATTTGGTTTTGTGTGCGAGAAGGGCGAATGGAGAAAAAGATACACCCGCGAATCCTATGCGCTGTACCGAGATGTGGATGTATTCCAAAAAGCCAAGACATTTTGGCTCGGCCACATCGACCGAGTTTCAAACACTATGCCATCTCGGATTCCAGAGTGCTTGGTCTGGAAAATTGGAAGCGTGCCCGGGATCGTAGAGTATGGAGGGCTGCCTTTTCTCAGGCAGAGACTCTCACGTGTAGGGAGCTCGCTAAGTAAGTAGAAGTCGTTTCGATAAATTATTTTATTTTCTTTGAATCAATTTGCTTATGCGTGAGGCTTAACTGAATTGTTTTTTCATATGCATGCAATAATGGCATAGATTGTAATCGTATGATGAATAAACACTGTACCGACATTAAGGAAATTAAAGGATTAGAGAAAAAGACTAGATGCCAATGCACGTTGGTTTTTAAAAAAAAGCTCAGAGCCATGCAACTTTTTATTTAAAGAATAAAATGTCATATTTAATCAAATTCGTTCTGCAAATTGTATTAAACGATTTTCTATGCTATATCTTATATATCAGAAGTTATGTTATTTCCCCAAAACATAACTTGACATTGGTGTGATGATAGAATCCCCTTCAGGACATTTTTTTCGGAGTATTTTTTTGAATAAATCAACCAAAAATAATTGTTCGATTGCTAAACGGGATTAAAACATAAGCTAAAATTAGCCTCTCCCAAACAAATATACGAGATTTTAACAGACTTTTCCATGTTAAGCATGGAACCGAATATTCCTAATTCAAAGAAATCGCGGCAGGAGTTCCACAAGGAAGCATCCTGGGTCCGATTTTATTTCTAATCTTTACTCGAGATATTCCGCAGGAAAAAGGCACAACTGTAGCGACGTTTGTGGATGACACCGCTATATTGGCCGTGAGTAATACGTTTAAACCAGCAACAATTAAGCTTCAACGGGCTATCAACAGCGTTTTTGAGTGGACAAAGACTAAGCGTATTGTCCTTAATGAAACAAAATCTACGCATGTTAAATTTACTTACAAAAATGTAACTACGCTACCCATTTTCATAGACTCCGTAAAAAATCCGTACGCAAAAAAAAGCCAAATATTTGAGAATGACACTTGCTGCGAAAATAAAATGGAAATCGCACGTAAAAAAGAAACGGGAAGAGCTCGTTATTAAATATAATCAAATGCATTGGCTGCTTGGTCGGTTTTCCAAACTCAGAATGCAAAGCAAGCTGCTTTTATACAAGCAAGTTCTGAAACCGCTTTGGACGTATGGTATACAACTTTGGGGTTGTACGAAAGCAAATAACATCAAAATTTTACAAACTTTTCAAAACATATTTAGCCATAATTTTTTCCAACATATCGCCCACACGAAGTTTTTGGCCACGCCTACTTTTTGGAGGCGTTTTTAAAAAAATCATAAAATGCTATCCATCATCTTCTTAATGCTTTATTTTTGAGACATATAGGGATATGGATAGGGTATCATACTGTTCGCCCCAAGCGGACTGTAGCCTTTCCTTATGTTTTTTTCTTGAATATAATATTTAGAAAATATTCTCCTTAACATTTAACCTATCCAATTTTTTTTGTCATGCACACTTTTTAAAGGGTGTTTTTTTGTTAAATGACCGTTTTTATGATTTTATTATGGAAAACTAAACAAATTTTATCCATCGTATTGGAGGTTTTCACAAATTACGATGTGTGAATTTATAATTCAGTCTTTGTTTGCCATTTTCAAAGGACAAATTATGGCACAAACCCATGACCTACTTGTCGCAAGTGTAGAATTTACAATTTAAATGGTTATTTGATTGATTTGGTTGTTAGTAAGGTGAAACTGAAAAATATTTTGCGTAGGTAATAATTTTCTTTTATCTTATTGTTAGACCATTTTGTGTCTCTTGTGTTTGAGCTAGCACTGAATCCGTTTATGCCTACCACATTTAATTAATATTTGTATCACTTATACTTGCACTAGATGAGTTAATTTTTTGTGACGCACTCCACGACAAAGATCTGCTAGAGTATGATGAAAAACAAACCTATTTAGGATATTATTTTTATAATGTATTGATGTATGCATGTGGTGGTATTTTAAACCGAATCTGATTTCATATTACAATACCTACTGCAATCATTAAAACTCATACATACATTACTGATTATACTCTAGGTACGCAATGTCGAAGGGGTGTTCATACATGAACCGAAGTTAATATGGGATTTGCTAATTTATAACTTTCATTGCAAACCAAGTTTTTCATACATGTTTTTCTCTAAGATACTGTATTTTTAACTCGTAACAGCCAACACTGCTTAAGTTCATTAAAGCAAATTTAATACTTTTGTTGAACAAATATAAAGTCTATTTTCAACTCATAACACTGGATTAAAATTTTAAATTAAATTAATTAAAAGGGTGGACCTTTGGGACAATATCTAAATGGCAAATTTAAACCACGTTTATTTGAAAACAATATAATCTTCCTATTAACTCTACAGCCATTACATAAAAAACACGGAAACGAAAATCATTTAAATAACACTAAAAAAGCTCAGATCGAAGTTATAATGTTTAATCGCGTTGCAAAAGTCGGTAGTCAGTCTCTAATGGAATTGCTGAAACAACTTGGAAAAATTAATAACTTTGTCGCAGCTCGAGATAAGGGTAAGCCTCATGAAACTGTTTTGCTAGGTCCCATTGAGCAGAAGAAACTTGGAACAGAAATAATATATTCCCATGCACAACCATATGCATACAGTCAGCATGTAGCTTACTTAAACTTTACGCACTTACATCTACCAAAACCGATCTATATTAATCTTGTAAGAGATCCGATTGAAAGAATTATCAGTTGGCACTATTATATTCGAGCACCTTGGTATTACAATGATTTAAAAATTAAATTGGGCAACCGTGCGCCCCCATTTCCAAGTCAGGAGTTCATGGATATGGATATTGATTCTTGTGTTAAGAAAAACGACGTTCATTGCCAGTTTAACCAAGGTGAAATAAACAACGCCGTTGGAGATCATCGGCGGCAGACGCTGTTTTTCTGTGGACAAAATCGAGTTACATGTTTGTAAGTACTGTAATGTATTTTTAAGATTTAAATAATAGAGTAATATAATACTTTAAATTAATGTATTTATGAAGGCCATTTAATACCGATCAAGCTCTTCAGCAAGCCAAACGTAATGTAGAACAGGAATATGCCGTGGTAGGTACTTGGGAGGATACAAACATAACACTTAGTGTTTTCGAAGGATATATACCGAGGTTTTTTAAAAATGCTAAAATCGCGTATTACCGTAAGTTGTCCACATTAATATTGGGATTAAGACTATTGTAGTTAAATTTTCAGTGGGACAAGAGAGACTTGCAAGTGTCAATAAAAATAAAGTGAAAAAGACCGTTAGCACAGAAATTCGAGAAATATTAAGAAGAAATTTTACTAGAGAAATTGAATTTTATGAGTTTTGTAAACAGAGGCTTTACCGACAATATGCTGCGATAAGTCCCCAAGTAGACGTCGAAGATGACTACGTGCTGCTTCCAGAAGTGAAATAAGTCATAGTTGTAATTAAATATTATTTAAAATATGTATTGTCTTTCGTTTATTCAAAGTGATTTGAGTTTATTTTGTTTTCTGTCAATATAATTGACATTAATGTGAATAGAAGATTAATATAGATATATTCAAACTATTATATTGTTGTTGTATTTTTATTATTTCAAACCTTCAAACCGACATATAAAACATTGTAAAGCACTCCACATGCATGTATAACGGCTGATGAATTAAATTTTGTGTTTCACTGTACATTCGAATTTTGATTTAAGGATGAAATGATGGTCACTCATAAGAAAAATTTATTTTAAATGCCCAAAAACATAATTTTTCTTTATAAGCTTAGAGCCATGTAGCTTTTTGTTTGGCAAATAATGGATATTTGGCAGCTACCAAGTTTGGTAGTGCTGTCCATTACCGGCAGTAGTGTTTCTCACTCACCTTCACCTTGCGTATTAGACTTGTGTGGCACATGGCCACCAACCAACCATTACTCATACAAAAATGATGGCTATACATGCAATATACATTGTTGTCAAAGGGCACAAAGGCGGCACGGGGCCAATGGGGCCCTTTGTTTTTGGAAAGGAATATAAAGACACACTAATTTAAATTTTTAATTTTATTCAAACGACATAATAGTATAACTATTAAAGATAACATATTTCCGAGACTTCATATTATTACTTAAATATAATGTCTTTGCTACTTTTCTCCTTTACAGTTGACTCTCGAAAATTTGAAAATCAATAATTTGGATCTCTTCATAATTTGAAATTTTTTCCCGGTCAAAAACATACTAAGTGCACATAGTACAGTTTTGTGTTGTATGTATATAATAAAAAAAAATCCCATAAAATATAAAATATTTTGGTATGCATAACTCAAAAATGTAATATTTTTACTTAGTATATTTTTGCATGGAACCATCGATATACTCCCAAGGGTATACTGTTTTAAGCCTAAAGTTGATGGAATGAAGCACATAACATGAAGACACTGACCTTCTTAACAAATTTTCCACACAATTGCTTTTCGCCATGCCTACTTTTTGGGACCTTTTTTAACAAAATTTTTTTTGCCTCGAAAATATCTTTAACAAAAAAAAAATGTATACCAAAATATTTTTACAATACAATTGTCAACATTCCACTAACAAAAAAAATTTAAACTTTGGTTTTTTTTTTTTCTTGAATATAATATTTACAAACCACGTTTTTGGCCATGCCCACTTTTTGAGGGTTTTCTTTAATTAACCTTTTTTATGAATTTATTATAGAAAACCCAACAGATGTTATCCATCGTGTTATCTATGCATTTTTTGTGGGGAGGAATATGGATAGTATGAATGAATGAGTGTGTTGGAAAAATCAAATAGGAAGGTCAGATTGTGTAGACTTAAAGTTCAACATTCTCCCCCGCGTTGAGATCCTGGAGCACAAATACTATGTTTTTTGGATTAAGAGCTATATTCTTCTTTCTACGTTGGTAAAATATGACAAAAATCAGCAACAAAACAGCAAAAAACGATATTTATCCAATGGTGTATTGATGTATGTCATTAGTTTGGTAGGTTTTGTTGAGTTTTTGATCAGCAATCTTCTTAATTAATAGGGCTACGTCATCACCTCCGCGAATGATGGATTCATTTACTTCAATCGTCTCCTAAAGTTTATCTTGTAGTGATTTTCTAAGTGGTATTCTTAAGAGCTGACTAAGGTTTAGAGCTGGTAAAAATGAGAAAGATGAGTTTGCTGTGTAGAAATTGTGAGAATTGATTATCATTGTTGGTTGCTTTATGGCACAATTTTGGGCTAATTTTAATGGTCCTACTCCAAGTAACTTGGTGCTGCTTATATCGGATCCACACACTGTAGAAATAGTTTCTTCTTGTTGAAAGGCGAATATTCAGTGATTCGGGTTGTGTAATTAAATCCACATCTATCCTGGACTGGTGGTTTTGATGGTAGAGAAAGGTGATAAATGTTTTCTGTGATTGATCAAATGTATTTCAAACTGATTTTCCACAGAATGTCTGTTATAAATTGTATGGCGTTGCTTGCAGATATATTTCCGCTCATTGATTTGTAGACGTCCTTGGTATTCGACTTGTGAAACTGGAAGGTATTGGTCTCTATATGGGGTTATGCCCAGAAACGATGTCGATGACTGTACGAATACGAAAGAGCCGTTGTGTGGAGCAGGTAACGGTATCAGTTTGAACAGCCGGAAGACTTGGTTGCCTAATAGTAGTAGTTTGGCGAGAAACATTAATGCGGTCGAGGTTACACGGACCTTCGCTCTTAAAAGTTCGTATAACTTTGGTAGGTTGTGCTCATCGTATCCAGGAAGAGTAAAGTTGGGGTGTATGTCTTTCCGGATTTGGTTGAGCTCCTTGGACAGCTGTCTTGGTGATAAAAGGAGTTAACTCATTCTTCCTTGGTGAGTATCAGTAACTGCCTCGAGAATCGCTAGTTGAGTCCGTTGAAATCTTACTATAGACACATAAATTGTAATTGAGGTAAGTACTTCTGCTTATATAACGTTCAAGGCTTCAGATTGTTGTACTAGTTGCATGATAATTGGGTTACAAGTGATAGTTGGGTGTCGTTGCAAAGTTTCACATTTTTGTTTCAATCTATTCACGCCATCTTTGAGTCCCTTATACTCGTGCCAATAGTTGGACATGTTGATATAAACGAAGAGATTCCAATCATCAGTGATTAAATTAGCTTCACCTAGGTCTTCGAAGTATATTCCAGGGTTGTCATGGAATGTTTTAACTTCCACCGCACCTTGTGGTGCTGTGTGTCCTAAAGCTGTTCCAATTATATAAGCCCATTCAAGTGGCTTTATTTTTGCTTGTTGAATTGTAGAAGATTCTGAACGTGCCTTCACTACGTGAAGGTAGTGAGTAGACTTTAGCTATGGATCTTCGTACTTCTCCATTAGATGTCTTGATATCGACTACCCATCCCCTTCCGTCGTGACCTGGAAGTGTCATGATAACTCTTCCCATTAGCCATTTTAGAGGAGGCAGGTTGTCTTTCTTTATTAGTACAAGGGTTCCTCGTTGGATATCTTCTTGAAGGTGCTTCCACTTATACCTCTGCTGGATATCTCGCAGGTATTCGCTGCTTCATCTACGCCAGAACTCTCGGTGTATTGATGTTACCAGATTCCAGCGTGCTACGTGCCTGATGGAAGATGTCTTGTAATCTGTTTCGATGATAGTTGTCAGTGGTGCACCAATTAAAAAATGTCCAGGTGTGAAAACCTCTAGATCATTTGGATCTGAAGAAATCGGAGTCAATGTTCTTGAATTGAGAACAACTGCTATTTGCGGAAGACCAGTGGTGAATTCTTCTTGTGTTAAAGCTGCACCAGAAAATGCCCGTTTTATGTGGTGTTTAGCCGATTTGACCGCGATTTCCCACTAACCTCCGAAATGGGGTGATCTTGGAGGAATCGACGCCCACTCGATACAAATTTCGGCGCAGTGGTTTCTTTATTCGCAGAGATTGTTGAGTAAACTTCGTTTAATTAATTTCGGGCTCCCATGAAGCTCGTTGCGTAGTCTGAAAATATTTTAGCTGGACATCTCCGTCGCGCCACGAATCGTGTTAGTGCTCCAATAAATGCTTGTGTTGTGAGATCCGTTCCAGATCTAATTCCAGATGTACCGCCTTGGTAGAAAAGCATATGAAAATAGACACATATGCTTTTGTTAGGTTTTACCATAGATTTTATAATGTATGTAGACTGGGCCAAGAAAGTCTACTCCTATATTTCAAAATGGTCTTGACGGTTGAACTCTTTCGGGGGGCAATAGCCCATTAATTGCTCGATACCCTTTGGTTTTTTTTTCGAAAGCAGCGTATACAGTTGTATAAAAAAAATCCAGTAATATTCTCTTGATGCAACGAGTAATGCTTGCGGTACTGCATGTAGATTATCGTAATGCAATGTATGCAAAAATCATTACTAATCTGGTAAAAACATGAGAGCATGCTAGAATAACTTGATGGTTGGCATCATATGGGAGACCTAACGCTTCCAAACGCCTTTTCTCATCTAGGCATGGTGATAATGATCTCAGGCAGCTTTTTTATGATACTTGTCCGCATTTCTTGAGTAACTTCATCTCTTCCAAAAATGTTGTTTCTTGTAAATGTGTATTTATAACAGTTTTGGCTGCTTTTAGTTCTTGTACTGACAGAACGGTGTCCAAAAGCCTGTAACTTCTTGCTCTTTTGAGAATACTTAAGAATCTTATGACATATGCTGTTATTTTTTGTAGTGTTGAGAAGGAATTTCGATAGTTGATGTGCTCAAGAAAGTCGATTCCTGTATTCGCTGCTGCTAAGACTGTTTTCATTTTCTTAATTCGGGCACCTCTTCTTCTTTTATCAGCTGCGGCTGTGCTGGCTAGTCATCTCGACTTTGTTGTAAAAATGGGGGTATATTCTTTCACAAATTTTAACAATTGTGTCATGAGTTTAGCGGCACATAACTTCAGACGGGGTATATATAGTCTTTTGTTTGATTGGTGCTACATGGGATTCTGAGCATACCAATTGTACAATAACTTCTCCTCGATGATTTGTAGACTTCAGATAGACCACGGCTCCGTATGCCCGCTGAGAAGCATCGGAGAAAGCATGAAGCTCCGCACATGTTGAATCTGCTATTATTATGTGAAGTGGTATCTTTAGGTTATTGAGTTGGAGCAGGCTCTTCCTAAAGTCAGTCCACTTAGTGTGCATCGACATTGGTAATGCAGCTTCCCAACCTAATTTTGAGATCCATATCTCTTGTATGAATACTCTGGCTAGTATAACTACTGGACCCATAATTCCCATTGGATCGAAAATATGAACAGTGTCCGCCAATATTGATAGTTTATTTAATATTTAGTTTTGATAAGGAATTGATCCGGTAAAAGCAACCTGGTCATACCAAGAGTTTTAACTGATCCTTTCTTTTGAGCGGGTAGCACATTTTCCGCTTCACAGTCTGCCTTGGGTATATCCGAAAGGAGTGCTGGTATACTGGAACGCCATTTTTGCAGATGAAATTGTCCTTCTGCTAGTAAACCTGTAAGCTCCTTCTTCATGTGAAGAGCTTCATTTAGGTCGTTGGTGCCTGTTAAGATATCATCCATGTAGATATCTTTTTGAATAATGGTCGCTGCCATCTGCTGTTTCAACCAAATCTCGAAGACATCTTATCGCTAGGGGCAGATTTAGTTCCTTAGGTAACGCTGTTTAGCTGATAAGCATTCAATATTTGGCTATACATCTTGGAAATGTCGGTCGTAAATACATACGTATGGACTCTGATGCGTAGAAGAATGGAGAGTAGGTCATTCTGCAATGCTGGTCCAGTGTGCCAAATATCGTTGAGAATCTTTGAGAATCCATCCAATACCACCCGTAACTTTGTGGTACTGCTTTCTGGCCTCAGGACGTAATGGTGTGGTAGAAAGAAATTAGGGGTTTTTATTGATTTTCCATCAACTTCTTTCATATGACCTAATTCGATATATTCCGTCATGAACTCAGAATACAGTTTACTCAATCTCTTCTCCAAGTTAAGAAATCTTCGAGTAGCTATTTCCCTGGATTCTCCAAGACTACTTGGGTTATGCTTGAATGGCTTGAGAATATCCACTTCTTGAGGTTGGTTAAACATTTGATCGCCTAGTTTGATATTTGTTCGTAGCCGCCATTGCCTTTTTTGTTGGTTTTAGTACCCAGTGCCTCCAATGATTGGAATCTAGTCTCCAAAAATGAAAGGAACTCATGGAAACTTGGTAGCGCCTTCGGTTTCTTCAGGGATTGTTCCCAAATAGTCAGTGCGTTTCGATCCAACTCCCTCAGAAGTATATTCATTAAAGTATATTCATTTCAAAAGTCGTGTCGTGCAATGATTTTATTTGACTCGCTTTTTCGTGCTAAATGACGGGCTGAGTCATAAGCTTATTTATTAAAGCGGTGACTAACAGCCGTGTATTTTCATACCGCTCTGTGATTACCATCAACGCAGCAATATAGTTGGCGTCAGAAGTTGTGAAGTGCCGAATAAATTTCTCGGCTTCCCCAGTAAGTGTTGTCTTAAGATAGAACAACTTCTGGCAGTTAGCGATTGGTTGATTGTGCACTAATTCAGTGAACAAGACACTATATTGTCGCCACTGTAGGTAGTCCCCATCAAACTTCGGTAGGGTGATTTTAGGTAAATTCAATGTGGCGCTGGGCATGCTTATTGCAGATGTCGATGTAGCTTGGGATGTCATTCGATGAGTTGTTAACTCTTCTACTCGTGTGGATAACGCAATCATATTGCTGTTTGCTTAATCCTCCAAAGAAATATATATCCCTCCAATTGGTATTCTTTTGCACGAGTGTCTTCTAATAGTTCTGCGATTTGTTGATGTATTTTCTCTATTTGGCCCCAATATTTATTGATTATATTTAACTGCAGCTGACAGAACGTAGTAGTCCATGCTTCCATAGACCTTTCGTCAAGCTTGGTACACACACGTTGCAATATTTGTGCAATCGACTTCTGCCGTCGAACAATTTTTACCACCTCGGGTATCGGATTGATGCCTGCTCTTCAGCTGATCCAGACATAAGTTGCTTGCCGCTAGTGGGATTCGCATCTTTGTCGTCTGGAATTGAAAGCAAATATTTCTTTATTACTTCGTAAATCTGCTTTACCTTAGCGAAGGTGTTGCATTGCATATAGGGTGTGTCAGCCTTGAAAGAATCTTTCACTCGTTCATGATTCTCGCTTAACTCCAGCCATATGCCTATGCCATACAAGGAATCAATTTCTTGTCCCGGTATGAGATTGTTTTCTTGTCGGAACCATCTTTTCCAATGTTGAGCTGCAACTTCTGCAGTTCTTCCGATAACGCCTTCTGCCTGGCGATGCGGAATACTTCAATCTCATCTATGACTCTAGTTATCCGTTGATATATATTGTCGTGTTGATACCAGTGTTGTAGCCCTGGTTATGCTTTGATTTACTCTGATCCAAAAGCAAACAAAAACTACAAAGAAACCAATATTTGAAGCCCTGGTTACGCTTATTTTGAATAGACTGATTTGCCCCTTACCACTGGTGGGGGAAGCAAGATCACGTCGGGGTCACCAAAAATGAATAGATCTGTTTTGATTTATAAACAAACACTTAGACTGATATGTGGCAAGTGATTTTATTTACAAATTTCAAAAGCTTAAATACTATTTTTCTTACACCTAGATCATGGGAATACAATTTTAGAGTTGGGAAAATTGGGAATTTGCTTATCAGCACCAGACGAAATCCGATGCAATGTCTGGGATTGGGGCAGGTATCTATTTTATTGTATGCAATGTGGGAAACTTAATGTGCTTAAGGTGAGAATATTGAACCGTGCATATGGGAATGAGTGTGTTGGGAAAATCTAATAGTAAGGCCTATTCCCTATTTCTGCTCTTTATAACATTTTGAAAATAAAATTATAAAAAGCGAAAGCCGAGCATCGGCCCCTTGATGATTGGCACCGGGGCGGACCCCAGCGAAACAAAAATATTTAATAGATTTCCTATTCCCTATACCCCCTTTGGGTAGGGGTTAGACTATACCCGATGTAGGCATGCCTGTCGTAAAAGCCGACTAAAATCTACCTCCGTATACAGAGTATAATAACGTATACAAACTGTGAGATATAATACTCCAGGTGGCAGACCAGTTCTACTGGAAAATCCATACTCTTCGGAGGCAGGCTCTACGGATTCTGGAAAGAGCCATTAATTGCAATCTTTTGAACTTTCAAGATTAGCAAAAGGGTATTTAGATCACCTCCTGATGGTGCCACAATAAAATCATAAAAATAAGTTCTACAACGCCGAAAAACTTTTCGAGCGTACCGCGGGCTCGACGAAAAGTAAAAGCTTCGGGGAGGAAAGTAAAAAGCTTATGAAATCGAACTGCTCTACAATGATCTGAAAGCCGAGTTAGACAAGCCTAAAGTCGAGAATAAGGCACCTAAAGAATACTTGACGCAAAAGCACTCTGAAGGTAAAACGCTCCAGATCGCCGCGCCTACTTCACGGATGTAGAAGAGTTAGAGCGCGAAACTGATTCGACTAAGCGGAGACCACGTAAGACCGGCTCCTCACCAGAAATTGTAGTGATTAAAGAAAGTCGTAAAAAGTTTTGAACCAATAAAAATGCAACAAAGACGCAAGACAAAAATCTTAGAGATAAAGTTTACCTTCAGCCGCCAATTAATGTTATCGGAATAACGGACTACGGCAAGCTTTATAAATTTCTTAAGGAAATCTTAAAGTCCATATTCAAAGTAACATCTTTGAATAATAATGTGTGGAAAATCCATGTTAGCAACCCCGACAGTTACCGCGTTTCTGAAAAACGAAATGCCAATGGTACACTTACGAATATAAGTCAGAAAGGCCACACCAAATAGTGGCCAGAGGACTTCATTCTTCGTGCTGCAAGGGCGACCTTTTGCAAGACCTTAAATCCAAAAGCTTCAAAATTATCGACGCAATTAATCTAATTAAAAAAAAGCGAAAAACTGATATAGATGTCGCGGATATCCGCTATTCATGCCAAGCTTCGAAAAGTCAAAAGACATTTTAAAAAATTACAATTTAAACAGTATTCTTAACATTGTAGTTAAAATTGAACCGAAGCGTAAAACGCCTAGACTCATCCCTCAATGCAAGCGTTGTCAGGGGTATATCCACACAAACACATATTGTCAAAAAGAACCGTGTTGCGTTAAATGCGACGAGAAACATATGTCTATAGATTGCGATCTTAAACAACCGGATTTACCAACCTGCATAAACTATCATCCAGCAAACTTTATCGGTTGCGAAGTAGCTAAAGAGCTTCAAATCAGGCGCGATAGACAAACAAATTGCAAACCTAGAAGAGGTACAAATAAATCAATTGAACAACGAAAAAATGTCTTAGCTGCCGAGAGAAAGACATTTCAAATATAAGTCGTCGACTCCCGGACCGAAGTCTAAAAAAATGTCCAAACCGCAGCGAGAAAAGATAATTAATAGTAAAGTATTCTCAAAACCTCGGCTATAGATATACGCTGAAGTGGCGTTCCAAGGTTATAAGCAAATTGATGCAGAGGGTGACCCAGTCGAACAAGTCTTCTCTGCAATTCTTGCTAGACTGGTAGATTTAATGCAAAACACGGTATGCAATTTGGAGTAGACTTTTACTTTAAAGCTGGGAAGTGGTATAGAAGATTTTCCACGGGCAATGTAGACGTTTCCTCCTCGCACCTGCAGCTTCTGCAGAAGTAATTTGCAAAGAGCCCTAGCCTTTTAGCCAAGTTTCCTATGATGCATTCACTGGTTAAAACTTTGACGAGCATCTGGATTTGACTTCTATTAAGAGAGACTAGGGACTTTGATCTTTTGTTGTCAACAACAAGCCACAGACTATGGGTTATGACGCAACCGTTCGTGTGGCTCCATTGTTCCTTAACCAATTGTGTGGCGCCGTCAATAAAAGTCTTAGCAGTGTTGAAAGGCGGTAAAACCTCTCTATCCGCTAATAGAGGGCTCATATCAGAGCCGTATCTGGCCAATTCGTCCGCTTTTTCGCTCCCATCCTCCCCACCGTGTCCAGGAACCCAGCAGTGTAGAACTGAGTGATGACGTATAGCCTTAAGTGCCGTGAGGCAATCTGTAAATTCGCATTTACAAGGTTGGAGCTTTAGTGCTGCTTGACTATCCACACAGATGGTAATTTCCATTGCTGGTAGTCCCATCGATAAGATAGTCTGTGCTGCTTTCTTAATCGCAGTGCAGTGATCAGTCAGTCGAAACAGCTGGTTGGTAGCCAGTGTTTCTTAGAATACGCCAGCTCCTGTACCGTTTTCTGTTTTTGAACCATCCGTATAAACGGACATACCTTTAATGATGGTGCTGGGTGAGTTCCAGTCCTGTCTTTAGGGTAGAGTGATTATGAAATTTTTTTCTAAGTCATACCTGGGTGTCTCGTAATCGATAAGTTACATGAAGCCCATCCGATCAAAGATGTCAAGTATGCTTGAGTGTCCGTAATAACCAGGCTTCCAAGTTTTGTTCTCTCTTAATCTGAGAGCGCCTTTGGCTGCCATGTTCTTAGTGTATAGCCCAATAGGTTGCAGGTTTAATAGCGTTTCCAGACCTAGTTGCGGTGTGGATTTAATTGCACCTGTTATACCCAAACAAGCGATTCTCTGCACCTTATTCAGGTTCTTAAAAAAAGATTTGGTTTTAACCCTCTCCCATCAGACAACTGAACCGTAGGTAAGAATGGGTCTCACCATCGAAGTGTACAGCCAGTGCACAATGTACGGTTGTAAGCCCCAGTTTTCCCAAAGGTTTTTCTACATGCATAAAAAGCATTAAGTCCTTTCTTCAATCTTTCGTAAGTATTCCGTTTTTAGTTCAATTTGGAGGTTAATACCACATCCAGGTACTTGGCCTCGGTTGAAAGATTAAGTCGGACACCTTTAAGCTTCGAAGGGTCCCATTTCAGTACCTTATATTTCCTGATGAACAGTATAAGTTTGGTCTTTTTCGGATTAACCGCATAAGCGACTATCTTAATACCTCTGCTGACTAGAGATACTCGGGGTTTTTGGGAAGAATTTTCCGGAGCCTTGTCGCTTCTGTGGTGGATTCAATGCCGGAGCAGTAGTTTCCCCAGTATATTCCCTTGGCTGCTCTAGTTTTCTTTTTAAACTCGCTGTTGCGATATTCACTCCAGTCTTCATTGGTTTTTTGTCAGCTTGGCTCTATTCAAAAGTTTTCCGGTTTTGGTCCTAAGAAGTCGTAGTTCCCTAGTCCACCCAAGCCGCGTGTGGTCTTTTGGGAAGACGACTTATAGGGCAGGATTTTTTAAAAGACTCAGTTAGGGTCCTGGTGAGAAGATTGACTGCTTCGTTGAAGAGTGTCGCTTTCGACAATGTAAAGGGTGATCTATTTCGAGGTTCCCTACTTTTTAAAGAAAAAAACACAGAAAATTCAAATTTAATGGAGAATGTTTATTATCATTTGAAAGAACATTCTTTGGCATTTATTTTTTGAAGATTATGTCTATCAAATGTTGGCCGTTGCTACGTCGCAGATGGTCCATCCGTTGAGTCCAATTTTCAATCACTCGTTCGAGCATTTCGACTGGTAACTGACGAATGACACGCGTGATGTTTTCCTCCAAGGCCTGAATCGAAGCGGGTTTGTCGGCATAAGCTTTTGACTTTACATATCCCCACAGGAAAAAGTCTAACGGTGTGATATCACACGAACTTGGTGACCAATCGACCGGCCCAAAACGTGAAATTATGTGCTCACCGAAATGTTCTCTCAATAAGTCCATTGATTGATGCGATGTGTGAGAAGTGGCGCCGTCTTGCTGAAACCATATGTCGCCGAGATAACGAGCTTCAATTTCAGGCATCAAATAGTCGGTTATCATGGCACGATAACGGTCGCCATTGACGGTTACGTTCGCACCGGCAAAATTTTTAAAGAAATATGGACCGATGATTCCACCGGCCCACAAACCACACCAAACCGTTGTTGTTTTCTGGATGAAGTGACAGTTCTTCAATCTCTTCAGGTTGCTCTTCGTCCCAAATGCGGCAATTTTGTTTGTTTACATACCCATTGAGCCAGAAATGGGCCTCATCGCTAAACAAAATTTGCCTCGAAAACGTCGGATCTTCTTGGAACTTTTCAAGAGCCCATAGAGCGAAGCGATGTCGCTAGGGAAGGTCGAGCGGCTTCAGTTGTTGCACAAGCTGTATTTTGTACGCTTTCAATTTAAGATCTTGACGTAAAATGCGCCAAGTCGTTCCATACGTCAGTCCGAGTTGCTGCGAACGGCGCCGAATCGACTCTCTACAGTCTTCGTGTACACTCTCAGCTACGGCCGCTATATTTTCTTCACAGCGTGCTGGGCGTGGTCTATTCGGTCGAATATTATCCAATAATGAATACTGGGTCTCAAAATGGGTGATGGTGTGGCGAATAGTACGCTCAGTAGGCCGATTATGTTGACCATAAGTTGAGCGAAGTGCACGAAACACATTCCTCACAGAACGTGAATTTTCATAATAAAGTTGAACAATTTGTAAACGTTGTTCACGCGTAAGTCTTTCCATTATGAAATGCCAAACAATACTAAACAAAAATAACATGACACGACTCACACGTGATCTGTCAAAAAAGGCTATTAAAAAAGGTATCTCTACTTGGATCACCCATTACTTATGGGTTATTTGGAAGTCGACGTTCGATCAGCTCAGAGAATTTACTCCAGTTGGTATTGACAGCATTCCTAAAGGGGGGTTCTTTGGGTAATTCAAAGTTGATCGTGAATGTTATCCTGAAATGATCAGATAAAGAGCAGTTCGAGGAAACCGTCGAGTCATTATCCCTTAATGTGTCTACTGAGATTGCTAAAGTTAGATCGATTACCTCTTCCCCAATTTTTTTGTGATAAATAGGTCGACTACCCCTGTTGCAAATATGTTCGCTGGAGGGTAATATAAAATTAAGTATGGACTTACCTCTTTTGTTAATATTTTTTCAACCCCACTGTGTGTGATGAGCGTTGGCATCCATATTTACTGCTAAGTTGGCTCTGGTGGGGCTGGCGCACTGTACCAGGTCCCTTAGTGGTGGTGATGGGGGGCGTCTTCATCATAGGGCAGATATGCGGATGCAGGAACGAGTTGGGGCTCGTTCTTCCGGTCGCAGATCGCCACTGTCAGATTGCGATAAGAGAAAAGAAAGTTAATTGATTTCTTTATCATAATGCAACTCCTTAGTTTACCTTCACACATAGAGTGCATCAGTGTTGTAATTTTTTGACCTCAGTCCTTATATTTTGATTTTGTATAGCTACGGTTCCTGGCCTAAGGCCATGTCCACACTCTCATCCGTCATGAATAGCAGCAAGTCGACGGTGGCAGCTTGAGAGTGGTGCAAGTAGCTCTGCATCGCCCTGAGCTTCCCGACGTCGGTCATCTGTGCTGGCGAAGGAGAATTTGATATTCCCTAACCCCAATTTGATAACCCCTCCTACGGTTCTTAGGTGTGTGTCGGATTCTGGATCCACCGAAATGCGCAAGTCCCTGCCGCCACTTTTCTCCCGCGGCTTGGAGAAATCAGCCATTCGTCTACTTTTAGCCCCTTGTTCCGCAGACCAACCAGTTTTAATATATATTATTCTTCCTGTACCGGAGAAGGTATCCATACATACACAAGGGTCCGCAGAGGTAGGGTGAGGCAGGTGTGGCCTCCAATTTAGCCCCAGGCCAAACTTCTCCTAGGTGACTTTTTAGCTGCCGCACCCGACGACCTTTACTCCATTCCGCCAACCTGCGCCATCGAAGTTGCAGGTATTGTTGATATCAGGGGATTCTCCTTGTGATACCATAGCCTCCAGGATCTCTGCTTCTACCTGGCGCCATTTCTCTGCTGTAAGTTTACCATCTGAATTGCTACGGTCAATAACGGTCAATAATAGCTAGGTTGAGGTCTTCATTACTTTTAAGCTTGGCTTTTTTAACCGAGTTCCCTGATACCTCTTCGGCGCAGCGGATTCTTTTGAGGGCCTGCGGCCTTCGAGTCCTTTGACTTTTCCGACCGTTGGTAGCATTGCCTGACATTGACCTCCTTCCGCATAGGGCCCGGCTATCGTGCTGGGAGAGCGGATAAAGCAGCGGGGAGTAGGAGCCAGTGCCCTTGACGTCTCTTCTGGAGAAGGACGTTCCTCCCTCTTCTCGACTTCTGTACCCTCTTCCGTATGACCTGTTGGTTAGGCCGAATCCTCGACAGTCACGAGTACAAGATGTGTTTTGTTGACAAGACGATTCTCATTCTGGATATGCTTCCCCACCAACGCTCTATATATGCCAGAGAGCTTGCCAATATCAAGGTCTTTCATCTTCTTCAAGATTTATAGCCCCCTTTTTTATTTTGTTGAGAGGTTCTTGGATCACTGTTTCTCCTACGGGGAACGAGGTTGTTCTCCACAAGTCTGTCCTTCACTCTTAGTTGATCGCTCATCCGCTATGTCAAAGTTGAAGAATGTTTCGATCTGTCGTCTGAGCACTTGCCTGTCATTTTGGAAAAGTCGATCAATTTATCCGAGTCATACAGAGATCAGCTAAGTCGAGCTGAAAATACACAATTAATTTGCAAATACCCTTTAAGTAAGTTGGTCATACCCTTTCGGTTGACACTATATTTAAGTATACCTATACGAACACGAATTTACACAATTGGGCACTGGTTTAAATGTCTTGTTGATATATCACATATTTTTTGGTACATGAAAAGCATTTTTTTTAACAATATTTGCAATCACTTACTGGTAGTAGTAAATTGTTTTGTTTATTTACAAAAAAAAAATGCGAAACATTTTAACTTATAACAAATAAAGTTGTCTGTTGGAAGCTAGGTAGTTCAATATATAAATTCAATGTAACATAATGTGCTTATTTATGAGTTGTACTCAACTACCAAGCATTTTCAATAGAAAAATACACCCACAATATATTTATGCAGTACATTCCACCTACCTTATGTTCTCCTTCTTCTGCATACCACTTATTTTAAATTGGAAGTTAAAGCATATTTACTTAGATAACAATGTTCCAAAGCCGCCTAAGAAAACAAACAGCTAAGAGAATTCAATGACTAAACGCACAAAGTTTAAAAAATACTTCTTCTCCACTTTTTTTTTATCGATTCACGGAACCCAAATAAGTTTATACAATTAAACTTTCATATGTTGAATAAAATCAATCAACAAATTTAATATATATATATATATATAAAACCATTACAAAACTATTTATTATAAATATTTTACAACCAAACATTAATAATTTAGTAATATTTATGCAATAATACAATAAAATATACCTTTTATCTCATTTTATTTAACAAAATGGAAAAAAATACCCAAGTAGAGTAAACAACCCAAGTAGGGTAGGTACCCAATTACGAACCCCTTTAAGAAAAATTCTGACTTTGAGACGATCGCAAGAATAAACGCTAACATATTTCTTAATTATTTTTGAAGTGTATTCAACATATATTATTTTAAAATCATATGGTTAAATTAGTTTGTTACTTAATATCATCAAGATAAAACAATTTAACAACAAACAAATTAATTGACAAATTGCTAAATCGAGCCCCCTTTTCCCTAATTCGAGATCTGTCGATTCCTTAAACGAGCCCCCTGTTATATCCAAACCTGTAATTGGTTAAATGTAAAAATTTTAATTTAAATCAAACATTTTATCTTGCATGCAAATGGTTAATTTATTGATAAAAATATATCACGTAAAGTAATCAAATTAAATAAACAACACTTCATAAAAATAAATTTAAAAATCACAAAACATTATGCAGGCATTTCATTCAAAAATAAATAACTAAACTTTAAATGTTAACGCTAACAGATTATTAAAATACATTTAAATATAAATAGACATTAAAAACTATACAAAATCATTTTTTGAAAGATGTGAATAAGACCACCATGGCTCGTAAATCGAAACGTCCTATTTTTATCACTATCCTATAACGAGCCCCGGGTTTGAATTGGGAGCCCGGGGGAACCGATAAATTCGGTTCACTCCATAATAATCAAATCAATACTTGGTACAGTCAAACTAATCCAGATGTACTTGCCAACTAGCTTTTATAATGCAGTTCCTTACGAAAATCACTATATATTCGTACAACTTTTAAGAATCGCGGTAGGTAAAAACTGTTTGATTTTTAAGAAGAGACTCAGAAGAAACTTTGAAATCAAGTAAATGCAAAATTAGTTGTAAGAAATAACGAAATTTTTCCTTAAAATGTGTTTTATGAACGGCGGGATAGGAGCTTAGCTAATAACAAAAATGTAATAAGGGGGCTCGTTACTGGATAGGGCTCATAATAGGTTTATTTGCCCTATGTTCATTTTAAGGCAGATAAAAAATAGAGAACTATTTTTTATAACCGATAAAAATATACGAATTAAATTGTAACAAGTTCGTATCTATTGCGTAACTAATTTTTTGTTTCATAATAAACATTTACATTAAAATAGCTGTAAAAGTTGAATTAAGTTAACTCAACACTTCGCAACACTTCCTATTTCCTAACACATCCGCTTCATCTGTGTCAGTGACCGAAGCAAGACGAATTTTCATTGCCAAACCACCACGTACACCACTCAACATCGGTCGATGCTGCGAGTTAAAAGTGATAGGGGATTACAGAGTTTATTGTCTGGCTATTGCCTCATCTGTATCAGTGACCGAAACAAGCCGAATACGCACTATATGAATTTAACCACCCTTATCTACTTTCATTTCCTTTAGGTATAATACTATCTCGTGCGCCCGTGAGTCCAAAAATCGTCTCATATATGTCTCACGCACGCGAATGAGACTTTTCGTCAACATACATTGGTGTGCGCCCACGGAGTGAGTCGATATGAGAAGATATGCAAATCTAGATTCCGAACATAAACGGAAGCGTGCGCTTTTCTAATTTCTCGCTTAAAAACGCACGCTCGTGAACTACTCGTGATCGCGCGTTTCCGTACCCTAGTCTGTGCAGAGTGACGAAGCCAATTCAAAGCTAGAGTATTTTAAACAAAACTTCAATTGAAGATGTTATTTTTATAATGGATTGATGTATGGAGGCGATTGGTATTTCAAGCCGAATCTGATTTCATATTACAATATCTAGTGCAATCATTGAAACTCATTAATATATTACTGATTATACTCTAGGTACATACTGTCAAGTTTGGAAGTTTAGCCTTATTTCAACATTTGGCGTTATTTCACTTTGGTAAAGAGCTCATACGGAAGATGGGGCATAAGTCGTATATTTTTTAAGAAATAATAAAAATATGTTTTTTAGAGGTTGGTTTTTGGAATAGAGATAAAACTGACATTTTGTGGTCAAATCTGGCAACTCTAATGTCATTTATATTCAGTTTGGTTCTCCATTTCATCGTGAACAGGTTGACAAATGAACAACGCTTTCAAATCGTGCAAAATCGAAAATAATGGTTCAGTTCGCGAAGTTTACCGCAAGCTCATTTTGGGTTGAATGGCTTGAAACGCCATTACATCCACAAAAACTGAAAAACTGAAGAAAAACAAGAAGGCGCTACATGCCACACAGCGCACGTCGCAATCGATTTATTGAAGGAAACATTCGATGAGCGCATAATTTCGCGGAATGGACCTGTCAATTGGCCACCAAGATCGTGTGATTTGACACCATTGGATTATTTTCGATGGGGATATGTGAAATCGCTCGCCTACGCCAACAAAAGTGGTTGAAAATTGGGCCTCTAGACTTGTCTTTATTCGAACCAGCCGCGGCGGCCATATGCCCGAAATAATATTTATAGATATTTAAACATAAAATTATCCTTCCAATAAGGCCAAATTGATGGACATTAAAACGATTTTCTTGTGGTTATTTCAATTCAAAGTTCTGTACCTCTAAAAAAAACACCCTTTATATATATAAAATAGAAAACACAAAAGTATGGTATTATTTCCACATCAACATAGAAATAAGAGCACTTTTTCCCATTTAATGTTACTTCAAGTACTAAGAATCGTCGAATGCAATATGAAGGAGGCATTTTGCCCTCCATGGTCTTATTTCTATGTTGTGAAAATAATACCATACTTCTGCTTTTTCTAAATATTATATATAATAAATATATTATCTCTCAGAAAATTTTCGGAACTAATAACATTAAGCCTTATTACACATTCGTAAAGAGGAATAAAGCCATATTTGGTCTTATTTCATACACTGAATCGGTGAAATAACGCCAAATGTTGATATATGGCCTTATTTCACTTGGCGTTATTTCACGGCACCTTTTGTCGCCAGCCACGGCACTGTATGAACGACTCAAGCCGTTTTGCAGCACACTAATGGGCAAGTATCAGTGTGACTTCCGGCCCGGCAAATCGACAATTGACCAAATTTTTACACTAAGACAATCCCTAGAAAAGACCAACGAATTACAAGTCGAGACACATCATCTTTTCTTCAACTTCAAAGCTGCATATGATAACATTCATCGTCAGGAGCTCTACGTGGCGATGGCCGAATTTGGTATCCTGGCAAAACTGATCTAATTGTGCCGTATGAAGCTGGAGAATACGCGGTGCAATTTGCAGTTTGGCAGCAGCGCATCTGAACTTTTCTAAACATGTACCGGATTCCGGCAAGGGGATGCGCTATCATGTGACTTCTTAAACCTTATACAGATAGTGCGTAGGGCAGGTGTAAACATGGAATGTACTATCTTTAACCGATCTGTACAGCTACTCGGGTATGCGGACGATATCGACAGCATCGGCCGCTCCCAACGTGCAGTGATGGAGGTTTGTACGGCAATTGAAGAACAGGCGCGCCTAGTTGGCCTTGAAGTTAACGAGGACAAAACCAAGTACATGCTTTCAACAAACAAGGGAACATCTGTCTACCGGCTAGGACAAAACGTAACTGTTGCAAACCTCTTCGAGGCGGTTAGGGAGTTTACCTACCTCGGGGTTAACATTAACTCCGCAAGCGACACCTTAGAGATTCAACAAAGAATTACCCTAAGAAACCATTGCTACTTTGATTTGGCAAAACAAATGGGTTCAAAACTCCTTACTCAAAGGAAGTGTATGCTATTCAAAACTCTGATCCTGCCAGTTCTGCTATATGGTGCTGAGTCCTGAACGATAAGCAGGAGAGGAGAGCAGATACTTAACTCCTTTGAGAGAAAAATTCTTCGCAGAGTTTATGGCCCTGTGTGCGAAGAGGGCGAATGGAGGAGATGATAAACCGTGAACACTATGAGCTGTACCAAGACAAGCCGACTACATTGGCTCGGCCACATCGAGCGAATAGAAAATAATGCTCCAGCCAAGAGAATCTTCGAATCCCAGCTACCATGTTCGAAACGACAAAGAAGAGCGAACCACCGTTTCAAAGACTAAGCCATCGCGGATGCCAGAGCGCTTGGTCTGGATAACTGTAAGCAGCGTGCCCGGGACCGTAGAGGATAGAAAGCTGTTCTGTCTCTAGCAGAGACTCTTCGCGGGTCTTGAGCCCATTAAGTAAGTAAGTACCCTTTGTCGCAGCTCGAGATAAGGGTAAGCCTCATGAAACTGATTTGCTAGGTCCCATTGAGCAGAAGAAACTTGAAACAGACATAATATATTCTCATGCACAACCGTATGCATATAATCAGCATGCAGCTTACTTAAACTTTACGCACTGAGATCTAACAAGATTCGATTGAAGGAATTATCTGTTGGCACTATTATATTCGAGCACATTGGTATAACAATGATTTCAAAATGAAATTGGGCGTATATGTATATAATTCTTGTGAGAAAAACGACTTTCATTGCCAGTTCAGTTCAACCAAGGTGAAATGCAGACGCTGTTTTTCTGTCGCAAAATCGAGCTACACTGTAATTTGTTTATAAGATTTATGGTAGAAATAATAGAGGTATACTTCAATTCAATTAATTGTATTTTTAAAGGCTACGAACATAACACATAGTGTTTTTGAAGGATATATCCCGAGGTTTTTTAAAAATGCTAAAATCGCCACATTAATTATGAGATTAAAACTATTGTAGTTAAATTTTTAGTGGGACAAGAGAGACTTTCAAGTGTCAATAAAAATAAAGTGAAAAAGACCGTTAGCAGAGAAATTCGTGAAATTTTAAGAAGAAATTTTACCAGAGAAATTGAATTTTATGAGTTTTATAAACGGAAGCTTTACTGTCCCCATTTAAACGTCGAAAATGACTACGTGCTGTATTAAATAAGTCATAGTTGCAATCAAATATTTTTTAAAATATGAATCGTCTTTTCTTTTGTATTTTAATTTTGTTTCTTGGTAAATATAATTGGCATTTATGTCAATAGAAAATCAATATAGATACATATATGCAAACTATTAATATGTTGTTTTATTTTTATTATTTCAAAACTCATAGTGTGTAATAGAGGTAGTTAATAAACATATAAAATCAGTTTAAAAATTCCTGAACAAATTTTGAAACCACTACTTATTACAGTTTTTCGAAATCATGAAATGCCCCAAGGGGTCTTAACCCGGCGAGCATGAGCCAAGGTAACTTATACCCAGACCAGATAAATGCTTTGTCGGGTATGTAAATACTTAATGATTTTTTTGTGTACAATTATTTCAATTATTTTCTTTGGTTTTATGTGTAACGACAGTTACTATATATACCCGTAGAGCCAAAAAAAATATTATTTCATTTTAAAAAGAAGAAGAAGATCTCATTATCTGTATGTTTTCAGTTAATTTGTATAGTTTAGAACATTACTTTGGTCGGAATAGTTTTTTTTTAGCTTTAATTGTTTGTTCCTAAAATTGCATTGTTTATGAAGAACATAAATAAATATCTATTATTTTTCTATTAACTGACTATGTTTTATTTAATCTAAATAATAATACCTAAGTTACAAAATAAAATGATATTACAAAATTTTATATAATGAACCATTTTAGTGATACTTGAAGTCGGGGTATGTCATCCCTGTCTCATACTTGGTGTTAAGTTTTCTTACCACATGCTCGCCGCGTTAAACCCGCATAGGTTTAATTTGACAAAATTCATCAATAGGTATTTTACTGTTTCTATTTTGAATTTTATATTCTAAAGCCTGAACTACATCGTAACAGCTTGAACATGTTCCAGCTTTCAATTTGAACAAAACTCTTCAAACCACTACACTCAAAAAAAAACCTTACGGACTGCCAGATCAGGTTCAAATCAAACAACTCCAGTAGAGAAAAACAAAAAAACACTTGAAATTGAAATCAATCATTTTTTGTCACTCAGGAAAAACAAAATAAATTCCTTAAAAACACTAAACATGATTTATTTGTCACTTGATTGTCAAAAGAGCTTTTACTATAGAAACTAGCAGGAATTATGTGATCTTAACGGGATCTAGCGGTAAGTATGTAAGTTTTTTTTTGATACATGTTTTTACTATGAATTTATCGACTTATTTCTACTTTTCTTCACATTTGTTTCGATGTAGTTCAAGTAAATCTGAAAAAAAAATATTTTCGTCTGGGCATCCCTCCAAAACGGGCAATTGGGACTAAATACAAATTTACTGAAATGCGTATTAATTATTTTTCACTCCATACTATCCTTTTCTCAATAGTAAGGCAATTTTGTGAATATTCGTTTGTTACCTAAGATGTATACACACTGGATTAATTGCGCTTATATCAATTGCTTGGTCAACATAACAATATATTACTTGAATAAATGTGTTTATACTTACTTTTGCCACATTTTATATTGTCTTTCAATTTCTCTCATCTCATCTTCAAACGATCAGTAGAAATCATCTGCTTCATTCTATGCAGTAAGTAATTTTGATCATGACCAGATTATTTAATCAAACCAAATGTTATTACACAGTTTGATGAACTAGACGCCTTAAAATTGAATAATACCAACAAATCTCAGCGTGATGTTCTTCTTTTCAATCGCGTACCAAAAGTCGGCAGTGAACAATTGATAGAACTTCTTCGTCATCTGAGTCAAGACAACCATTTCAGTGCTACTCGCGCATCTTTTTCAACACCAATCCACTCACGTTTAAGCGATCTGGAACAACTGAGCATGGCTACTGCTATAGATAACATACCTAATTCAAGTTCATATTCTAGGCACGAGAATTACATAAACTTCACTAAATTCGATTTACCGAAACCAATATACATCAATCTGGTACGGGATCCCGTTGAGAGGGTTATTAGTTGGTTTTACTATAGACGAGCACCATGGACGGCTGTTTTAATGTACAAAGCAAGCAATGGGTTTCGTAAACCATCTTGGTATAGAAAAAACTATGCTCAATGTGTCCTATCTGGCAACAAAGAATGTTCGTATATACAAGACGCTGGTTTCAAATCTGAAATTGTAGATCATCGAAGGCAGAGTTTGTTTTTTTGCGGTCATAATCCAGTCTGCGAGTAAGTTAAGAAGTTAAATTTCAGATGAATTAAAAAAAAATAATGCATTTTTTTATGAAAAGGCCATTTAACAGCGAAGGAGCATTACAATTGGCAAAAAGAAATGTTGAAAATGAATATGCTGTGGTCGGATCATGGGAAGATACCAACGTAACGCTAACGGTCCTAGAACACTATATCCCGCGCTTTTTCAAAGGAGCGTTAAATATGTACTACGGTAATCGATGCTTTTGAACTATTCCTTATTCGTTTTTTTTTTATCAAAAATTTGTTCAACAGATAAAGCTGGGTTGGGAAGAACCCTTCAAAACTCTAACCCTTGGAAGGCTAAAATCGGAAATGATATAAAAAAAATCGTTCGAAAAAACTTTACCAAAGAAATCGAATTTTACAACTTTTGTAAGCAACGGTTATACAAGCAATTCTACGCTCTAGAAGCGTCTAAGCTTTTGTCCAAAGCTCCTAATTAAAAAAATGAATTTAAATATATGTGATTTCTGCCCTTAATCCCTTTTTTTCCAACATCGTTATTAACAGGAGTAAGGGATAATAGCGATCAAACATGTATTGCACTGTGTGATTCAACGTGATATAAACAATTCGACCTCCCCATTTAGGATCATTCCTAAAATACAAAGTCCATTATTTGGTGGAGTGAAATAAAGCCGAAGTTTTTAGAATTTTGCTTTATTCCACTTAATAAAAGTCTAAAGGCGCCTTTTTTAATTTTTTTGCGCTTAATTTTGTGTTGGCAAATCGAAATAATGACATACAAGTTTAAGAAATTAGAGCATATTGCTCACTTTTCGCGTTCCGAGTGAACAATTTTCCTATGTATTTTTACCTAGGAATTACAAAAATTGAAAAGACTAAGCAACAACTATTCAATGTATTGCATCTTGGAATATAGTTTCATACTCAAAGACGTGACTTTAGCTTTAATTGTACTTGAAAATATGCTCCTCAGTAGTCTAACCGGTTAATGTATTTAAATAGAAGTATAGTATTAATGTATTACTTTACCTAATGGGCTCCCGACCTCTGGGGATTTTTTGCCTGAGTCACAGCAGCCATTCATCGTCTACGGACCGGGCACGTATATTTTCTTCCTGCTTATCGTTCTGCACTCAGCACCATAGAGTAGAACTTTCAAAATCAGTGTTTTATGGAGCTTACAATTCGTCTTTCAAATAAGGAGCTTCGAACCCATTTGTTTTGCCAAACCAAAGTTTCAGCAGTTTCCTAGGGTAATGCTTCATTGAATCTCCAGTATGGTGTAAATCTCTGAGTTGATGATGACCCTGAGGTAAGTAGTGCATGTTTGGAATAGTTCGAATGAGCTGTTGCGAAACTGCATATTTGTACGCGATAAAATTGGATCAGTTTACCCGGAGTCCTCAATATAGCCTGAAAGAAAAGTGTCAGGCATATACTTTTTGATCCAGAAAGACGCTGAACTAAATTGCAGTACAATCGAGAACGAACTCCTTGTCGTTGTATGGGCGACAAACTCACAATGGAACAACGAAATTGATAATGGTTCCGAATTAAAAAACAACCTGGTTAAAGAATTTGCTTTGCTACATAAAATAAATATCATCTTTATAATTCCACTTAATCCTAACTATAATAGCAGTATTGAATGGTTTCACTCAACAATCTTCGAACACCTAAGATTACTACAAGCTTAAAAAAAAATCTTAACACTCTAGCTCACAAGGCGTATGCAATTTTAGGCTACAGTTATTCCATATATTTATTAACAAAACAAAGACCAATAAACATATTGAACGGCCATCTTGACTTTAATAACCCTTTGACACTAATTACATAAAAGAACATCAGAAATGCCTACAGTCCGCTTGCGTTGAACAGTATGATACCCTATCCATATCCCTCCCGATGGAAAAGGCGGATGACATTTTATTTGGGTTCATATAATAAAATCATATAAATAGTTTTTTTTTTTAAAAAAACCACCTCAAAAAGTGGACATGAACAAAAACGTTGCAAAGGTTAAATTTTTAGATTTTATTTCTTCTTTTTTTGCGAGGGTAAGTGGAAATCTTCCATGAAACATTTTTTCGACCGGCCGCACGTGCTCAAGATATTATGAGATTCTTGTTCACTAAAAGCACTTCCCTTCAAAATCCTTTATACTAAAACTAGGTTATTCCCTATCTAGTAGTTTAGATTTTATAATTTATATTCGCGTTTGCCAGGTAGCTTCACATCGGAGGCACCTGATTGTACCGCCAAATACACGAGGTTAAATTTTATTGCGCTAGTTGAAATGGTTTTATCCATTGTAGTCGGCGCACTAGATTCGTTTCATTTAGAATTTGTGGCATAGCGTTATTGCAATGACCATTAAGCCGTCGAGTACGTTGCTTGCTGTTTTCATCTCGTCTTCGAAGGTAGCCACACCTAAGTAGCGGTGGATATCACCGTTTCGGATATACCACGAGGTGTCAACAATTATTCTAAGTACTTTATTTTGAAAAGTTTGTAAAATTGGTATGTTACTTGTTTTGGTACAACCCCAGAGTAATATACCATATGTCCAAACCGGTCTTAGAACTTGCTTGTAGAAAAGCAGCAATGCATTTGATTATATTTAATAGCGAGCTCTTCCTGTTTCTTCTTTACGTGCGATTTCCATTTACGTTTCGCATCTTATGTCATTTCCAAATATTTAGCTTTCTGTAAGTAAAATTAACGTGCATAGATTTTTTTCGTTGAGGACAATACGCCAAGTTTTAGTCCACTAAAAAACGCTGTTGATAGCCCGTTGGAGCTTTCTCGTTGCTGATTTTACTGTATTACTTACGGAAAATATAGCTGTATCATCCGCAAATGTAGCTACACCTATATCATATTCTTCCGGAATATCACGAATATAAATTAAAAACATAAGGAAAGGCTACAGTCCGCTTGGGGCGAATAGTATGATACCCTATCCATATCCCTATATGCCCCAAAGAAAAAAGCATTAAGAAGATGATGGCTAGCATTTTATTTCATTCTATTATTAAAATAAAAATGTTTTTTTGAAAAAACGCCCCAAAAAGTGGGCGTGGCCAAAACTTTTGTATGGGCGATATGTTGGAAAAAATATTGGGTGAATATCTTGTTAAACATTTTTTTTTCGCTTTCTATCAAAATTTTCGAAGAAAACAGCATTTTAGTAAAAAATGCCCACAAAAAGTAGGCGTGGCAAAAAACTTAATATGACAAACTTATAAAGCAGGGCAGTGCCTACATATCTTGTGAAGGTTGTAACACTCTATCTCTCTAACTTTAGCTTTAAAACGGTTTTTTCTAAAATGTGGGCGTGGCAGTGGGCGTATTCAAAAACTTTTAACACTTTACCATTTGGGGACCCTAAGGAGTATATGCTTTAAATTTTAGCTTCCTAGCATAAATTTAAAGGCCTCAAAAGTTGATACGGACGGACGGACATTGCTAAATAGTCTTAGGATTTGGTCCTGATCATTAATATATATACTTTTATTGGTATACGACGAATATTAAGGGGTGTTACAAACTATGTGTCAAAATTAATATACCCTTAGGATAGGGTACAAACAGAAACGGACCCAGAACGCTTTCGTAGGAAACTCCTGGTGGTCAGGTGTTAAGCGTCGCTTTTCTTTTTTGTCACATGGAAGTTTTCCCGGCTTTGGAACCATTTAATTTTTTTGTTTTTATTTTATTTAATTTATTTCGTTAATACTTAACAACTGTAAGATATAATATAGTATGTATGAAAATATGTATGTATGTAAATATCAAAATTAATAGAATTGAAGTTATATATAAAACAAATTCAAATATTCATTTATATTTTACAATTTTATCTATATATTAACAGAAAAATAGATTTTACGGCTTTCTTTATAAATGCTGCGTTTTGATTTTCTCTTATAAAACGCGGTAAAGAGTTCAAAAGACGGATGGAATTAATAAAAAATTGAAGCTCCGATGTTAAGAATGAGTAGTGAGGGACAATTAACTAACAAGAGCTTTGCGAGTATACAATTCAAAATTTTTCGAAACAGTCACAGTACTGTGTAATGTTGGCGTATAAGGAGTATATCAGAAAGCAAACTTAAATTTCGGACATTAAGGTAGCTTTAAAGAGACATATCTAGTGGACCAGTGGCAAAACCAGATGTTCTGTCATGTCTTCTTAACCCGTAGACATAGCGCACAATACAATTGAATGCAACATTAAGCTTTCGCTTGCTTATGTAGCTACAATTGCAGTGAATTTCGCAGCCATGTATCAAAATAGGAATTACCAAAGTCTTTGCAAGAAGTAAGCGTGTTTTAACTGGTTCAAAACCCTGAGTTACTAATAAAGTGCGAAGTACGCCATATACTTTGCCGACTAGCCCTTTAATATGGTTATCCCATAAAAAGCGGTTAATGTCACTTTGCTGTGACGAAAAAAAAACGCCCCCAAAAAGAGGGCGTGGCAAAAAACTGTATATGACAAACTTATAAAGGAGGGCAGTGCCTACATATCTTGTGAAGGTTTTAATACTCTATCTCTCTAACTTTAGCTTTAAAACGTTTTTTTTAAATTGTAGGCGTTGCAGTGGGCGTATTCAGCTTATATTTAGCGTATACCTAGCTTTATGTTAAAGGCTTGAAAATTGCGTACGGACGGACGGACATTACTAAATAGTTTTAGGATTTGGTCCTGATCATATATATCTATACTTTTATGGGTCTACGACGAATATTAAGGGGTGTTACAAACTATGTGTCAAAATTGATATACCCTTAGGATGGGGTATGCAAATGTGAAAGATGAAAAGGAAAGTTATTTAAAGAAAAAGATAAGAAGAAAAATTTGATTTAATTGGTGTAAGCAATTTAAGAAACAAAATCCAACAATATTAATTTATAACCGATGATCTGGCAACGTCTTCGAGTCCCTCGATCACAGATGAGGAATTAACCAGATAGTCAACTCGAGAGCGAATCTCTCACGTTGCCTACAAGCTAAGTCGAACTGATAAGCCCCACATAATTTGCACTTATATGGACTTTTACGTGCAAATCAAATGGGAATCACGCACACATAAATCGAATTATATGGGGCTAATGGCCGCGCCCATGAAATGTCATTTTTTATAGCAAGAAGTTGGGAACAGTTGATTAATTTCAGCAGATTACAACTCACAATTTGGGTGTGTAAAATAAACATGGTCATTATGCGGTGAATATGGATTGATAAAAACATACTTACCACACAACTAATAACATAATAAAATATTATAATATTAAGAATAAAGCTGTGTTTTAACTAATTTATTCAAATTTTTAATGAAAAATAATCAAAATAATATTGATTAACGTGACTAATATATAATAAGTAAGTTCATCATATATTTTCGGTTGACAATAAATGTAAGTATAACTATACTAGCAAGGATTTCGTAGATTATGGATGGTTATATTGAAGCAGTTAAGTAACCCTACACAATTGAACACTTTAAAACGCTTTTAATAAAACGTAATCCAAATTCTTACAAATATTAATTTTTGGCAATTACTTCCTAGTAGTAAATAGTAGTAGTAGTAAATTGTTTTGTTTATTTTCATATAAAATAAAATTACAAAACATTATAACTTGACAAATAACGTCGGCTGTTAAAAAAAGTGGCCAAATAATTTAATATATATGTAACATAATGTGCATGCTTATTTATGATATGTACTCAAATACCAAACATTTTCGTGATGTACTCAACTACCAAGCATTTTCGATAAAAAAATGCACCCCCAATATATTTATGCAGTGCATTCCAGCTACCTTTTTTTCTCGTTCTTCCGTCTATCGCTTACTTTAAATTTTAAAATAAAGCATATTAACTTATATAAAAAATTTCAAAACCGCCTTAGAAAAGAAACAGCTAAGAAAATTGATTGACTAAACGTACAAATCTTGTAACACAAAATAATTTAAAGAGGATTACAAATAATTCTTTTTCACTTTTTTTTATCCATGCACGGAACCCGAATATATACATATATTCATTAAACTTTCATATGTTGAATAAAAGCAATCAAATAATAAATAAATAATAAAACAATCAAAGAATTTAATATGTATATATATAAAAAACCATTGCAAACTATTTACTACAAATATTTTACACCCAAACATTACTAATTTAGTAATATTTGTGCAATAATACAATAAAATATGCATTTTATCTCATTTTATTAACCAAAATGGAAAAGTACAAAAACTCAAGGATGTTTATTTTTAGGCAGATAAAAAATAGAGAACTATTTCTTATAACCGCAAAAAATATTCCAACTAAATTGTAACAACTTTATTGGGTAACTAATTTTTTGCTTCTTTATAAACATTTATATTAAAATAAAATAAAAAGTTGAATCACATAAACTCAACACTTCGCAGAATTTCCTATTTCCCAACACATCCGCCATGACCAGCTGTTTTGTTGTTGCGATTTGGATATATTGCGAAACTCCCCACAATTATTTTTGGCGGGTAATCTAGTAAATTAGATCTAACTTCATGTGTCTGGCTCACACGTATTCACAGATGGGAAAATTGAGAGAGGATTTTGCGGCTGTCATTAAATATTTTTTGCGGGTTGAAAGTGATAGGGGATTGCAGAGTTGACTATCTGGTTAATTCCTCATCTGTGCCCTCGATGCAGTCAATTGGAACAGCGTGGCACCCCTCTTACTTTTGACATAAACAACTCTACGTGAAGAGTATGCAGTAGATATGTATATGTTTACTTTTCCTTGATAGACAACAAGTCAAAGTTAACGCATATTTGCTCCGGTAGCAAGAGCAATAAAGAAGGAAAAATAAAATAACGTAAATGACAGCCACGAGGCATTTTATTATATTCTAAACAGGTAAACTATAAAGAAGGCCATACGATACAGCCTCAATTTAATATACATACATTAAGTGCCACAATTGTTAAATTAACTCTGAAGTGATTCAATAAGACCCAAATAAAGAAAATTCAATTTCAATTTACTTTTCCTTTATTCGAGTGCACGTAGCTTTATGCATTTATTTGGTGGTATTAAACTCTCGCGTATATATATAGCAGAAGATGACGCTGTGGGGAAAGTGTTATCAACAGCGAAGTGTGTTGAAGGCCATCTATGCATAGCTGTTAATTGTTTACTTTTCGGTGGTTTAAATAGAAGTTAAAACATAGTTTTTATTGTATGGTGTATTAAATATAATTTTAATTGCCGAGTTTGGTGAGTTATTTTTCCGGCGAGTGCGATATATTAATATTAATATTAATCGCAAATTAAGTTGAGGATGGATCTTAGATTTTCATTAGGCTAAAACGGAATACCAAAGACAAAAGCATCTCCCGCGATAAATGAAAATGTTTTAATTTATTTAATTCATCGACGGTAAAGTCGGTTTTTTCAGTTAACATTTTCCTTTCGGTCTCATACAATTTTTGAGATAACAATTTTTTGATGAACTCACTTTGCTGGCCAAGTTTTTCATCCATCCAGTTTTTATCATCGAGCCACATAGATTTTGAAGTGTGTATGGAGATATTGTGCTACGTGATGAGTCGAAGACAGCGATAGAGCTTTTAGTGCGGGAAGAGGCGCGCCGCATGAGTACTAGTTTTTATATGTGTATAACGAAATAAAACAAACTAACACCCGACAAGGAAAGGGCTATAGTCACAATTAATTTCTCAAGTATGAATGCGTTATCGATTAGGAATAATAAAAATAAAAGTCATCAAAGCACGTCTACTCAGCAGCTCATTTGTTCGACAACCATTACTATTACAATTACCATAATAACCTCAGCTAGTTTCCATTGTCTTGGAACGTACAATAACCTAAATGCAGCATTTATTACATATACGATTGAGGAGAACATTCTCTAAATATTATGTTAAATAATTTTTTTTTCATAAAAATAAACGCCCTGAAAAGTGGAAGTATCAAACACTTTTGTACGCAAATTTGTTAAGGAGTATATGTTCAACTTTTCAGCTTCCTAGCTTTAATTTAAATGCCTACAAATTGGTGAAGGACATTGCTAAATAGTCTTAGCTGTTGATGCTTATTATCAATATATATACTTTTAAGGGTCTACGACGAATATTAAGGGGTTTTAGAAACTATGTCTTAAAATTAATATACCCTAAGGATAGGGTATAAATATAAGGAGAGGCTAGTATTTTCGTTTGCTCTACTAATTTTTGTTGAAAACCACATATTCCTACAAAGAACTTTGTATTTCAAACTTGTAAAGGAGTTCTGTGGCTACATATTTTGTTATGGTTCTAACCCTTTAGCTCTTCAACTACAGCTTTAAAACCGTTTATTCGAAATTGAGGGCGTGGAAGTGGGTGTATTTAAAAAATGTTAACAATTTACCGTTTTGGGACCCTAGGGAGTATATGTTCCAAATTTCAGCTTCCTAGTATAAATTTGAAGGCCTTGAAAACAATAATAAGAATTTGAAATGGACTTCTTACCATTTTTAAAAGTATTCCTGCAAATTCACATTCTGAAGACTAACCATCACGAAATATAAAATTTCAAAAGCAATGTGATTCGAAAATCCTCTTAACTGGAGCTTTATTGTCCATTCGCTCGATCTGGCTGAGCCCATTTAGTCCTCGTGTCTTGGCTTTTAGGACTACATCCACATCCTGTTACTGCTCATAGAGCTCGTGGTTATATCTTCTCCTCCACTCGCCCTCCTCGCACATAGGACCAAATATTCGTCAGAGGATCCCAATATTTACTATCTTTTCTTGCTTATCGTCCAGCCGTATAGCAGAACTGTCAGGATAAAGATTCTGTAGAGCATGCATTTCGTGCTTCGATTAAGGAGTTTTGAATCCATTTGCTTCAGAAAACCGAAGGAGCAACGGCTTCTTAGGATAATTCTTCGCCGGATTTCCACTAAGGAGGATTCGTACTCCTTAACTACTTTAAAGATGTTGTGTCTGTTTACAGATGGTTGTTTGTTTCTTGATAGATTGTATTAAGTATTGTTCTCATTTACTTCAAGACCAACTTATTTCGCTTGTTGTTTGTTCTGCCAGTGAAAGACTCTATCACGGAACGCTAAGAGCTACATAATGTCAATATAGTGTGCATTCCCCAGTAGCTGGACAACTGTTTAATATAGTGCTTTCAGTCCTGACATCCGCCCCATGCACTATATGCTCTAGATTGAAGAAATCAGACGAAAGCGCATCTCCTTGCCGAAATCCTTTGCATGATTCGAAGAGCTCGGATTATCTGCTGCCAAACTGTACATTCACCGCGTGCTTCCTTAGTTCAAGTAACACATCTGGATCAGTTTAGACGGGATTCCGAAAATATGCGCCTTTGAAGTTAGTAAAAAGATCATTTGTCTCGACTTGAAATTCGTTGATCCGAAGTTTAAAAATTTGCACTATGGACGATTTTTCGGCCCGGAACCCGCACTGATACGTGCATATTAGTGTGTTTGAAATGTTTACACTGTATGCAATTAGACCATCAGGCCTTGTTGTTCTTGAGGATTTTTAACTTTCTCGTATACATTAGCCTACTAAAGAGAAAGTTATTGTGCTCATGCGGAAATTTTAAACCCAACTTGGCAAAAAATTCGAATAAATTTAATAAGTTGTACAAATCTGCGTACTTCGATTTGTATAACCTGTCCTAAGGGTATAAAAATACCCTCCTTAATATCCATCGCAGACCTGAAACATATATTCTCTAGCCTTTCGAAATGGTAAAGTGTTAAAATTTTCAAAATACGCCCACTTCCACGCCCACAATTTAGAAAAAAAACGTTTTAAAGCTAAAGTTTTACAACCTTCAGAAGATATGTAGGAACTGCCCACCTTTATGAGTTTGTCATATAAAGTTGGTTGCCACGCCTACCTTTTATGGGCGTTTTTCAATAAAATGCTGTTTCTTCAAAAAATTTCATAGTAATCCAAAAACAAATTTTAACAATATATTTAGCCAATATTTTTTCAAATATATCGCGAATACAAAGTTTTTGGCAACGCCAAAATTTTGGAGGCCTTTTTTTAAAAAAATATTTTTTTTCTATAAATTTCATAGAATGAAATAAAATGCTATCCATCATCTTTTGCTTTTTTTGGGGTACATAGGGATAAGGATAGGGTAATATACTGTTCGCCTCAAGCGGACTGTAGACTTTTCTTATGCTTTAAATAATTTTTCATAGAACGATTTTCTTAAATTTAAATTAAGTTCGATTTCTCAAAACGACTATTACGAGTTTGATCAAATTTTGTATTATGAAAAACTATATTAAAATTGTTTATACTGTGTGGCGGGACTGGTTCTTCATTATTTGGATGGGGGTGCTCTTCTTGTCCATCATTTCCCATACATGATGCCTCTTTAGCTGGTACTAGAAATGCTGCTTAAAACTATTCCCTGCGCATCGGTGACTAGATTTCCTTGGCTGTTTCGAAATGCAAGCAGACAGTTTGGCTTTCTTATAAAATCCCCGGATGTTGTTCCAATCTCCTTGAGCTGGGAGACTTTGTATTCTCTTTTAGTTTGCGCAGGATCTTCTTGTCCTCCATTCCCCGGACTAGGTACTTTTCTCTTGCTGCCATTGTTTTCCACTGCAGCGTTTTGATGTGTGTATCTTCTATCACCTCTTTCCGGTGTATACATACATCATCATATCACCGGCATTTTCTTGGCAATTCGCAGATTCTTTTCTTTCCACAATCGTAGAAACACAGTGCTAGCCTTTATCTGTTGGCGTTTTGTAGAGGCTGTGTTTACAAAATAATCCGCCAAAGATGTCTGCCTTTCCGGCTTTAACATTGACTAAAACTGACTTTAACTGACGAAGTCCTTAATTCACGTTTCTGTACCATCAAATTAAAAGGGTACACGAGAAGTAAATTCTTGATATTCTGCGACAGTAGAAAAAAAGGTATATCAAATTAAATTTAAATTGATTAATTTTTTTTTATGCTTCTTTATTTTTAAGTTTTGCCAAACACATGTATCCAAAATGTGAATGTGAACCTCACAAAATCAAATTGTTACTGAGTCAGAAAGAACCCGTCATATATCGGCCTCCCACAAATCCATCTTGTTAAGTAGATATTAGTTTAAGCCGCACAACTGATAACTCACTAATTGTCTAGGAGACTAGTTTTTCTTAACCCTAGAAAGATAACCTACGTTTAATAATATAAGATCGGAAGACTACATTATATCATACATATATCGGTTAAGTTTAAAATCAAAAAGAGTGTTTCTGAAATATAACAGTTTGAACTGGTGCATTTATACTAGATTTAACTTTTACCGGGAATATAATATGTATGTTGAAAAAAAATTTTCTTGTGTTAATAAATAAAAGTAATTTTTAGCTATAATAGTATTGTAGCAGAGCAATATTTTCTTTTCCATTTTTTAAGACATTCGTTCATTATTTTTCACCTTAAAACTGAGTTATTGTATCTAAAACTCCAAAACTCTCATGCTTGTATACATTATTTTTCAATTTTTTACAACAGATCTTTTATTTGAACGCCAGCGAGTTAAACAACACAAAAAAAGCCGAAATGGATATGGTCGTATTCAATCGCGTTCCAAAAACCGGTAGCGTTCAACTTATTGAGCTAATGAAAAAGCTTGGAAAAGTCCATAACTACAAGGTCAGTGTTGACCAGCAAAAAGGGGGAATTCAGGTTGTCCTTGATGAGGATACCGAAGAGGAATGGGTTGACAATATTGCTAATTTAAAAGAACCAATTTCATTTGTAAGTCATGTTAATTTCATGAACTTTACTAAATACGACCAACCTCGTCCGATATACATTAACATGGTTCGAGATCCAATTGAACGAGTTATCAGCTGGTTTTACTACATCCGATCGCCATGGATATTTGTACCCCAACGAAAAAGTAAAAACAGGGAAATGCCTCATCCAACATGGGTTAATCTTGATTATGATCAATGTGTAAAAGAGAGACAAAAAGTTTGTACTTATATTGAAGGCTCAGACTTGGAAAAAGTTGGAGACCATAGAAGACAGATGTTGTTCTTCTGCGGTCATAATTCAAAGAAATGCATGTGAGTGAGAGTTTATAATTATGGCTCTTTATTGTTATACATATATTAAAACTGAAGATAATACTAATTTTGAACTGCTTTTAAGGCCCTTCAATGCAAAAATGCCATTACAAATTGCCAAGAGGAATGTTGAAAGAGAATATGCCGTGGTTGGAAATTGGGAGGATACAAATATTACTTTAACAGTTTTGGAGAAGTACATACCAAATTATTTTAAGGGAGCAAAACAATTGTATTACAGTAAGCGAGTGCAAGTTCACATCAATATAGTGAAGAGTATCTGTTCAATAGTAGCTATTTACGTAAAAAAAAATTCTGGAAATTTTCAAATATGTATAACTTTAGGGACATGTGTTTCAACTAATTCAGATATGCAAAAAATTTGTGAAACAGTTTGGTAAAATAATTGATCGGTCGAGAACTGTTTATTTTCTGTTTTTTTGCCGAAATAAATTAATTTTACAAAAGTTGGAGTTAATGTAAACTTCTTAAGTTTAAAGGCCAAGGTCATGTTGAAACAGTTACCCCAAAAATGGAGCATACACTTATTTTGCTGCCTACTTTTTTTTTCTGCCTCCGCCTCGCAGAGCCCTCAAAAATGAGGGGTACTTAGTGGTATATGTTTCCACTGGATCCCATCTTCAAGGGACTTATAGTGAATTGTTACTTATATTACTGTCTTTCTGAATTGAAAATCTTCATTTGCTCTGCTAATTAATTTTTTGTCTGGACTTTTTAAACCCTACTGATGTGTAGATGATTTATTGAGACTCTGCTTTGTTAGAGATAGTTCTTACTGTCTATATCTGTCTATATCTGAAAGAATCAAAAATTAAGTGCAATTGTAGATACGATGCATATTTGAATTGCAATCATTGCAAATAGGTGATGGGTTCCTGGGCAAACTTGTGAGCAACTTCCCTCGTGAGCATCTTTCTATCGCCACGCCTGCTGATAGCCTCCAACCTCCGGAACTTCCTGCTATTGTCACGGCTGCTGACGGCTTTGGAACCTTGACTCGACAAACTTCAGGAACCCTGCACTGGGCTGCTTCTCGGGTCGCTTAAAGAAAATTAAAATGACTCCTTGCTCTCGTTATCCAGTTTTTGAATAACAGAAAATGAAGCACGATTTGATCCCATCTTGCAATGCCAATATTATTTTGTATGGGATCAAGAATGATAAAATTTAAAAATCTAGGACAATCTCCTCGAAAAATAGAAAGTAAATTCAAGATTTTTTACCTTTCTTGGGAGTTTTTACTAGAATAAAACGCATAAAAATATCAAACACTTTTAAAGGCTTTACAAGTAGGTCCCCCAGTTACCGTCCTTAGGATGTGCATTTGCATTCTGTTGTTCCCCTATTAATTTTCGATTTTGGTCATTCTAAATTTGTTTACTGTATCCTAAGGCCGTAGTTATAGCCATCATTTAAAATTTTGTTTTCCGATTTAAAGACGACTAAGCAAACAATATTGGCTTTAAATAGTATCAAAATAAAGTTAATCACTTATTGAATTTTTCTACAAATAAAATTACTCAATTCTGATTTAAACTTTTCTTTAAATCGTTAGAGATGTTATAACACCATGAGCGAAAAGTATCGAGTAATATTTTTTTCTTTTAGCCAGAGATTTTAAATTTATGAAGGCATATTATTAAACCAATTCATTCTTTGAAGTGAAAATTTCGTAAATCGTTTCTGTATTTCAATGCGATATACTGATTTACGATATTAAAGACTCCAATATGACGACATTACTGTAACGTCTGGAACAAGCTAAGGAATTAAAAAAAAGACTTTAAGGATCATGAAAATCCTTTAAATTACACATACAATTACACATAGCATTAATTTAATTACGACGTAAAAAAGCCAGCATGAAATTAGCTTTGTTAATTGTGTAATCCATATGAAACAAAAAGTTTAATTCAGCATCAATAATGTCAGCTAAATCTTTTTCTACAGTACTCTTTTCAATACTGTTCTTTGGATACTATAATCAAATGCAAGAATAGCCTTTTTTTTCGGTAAGAAGTTATAACCGAGCATTTTTGATGTTGAAATTTTACTAGTTTATAGAACACCAATCCTTTATTTTCACAGTTAAGATCGTCTTGTAAATTCAGCGCATAAGTAACAGAACTAACGCATCTCAATATATTTAAATCAGCCGCAAAATTTAATAGAAAGAAGAAAAAGAAGCACTTTTTAGATATTGTTTACGATTTATCAGATAGCTGCCAATCCAACTTAAAATATTGCAATGAAATGCAAACTTTTCAAGTTTTTTTTAAAAGAAAGTCCGTGTAGACATGGTCAATTTGAATACGATTTTCATTATGATTAAGGTAATAGTTTGCCAGAGTTCCGAAATGAAACATTTTTTTGATACGTCCACCGCCACGCCCACAAATTAAAAAAAAAACCGTTTAAAGATAAAGTTAGAGAGATCGAGTGTTACAACCTTTGCAAGATATGTAGGCACTGTCCTCCTTAATAAGTTTCTCATATAAAATTTTGAACCACGCCTACTTCTTGTGGGCGTTTTTCACTAAACTGCTGTTCTCTTCGAAAATTTTCATAGAACCCGAGAAAAAATGTATAACAAGATACTGTAATGATTAGTTTATTTAATTCAGCTTATACAATTATTTTTATTAGTTTTCCTTTAATCTCACACACGTCTATACTCTCCCGCTGCTACACAAGAATTGTCCTTTATTCCCTTTGTCTTCGTTCGTCTGTTTTGCCGAGTGTTGCCGTAGTGTTACAATACTTAGCCAATACTTTTTCCAATATATCGCCCATACAAAGTTTTTGACCACGCCTACTTTTTGGGGGCGTTTTTTCTAAAAATATTTTTTATTATGAATTTCATAGAATGAAATAAAATGCTATCCATCATGTTCTTAAAGCTTTTTTCTTAGCAGCGTCATATAGAGATATGGATAGGGTATCATACTGTTCGCCCCAAGCAGACTGTAGCTTGGGCAAAATATTGGAAAAAACATAAGGAAAGGCTACAGTCCGCTTGGCATTAAGCAGATGATGGATATTATTTTATTTCATTCTATGAAATTTATAAAAAAAAATATTTTTTTAAAAAACGCCCCCAAAAAGTGGGCATGGCCAAAAACTTTGTATGGGCGATATATTGGAAAAAAAAATTTGTTAAATATCTTGCGAAACATTTTTTTTCAGTCTCTATGAAAATGTTCGCTGAAAACAGCATTTTAGTGAAAAAATCCCACAAAAAGTAGGCGTGGCAAAATATGACATGTGACATTATATGACAGACTTATAAAGGAGGGCAGCGCCTACATATCTTGTGAAGGTTCTACACTCTATCTCTCCAACTTTAGCCTTAAAACGAATTTTTCTAAATTGTGGGCGTGGCAGTGGGCGTATTTAAGAACTTTAAACACTTTAACATTTCGGGACCCTAGGAAGTATATACTCTAAATTTGAGATTCCTAGCATAAATTTAAAGGCCTCAAAAGTTGATACGAACGGACGGACGGACGGACATTGCTAAATAGTCTTAGGATTTGGTCCTGATCATAAATATATACACTTCTATGCGTCTACGACGAATATTAAAGGGTGTTACAAACTATGTGTTAACATTAATATACCCTTAGGATAGAATATATGAATATTAAAAGAAAACATTTTAGTCAAGAACGCCCACAAAAAGTAGGCGTGGGACAAAACTTTATATAACAAACTTATGAAGGTTGTAACATCTATCTTATCTCTCTAACATTAGCTTTAAAACCGTTTTTCAAAATTGTGGGCGTGCCAGTAGGCCAATTAAAAAAAAAATTACACTAAACCATCCCGAAAGGAGGTTGTGCTTCAAATTTCAGTTTCACAGCTTTATTTTAAAGGCCTAAACATTGCGTATGGACGGACGAATACCTCTAAATGGTCTTATGTTCTGGTCGTGATTTATAATCAATGTACTTTAAGGGGTCTACGATGAATACTAAGAGGTGTTACAAAACTACGTCTCAAAATTTATATTCTCTTAGGATAAGGTATAAAAATAAAGAATGGCTGCAGTACGCTTGGGGCCAACACTATGATACACTATCCATATCCGTCCCATGAAAAAGGCATAGAAAATACGATGGATGAAATTTTCCAAAGCCCAGGTTCCTAGCATAACCCGATCACAATAATGTATTGGTTATTGCAATCACATAACCACCACAATCGTTCACCGAGTCAATACTTTGTTACGCATCTGGCTTGTTCATTTATTTCGATTAGCCGGTTAAGAAAGAACGGAACGACACAACCTCACATCAATCATTCACAGAATCAATACTTTTCTCTCGCGACTGGCTGGTTTATGTATCTCGATATGCGACTTTAAGAAAGAACGAAATAAGTATAGTTCTGCAAAAAATGTGTTCCAAAGTTATATTGCATTTATTTGGCTGTATTCACTCTTACAATCCATCTGAATCTGTCTACCTCTATCAGAACTAAATTCAAGGACGGGTGATTGAGATTTCTGATTGTATTAAGATTGAATTGAGCATTACAAAAGTCGTATCTGTCCATGAATGATTGATTGAAATGAAATTTGAACAATTTACACAGCTCTAATAGACTGACACCTGAACAACGCTTCCAAATAATGGAATTGGTCCGTATTTCTTCTACAGCTATGCTGGCCAGAACGTTGCAGTCAATGGTGACTGCTATGATTACTGAGTTTTTCGTTCATCAATTGAACAACGATGATGTGCAGGAGCTGTGGTTTCAACAAGACGGCGCAACGTGCCACGTAGCTCGTGCCACAATTGAATTATTGAAAGACAACATTCGCCGCTTTATTGCCTACATATGGCCACAAATGTTGGAAAAAGTCATCATCGAAAACGTCCGAGCCAGCAGTGGCTGGCATACGCCAGAAATCATTTTTAAATTATAATGCCAGAAGGTTATCTTTCGAATAAACTAAATTTCATGTCGATTTAAAGAATCATCTTATATTTATTTTAATTAAAAGTTCTATATCGTATACCGAGTATACCCCAGGTGGCAGCCCAGTTTTACTGGAAAATCCACACTCGTCGAAAGCAGGCTCTATGGATTCTGGGGAGAGCCATTTATTGCAACTAATTGACCCATTTAGAAATAATAAAAGGGTTACTAGATAACGGCCGACGAGATCTGTGACAAAATCAAACGCTTAAAGTATTCCTATGCGCGCATTATCCAAGACTGAAAGAAATGTAAAAGCTTCGAGGGGGAAATTTGAACTCCGCATTAAGCTAAGTAAAATCGAAAAACTCTACCAAGAGCTTAAAAGCGAAATTGATCAGCTTAAAGACGACGAACAGTCCAGTTCGTCGCGATTACTTTACCGAGGAAGAAGAGCTAGCGTGCGAAACAGATCCAAATACAAAGAGGTGACCAAACAAGAAACGAAAAGTCAGTTCCACACCAGTAATCAAGGTCGTTGAAGAAGTAAAGCTTAAAAAAACTATAAGCAAACAAAATGAAATGCATGAGAAATCGCCTCGTGGTAGGACAAACCCTCCGCCGCCAACAAACGTTATCGGAGTCATGGATTATAAAATGCTATAAGCTTTCTGAAGAATATTTTAATATATATATTGAAAGTAACATCGTTGAATAATAATGGTTAGAAAATAAATTTAACCGATCCTGAAAGCTGCCGCGAAGTTTTTCAAAAGCTTAATGCGGAGAAAATACGAAGGTACACGTACGAAAATAATTCGGAAAGGCCACAACGCGTTATAGCCCGGGGCTTGCATTCATCGTGATGCAATGAAGACATTTTGTTAGACCTTAAAATACCTAGAAAAGAAAATATTTGCTCTGGCGCTTTTCTCGACGTCTCCCAGGCCTTTGATAAAGTATGGCAAACGGGATTGAAACAAAAGCTAGTTAGCCCAGATTTGGAAGTATGGTATACAACTTTGCGGTTGTACGAAATCAAGAAACATACAAATTTTACAACCTTTTCAAAATAAAGGGCTAAGAAGAAACGCCCCGTGGTATATCACAAACATTGATATCCACTGAGACATAGGTATAACTACCGTCGAAGACAATATAAAAGCATTTGCCCGTAAGCAACGGACTCGCATTTATGGCGATTGCAATAACGAAGTGCTAAAAATTTTAACAATTTTGTGCGCCGACGGATAAAACCATTAGCGCGATAAGATGTAACTGCGAGCAATTGGCGGTATTATCAGGTGCTTTTACTGGCAAGTTGCCTGACAAACGTGTTTAAAACCGAAAATGAGAACTACTAGATAGAAATAACCTAGTCGTGGTATAAAATATTTTGAAGTGAGGTGTTTTTAGTGAATGCGAATCTCAATATTATGAGAACGCGCGGCCGGTCCTCATTGAATATTTTCCACCTACCCTTGTAGAAAAATGGGGTGTGATTTGGATAGGGTATCATACTTTTCCCCCCAAACGGACTATAGCATTTCCATATATTTTCTAACTGAAATTAAGTATTTAGACATAATAGATCATAGATTTATATATTGTACGCAGATTTTAGCTTACTATGCATTCAGAATTAATTAAAATTTAATGTCATTGAGTCAGCAAAAAGGCAACCCAAAGGTAAATACTAAATAGCCGCTGTCGAACAGACTCTCTTCATGTTGGTTACATAATCACAACTTTGTTTGCACATTTTTTTTAGAATAAGTAACTGAACCCCAAGCGTCTGTACGTTCTACATGCCGTCTTAATAAAAAAAAAAACATTATCCGCTCCTAAACACGTGTTTTATATGGCGAATAAGACATCTGTTTAAAAAATAATTTAATAAACATACATATGTTGGTATTTTCTGTCAATTTCTAATAAAAAATTTCAATTCAAAAAAAATGTTCAGTTCAATTTCTACATCTCTGCAAAATATTCTATGATGATAAAATATTGTCATAGATACATAAATCTAATCAAAACTTAATTTCACAATTACAACATGATATCCCTTATTTCGAAATATCCCATACGTATGGCATCTTGGCACTTTAATTCTGTCAACTACACCAAACAGTGTAATCGCCAGATTTTGTTGATAGCATCTATGTTTTGAATTGAGTTAGTAAATACAAATTCATTATGTTTCAGTATGTCAATATAAATTCACAAATTATTATACAAAACAATTATTGGATAGATTTCGCAAATATTTCATACATTGTAACTACAGTACTGGAATTAACAGGGGCCTGCCGAAAGTTTATATTATTTGCATTGTTACCGTCGAAATTGCCATATCGCGCCCCATTATAGTGTTGTGAGCATAAAGATTGAATTATAAATGCCACCCAATTTATTGGTACAACACCAATAACAAATTTTAAAATGTATTCAAGGTAACAGAATATTTATAAATAACGTTCATTGTTATTATTATTTGTCTATTTCATTTTTAACTATAATAAAGGGATAAATGTAAATGTTGTGCCTAAAGAAAAATACTACATCAAATTACTTTGCAACGAAAAAAAAAGTTTTTATCTGCTTTTTGTTTTACAAATTCTTAAGATATATGCAAACAACTAGTAAACAAACAAAATTTAAAAAAAAAATTTAACCAATAAAGTTTGTAGGTAAATTAACTTTTTATATTTGTAGTGGGTCTAAACAGTGAAATCAAGAATAGTAACCCTATGAAGCCACACATCAGTGAAGAGATCAAGGAAATGGTCCGGAAAAATTTCACTCGCGAAATTGAGTTCTATCAATTCTGCAGACAACGTCTTCATAAGCAATACTTAGCAATTAAGCTTGATGAAATAATGAATTTTGATAAAAGTCTTACAAAATATACAAAAACTAATTATAAAATTTAAGAATTAATAAAATTTCGTATTATCTACTATTTCTTGAGGATATGTGTAAATAATCTTTGCTTTAGTCTTTTATTTTGCTTGCAAGTAGTGATATGTTGTATGTACTTTACAAAATTAATGCGCAAGTTATTCATTATTATTTTCTTAGCTGGAAACGTTACGTGCACTTCATCTTAATAACACAAGGAAAGCCGAAATTGATGCCGTATTCTTTAATCGTGCTGCCAAAGTTGGTAGTGAATCACTAATGGAACTTTTATCCCATCTTGCAGAATTGAATGATCTCACTGTAAGACGGAACGTCGCCCGGAAATTTACGCAACGTGTTCGAACACCAAAAGAACAGAAAGAAGTGGCAAATACAGTTATAAGCCTTGGACCAGGTTCCGTGTATATTGAGCATGTTAATTATATAAATTTTACTAAATTTGACTTACCGAGACCAATTTATGTTAACTTGGTTCGAGATCCAGTGGAACGTGTGATAAGTTGGTACTTTTACGAACGTGGTGCATACAAAAACGCGATAGAGTTCAAAAAATTTCCAGACAAGGCACTTAAATCTGAAAGTTGGTTTAAAAAGGACTACAACGTGTGCGTCCAAAGTGGTGATCCTGAGTGTCAGTACATACCATATGCTGTAGTAGATACTGCCGGTGATTACCGGAGGCAGTCACTGTTTTTCTGCGGACATCAGGCAGATTGCTTGTAAATTTCTAATATATATATAGGTTGTGGTCTTTTTCAACCGAGTTCATATTTCAGACCGTTCAATTCACCAACTGCAATTCAGATAGCTAAGAGAAATGTTGAAAAGGAATTTGCTGTTGTTGGCTCATGGGAAGATACAAATATCACCTTGACTGTATTGGAGCATTACATCCCGAGATATTTTCAGGGCGCAAGATTTCTCTATGACTGTATGGAAATCGAACTTAATAGAATTTAACATTAAATCATTTTTCAATCTTACAGTGCACACGGAAAATATCAGAAATCGGAATAAAAACAAACGAAAACCAAAGATCTATGATGATGTCAAGGAATTGGTCAGGAAGAATTTTACACACGAATATGATTTTTATAGATTCTGTAAACAAAGGTTATACAAACAATATATAGCTATAAAGCTTTTAAATCATTAGATAAGAGTTTTGTTGTTGTTTAAAATTAATACCAACTGTACTGCCATTTGCAATTTCTTACAGTAATAATGTATTTGTTCAATGAGAAAAAAGGCAAGGCAGAGCAGAACAAATTTGTGGAAAAAGTCAGATCAAAGGTAGAACAGAAAAATACAGCCATATGTAAGTTTTCAAATAATAACAACTTCATTTTCGATTGTTGGATAATTATTTGAATTTACAAGTTTAGTATAAATCGTGAATTAATGAACATTAATCATGAACTTACTGTTACAAGAACCGATTGCCCTTCATCAGAAGATTATTCGATTTCTTCTCTTTAATTAATCAACAAACAATTTTGACGTTTCTCACAAATCTGTTCTATCTCAAAAGCAAGTGCAGAAATTCTGCTCGAAGCAGAGTCTTTGAACAAAAAGCAAACATAAGCTGAGCAGAAATTTTTCTCATTGAACACGAAAACCTGTAATTTACATGCTTTGTACTGAGCTGGACAGACTCATTGAACTAAGCTAATATGTATGGTATACCTGCAAAAGTTTTTGTCCTGACTGACTGTTTACAACGTTTTTAAGCTAATTTATGTACATTCTCTTGTGTTTTTTAAAGTCTCCAGTTCATACAGATTATTAAATTCATTAAAACAATTTTCCATTTTGCTAACTAGTGTTTTTGCCAATTTCCCCAATTTCTCACTCGAAATGTCGTCAAATCGAAAGCCGATTCCAAAGACACGGGAATTGTTATAAAATTTAGGGCACTGTATGAACGCAACTTTGTTTCATAATCGATTGCACTTTTCCGAAAGCAAACACAACAAGAGCTTTGTTTACAAAACGTTGGTATAAATTCTTCCCGCATAATGTACCTGCGTTGAAGTCTAACTAACATCGGTTTATACAGATATACCGCACGTGGTGTGGTATATGTCAAATGAAAACTGGTCGAAACTGCAGTAATGGTCAAAAGCATTGATGACCTTGACAGCGTTGCCAGCTTAAACAATATAAATCAGAATAAATATGTTCCTATCCCAACATTTTTTTTTTTAAATAAATCTTCAAAACATTTAGTTTTTCCTATATATTCTATTTATAAATTTCTGAATTATCTCACTTCATATTTATCTTTATAATTTTTAGTTTTTCTTATATTTTTTATTTAAACTTTCTCAATTATCCTATTTTCACTTTCCTGCTTTTTGTAAAAATATTGTTGTGCTAAGTATCAATATTTTTCTCTTGTGGGTAAAATATTAATTTATTATTTTCAAATTGCGTTTTGTTTGAATGCGATGGTAAACATTTTCAGAGCACAACGCTCCGGCCTACATTTATGCCATATTAATGCACAGGTCGGTAGGTAGTTACGGGAGAGACTATCGCAGCCTCGGATATAAATGTACCTCAAAGGCAAAATAGACCCAGAACGTTAACGGACATGCGAGTGTGTACCTGGAATGTGCGGACACTCTACACTCCAGGTGCTACTCAAAAACTTGAGTCTGCCCTCTCACGGTACAAGGCCGACATTACCGCGTTCCAGGAAATACGATGGATAGGATCAGGAACTATGAGAGGACAAAATTGCGACATTTATTACAGTTTACAAAAGATTGCACGTGTTAGGATGCGGAATAGTCGCGGGAAATCGGCTTGCATTCAAAGTAATGGACTTCAAGCCGATAAGTGGTCGTCTGGCTGTGATCCGCATCAGAGCTACATTCCAAAACATTAGCCTTATATGTGCACACGCCCCTACCGACGAGGCTGAGGACCCTATCAAAGAGGATTTCTATGACCTCTTAGACGGAGCCTACGGAGCCTGTGCGGAGTACGATGTCAAAATTTTACTCGGGGACTTCAATGCTAAAGTCGGCAAGGATTAGTTGGTAAGCACAGCCTCCACGAAACGACAACAGATAACGGCTACCGACTAATTGACTTTGCAGCAGCTTGGTGATAAGTAGCACTAGGTTTCCGCGACTAAGGATCCACACAGCAACCTAGCGCTCTCCAGACAGTCGAACCGCCAACCAAATCGGCCATGTGCTAATCGCTGCGAGGCAAGCATCCAACATCTTGAACGTGCACACTTGCCGAGAGGCAAACGTTGACTCTGACCATTTTCTTGTTGCAGCTAGATTCAGAGCTCGACTATCCAACGAGAAGAAGCTGCGAACTGCACTAAAGAAGAAATTCGACGTTGGACGCCTTAGCACATATGGAGTCGCCAGAGCATACAAAGAGCGCCTGAGTGAGAAACTCCCCACCTGGAAAAAGGTGACAGAAGATGCACATATTAGAACGGTGCAGAGGAAAACAAGGGCAGCAAGGGATGAGTACCGAGCCAGGAGAAGGGAGGAGAAGAAGATCCTGCATGGAAAAGAGAGCACGCAGTCTCCTAGCTCAAGGAGATCAAAGAGTCCCGCGACCGAAACAACATCCTGAAGTTCTATAAGAAAGCCAAGCAACTGGCTGCTGGCTTTAAGACGGGAACACAGGCTCTTCGTAACAGCGATGGAAACCTAGTCACCGACGCGCAGGGAATAGTAGATGTATTTAAGCAGCATTTCCAGCAGCTGATAAACGGACAAAATGGCAAGAAGAGAACCCACGTCCAGTCAATGAAGAACCAGTCCCTCCGCCCAGTATAGAAGAGGTTGGCTTAGCTATAAAAAAGCTAACAAGACAACAAGGCCGCCGGCTCTGATGGTCTACCATGAGAGATTTTCAAATACGGAGGTGATGTTATGCTAAGGCGCATGCACCAATTCATCAACCGAGTTTGGGTGGAGGAAAGCATGCCCGATGACTGGACCATCAGCTCCATATGTCCCATCTACAAGAAAGGCGATCCTATGTCTTGCAAGAACTATCGTGGCATATCCCTGCTTAATGTCGCATATAAGATCCTATCCAACGTCCAACGTACTGTGTGAACATCTCAAACCTTTCTGCAGCACACTAATCGGAACGTACCAGTGTGGCTTCCGGCCCGGCAGATCAACTGTAGACCAAATCTTGAGACTAAGGCAAATCCTGGAAAAGACCAATGAGTTTCAAGTCGAGACTTTAAAGCCGCATATGACAGCATTCATCGTCAGGAGCTTTTTGAGGCGATGGCCGAATTCGGGATCCCGTCAAAACAGATGTGTCGCATGACACTAGATAACAAGCTATGCAATGTGCAGTTTGGCAGCAGCTCATCTGAACTCTTTCAAACATGCACCGGATTTCGGCAAGGAGATGCGCTGTCGTGTGATTTCTTCAACCTTGTTCTTGAGCTGATAGTGCGCAGTGCAGGTGTTAACACGGAAGGCACTCTCTTCAACAGATCAGTCCAACTGCAGGGGTATGCGGACGATATAGATCATCGGTCGATCCCAGCGTGCCGTGATAGAGGCTTTCACGGCTATTGAAGAACAGGCGAAACTAATTGGCTTTGAACTGAATGAGGACAAGACTAAATACATGCTATCAACAAACAAACAATCATCTGTCGACCGACTAGGGTAAAATGTCACTGTTGATAGCAGCAACTTCGAACTAGTTAAGGAGTTCATCTACCTCGGAGTAAACATCAACTCCACAAATGACATTTTAGTGGATATCCGTCGAAGAATTACCCTAGGAAACCGCTGCTACTTCGGTTTGGCAAAACAAATGGGTTCAAAACTCCTAACTCGAAGGACAAAGTGCATGCTCTACAGAACCCTTTTCCTGCCAGTTCTGCTATACGGCGTCGAGTCCTGGACGATAAGCAGGAAAGGAGAGTTAATACTGCGATTCTTTGAAAGAAAAATCCTTCGACGCATACAAAGAAGATACAACCGCGAACTCTATGAGCCGTACCAAGATGTGGATGTAGTCCGAAAAGCCAAAACTCGTCGACTACATTGGCTCGGCCACATCGAGCGAATGGACAACAACGCTCCAGCCAAGAGGATCTTCGAATCCCAGCCCCCAGGTTCGAGACGACAAGGAAGACCGAAACTCCGTTTTAAAGACCAAGCCATCGCGGATGCCAGAGCGCTTGGTCTGGACAACTGGTAGCAGCGTGCTCGGGATCGCAGAGGGTGGAAGGCTGCCGTATCTCAGGCAGGGACTCTTCACGGGTCGGAAGCCCGTTAAGTAAGTAAAGTTATTCCCATCAAAATTATTTAAATATTTATTTGTTATTTGCTCTACCATTGCAAAGTGTTCGCTGTTTTTATTGTGCACGTCGCGTTTCTTCCTTGTAATAAGTTTCTACAAATTTATCGCTATTTAAATCTTTTAAAGCTTTTAATATTCTCTTACCTTTACGATTTGTTTAATAACATGTTTCTTTTTCTCTTCTGTTTCTTGTTTTTCGAATACCTAAAATGTTGAGCAAATTAGATAGATTCATAGTAACCTTAACAGCAATTTCTACTACCCGTTCAATATTATTAAAAGGTACCTACATTAAATATATCTTTATTAATATTATCCATAAGAACATCCACTTATTACTGATTTTGACGTTGCAATTGAGCTTACAATATTAACTTTACTTATTCAATTGCATTATGTAGAAAAATGTAAAAATTACGAAATTAAAAAACCAAACGTAAAAACATTGCATCTGATGTACATAGATCCAACATCTTTTGTTCAGCGCACATCTGATTGGCTGTGGCTGTTGCTATTCAACGCCCATTTATTTGTATGCTTTCAGAGTTACCAATATCCGTCTGGAAAATCGTTCAGCTTTTTTCATTGGGACTCTGTTGAGTAGTTTTTGGTTTAAAACTTAAAAACAAAGGTTCTTAGTGCTAAGTGTTATCGTGGGAATCTTGTTATGATCTTTGCATTTACTTCAATGTGTGGAAAATATGTTAAAATGGTGTTACAAAATTGTAAGCTGTTTTTTTTAAGGAAATATTATTTAAGTAGGTTTTCGTATCGCACGGTCGGTTTCTGATCTACTCCGTGTGTTGTGTGCTTAGATAGTAATGACCTTAAAATCATCCAAAGACTTAAGTGCCGACAAAAAAAAAATATTTTGTTAATATTATTATTTTATAGATGAATTTATTTTTATGTTTGTTATAACCAATTTATTAATTCTGAGCTAAATTAATCTTAATAAATCCTTTTGTTTTTTTGTTTGTTTTTTATTTAAAAGGGATCAGGCTTACTGTGGGTGCAGCGGTTTATTGATTAAGTGCGTTGGACCACTAAGCGAGAGGTCGCTGTTCTAATCCCGACCTGTACCACCTGAAAGCTTTTATTCGCTGCCCCACCTCTTGCGAACGTTTGACAAACATCCCAGAGTAATAACTGTCGTGAAAAGCTTCTCAAAAATTAATTGCCGTTCGGAATCTGCATTAAACTGTAGGTCCCTTCCATTTGTATCACAAAATATATCTTCTAACACACAGTGACTGGAGAAGCTAGAAGGCTAGCTTGGGTCCTGTATGGACCGTTTACGCCCAATATTTATTTCTTATTTTTTTGATCAGGCTTACTGGAGATACCCTTTAAAAACACGGCTGTTATCTTACATCTGAGTGGTGTGGAAAAAATAAATTTCTATTTTTTATAAATAAAACAACTTAATGAAAATTTCAATCTTAAAAAAAGCATGGTAACCCTACATCATATTTTTTAAGGTTTTTGCTGATTTAAAATCATTACTACGAAAACTTTGTAAGAGCTTTTTTTAGAACAGCTCCTTACGGACAACAAAAGAGTGCGAAAAACATCCCGATCATCCCTATGTACTGTCAATTTATGTTGTACAGAGTATAGAGATTCATCGCGAGAAAACAGTGTCTTGATGTCGCACCGGTAGGTGAAGAATTCCTTGATCATCATTCTTGAAAACGTCCCCTCGGTCCTAGGTGACTGCCACCGCCAAATGCAACTATGCAAACCAGTACTACACATTGAGCTGATTTAGCATTAGGTACCATGCCAGCACCTTCATCGCGCATGACATCAACTTTGTTAAGGAAGTCACGGTCCACATATTTTGTGAAGGTCTTAGGTCTTCCACCAACTTTAGGCTTAAAACAGTTATTCATTAACAGTGGGCGTAGAAGTGGGTTTATTAAGAAAAATAGTACACTCTACCATTTCGCGATACTAGAGAGTATACGTTCCAAATTTCAGCTACCCAGCTTTAATTTAAGACCCAAAAATTGGTGACGGACTTTGCTAAAAAGTCTTATATTTTCATGCTGATCATAAATATATATAACTAGAAGATCATGGCGTGAAAAGGTGCAGGAATACATCTTAGAAGCGCCTAAAAAGCTGCACCACATTATTGATTTTCATACCTTAATAATGGTGCGATATTTTATAATAGGCCGGAGATAAATAAGAAATTGAAAATGTAAGTTAGTGGGAAATCAGTTTGTAATAAATAAAAGTTTACTTGTGAATTATTTTACAGAATTAATGACGAAGAAGTGTTACGTTACAAAAAAAATACGTAATACCAGAGAAGAAACGAAAAAAACATGATTTTTCAATTCAGTCGAAATCGCTACAACGACGTTTTACAGACCTTTGGTTTTCATACGAACAAGTTGGTAAGTTCCGACTGAGTACGGTTAGGTTAGTTGGGCTGCCGATAGGGAGCCAACTCCTCATCGATACACTTAGGCCCTTATGAAGATATTGTGATTTCCTTCAGTGGGGAGGATAAGCCGATGTTGTGGCCTCTGCTATGTTTCCATCCTTACGTTGGTTTTTACCCAATGTTGTCAAGCCATCCCCATGTCTCCAGGAACATGAAACGATTAAAGATAGAAACATCGGACAGTTATATAATGTCTTGGAAGAAGAAGCGTTCTGCACTCAAATGACTGAGACTCGGGCAGTGTCAGAGATAGTGAGGTGTGTCCTCGTGTAGCTCCCCGTCACCGCAGCCCTTACAAATGTCGTCACCTTTGAGATTTAATTTCATCATGCGGGTTCTTAGAAAGTTGTGGCCAGTTAGAGCACCTATCAGCTTAGACAGTGATGCTCTCTCATACTGTAAGAGCTTGTTAGTCTTGATATACTCTGGCCATAGTTTCCGTGATTTATGGCAAGTTGTTATAGATTTCCATCTGGTATTGGCCTTCATTCTGATATTGCATTTCACTCGTTCTCTGAAAGTGCAGAGTGGCGGCTTGATCGGCCGATTTTTGTTGGCTCTTCGGCCATCTCATTGCTGGTTATGTCGCTGTATCCAGGAACCCAGCAAAGACACACCTTGTATCAAGAGCCTTAAGCTCTATGCGACATCGGTGAACCAGATTGGATTTTGGTAGCTTTAATTGCCTTAATGGCCGCTTGACTAACAATAAAAATTGTAATATCATTCTGTTGTATTGCTAACCTTCATACAGTACGGACCGTCTTCTTCGATTGCCAGAGCCTCAGCTAGGAAAACACCACTTTAATCAGGGAGTCTGATGGAGTTGTGTATTTGTTTTTATCCGAGGGTAAATCCTCCATAAGACACTATAAAGACCGACCGCACGTGCTCATAATAGTGTGAGATTCTTACTCACTAAAAACGCCTCCCTTCAAATTACTTTATACTACAACTAGGTTATTTCCTATATAGTAGTTTAGATTTAATAATTTATATTCGCGTTTGCCAGGCAGCTTCCCATTGGAGGCATATGCGTATACCGCCAAATACACGCGGTACAATTTTATTGCGCTAATTCAAATGTTTTTATCCGTTGAACTTGGCACACTTAATATGTTTCGTTCAAAATATATATCATTTCGTTATTGCAATGACCGCGAAGGTGAGTCTGTTGCTTAAGGGCAAATGATTTTTTTTCATTTTGTGCTTGTAAATAAACAGCCTGTTTTGCATGCTAAGATTAGCAAATCAACCATGTAGCCAATGCATTTGGTTATATTTAATAACGAGCTCTTCCCGTTTCTTCTTAACGTGCGATTTCCATTTAAGTTTAGCAAATATTTAGCATTATTTACGTACCGAATTTGTACGGAGTCTATAAAAATGGGTAGCGTATCTACATTTTCATTTCTGCATTAAACTTTTTCAGTCGTTCAGTTATTTTAGCGACGGGTAAAGATTTTTTCGTTAATACATCACGCCTGTTTTGTAGCCTGTCGCTACTTCGCAGCCGCGATGATTTGCTTTGTAATTTATGCAAGTTGGCAAATCGCTTCTATTCAGACCGCACTCTTTTGAGAAGTGTTTACTAGCACGTTTTACGCAACGCGGTTCTTTTTGGCAATACGCGGTAGTGTGATTGTAACACTGGCAGCGCTTACACTGAGGGACGAATCGGGTCCTTTGTCGCACCGTGTAATTGTGACCACAATTTTAAGGATATTCTTAATATTGTGAACTATTTGTCAATATTTTCCGACTTTTCAAGGCTAATCTTGAAAAGCGGAAGTCCACGCTTGACTACGATTTCCTCATTTCGCTGCATTTTTTGCTCTTAATTTTTCAGAAGACTTGTTGTTTTTTTCTTAGAAAATTTTTACAGAAACCAAAAAAATGTTTAACAAGAACGGTTTTGGCCCCGCTCACTTTTTGGGGAGTTTTTTTCAAAATATATATATTTATTTTAAAAAAATTAGTAGAATGAAATAATATGCTATCCATGATCTTCTTAATGCTTTTATTCTTTGGGGCATAAAGGGATATGGATAGGGTATCATACTGTTCGCTCTAAGCGAGCTCATTATTTTCCGCCTCGAAGCTTTTACGTTTCTATTAGTCTCGGGTTACTCGCGCGGAGTCCTTCGGCGCCTTAGGACTCCTTAAAAGGTTTGATTTTGTCACAGATCCCGTTGGCGGTGATCTAGTAACCCTTTTACTATTTATTTATTGTGCCTTGGCAGCTGATTCGTGCAAACAAATTTCCAACGGTAGCAAATTTAGAATTACTTCCAAACCAGCGGTTGGTGTCGTTTTCATTGCAACAGTTGTCCCTATACATGCTAGTCTTATGATTCTGTTATTTTCGTCAATAACTTAAGCCTGGTCGATTTGTCTGCGGCTTGCAACCAAACTCTACTGCCCTATGTGAGTATCGATCGTACAATTGCCGTGTACATCCACAGAATTATTTTGGGTTTTGGTCCCCACCTTCTGACGAAGACGCGGTTGCATGCATGAAATGCATTTGCTGCCTTCCTGACTCGTTCATTGACATTCAACCAGTTAAATATCCTATCAAGGCTAACACCTACATACTTCGCACTCTGCGCCACCTTTAGAGGGATCCCCTCAATAGCTGGTGGTTTGAATTGTGTTAATATCAATAGTTTCCAACGAAATATTTTTATTTTCTATGCAATGAAAGCATAGAATCACATCCGAGAACAATGAAGTATGCCGCTGTATAGCATATATCTTCTGCCTTAAAGGCTATAGTCCGCTTGGAGCGAACAGTATGATACCCTATCCATATTCCTATATGCCCCAAGGAAAAAAGCATTAAGAAGATGATGGATAGCATTTTATTTCATTCTATTAAATTTTTTAAAACAAATATATATTTTTGGAAAAAACGCCCTCAAAAAGTGAGCGTGGCCAAAAACTTTGTATAGAGTTAGGCAATATATTGGAAAAAAATATTTTTCGGTTTCTATAAAAATTTTCCAAGAAAACAGCATTTAGTGAAAAACGCCCACAAAAAGTAGGCGTGGCAAAAACCTTTGTATTACAAACTTATGAAGGAGTGCAGTGCCTACATATCTTGTGAAGGTTCTAATATTCCGTCTCTCTAACTTTAGCTTTTCTAAATTGTGGGCGTGGCAGTGGGCGTATTTAATAAAAACATTTTTTTACACTTAACCACTTTGGAGCCCTAGGGATTATGTTGTCCAAATTTCAGCTTCCTAGCTTAATTTAAAGGGCCTAAAAATTGCGTAAGGACGGACGCACATTGCTAAATGGTATTAGCATTTGGTCCTAATCATAAATATATACACTTTTATGGGTCTACGACGAATATAAAGGGGTGCTACAAGCTATGTGTCAAAATTAATATAACTGTTTGAGAATATGTAATCAAAAAGGACCAGCACTTGGCAGCGGAGACCAAAAAATCCCAAAGAAAAGCGACGAATTCAAATTCAAAAAAAAATATGATTTTATTTCGGAAGGTACTTATCTCGTGGGCTGTTGAAATCCAAGTGGACAAGAATACAATTTTACACAGCGGTCTTTAAGAAACTGTTATACATTTTGTGTACAGAGTGCAAAGCAAGTGCAGCAAAATAGGTTTATGAGAGAGTATAATACAATAGATCACTATACATATATATACAAAATATTTCGTATTAAATTGTCGAAATAGGGTAAGCTTAGAGTAATAGGCGAAACACGTGAATTAAAACAAATTTAATGAAATATTATCAAACAATACACTTAGGATAGGGCATTAAAATTAGTGTTTAGTTGGATAGTAAAACAAATTTCTTTTATCACGGGCTACCCGTGGTAGATTTGCATAATTAGATTTCCCATGACCAATTTTCAAACATAGCTAATTTGAATGATCTTTTAATTTAATGAGATTTTAGATCTATGAGTTTTAATATTTTCAATAAGATTTGCTGTATTTTAAAGTTCGTAGTCGGGGATCGGGAAAAAGAAATTGGTTTTCGAGACATGATCATATATGAAGGATGTATCTCCATGATGTGGATAAATTGGAGATATCCTCTATGAATTTGTGCTGCTCCTTTTTTCAGTACTATCATCTCCGAGTTAGAGTAATCAAGAATTTGCACGTCTGCATTAATTGGTGGAATATAGTACCTGTGAAAATGCAGAGAAATATTTTTATCTTATTTGTATTACTTTACCGGATTCTGTTATTACGGTTTCTGATTTATTTTCTCTTACTATTCTTGTTTAAAACGGGCGAATAGGATTTGTCTAAGTGACCCTCTTATGTCTTCAATTGCTCTTGCTTTTAAGACTCTTACCTGAGCGTATTCAGAGATTTTGTCCAGTACGGTAAGAACTAGATTTCTCTCAGTGGAGTAGATTTCTATTGTAAAGTATGTCCTGGATAAGTGGGAAGAGGTGTTGATTTGAGTTCGGGTTTATCGATCATATTTGTGTTCTTGGCAAAAAAGCATTTGAGGAATTTGTAGTAGTTGCGCTTTATTCTCGCGAGCGTTTCGGTGTTCTCTGTTATGGATTTTTAGTTTATGTTCCTCCTGTTCTGCTTGATTAGTTAAATCGGCGACTTTTGTTTTTTTTTAATTTTTGAATTAAAAATGGTTTCTTCTGTTGTCGTTTAAAAATGGAAATAATGTTTGCCTTAGTATAGAGAGGTTGTGTAAAAGTAATTCTATGGCAATTTTGAAATGGATATTATAGTCGCTAGTTAGTCTCGACTCCTGTTAGAAAAATATGTTGGTTTTTAAAAACGTTAGTTGGAACCTCTACTGCTGGTAATATTATTTAGTTCGAGCTTTGAGCCTTTAGAGCTATGTTGTGATTCAGTATATTGTAATTCGTAATTGTATTCCTCTAAAGCTGATTTCCAGCGCTTCATGTTTGAATTATGGTTCTTGTTACTAAGTATATTCGTTAAGGTTTGGTGGTCAGTAAATATGTATACTCAAGCTGAGCCGTATAGATAATTTCTAAAGGAAATATGATCATCCCATATTATAGCCAACATTTCTTTTTCATTTGTGGCATAGATTTTTTCGGTTTTATTTAGTGTTAGGAATGATGATGGTTTTAAAGTCTTGCATTTTTATTTTAAAAATGGGAGGAACATTTTTCAACCGAAATGGTAGTCTAGTAAATTCGTATTTCCCATTATTCACCGAGAAATCCGTTTTCTCTATATCAGTTTCTTTTAATGGAATCTGATGAAATCCGCTCTTTAAGTCGATAACTGTATAAAATCCTTGTCCTAGCTGTGCGAGTGCTTAGTTTATTTTTGGAAAAGGATACCATTCAGCTATCGTAATGGTATTAAGATTTCGGTAATCGATCACCAATCAAAATTTCTTTGCGCCTTAGGCGTCGGACTTCTAGGAAACAATACACAGTACTTAATTATACGGTGATATTAAAGATCTGACTATACAATCTCCTAAAAGTTTTTCGACTTGATTTTCTACCACATATGGAAAATATTTAATAGTATTTAGATTACGCGTGAACCTCATGTAGTTTGTAACTCACCCTTAAGTTTCCCTATGGAGTAGTTTTGCATTATTGTCATGTGTTCTGTACTTAAAAAAATTCTTGTTACTGCTTATGCAGTGAATTGTTTTTTTTAAATACGATGGCATTCAATCGAGGATGAAGAGTGTACCCCATAAAATATGTGAGATTTCCTTCAACGAGCCTGCTTCGAGAAAGCTAAAGTACTGCTTTGAGCCTCGAAGGGTCAGCACCAGCACGAAAAGGAAACTGTATGGTAGGCAGAGGAAGTTCAAGCATCAATACAGGAAAAGAAAGTGGTTTTCAAGGCTTGGTCAAAGTGTCCCTCTACTAATTTGGCGGAAAAAGCTCGCCTTAAAGTGGAATGTTTCAAAAGCATCGCGAAGAAAAAGTGTGCCCAAATTCAAACTAATTGTATGGGGAATCTGTATCAGGAGCTGGAGGAGGTTTCTTCGCCGCCTGCTGATAGGAACCAGTAAACCCAAGTGCTTCGACAAAACACGAACAAGGGAACATCAATTTTCAAGATTGCCGCACAATTTTACACAGGTGGCGAGAGTATTGCGAGCAACTTTTAAACGAACAGTTTCCCCGGCTATATTTTCCAGGAGCCGCCCCCAAACAATGAAGAAGTGACCGACATACCAGTCGAAGAAGTTGCGAAATCGTCAAGAACTCCATGAAGACAAAAGCGATTGGACCGGATGAGATACCCAGTGAGTTCTGGAAAAAGATGGGAGACATCGGGCTCAGATGGGTCATGATTCTTATCTACAAACTCATGAGAGGTGATCCAATGCCCAATCATTGAAGGGAAAGTTATCTTCTTCCTTTACACAAAGGAAAGGGAGATACGCGAAACTGTGATAATTACCGTTCAATTAAGTTGATGTAACACCAGTGCGTGACCAGATGTCTGATGACCAGTGCGGGTTTGTCGCGGGTACATTAACCACAGATGCCATCCAAAGCATAAGGATCGTAATGGAAAAGCATCGTGATTCCTGAAAGGATCTCCATATGATTCTGGTTGATTTTGAAAAAGCATTCGATAGACAACCAAGAGATATGGGTAGCGCTAAGACAACGATGAGTTCCTAAAACCTACGTTAAGGTGATCATGGACATGTACGAGGGCGAAGACAAAATTCAGAAGTCACAGATGAATTCCCAATAAAAGTCGATGTTCACCAGGGAAGTTTCTTAAGTTCTTTGCTCTTTATTACAGTCCTAGATTATCTGCTTGAGGGAAAAGTGATGGACTAAAGTGCATCAGTAATTCTTTGCTGACGATGGAGCCGTATTAAGTGATGATCAGTCTTCCCTGCAACGAGCACTTGATGTTTGGGTAGATGTTTTAGAAGGATATCGTAATGGTCAAAAAAGACAGAGTATCTGTACTGCCCATTCTCTGACCCAAGTCAGCCCATTCCGGACATTTATTTGAATGGGGTGGTGGTTCCCAAGTGTGAAAAGTTCAAATATCCGGGATCAATGATCAACAGCGAAGCAACTGTTGATGACGACATCAATCATCGTGTAAGCATGGTGTAAAAACTCTGCCATCTTCTGTGACCGAAAAATGTCCCCAAGCTGAAGGTAAGGCTCTACACCTCAGTTGTGCATCCGACGCTCACATACGAGGTAGTTTTGTCGCAGAAGGATTCTCGAGTTATTTGGAATTTAGTAAAAGAAGCAGTAGCACGTTTCGCGAAAGCCTGTACCATAAAACAACCAATGCGTATGAGCGGAGTGGTCTAATCATGGCCTTATAGATCCATAGGAACCTTTTCGGAGACAAACCCCATATCTCACTAAAAGCGCTTCAACACTGCCAGAAAGTCGACAAGGGTTCATCGGTTTTCGATTCAATATGCTTGGACCATAGGAGTTTTTATCGATGATTACACCCAGATATTTGACTTCTTTGGAGATAGAGGTGGTAATGGGACAGACCAGTGACGATTCTCCTTCTCGTAAAGAAAGCAACCGTGGTTTAAGGAGGATTCAGTCGAAGCCTATTAGTATTGCACCAAACATCGACCAAATCTAGGGATATCTGCGCCTGAGAGCAGGCAGCCCTAAGTTTGAACCGACAGAGCGAACGGCGACATCATTCGCATAAGCTTGATTTTTAAGAGACGTAAGCAGAGAGTTTATCACCATATACCCTGAGAGGGGAGCTCCTATTTACCCCTGTAATGACGCACTTTCCACAATCTGCCTCGTTTACGCGTCCTGTACATTAGCATTGCTTTAATCCACATCACCAAAGTTTCATCTACACCATGCTGTCTTACAGAGTTACACATGCTGTCAAAGGTCGCATTATCAAAAGCACACTCAATATCGACGAAAATGCGCAGCGCGTGCTGCTTCCGGTCAAGAGCACTTCCAATCCTACCAACAAGATTTTTATATAGGCCAAGGCCAAGCTCCGGGTTTCGTTTACGCGTCTGTACATTAGCATTACTTTAATCCACATCACCAAAGTTTCATCTACACCATGCTGTCTGGCAGAGTTACACATGCTGTCAAAGGTCGCATTATCAAAAGCACACTCAATATCGACGAAAATGCGCAGCGCGTGCTGCTTCCGGTCAAGAGCACTTCCAATCCTACAAGATTTTTATATAGGCCAAGGCCAAGCTCTGGGTGAAAATTGTATGCAGCGTTGGCATAACTTGACTTTAACCTTGGTTCAGCATAGCTGGACAAATTCCATAAAGGGGACTAGAAACCCTAAAAAGATGCAATAGCAAATTTGATAGCATCAGTAGTCACCACTCCCGATGCAATATAGCAGCTATGCCGCGTTGTGGTAGTCGGTTCAAATGTGGCCATCGCTAATTGAATTGTTGAGGTATCTCGGTATATTATTAAAAGCTGCAGGCCTTAGATTAAAGTCATTATTTAATAGAGGTGGTCTTTGATTGGAATTCATAGTAGGTTGATTTTAATATTCTAGAGTTCCTAGCTCTTTCTCCATGGAAAGAAAGCACTTAGAAATCTTCAATTCTGAAAGCTTAAGAGCAAAAACCAAGGAAAAAGCTATTTTAATTTCAGAAAGAACAAAAGATAACTCTGAATTTATTTAATTTATTAAACACGATAAGCGAGAGGCAAATTGGCGATCAGTCACAGACAGGTCGGGGTGGAATGTAAGTTGGCTTTTGAAAAATTACCAAAAAAATTTCAATGTAACTCAGGGTTCAATTTATTATTTCAGCTTCAATTTCTTAAGTTGCGTGCCATGCAAAACACCAGAAGGTACCGCAAGGTATGAAAAACTCTTCCATAAGGGCTGTACTGAAAATATAAATTAAACGGAGTATAACAGAAATTTTAAAATGTTTACTCTTATCTAAAGAAATCACAATTTTCTATACGTATGTCAATTAAATTTATTTGTTCATCAATTAAGTTTTAAAAGACTATTTACTTCTACTTGTTACATTATTTTAAAATTAATTCAGAGGCAGCTTAGAAGCTGCCTGGAGACTTATTACTTAAGACTAGCTACTGAGTACTCTTCGTAGGCATTTATACCATTTAATTGCAATGCGCAATTTCCAATGGAAAATACCGTTTACATTATTTTAACTTATTATTAAATTACATTTTTGATTCACACGGAGTCATATTGACTTCTACTGTTATAGAATATTTTGTTGCTGGGGCAACTTGAATTATGTGCTTTTGCATGTTATAAACTTGTATACTAAGTCGTGGGAACATAGAAACAAAGTGCCCCGAACGCGATGCATTATAAAACGAACTACGGACTTCTGCGAAACACGCAGAATCTTTTTCTTCTTCTGTGCAGTTCGCCGATCTTTATAGTTGGACAGTCGAGCTCTGAATATAGCCGCTATAAAAAAGCCGCTATATAAGAGTCGACGTTTGCCCCTCGGCCCCTCTGTATGGATTAGCACATGGTCGATTTGGTGGCGGTTCGAACGTCTGGAGAGCGGCGGGTTGCTTTATGAATCCTAAGCCGCGGAAACCTAGTCCTACTTAGTGATAAGTTATTACAAGCTACTGCAGAGTCGGTAGCCGTCATAGACAAAAATGGTATTATTGTATAGTATGAATACAAATGAACACTTATCCGTTGGTGGGGTGGCTGTCGGTAGGGGGCCAAAGAAAATAATCTCGTTGTTTACATGCTAGCACAAATAGGTGAATACACAATGTTAAAAGGGAAAAAATTGTGCCTTCAGCTACTGAAAACAACAAATTCATCTGTAATTGTGGAAAGAAGGGCCATTAGCACTAAAAACAACATTACAAACGTCATTGTCATACTGCACAATAGGGAAGATGTAGGTCGCGTACTTGAGTCCGCATCGGAACTTCCCTGCCCGGGGATATCTATGCATAGGGCCTACACTCAAGCGGCACGGGACAGAAAATGGTGCTTATTAAAGCTAAAAGGCTATATAAAGAGGCAAAACAACAAGATAAGGACGGAGAGAAATTCGCGGTCAAATATTAAAGCTCAGCAACAAAACATTCTACTATGACAACAAAAAAAACTTGGGATTTGGAGCCGAAAATGCGAGCGGAATATCATGGTAACCAAATATTTGGTGACAGTTCATTGGCAAGTATAACATACGAGAGAGAAGCGACTAATAGTGGAACTACAAACCTGATCGTCGCTACAGAACTTTTAAAACGGGGGGATGCAGTGCTATCGCAGGACTTTTAATTGTAATGCTGTCTTCCAAGGTAGAAGTAATAATTCCACAAATGTAATTCTGAAATATGGGATTCTAGCGTATAATGTAGCAAAGTAAATAATGTTTTTGTGAATTTTTTAATTTTCTTATTTAGTTCGAGCTTATTTCTCTTTATGAAACGTATAAAATAACAAAAAAGGACTTGAAGATATACAATGTGAAATGTGTATAAGAAGAATTTATTTTTAATTCCTTTGTATATAAACTGTCACCAGTGGAAAAGTAATGTTGTGTGGCGATAACCCAAATGTAATCTTGGTTGGGAACTTCAACGGGAGAGTAGACAAAGAAGGAGGCGCAGAAAAGGATTTACAAGGTATAATCCGACAGTCGATGGATAGAATTATCAACACTAGGGGTAAGCGGATAGTGGAACTGTGTAATTCTTTTGAAATGAGGTTAATGAATCGTACCAGTAAAGTGACAAGTTTTCTCCTTAGTAGGAAATCAGGTCACATCGTTAGTCGCCTATAGCCTATTAAGAGGAGTGCATATGTAATCGACTTGGAAGTGCGGCATGTACCATATTCGGATCACCTCCCGATTGTTCTCACGTTTGAAAAGAATATAACAGATGTGGGGCAAGGGAGGGATATGAATATCCTTCCGAAGTTGATATGATATGATCGCAAGGAATCTACGTATAAACGGCAACTCAGCGAACGTCTACGTATGCATATGAGGACGATTTCATCCAAATCGAACAAATTATTAAGGACTCGAACCCAAGTAATAAACAAGTACGCAATTTAAGGAGCAGTGATTTGACGAGGAGTGTGTAAAGACGAGGCAGCTTTCTTTCACTTGGCTTAAGATATTTCACCAATTTAATGACGGCGTTATCAAATATTGAATCAAATAGTGAATTTAAGGCATTATGTAAGATATACCGTATACCGAGTGTAAACCGTATACAAAAAAATTGCAATGAACAAAACAAATAGATATAATACTTCAGATAGCAGTCCAGTTCTACTGGAAAATCCACACCCTTCGGAGGCAGACTCAACGGATTCTGGGGAGAGCTACTTCTTGCAATCTATCGACCCTTTTAGAAATAGCAAAAAGGTCTCCATATCACCACCATCCGGATCTGTAATTGAAGAAAACTCTAAAAGAAGACCAATGACGCCGAATGTATTAGCGTTACTCGGGATTCAGCGCAACTTAAAAGCTTTGAGGACGAAAATATTGTACTCCTTGCAAAGCTTAATAAAATAGAGCAGCTCTATGAAGAATTAAAGAAAGAGCTGGATCTTATTAAAACACAAAATAAATCTCTTAGGGAGTCTGAACTCCAAAAAAAAGTTGAATAGAAATCGTGCCAACAGTCAGCCGCGATTATTATACTGACGAAGAGGATCTCGCGCGTGAAATTGATTGGGTCACGAAGAGGCGACCGAGCAAAAAACGAAAAGCCGCTTCTTCACCAGAAATTGAGGTTCCAAAAACGGAAATTCTAAAACGGTGCTTTTGGGTAACGATCAAAATGAACCGAGGTCGAAAAAAAGTCAAAACAAGACACACCTTCCGCCTCCAATAACGGTTGTTGGAATTTCAGATTATACCAAAATTTATGATATTCTAAAGGCTATCCTAAAATCAACATTTAAAGTAACATCTCTAAATAACAATATTTCCAATCCAATGGTACACTTATGAAAATAAGTCTGAAAGGCCACACCGAGTTGTGGCCAGTGGAATTCATTCTTCGTGCAACACTTGAAGAGCAAAGCCAAATTAACAAACGTATGTTCGCGAAACTGGACCAGCTTGAAACTGAACTTCGAGGCATACCAACTCCCGTTTAAATTATGGAAAGCTTTATAAAAGTAGTAACATTGAACGCGAATGGCCTTCTGCATAAAATCGACGAGTTAGAAGCATTCCTTCACAAAAACGATATAAATATATGTCTGGTATCGGAAACGCATTTGAGGAAAGAATCCGATATAAAAATTAGAGGTTACAGCGGTTATCACGCATATCACTCATCAGAAAGGGCTAGGGGCGGAGCGTCGGAGATTTCAACGCAAAACACACCTTCTGGTGCTCCAGATGTATCTCACGAAAAGCCGGTATGGAGTCTGGGGTAGACTTTTACTTCCCACCAAACCTCATAGACATTTTTATCGCAAAAGGATTACCTGAAAATTCAACCAAAATTGAAGAAATTGAATTTAATCTCTCTGCTGAGCATTCGCCGTTCATTCTGATAATTACCAGCAGAGGTTTACCCGAAAAGGACGGTCCAGCAAAACTTACTAGCAAAAGTACTAATTGGGACTCCTTTAGAAAAGACTGCATACATAAAATCGATCTAAGAGTATCCCTTCGAACAATATATGAACTCGAAGACGAAGTAAAGCAATTCATCGATGCCTTGCAAAGATCAGCGTGGAATAATACTCCTCATAAAAAGAGAGTAACTACAAGTAACGAATTAAAATATCCCCGCGAAATTACTGATATAGTAAAGGAAAAACGAAGAGCTTTTTGAGGTCTTTTTAGCAAACTCAAAAGAGAAATTCAGGACTTTAAAAATCGTGAAATCTCTATGTATCTCGAAAGTCTACCGGCGGATAAAACTTCTAACTATTCGCTTTGGAAAGCTATGAAAGGCAGGAAAAGGCCAAAGATGCAAGCGCCACCCATCCGGAAAAATAACGGTGGAACGTCAGATGGAATGAGCCAGATAGTCATTTTTAATTAAAAAAAATATAATAGCAAAACAACACTTCCACAACGCAGAGTCCCATCAGTGCTCACAGGATATTAGATTTATCCATGACTTAAGAAAAACAATTGTATAAATATTTTTAAAAAAGATAAATAAATTGTAGTTAGATAGGGAAAGAGGAAGTGTTGAGTTTACGTAATTCAAGTCATATATTTAGTTATTTTATTTTCAATGTTTATAATGAAACAAAAACTTAGTTACACAATAAATACGAAGTTGTTACAATTTAATCCGAATATTTTTTGCCGTTATAAGAAATAGGTTGTTCTCTATTCTTTATCTGCTTTAAAATAAACATGCTTAGGTTGTTTTATTTTTTCCATTTTGGTTAATAAAATGGGATAAAACGTATATTTTATTGTATTATTGCACAAATATTACTAAATTAGTAATGTTTGGGTGTAAAATATTTATAGTAAATAGTTTTGGAATGTTTTTTATATGTATATATTAAATTCTATGATTGTTTTATGATTTATATATATTTATATGTTATTTGATTGTTTTTATTCAACATATGAACGTTTAATGAAACGGGTGATTATATAAGAGTATTTTTTTTAAAAACCGAATAAAACGCTCAAATCTGCATCAATTATTCAAATTTTGTATTGGAATACATAAATAGGCCCTTTCCATTTACGTTTTAAAGACAATGTGGCTCCGTTCCAAATGGTCCATTCGGATGACCCAATTTCGCGTAATTTTTTTCGAGCATTTCGGCTTGTATTGCGCGAATTACGCGTGTTATGTTATCCTGTAAGGCTTTAATAGTGTTCGGCTTGTCCACATAGACTAACGACAGCTGCTATTTTGACAGTGATTTTTTTTAAGTTTGGTTTAGCATTTCAACATGAATAGACTGACGCCTGAACAACGCTTCCAAATTTTGCAAGAAATAATCAAGAGGCTTAAATCGCATGATCTGGGCGGCCAACTTACAGGGTCATTTCGAGAGATAAGCTGCTTACCAAATTCATCCTTCAACATTTCCATTGTTTTACGAGATGTGTGGCATGTGGCACCGTCTTGATGAAACCGCATGTCAACCAAGTTCAACTCAGCCAACTGGCGCAAAAAAAAGTCGCGTATCATGGCTCAATATTTTTCGCCGTTGAAGGTAACGTTTCTTCTACGGTCGTCGTTGAAGGAGAATGGACCAATGATGCCACCAGCCCATAAACCACACCAAACTGTCGTTTTTTCGGGATGCCGCCGTAATTCTTGTATGACATGTGGCTTTTCATCACTCCGGATGCGACAGTTTTGCTTATTTACGTATCCGTTGTGCCAGAAATGAGCCTGATCGCTGAACACACTTTTTCGATAATACAGCGGATTTTCACATTTTTCACAGAGCACGAATTTTGATAATAAATTTCAATAATTTGCAATCGTTGCTCGTTTGTGAGTCTTTACATGATTAAATGGCAGAGTATACTGAAAACTCTTCACTTTGATAGATGACGCTTGGACGCCATTACTAATCAGTGCTGCCAACCTGAAATACTTAACTCTTAAAAAATCACCCTTTATATAAATATTCAGGTTCTGTGCATAGATAAAAAAAGTGGGAAAGAAGTATTTTTGATCGGTTTTAAATTATTTTGTGTTACAAACTTAGTACGTTTAGTCATTAAATTTTTCTTAGTTGTTTGTTTTGTTAAGTTCCTTTGTAGTTATATATTGAATTAGCCATTCTTTCCAACAGACGACTTTATTTGTAAAGTTATAATGCTTTTTATTTTTTTAATTTTTTTTTTTGGAAATAAACAAAACAATTTACTATTAAAACTACTAGTAAGTCATTGCAAATGTTGTTAAAAAAGTGTTTTCATGTACCAAAAACAACATCTGTAAGAATTTGAATCAATTTATATTTAGAGCGTTTTAAACCAGTGCCGCATTGTGTAAAACTACTTAACTGCTTCAATATAACCATAAATAACCTTCGAATTGCGTGTTTGTTGTCAACCGAAAATGTATTATCAACTTATTTAATATATATTAGTCACGTTAATCAATATTATTTTGATTATTTTTCATTAAAAATTAGAATAAATTGTTTAAAACATAGTTTTATTCTCAATATTATAATATTTTATTATGTTATTAGTCGTGTGGTAAGTATGTTCTTATTAATCCATAGTTACCGCATATTTTGCATGTTTATTTTACACACCCAAATTCTGAGCTGTAATCTGCTCAAATTCTTAAACTTCAAATTCGATGCATGTATACACGGTTCCCATTTGATTTGCACGTAAAAAACCCATATAAGTGCAAATAATGTGGGTATTTTCAGCTCAACTTAGCTTGTAGGCGGACTGAGAGATTCTCACTCGAGTTGACTATCTGGTTAATTCCTCATCTGTGATATATGCGTGTCGAAGTCCATTATGTTTAATGGCGGTATAAAAAATATGAAACAGTCGAGAAACTGCTGAGAATTTACTTCAATAAAATCTTTTATCTCCCGCCCGGAAACTAGCATCTCTTTTAACGAAGACGCTGAAACTCCAAGGAGACTATAGAGTAAAGGTACTTTCCATGCCGGATTACAGACATCCCAAAATAGCAGCTTAACAAGCTATATAAATTAGAACTGGATGGTATAAAGAGTGGTTTTCACTTGCTCGAAATGGTAGTATTTATATTAACCACAATTAGGTAAAGTGTTTGAAGAATCAGCTTATAAGATAATTGAAGCTATCGATGAACAGGCTAGGTCACGATACTTATAGCAAGCTACAGGATCGATATACAGAACCATCTATAGCCGTTTTAACAACAATTTGTTGCAGAAAAATTATTTTAAGGATGAAAACAGCTTTGATGAAATAGTGATTATCTTGAGGCTGCGGGGTGAACTTCTTCAACAACGAACACAGGGAAGATCTACGTCAATTATGCAGCTTGTGTAACTTACCAGAAAGGGAGGATACACATCACTTCAATGGCAGTTGTCCAATATTAAGAGAATCAAGGAGGAATATCTTGGGAAGTGAGGTCTTCTCAGAGACAATAATATCAGGCAAATTTTGATAAATATTAGTTGATTTTAGTTCAAATGAACTTCTTTGATAAATGCAACATAAAGAAGCCGTCCGGTACGACAACATCAATATTCGGTGGTGGATTACTCGTTACCCTTTTCTCCAATAGCTTCATAAGAGTTGACTTGTCAGTCTTGCATATGGATCCAACTAGGTGACACATAGACTTAGTTAAAGGTGTTAAGGGATATGACAAAATCTTTGTTATATCTATTTTTTCTCCATCGAAACTCCAAGCATTCGACCGAACAAATCCCGCTGTATCTTCACTTCCTGAACTTTGGTGACAATTTTAAATAGCTTTTTCTTTGCTGTAGCAGAAAATTTAGAAATAATAACCCTCATATACAAATTTTCTCGTAACTGCTGTCCTGTTTGTTGAATTTTGTGAAGGAAGTTTGCTATATCATCTGAAGCAGATCTCTTAGTGGCAATGTTGAACAGGAAATTTTCATCCAAGTTTGATTGAAATGGGTTCATAGTTTTATTTACAGATTCAATAAATTTGTGCAGATGCTTAGAATCCTTCTTAATTTTGTTTTGCTCCACATACCCAAAAATATCTTGCTATTTTTGTCATCCACTTTGTTCGTATTCGTAGGAAATTATAATCGATCTGATCATGTGACTTTTTGGCAACCGTTGCCTAACCGATATGAAATTCGTCAAGTGTGTAACCCCCACTAATCGCCGTGCTGCATCCCATTGATAGTTTGCTTCAAAATAAGATCTATGGGTTGCCTATAAAAATTTTGTTGGTACGCTTCACACCAAAACTTCTTTCTTAAGTTAAAGTACCGGGTGAGTTTCTTCAAAAGCAAATAGCAAATTGCAATAATATTAGTAAGGCACGCGCGTAGTTTGGGTGATTGAATGTGAAAAATAGGTCGACAATTTTCGGCAATATATATTCGAAGTTGAGCTCTTCGAATGCTTCTTTCTAAATAAAGGTAATTGTTGATGAGATTGATGTTTTTCAATGGTGTCCTGCCATTGTTAATTATCGATTTGAAACATATTCCTATCCTAAGGGTATATTAATTTTGACACATAGTTTGTAACACCTCTTAATATTCGTCGTAGACCCCTAAAAGTGTATATATTTATGATCAGGACCTAACCCTAAAACCTAACACTATTTAGCAATGTCCATCCGTCGGACCGTCCGTATCAACATTTGGATTCTTTAAATGTTTGCTAGGAAGCTTAGCATATACTCCCTAGGGTCCCGAAATGGTAAAGTGTTAACATTTTTTAAATCCGCCCACTGTGACGCCCGTAATTTAGAAAAAAACCGTTTTAAAGCTAAAGTTATAGAGATAGAGTGTAAGAACCTTCTAAAGATATGTAGGCACTGCCCTCCTTTATAAGTTTGTGCCCTCCTTTACTTTGTGGGCGTTTTTACAAAAATTGTAGTTTTTTTTATAAATTTCATGCAAAATGAAAATAAAATGTCCGTCGCCATATTCTTAATGCCTTTTTATTTTGAAGGTATATAAGGATATGGATAGGGTATCATACTGTTCGCCCCAAGCGGGCTGTAGCCTTGCCTTATGTTTTTGTTTACGGAAAGCTTTGAAATGTAAAATTTCTTGACGTAAATAATTTATCGGATGCACCCGCTTACATCTGTCAAAATGTTTGCCGCTAATGAGACTGTTTACTGAGCCAATAACTTTTTAGTTGGGGGTATCGTCTTGAAACATCTTTCTGTTAAACCCAACCCACATGGGAATATTTGGAATTATACTTAAGTCGCTATTGCGGACAAACATTTGATCTATTAGTAGATGCAAGGGTTGCCTCCGTTTCAAGCTCTTCTATCGTATTGTAACTGCAGCAGTGACACATCCTATCAAACATTTCAATAACCTACCAGCTACTTGTCAGGCTATTCCATAAATTACCTGAAGTTATATGTTTTGATCTTTTAAGTCGGCCATTTGTAACCGCACAAATAATATCCTGGACAAAAGAGTTAACTTACCTCAACCAATCTGTACTTTTTCTGCGTCTGCGATTTACGCCACCGAGTAATGAAAGCAGAAAGTCGTGAAGCTCTTCAGGAATAGCACATTCTCCATTCAACAAATCACGTACCGTTAAATTGCTGGGCAATGGCATTTTTTCAGTTTTAAACATAAGGAAAGGCTACAGTCCGCTTGGGGCGAACAGTATTATACCCTATCCTTATCCCTATGTACCCCAAAGAAAAAAAGCATTAAGAAGATGATGGATAGCATTTTATTTCATTCTATGAAATTTATAGAAAATAAATAATTTTTTTGAAAAAACGCCCCCAAAAAGTGGGCGTGGCCAAAAACTTTGTATGGACGATATATTGCAAAGTATATTGGCTAAATAAATTGTTAAACATTTTTTTTCGATTTCTATGAAAATTTTCGACGAAAACACCATTTTAGTGAAAAACGCCCACCAAAAGTAGGCGTGGCAAAAAACTTTATATGACAAATTTATAAAGGGCGACAGTACCTACATATCTTGTGCAGGTTGTAATACTCTATCCCTCTATTAGCCTTAAAACGGTTTTTTCTAAACTGTGGGCGTGGCAGTGGGCGTATTTTGAAAATGTTAACACTTTACCATTTCGGAGCCCTAGGGAGTATATATTCCAAATTTCAGCTTCCTAGCAAAACTTTAAAGGCCTCAAAAGTTGATACGGACGGACATTGCTAAATAGTCTTAGATTTTGGTCCTGATCATAAATATATACACTTTTAGGGGTCTGCGACGAATATTAAGGGGTGTTACAAACTATGTGTCAAAATTAATATAACCTTAGGATAGGGTATACAAATATTCTACCTCAGAGCTAGGGCTGCATCTCGAATTTAATTTGTTTCTCTTAAAGATGAATATAAAGCATAAGGAAAGACTACAGTCCGCTTGGGGCGAACAGTACGATACCCTATCCATATCCCTATATGTCCCAAAGGAAAACGCATTAAGAAGGTGATGGATATCATATCATTCTATGAAATTTATAAAAAAAAAATATTTTTTTAAAAAACGCCCGCAAAAAGTGGGCGTGGCCAAAAACGTTGTATGAGCGATATATTGGAAAAAATATTTTCTAAATATATTGTTAAACATTTTTTTTCGATTTCTATGAAAATTTTCAAAGAAAACAGCATTTTAGTGAAAAACGTGGCGTGGCAAAAAACTTTATATAACAAATTTATAAAGGTAGGCAGTACCTACATATCTTGTGAAGGTTTTACAACTTTATCTCTCTAACTTAAGCCTTAAAACGGTTTTTTCTAAATTGTGGGCGTGGCAGTGGGCGGATTTAAAAAATTTTAACACTTTACCATTTCGGGACCCTAGGGAGTATATGCTCCAAATTTCAGCATAACTTTAAAGGCCTCAAAAGTTGATACGGACGGACGGACGGACATTGCTAAATACTCCTAGGATTTGGTCCTGATCATAAATATATATACTTTTTTGGGTCTACGACGAATTTTTTTTTTTAATTTTTTTTTTTTTTTTTTTTTTTATAATTTGCACGTGCAAAAGGGATTGTTAGCACCCTTATAATGTTATTGTAATACAGCACGGGCGTGAAGGAAATGAGGGATTAGAAGAAAGGATGAGGGATGAGGGATTAGAAGAAAGGATACACATTGATTTTAAATGTTTGTAAGTTGTAATGGTCAGGAAAAACAGTGTGAGGCAGAGCATTCCACATTCGTGTTGTTCGGCAGAGGAACGAATCCTTAAATTTCACTGTTCGACCGAATATAGGCTTTAGGGTGAACTGATGAGCACTCCTCGCGTGGCGAGTATTACGGTTGAAGTGTTGAAGGGGAGGAATGCAACTGGCTATTTCGTTTGAGCACTTGTGATGGTAGTATCGATAGAACAACGATAGGCAGGAGACATTACGACGATGACTAAGAGGGTCAAGCGAATTCGCAATATCTCGGTCGCCAATAAGTTTTATCGCGCGTTTTTGAATTCTGTTAAGAAGCTCCAAATATGTAAATGGTGCACCGGACCAGATATTAGCGTTGTACTCAAGTTTTGGGCGAATAAACGCCTTGTAGATTCTAGCCAGATCAGAAGGGGTAAAATATTTCTTGCATCGTTTTAGGAAGCCTAGACACTTCGCAGCGTTCTTGGCGACATCGAATATGTGGTCATTCCAACGAAGGTTGTCATTAACACACATACCGAGAATGGAAAGTCTTTCGGATTCAGCGATGCAAGTGCCATTCATGGATAATGGCAAAGTATTGAGGTTTCGCTTTAGTGACAGAAGACAATATTGTGTTTTGGAAGTATTAAATTCCACTCTATTGGTTTTACCCCACTCAAGAATGCTGTCAAGATCGAAGATGAGGGGCGTTGCCCAGGAAACGAATATGTAAAGCTGAGGGTGCTGTCATCGGCGAAGGAATGAATAGGATTAGAAGTAACAGAGAGTAGATCATTTATAAAAATGAGAAAGAGAGTCGGAGACAAAACGGAGCCTTGGGGAACACCAGCATTTATTTGGTAAGTTGCAGACTTGAAACCGTCCAAAACAACTTGAATTGAACGGTCCGAAAGGCAATTTCTAATCCATTGAATAAAGGTATCATCGGTTCCAAATGCACGCATTTTCGACAAAAGAGCTTGGTGCCAAACTCTGTCAAATGCCATCGAAATATCAAGCGCAACGACCTTACTTTCACCACCACGGTGAATAGATTGGTTCCACTTTTCGGTTAGATATGTCATCGAATCACCAGTGGACCTGTTGGCGCGAAAACCGTACTGCAGGTCATTAAGAAGTTTCCGCGATTCAAGATATTTCATAAGCTGACGATTTATCAGCGTTTCCATGACCTTGGAAAGAAGGGACGTAAGTGCAATTGGTCGGTAGGAGGAGGGAGAGGAAGATTCGCCTTTTTTTGGGACAGGCTGGTCAAATGCTGTTTTCCATCTTCTCGGAAAGAGCCCTAAAGAATAGGACAGATAGAAAAGCTTACGCAGTGGTTTTGCCTGCGTGGAAGAACACCTCTTCAGAACGATGGGGGAAATACCATCTGGACCAGCGGATTTATGTACGTTGAGATCTCGAAGAACTCTTGCCACTGTACGAGTGCGAAAATGAATTGGTCCCATAGTATATTCTACGCGCTCGAGTACAGGGGGAGATAAAGCACAATCTGGTAGCGTTGAGCTAGCTGCAAAATGAGCAGCAAGCAGATTGGCTTTATCCAAAGAGCTGACAGCTGAAATGTCATTGCAAATGAGTGTCGGGATAGATGTTGAGGCCGAATTCTTAATATTTTTAACAAACGACCAAAAGTTTTTACTACCGGTGGGACTTTGTAGTATTTTTTGCCTCAACTTTTGGTCGTAGGAGAATTTCACACGATTAATGTGGGCATTGCAGTCATTTCTGGCTCGTTTAAACTTTATTCGGTTTTCCTCAGTTGGGTTGGCCTTATAAGACCGAAAGCTCACCTCTTTTAACCTGATAGCCTCTTTGCAGCTCAAGTCACACCATGCGTTTACCTTGGGTTTGATACTTTTAATCCTATTAGGAATAAAATGTTTCATACCCAAGTGAATTATGTTTGTTATCATATCGGCAGCAGCATCCACATCGCCATCGAGGAAGCATAGCGACCAGTTAAAATTCCTAAAGAAACCGTTTAATTCTTCCCATTTGGCTTTCTCGTATTGCCATACGGTTCTTTTAGGAGCTTGTTCTTTAACTTTGTGGTTGGAGTACGAGAAATTGGCCGATATAACACAGTGGTGTGACGAATCTAGAGGCGATAATACATTTATTGTGTACTTATCTGGGTGAGTGGTGAGAAACAAGTCCAGTGTGTTGGCGGTTTAGGTTGTTAGCTGGGTTGGGTTGTTTACCTCAGCAAAGATCTCAGCGTACCTGCCTTCGGGTGTTGTCTGTCCAGAGTGACGAAGCCAATTCGAATTGTGAACATTGAAATCGCCCGCAACAACGATTTCAGTGTGAGGATAAAGGGTTACAATTCGTGTAATGGAATCGGACAACTCATCAAACTCGTTAAAAGTAAGATTGCGGTCCAAGTTTGGGCTTCTATAAATGAAACAGTAGTGGATTAATTGCCTACGGACGTGGAATTTAAGCCAAATGAAATTAAATTCCGAATTGGAACATTGGCCGTATTGTGGTTGAAGTTGGTAGGCTACATCACTACGTATATAAATGGCGAGACCACGATGGGGAAAGAATAATGGCACTAAGTTGTAACCAGGTAGACTATATTCCGATGAATCAGAATCAACGCTAACCTGAGTTTCACTCAGAGCCAAAACAGCTGGTTTGTTTTGGGAAACATGGGCGCACAGAGAAAAAAGATTCGCTCTTAAGCCACGAATGTTACTTACATCTACTCTGAAGTTGCCAAACATTACAAAAAACAAACACAAAAAATTCAACACTGACGCTACCTAAGCAGAGCCGTGCAATGTAAATTCTATGTTAGCGTACCAAAACAAATTACCGCAGGTGTTATGCCCTTACAGCAATTTGCCTTGGTTTACCAACAACAATTTACACATACGACCCGCTACTCGCCAGTTACTACGCCTACCCAACCATAAAAAATACACAAATGATATGAATCACTGTGTACTAAGTGTGGTCAAGCAGAAGCAGCAGCAAACGAGATGGAACAGGAAGTAAGGGACCACACACACTGTGTACCTACTCTATGCAAATTTTTTTTTTTGTGATTTAAAATGCAGCACTGAGCACTTGTTTGTTTTTGCACACGCGACTGTGAAAAGGTTTTTCCCTTTTGTGTGGTGACGAACACGATCACTGGCCGCGGAACAGAGGTACGTGTTTGCGCGTCGGTGGTCAGATCGGAACTGACCTTCAAATCTTCAAATAACTGTGCCTCTGTAGGTGTTTCAACATTATCGCCAATTTTGACTTGGGTTGAAGTGGAAGGTTGGGGTTAAGATATACCAGAGTTATCAGCAGCTTCTTCCTCTAAAAATCTTTTTATCGCAGTGAAATGTTATAGCATTTGTAATTGTACCCTTCCGTATTGCCAGTGTAGGTCGGTAAATTAATATTACTATATTTCAAACCATACTTCCGCTGGGAGGCTGCCTGCCAAACGCGTATAAAAACGGAAATTAAAACTAAAAGATGTGATATAGTTATAGTAAAACGGATTTTGAAGGGAGGTGTTTTTAGTGGGTAATAATCTCACACTATTATGAGCACGTGCGGCCGGTCCTCACAATGTCTCATGGAAGATTTCCACCTACCCTCGGAAAAAAAAATATTTCAAACTATACTTAAAACGCTGTTTCTTAATATCTTTACATTTATTTAAACTATTCTCAGTGAACAAAAACACTTTATCACTTTTGCAATGGCAAGTAACAAATGGGCATGGTTTCATTCATATATAATTCAACAAAATAGGACTGAATAAACTAAATTATTGGTTAACACTTCTTGGACTGCTGAATGTGAAACTTCGACTTGTTACCGAGGAGGAGTGGTAATCACAATTACAATGGCATAAAGCTTGTTGAGAGGGAATAGTGATAAAATCAACCAGAGATAAGCGTTAGCTGCATAAATAATGCGGGCATTCGGGAAATGAAGGATTAGAGAAAGGGAAATGTGGTTTTAAATGTGGTAGAATGGTTTTAAATGTCTGTAAACTACACTGTGTAGGGAAAACAGAGCGTGGTAGAGCATTCTACATTCGTACCATGACCGTTAGTATAACATTATAAGGGTGCTAACAGAGATTGTTAGATTTGCACGTGCACATTATAAAAAAAAAAATTATTTCACTGTCCGTCCGAATATAGACTTATAGGGGAGTAAAGCGGTTGAACTGCTGTAGGGGTGAAATGCAACTGGCTATTTCGTTTGAGGTAAAAGCAACAACATTGTATTTTGGAAGCATTAAATTCTACTCTATTGGTTAGAATTTAATGAGCTTAACATACGTTGCTGTTCTAGCACCACGACCGAAGATGAGGGATGTAAATCATAAAACGAATATGCGAATAAGCTAAGGGTACTATCATAAGCAAAGGAATGGATTGGATTAGATGTGACAGACAGGAGGTCATTGATAAAAATGAGAAGGAAAGTCGGAGACAAAACGGAGTCTTGAGGGACACCAGCATTTATTGGTTGAGTTGCAGACTTGAAACTGTCCAAAACAACTTGTATTGAACGGTCCGCAAAGTAATTTCTAATCCATTGAAGAAGGGTATTATCGATTCCAAATGCACGCATATTCGACAAAAGAACTTGATGCCAAACTCTATCAAATACCTTTGAATTATCAAGCGCAACGACTTTCCTTTCACCACCACGGTGACTAGATTGGCTTTTCGGTAAGATATGTCATCAAATCACCAGTTCATCTGTTGCTGCGAAAACCGTACTACCGGTCATTAACAAGTTTCAGTGAGTCAAGATATTTCATAAGCTGACGATTTATAAGCGTTTCCAGGGTCGTTAGTGCAGTTCTGTAGGAGGAGGGAGAGGAAGATTCGCTTTAGTACCGGGGGAGTCAAAGCACAATCTGGGAGCGTTGAGCTAGCCGCAAAATGATCAGATTGGCTTTGTCTGAATAGCTGACAGCTGGAATGTCGTAAATGAGTGTCGGAACAAATGAAGAAGCCGAGTTTTTACTACCGGTTGGACTTTGTTGTATTTTTTGCCTCAACTTTTGGTCATAGGAGAATTTGACACGATTTATATGGGCATTGTAGTCATTTCAGGCTTGTTTCAAATTCTTTCGGTTTTCCTCAGTTGAGTTGGCCTTAAATGACCGAAAAATTAACTATTTAGCCCTGATAGCTTCTTTACAGCTCAACTCACACCCTGCGTTTTCCTTAGGTTTACACTTTATTCTGTTTGGGATAAAGCGTTTCATACCCAGCTGATTTATATTAGTAATCATATCGGCAGCAGCATCCACGGCAGCGCAACGAGCCGTTACAACTACTAAAGAAACCGTTTAAAGCTTCCTAATTGGCTTTTTGGTATTCCCATACGGTTCTTTTATGAGCTTGTTCTTTAACTGTGTGGTTGGAGTACGACAAATTCGCCGATATGATACAATGTCTGACGAACCTAGATAATACTTTTAAAGTGTATCTGCCAGGGTGGAGGTAAAAAACAAGTCCAGAGTGTTGGCATTTTGACCGCTAATGTCCGCCATCAGTTGGCTTATTGACAAGCTCGGTCAAATTATTAACCTCAGCGAAGATTTCAACATACCTTCCTTCGGGTGTTGTTTGTCCAGAATGTCGAAACCAACATAAATTGTGTATATTGAAATCGCCCGCAATGACGACTTCAGTATAAGGATAATGGTTAACAATGCTGGTAATGGAATCAGACAGTGCACCAAACGCATTATAAGCTGAATGCTTGTCCTGGTTAGGGCAGACATGGAATTTTAGTCAAAAAAAATTAATTTCCGGATTGGAACATTGGCTATATTGTGGTAGAAATTGGTTTACTACATCACTACGTTATATTAACGGCGAGACCGTGATGAGAAAAGAATAATGCCACTAAGTTATACCCAAGCAGGCTTAGCTCCGACTAGAAGGAATATCCCAACACAATATCCTTTGGTTTTGTCCACTTACTTGGACATGCGCACAGCGCGCGCGATTTGAGTTTTTTTTTTTTGTTTTTGTTCTTTTGCATACTTGTTCGGTTTTTTTTTTGTTTGCCAAGAAAAGTGTTTGAGTCGACGTATACTAAATATATGTAAAAGATATGCAAAACGATTTTAATTGTTCAAAAAGTTAACTGCTTCTTGGACCTTGTAGAATGTGTTAGAAACCAGATTCTCACTTAGTTCAAATGCATCTGCATGCAAGCATTTTCTTTTTGCAATTAAGGATAAATAAACAAAATAATAATAATAATAAATAAACAAAATAATTTCTCCATTTCAGGTTATATCCTATTCACACGGCACTAAAATCTGACATTTTCACAAAAAGACTTCGAAAACTCGTTAAAGCATTCACACCTAATACTACCTGGGTTTTGTTTGACGCTTCGGTCAACCATGGCAAAAAATAAAAGCGAATAAACAATTATTGCGTTCAAGTTGCAAGTGCAGTGCAAGTCCAGTATAAGCTAAAAATCCCTATATCCTCATATAATTCGCATGATCTTCGTTAAAGAAGTCGGTAAGCTGTGATCTGCAGTTGACGGTAAGCTGTAATTCGCAGTTGACTTGTAACACAGTTGAAAATCTGTCAACCGCTTGTCAACTGATTTGTGAATCTTAAAGAATGTGTTTAAAGGTGCGTTTGCTTTGACAACCTCACCATTGGAACCAGATTCTGAGGAGGTTTCATCGAAGCCTCATACAACAACGAGGTTTGGAAATCTAAAAAGAAGTACTGTTTTATCATAACAGCTGACTTTTATTTATCCGTGAATCCATGATCGCTTGAGAATCCAAGCCACTTTACATACACTTGATCACCCTTAGTTTTTAATACCTTTTCCACCAGTTACGCTTCGTTATTGTCCGGGAAGAATGGTGGACACAAATTTTGATAAGCTTATTAAGCAAATTCCTGTTTTTATTGGAAAACAAGGCAGATTTGCTTGAGGAAGATCACATCGATATTCTAAATTGTTATGCAAAAATATGTGAATACAACCACAATACTCTTAGCACTACCAAACATGGATGTCATTATTCATTATGCTGTTGGTCATCAAATACATGTGAAGACGGACCCAATACTTGCGGTTGTTACATGGTAAGCAGTAAAATTATTAAAATACAGAAAATCATGTTATTGTATAATCGCTTAAATAAAATGTATTAAATAAAAGAATTTTTTTCATCATCATCTAATTGTTCATCAAATAAAACTCTTTATTGCTTAAGAATTGATAAGTTAAATTTATGGTTGCTATGGATTAGAAATTGTTTATCGATCGTCCGTCCTATGACAGCCAAGCTGCAGCGCCGACCAAATGACCAGACTCCCAGCGAGTTCCGTATCTGGTTGGAAGGAATATTAATATATATTCCTCTATGTTTCACATCATAGTAGCCATCTGAGTATAATCTGAGACTCATTTTAGTTTCATCATTTAAAGGGCTCATGAGAGATTCTTCAACAATGTTGATAATACCTAATTGTTGTTTTATTTTTAAAATCAATATTAGCTTCTACATATTCGTTGTTGCCTACCTAGTGTTGTTGCCTACCTGGGCTTTGCAACATTATTTAGATATTTTCCTCTATATTAAAATCACGTTGAGGACCAGTTGTTATTGTTGTTAAATTATGAATTCGATTGAAACTCCTTCCGAACTTGACGGCGTTTATTTTGCTTTTAACAATTTTTCTGCTAAGGATTGATGTTAATATACGATGTTTGCTTCGCGTAGTTCTTCTATGATAGAATTTATCTCATTTTGAAGATTATTTTTGCCTGCCCTTTGAGATGCAACTAAGAGTTTGAATCCATCGACGAGCTCATTGGGGTTATCCCAGCGCACATAATCGACATAATCGATCGAATTATTAGAAGAAGTCATGTCAGGTAAATTATTGTTGTATGATTTTCCGATTTTCTTTTTAACTTTCTTTTATTCATCCACTCTTCATTGCTATATCGCGCATCCACATCTTCATTGCTATATCAATCTTTTCTGGGGATTTTTCATAAAGACCATCCGTTCCAGAGAAGATTTCATCATCATTCCTTTTTTTCATTAATTGTAAAACTTGAACTACCCAATGAGTTGAATTTGACTGCACACCAAAATATGGCCCATAGATCTTATCAAGGTTCGAATCTGATGCTGATGTTCGGTTGAATGAAGTACTTTGATCAGTGTCATCGGTATTAAAATTTGTAGGTGTTTTAAATGAAACATCTTTGTCCGTTAGTTGAATTGATTCTGTAGATGAAAGGTCAAAACTTTCCTTTAGAGCGGGTTTGATTATCGATTTCAGTATCAACCGCAGCAGTAGCAGCAGCAGCATTGTTTCGACTATAAACACTTTTGACATTTTTAACAATCCCTTTTATGGGTTCAACTAAAGGGTGATCCATTTCGAGGTTCCCTAATTTTTTAAAGAAAAAAACACAGAAAATTCAAATTTAATGGAGAATGTTTATTATCATTTGAAAAAACATTCTTTGACATTTATTTTTTGAAGATTATGTCTATCAAATGTTGGCCGTTGCTACATCGCAGATGGTCCATCCGTTGAGTCCAATTTTCGGTCACTCGTTCGAGCATTTCGACTGGTAACTGGCGAATGACACGCGTGATGTTTTCCTCCAAGGCCTGAATCGAAGCTGGTATTTTTAACCTTACATATCCCCACAGGAAAAAGTCTAACGGTGTGATATCACACGATCTTGGTGGCCAATCGACCGGCATAAAACGTGAAATTATGTGCTCATCGAAATGTTCTCTCAATAAGTCCATTGATTGATGCGATGTGTGGGAAGTGGCGCCGTCTTGCTGAAACCAAATGTCGCCGAGATCACGAGCTTCAATTTCAGGCATCAAATAGTCGGTTATCATGGCACGATAACGGTCGCCATTGACGGTTACGTTCGCACCGGCATAATTTTTAAAGAAATATGGACCGGTGATTCCACCGGCCCACAAACCACACCAAACCGTTGTTTTTTCTGGATGAAGTGGCAGTTCTTCAATCTCTTCAGGTTGCTCTTCGTCCCAAATGCGGCAATTTTGTTTGTTTACATACCCATTGAGCCAGAAATGGGCCTCATCGCTAAACAAAACTTGCCTCGAAAACGTCGGATCTTCTTGGAACTTTTCAAAAGCCCATAGAGCGAAGCGATGTCGCTAGGGAAGGTCGAGCGGCTTCAGTTGTTGCACAAGCTGTATTTTGTACGCTTTCAATTTAAGATCTTGACGTAAAATGCGCCAAGTCGTTCCATACGTCAGTCCAAGTTGCTGCGAACGGCGCCGAATCGACTCTCTACGGTTTTCGTGTACACTCTCAGCTACGGCCGCTATATTTTCTTCACAGCGTGCTGGACGTGGTCTATTCGGTCGAATATTATCCAATAATGAATGCTGGATCTCAAAATGGGTGATGGTGTTGCGAATAGTACGCTCAGTAGGCCGATTATGTTGACCATAAGTTGAGCGAAGTGCACGAAACACATTCCTCACAGAACGTGAATTTTCATAATAAAGTTGAACAAATTGTAAACGTTGTTCACGCGTAAGTCTTTCCATTATGAAATGCCAAACAATACTAAACAAAAATAACATGACAGCATGACGACTCACACGTGATCTGTCAAAAAAGGCTATTGAAAAAAGTATCTCTACTTGGATCACCCGTTATTATTTTAAAAGTAGTTTCAATTTCCTTCATAATTTGCCGGATCTTGAGAAACATATATTTTCTCCTCTTAGTTTTTATTTATAAGATCTTTAAGAAAATTTTCATTAACGTCCAAATTTCATAACTTTAAACAGCTGTTTTAAACAGGATCAGCTGTTTTAAATAAGCAGTTGATTAATGACTCAGTGGCGTCATATAGATACAATTACTTTAAATTTATATATAATATTTAATAACTATAAAATGCGATATAAACAGGATCAGAACCCCAGCCATACCAACAACAATCACCCTTATTTAAAACTGATATCTGCCGACGGCACAACAAAGCAAAAACAAAAAATAAAACAAACACTCTAGCCGACGACACAACAACATTCACATCTACCCTCTCACTCTAACGCAGAATTCCCAGTCTCAATCGCCCTAACTCCTACCCATCCTACCATAAGCAATAACAAAACTAAGACGAAGGAATACGATGTGGCGACGCAAACGACGCTCCACAGCACAGACACAAAAGAACCTACTACGATTTTATGTGCGCCTATATGAGAGCAAGAGAGAAAAACCCGAAAGTTCCCAATAAGATTACCTATAAGAAGATAGATAAAATGCTTGCTATGCTAGGTCTACCATCTGCACCTGAGGCAGAAAGAAATCAAAGAATTGATTTGATTTACTGAGTGTCACAGTACTCTCATTTGTTATTTCCAATTTTTAACTCATATAAGCATAAAATTGAACACATGGTTGAATGTCCATTTTTGCAGCATTATCATACAAAAAAAAGGATCTAAAAATAAAATTAATTGCGGGTTTTATTAACAACCACTTCTGAAAAGAGCGTTCTAAGAACTCACTCTGACTGTAAATCTTCTTCTATTACTTTAATGAATACCCATATTTATTAATAAAAAACGAAGCTGTCTCATTATTCATTTGGATATAAAAACGTCTCATTTCTTTTGCGATTATCACTGATTTTAGAATATAAGTATGGCAACATTGATCGTAAATGAAAGTTGTTTTCCTATTAACACTTGAGACATCTGGAGGTGCTAAATAGTAATCACAAAATGTGATCTCAATAAATTGTAAGATCATATGTATTTGTTATAGTTCATTAAAATTCAAGATCTATATAGATTATTTCTGATAATAAAAAACGGCTATAATCTTCTTCTCTCCAATTAACGACGAGATTGTGTATCAGTATTACAGGGATCATAACTCTCCCACTTCATTGCATTCCTACTGGGCCACCTGTGGGGTCCGCCGGTTCAACCCCAAAAAATATCTGCAGGCATCCCGATTTTAGATCACTTCATAATTGAGGCCACTCTAATGCTGGTGTTTCTGCATTTGTGTGATTCAGGAATTTTTAGGCCTGCCTCTCTTACGCGATTGTAAGAGAATGTTGATTGCCATTGCCTTTTTGACGGGGTTCGTAGAATCCCTCTTATTATTATCTACTTTGAGATATTAACATAAACCATTTATTATGGATTTCTTATATTCCGTACCCATGTCCGTAATGAACGTCTTCATTGGACCATACGTTAGGACATGCGATTACGGATGAGGTTACAATATATTTTATAATGTCACATGCAAAGTGTGAGTGCATAGTCATTTCCGTTTTCTAATTTTGGAAACGTTTCAATAGTAACCACTAATAAAGTAGGTATCGAAAGCTGATTGAGGTGTTGGCGTTATGGCCATCGGTGTATTAGTATGTTTGTTTTTCTTGCCAATTGACATTGTTTGCATGCTTTAATATACCTTGTTATGTCCTGTTTAATTTTTTTCCAATAAAATTGTCTCTCAATATCTCCGTACGTCCGTGTAATGTCTGTATAACTTCCATCTGCAATGTCGTTATGGTGCCTCAACAATAAGGCTGCAATTTCTTTTTTATCATTTATGATAGTCACCTTTGCCAGTATCGTTACTTTTAAATTTTGTAAAAAATTTATGCCCATTTCTTTAAATAATTGTGGCGGGACTCATTCGAAAATTTACTCTCTTGGTGCCATTTGTAGTTTATTGACTCAATGTAAACCGGCCTTTCGTTTAAGCCTTTGCAAACATTTATTTAGATCGATTTTTGCATTTATGTGTAAATCGTCAAGATTAATTCGTGTAAATACTATTTCTTATAAACATTTTGGAAGTGTTTCGTGTAAATACTATTTCTTATAAACATTTTGGAAGTTTAATTATTTAATGACTTCATAATTTTTGGGTTTTTCTTTATTTTGGATTTCCTTTTTTTTTTGAGTTTCTGATTGTGTTGTCACTTTTAGAATTGTATTTATTTTATTATTTTGCTTTTCAAGTTCTTCGATGGTTAAACACAAGAGAGCATCGGCAACTTGATTTTATTTTCCCTTGAGGTATTCCACAGTAAATTCATATTCTACTAAATCTAACCTCGCTCTGATTAGTTTAGAGATCGGATTTTTCATCGAGAATAATTATGACCTATGGCCTATGGTAAGTTTTGACCAAGAAACGGTATGAACTGTTACTGTAGTTTTACCCAATGTATTGCTGTGAGCTGTTGTTCAGTCGTTGATTTATTGCTTACTCCCTTTGTAAGGGCGAGTGCAACCAAAAGTTGTATGCCATTGTATTCCAGAAACCATGTGTGTTTACTAGAATCTGTAGTAATGAAAAACCCGTTTTTAAAATCTGGATATTGTAACACTGAAGACCTAAGTAACTCTCTTTTGAGTTGGTTGACGAATTAACAGATTTGTCACAACAAATTTTTTTGCTATGCCTTCTTTTTGAAGGCGTTTTTCAACAAAATGTTTTCTTCTAAAATTTCCTAGAAAACAAAAAAAAATGTACAACAAAATATTTATATTATATATTAAAAACACAAATTTAACGTTTTCTATATCTTTTTCATGGGATATGGATGGGCTAGGGAGGGATAAGGATAGGGTATCATACCGTTCAACACAAGCGGACTGTAGCCCTTCTATATGTTTTATTGTGTTCATTTCATTTACAATATTTCATATCTCGTAATTAATGCACCCAAATGAAACTAAGTTAAAGTGCTAAAAAATAAATAAATAGTATGCAAATTAATGCACTACTACCTACTGCTTCCTTCATCTATACAATAGACGGTGACGGTGCGTCATAGAGTCATTTTAGACACTGTCTTTCCAAAAAATAGAGAAGAATAAAAAACACAACAGCTTTTAATAAAATTAAGCGAAAGATTTGTTGAAAACGCATTTCCATCTTGTATTCTAAACTCCTCTTTCCATTGTCTCTCTTCGATCCACGTCACATAAAAACTCTTATTGAACTCTTAATTGAATTGAAATTGAATCAACTGTATGTAGACACAATCCAGTCTGTCTACTTCCCCTATCCAATAAGTATAGAGCAACTCTTTCAACTTTTTACTCTTGTAAACATTTTTGTATGCAAGAAAAAGACGCGTCTTTTTTTTCACTCATTCACTCATCACATTTATTTTTAAGTCCTAAACATGTTCTTACAGAGAAAATAGTGGAGCCTAATGTTGAATTAGGCTCTTGCTTTTAACATTTAAAAGAGCGAGCAATTAATCTGTTGATAATAAATAGACACCCTTACATATCTTCTCTATATTCTTTGGCTTTGGTTTGGTGGTGTTGGTTTAGCTTGCGCCCGCTTGCGTATATCCAGAGCTGTCGTTGTTGGACTTGAATGAGGAGCCCATTTGAAGATTTTGGGTAGCCATTTCAATAAAAGCGGAGCCACCAAAAGAAGTAAAAATCTTAAACAAATTGGTTCCTTGCAGTGCGTTCTCGTTCAGCGCGTCTCTCATTATACCCTTCCTAAGGGTATATTAATTTTGACACATAGTTTGTAACACCCCTTAATATTCGTCGTAGACCCATAAAAGTATATATAGTTTTTGGGCACGCCCCCTTTTTGGAGGGGTTTTTTCAAAAAAAATATATTTTTTTAATTTAATAGAATGAAAAAAAATGGTATCCATTATCTTCTTAATGCTTTTTGCTTTCTAGCGTATAGGGATATGGATGGGGTATCATACTGTACGCCCCAAGCGGACTGGAGAAGCTAGGCTTTAGGTCCTGTATGGGCCGTTTACGCCAAATAATTTTTTGATTTTTTAGATACGTCCCTGCATATATATATCTTATGGTGTTATTTTCTCCATTTTAGATAATGGCACTTTGTTGTCCGACTTAAAAGAATCGTGGGTAGTGTTCTTTTTGAATTAAATGTAAAAGAAACGGAACATTAAACAACGTTATCTCATAGGCACTTGTAATCGACTGCTGTGAGAAGTTAAGGTAATCGCCAAACTAGCCCACAAGTGGCGAACAAAACCCTTTAAGTAATCTGTGTATCCTCTAGTTTAAAGTGTATTATTTGGCGAAACTTATATAGTGACGATGAGAAGCTTTTACAAAAATCAACATTGTGATTTTGAATTTACAAAAGCTTTTTAATTACATTTTGTTATAAGGTGATATACCCGAGTTCGGAAAAATATTTTTATATAAGAACAAAATATTTTGTATCAAAATTAAGAATTCATAATATTATTTATAAAAGTTGAATTTAAAGTTCATTTTCAGAAATTAACACAATGATAAAGAAAATAAATCAATTAATCCAAGCTACGGAGCTCCGGACCAAATGTAAGGAAGGTTGCAGTGTAGCTTGTGCTCTGGCATAACGCAGAACTCATTGAAATGGCGGCGGGTTTTCATGACCAGGTGCAACGATATTCCTGAATGAGTATGGAAATTTGCGTCTTCAGATCTCCATTTTTCCTTTCACCTGGTTCAAAATCGTAGATGTAGTCAGAAGTCCATGACCATGACCACGGTACGTTTTACTTTGTCAGTTGTGATGGCTGAGTGATTTCGATATATCCGCAAAGTGAGGTATAAACCATCGATACCAAGAACAGGTTTGCAGGAAAGACATAACCATTTTTACGTTGCGTAGCTCTGGGCATTTCTTAATAGCTGCTACCTTTTTTTGGACCCATACTAATTTCACTAGGACCGATAACATGTCTCAAATACCATACCTCGGCGCAACAGAATAGGCACTTTTCTCATTTATGCATAGTTTGATTTTTTGCAGTCTTTCAAAATAAATGTTAAGATATTATAAATGTTCGTCCAAATAAGTCACAATAAGCATTTCTCCATGGCCTGAGCGAAATCTTTTGATAAGACGTTGGAAGGTTGCAGGTGCGATTAATCCGAAAGGCATACATCTAAGTGCTAAAGGACTCAAAAATGCTGTTTTTTTGGTCTTTTTCGTGAGCTCCTATTTGCCAATATCCAGCTTGGAGATCCGGTGTAGATTTTAACTTTGTAGTTTTTGCTTTGTGTAATAAGTCATCAATTCTAAGCATTGGGTATCTTTCTGGTACAGTCAATGCATTCAACTATCGACCATCAATACAAATTCTGACCCCTCCGTCTTTTTTGGGAATAATTACTACTGGAGTAATTCTGACTCCTCAATAATTCCAAGGTAGAGCATTTGTTTAATTTCATCACTGACAATAATCTATTTTAATTGGAAAAAGTCTTGGATATTTCGCCATTTATTTCCAATAAATTTCCCCAATTTAGCCTTTCATTAATCTCGAGGCCGAATCCGTCAGAAGTATGTAGGAACTGTATTTCGGCTCAAAATTAAGAAGTTTGAACTTCGTGACATTAAAGAGATTCTGCGTACCTGGTCATTCGAAAGTTATCTCATCCGGTGGTATGGCATCCTTGAAAATGGCCTGGATGGAGTATGAAGAATAATCACTGTTATGTGTTGGTGTTGACACAATATGGCTGATGTGCTCACGCTGTTTTAGCAAATACATAAATTTTGAGACTTCATTTACAACTTCGGTCGATGTTTCTCTACCCCTTTTTTGTAGAAGTTATTAAAAGAGTTGTGAATGGTTGTCTTGATTAGTTTTAATTTAGTAAAATATAAAAGCAACGAACAATAAGCAACGACATCTCATAGGCGCTAATAATGAGACTGCTATGAGAAGTTAAGGTAATCACCAAACTATCTCCTAATGTCGCACAAAATTTTCAAGGTAATCACCTTAAAGTGTATTGTTTGAGTGTTCTGAGCACAGATGATTAATTATACAGTTAGAAAAAAAAATACTAGGCGTAAACGGCCCATACAGTGGGCGAAGATATATTTTTTGACATGAATGGAAGGGACCTACAGTTGCCGATTCCGAACGGATGTTTGTCAGACGTTCGCAAGAGGTGGGGCAGCGAATAAAAACTTTCAGTTGGTACTGGTCGGGATGAGTACAGAGCCAGAAGAAGGGAGGAGAAGAAAATCCTGCATGGAAAGAAAAGAGAGCACGCCGTCTCCGAGCTCAAGGAGATCGAAGAGTCCCGCGACCGAAACAACATCCGAAAGTTTTATAAGAAAGTGGCTGGCTGCTGGCTTTATGACCGGAACGCAGGCTCTTCGCGCAACAGCGAGCAGCATTTCCAGCAGCTGCTAAACGGTCAAAATGTAGAGCGAGTGATGGGGCAAGAAGAGAACCCACGTCCAGTCAATGAAGAACCAGTTCCTCCGCCCAGTATAGAAGAGGTTGGCTTAGCTAGTTCTGACGGTCTACCTGCAGAGCTTTTCAAATGCGGAGGTAATTTTATGGTAGGGCACATGCACCAAATCATCAACCACGTTTGGGTGGAGGAAAGCCCGATGACTGGACCATCAGCTCCATATGTCCCATCTAAATGAAAGGCGATCCTATGCCTTGCAAGAACTATCGAGGCATATCCCTGCTAAATGTCGCATAAAGGATCCTATCCAACGTACTGTGGGAACGTCTCAAACCTTTCTGCAACACACTAATCGGCACGTACTAGTGTGGCTTCCGGCCCGGCAGATCAACTGTAGACCAAATCTTCACACTAAGGCAAATCCTGGAAAAGACCAATGAGTTTCATGTCGAGACACACCACCTCTTCATCGACTTTAAGGCCGCATGGCCGAATTCGAGATCCCGTCAAAACTGATCCACCTGTGTCGCGTGACACTAGATAACACGTGGTGCAATATGCAGTTTGGCATTAGCTTGTCTGAACTCTTTCGACATGCACCGGATTTCGGCAAGGAGATGCGCTGTTGTGTGATTTCTTCAATCTTGTTGTTGAGGAGATAGTGTCAACACGAAAAGCGCTGAATATACCTAAGGGTATATTAATTTTGACACATAGTTTGTAACACCCCTTATTCGTCGTAGACCCATAAAAGTATATATATTTATGATCAGGACCAAATCCTAAGACTATCTAGCAATGTCCGTCCATCCGTCCGTCCGTCCGTCCGTATGCAATTTTTAGGCCTTTAAAATTAAGCTAGGACCACATATTCCCTAGGGCTCCGAAATGGTTAAGTGTAAATTTTTTTTGAATACGCCCACTGCCACGCCCACAATTTAGAAAAAACCGTTTTAAAGCTAAAGTTAGAGAGATAGAGTGTTACATCCCTCACAGGATATGTAGGCACTGCCCCCATTTATAAGTGAAAGGAGGGCAGTGTCTTGTCAAGGTTGTAATACTCTATCTCTCTAACATAACATAACATAACGTTTTTTCTAAATTGTTTACACTTAACCATTTCGGGGCCCTAGGGAGTATGTGGTTTCAGCTTCCTTGGTGCTGATCATAAATATATATACCTTTATGGCTTTACGGCGAATATTAAGGAGTGTTACAAAGTAAATATGTGTCAAAATTAATATACCCTTAGTATAATAATTGGCGTGAGAGTCAAAAACCCTCTCAGTCGACTATCTGTATAATTACTCATCTGCGGTTCTGAGACGACTGACTCAAAGTCAAACTATAACTTGCCTTTACAAAAATGAAATCAACATTGAGCTCTTGGATTTACGAAAGCTTTTATTAGGTGACTATATATTTTTATATGGTGATATTCCCGAGTTTGGCAAAATATATTAATATTTATGAGAGGAAAATGTTTTATAGCTTAGTAAAGAATAAATTTACTATATGTGAGCAAATAGAAGACTGGTTTCCGGAGAATTTAACTCAGCATTCCTAACAACTATAAGCATTCAGTATAGTTTGTTTACTTAACTTATATGAACTGATTTTTGTATAACATGGTTTACTTATATTTTTATTTTCTCTTGAAACGATGCCACTTTTGTTGACCTTCTTCAATTTGAAATACAAGTTCAGAACAACAAGGCGGCTTTGTTGTTCTTTATCTTTTTAACTTTCTTGTATATATTATTATAATAAAGATAAAGTTATTGCGATCGTTTTTACATTTCGAACTTAAACTGAGTAAGAGGGATGATATTACGACTATAGAGAAGTCCAAAAAAGTCCGCAAATGCCGTCCGTCGGCACTGTAATTTATAAAACCGCCAATATCTCGAAAACTAAAAAAGCGAACTCCAAAAAAATGACTGTTTTTTTATACTATTAAGTCGAACAAATTTGCATCCTTCGATTTTTGATATCATTTTTTTTTCGTTTAAATTTTTTTTTAAGGTGCCGTTTTTGAGAAAATCTAATTTATCAAAACCTAAAAAGTAATATAAATAAATTTGTCGCCATTCATTGTCGATTCATTTTGTGATTCAAAAACGCATCTCATGTACTGCGAAAGTTTCGTATGACGAAGTCGTGCACTTTATTTATTATTTTTATATATATTTTTCTTTATATTTTATGTTACCACTAAAAAGTCAAATTTCGAACACATGTCGAGTATATTGATATCCATACTTTTTTGACACAAATGGAGGGACCTTCAGTTTGATGTCGATCCGCAGTTATATTTGGAGCTTCGCATGACAGTTTATACTCTTGGCTATTTTTTAGACGTTCACAAGAGGTGGGGCAACGAATTAAAACTTTATGGTGGTACGGGGCGGCATTTGATATACCTAACTAATTATTCAAAATCAGTTTGGGCCAGGCCTAACTAGTTTATCCCAAGCCGAACTAGTTTGAAATCGGGTTTGGCCGGTAATATATAATATAAAATCGCATGACAAATTGCTGTTGCTATTAATATTCACCTCCGAGTAAAGAAACATTGAAAAAAAAACTTTAATGTGAAAAAAAAACTTTAATGTGAAAAAAAAACTTGAATAAAAAACTAAATTTTTCGAAAATATATATAAAATCACCTGACGAACTCAATTTTCAGTCCGAGGTCCTTGGAACATCGAAAAAGTTCCTTGAATTATTAAGATATAACATTTTTGGAATATATCAATCAAATCGCCTGACAAATTGCTGTTGCTATGAATTTTCAATCGGAGGTCCTTAAATCTAAAAAAATGTCAATATTTGTTCATTATAATCGTCGCAACCTTTCATTTGTTGACCATATAATGGGTGTGGGATCGAAAAGGCAATCCACCATTCTGAATTGATGATAACCACACATAGCGCATTTGATTCTACGCTTTGAATTTTAATTTGTTGCCCACATATAATGGGTAATCAGTTCGCCATTTTGAATTGATGAACCAAATGCACTATGTGACATTTCTACTCATCAAGCATTTTGCATTGAAGGCCCATATCACATATATAAATAGGTTAAGTTTTGTACCACAATCGTGTCACTTTCGTACCGAGGTTTAGTGGCAGAGTTTCGTACCGGTTTCGTACTATTTTGTACCGAGGTTTCGTTTTCCGAAACTGGTAAGAAACCGGTACTAAAACGTACGAAATAGTTTCGGATCAGAGTGAAACACAACTAAACTATCAACTATCACACACCCCGAACCACTTGGTGTACATAAAAACACTTAGATTTCTTAAGATTTAAACCTTTTATTAACAATATGTAATTTGAATTATACAATTTTATGTTGCTGATCCCTTACCAATGGTACGCGGTAAACTGATTTAGGGTCTTTAGGTAACCGGTGTTTATACTACTCAAGCCATGGGAATGGCTTGTAATATGATACTCAGATTTGCAAATATGGCAAATCGAACGTATGTGTCAACAAATATGATTTCAAATAGTGAATACCATTTGAACAACTATTAAATTAATAAAGGAAATAGAAGGCGTTAATTTCATCATCTTAGAATAATATTGATATCCCACTATGGCTTAGAATTCAATTGTTTTTTTTGTCACTAGTTTGTCAAAATAGTTTTTACTTGAGAATCTGGCAGGAATTATTTGATTTGAACGTGATCTGGCAGTGAGTCTGTTAGGTTTTTTTTAGCGAGCTTTGTGCAAATTGAAAGCTGGAACAAGTTTATGCTTTCAATCACACACAAAATTTTAAATTTAGAGACATTATATAGCACAGAGTTTACTTTAATATGATGAAGTAGTAAATATTTATGATCAGGACCAAAACCTAAGACTATATAGCAATGTGCGTTCGTTTGTATCAACTAGGCCTGTAAGTACATTCTAGGAAGCAGAAATTTTAACCATATACTAAGTAGGGTTCCGAAATGCTTAAGTGTTAAAAAATTTTATATACACCCACTGCCACGCCCACAATTTAGAAAATCCCATTCTAAAGCTGTATTTGAAGAGATAAAGGTTTGGAACCTTAACAAAATATGACGAAACTGAATTTTTTCACGCAATAAAAAATTTTTTGTAACGCCTACTTTTTGTGGGCGTTTTTTTAACAAAATGTGGTTTTCTTCAAAAAAATGTATAGAGGCGTTGATAGTAAACTAATAAACGTAATGCAAGCTTTCACACTGGGCGGGGACAGATTTTTTCCGTACGGACGGCTTAAAACAGCCGTCTCAATGACTGAAATACATGGCGAACGTGCCGACGCCGTCTTATCATGGTCATGTGACTTTGCGCATGCTTTCACATTATCACACATATTTTCGATATGTTGAAGCCAACTGAGTTAAAAATTTAACCAACCGTCGTGTGTGAAAGAGGCCTTAATGCCCTTTTCTTTGGGATATATAGGGATATGGATAGGGTATGATACTGTTCGCCCAAGCGGACTATAACCTTTCCTTATGTTTTTTTCCTACTTTTCTTCATTTTTGTTTTGATGTAGTTCGGTTAAGCTCATGTATTATGATTTGTGATTGTGACGTAGCAGACAATAGAAGCAATGAAAAAAAAAATAATAAAAAATCAGTTGGCTATCACGGCGGAGTGGGCTGGAGTATAAAGATATTCGTATGTGCGAAATTTTTTTTTCGTTTTGTTTTCAAGATATTTCCAAGTATGACGTATTCATATTAAAGTATTTTCAACATATTTTCAGAAACTAACTTTTTGCATCTAACCTGAAAAAGAACACATTGTATGAATGCATAAAGCAATGGACACTAAATTGATTTTATGTCTCTAATGAATGCTGTTATCATAAGCTCGACTGAATAAATTTTTTTAGTAATGGATTTGGAATGGAAAAATGGTAAATGGGTTCGTATAAAAGTGTTCATTAGAGAGATCCTTAAAATAAAACTAAAAAGTTGCTTAATGTAATGAATCCTTGAAGAACATTGAATAAATGAGAAATAAGTATTGTTGAGGTCCTCGTTCATGGCCCCTCGAAACTAATTAAGTAAAGGTGATTTAAAAGTTATTTGATAAGTATATAATTTAAGTTAAGGATTATTTTGTTAATGATGGTTTTTAGATTCCGAACATAATTAGGCTTATTCAATCATGCAAATCATTTAACTAGTAATTGTGTGCACGCCTCATCAGTTTCCCACAGTTGTTCACAGGTATTACTTTTCTCACAACGCAAGCATTTGCTAAATCGCTGTGTAAAAAAAGGCTTATAGCAGATTTAAGTTATTTTAAGGCTATAAATATACCTTAGCAGACTTACTTACTACAATCACTCCAACTTGTGAACTATTAAAAAAAGTTTGGGAATTTTGGAGAACTTATTTAATGCTAAATATTTATGGGTAAGTACATCATAAAAATTGTAATTAAAAATAAATGGTTTTATATTGGAAAAACAGTACTGTCGGCTAAAGATGAAAGCCTCGTAAATCAACTTTTTACCAAAAATGAGATTTATTAATTTATTGGCATTAAAATTTACGTCCCCATTAAAAAGTAGGTATAATATTGTATATAATGCCCAAAAACCGCTAAGAAGAAAACCACTATCTCTATTATTTCATTTATGTATCTCATTAACAAGTGCGAAAACCTCGCATATCCACAGCGTAGCAAGGATACTGGAAGTGCATAATAAAACACGTAATTTAGTTGATAAATAACAGATTTTATTCCCATTTTTTTGTTCTACCCACAGATGAGTAATTATACAGATAGTCGACTGAGAGGATTTTTGGCTCTCCCGCCTATCGTTTTTTATTTGCTTCAAAAAGGCACAGTACTGTGTTCGTATATGTTTTTACATGCAAATCAAATTGAGCCAGCTCACGCACACAATAGCAGTACTGTGCCTAAGAATCCATTTTGATATCCATAATCCATACTCATCTGTGGTTCTAACTCAAGAAGGTCAACTGATACAATACTCAATTTACAGAACAATTTAATATAAATGTTATAATTTTACGTAAATTATTTTTTTTTGTTTTTTGTTATGTATATAAAAAAAAGAATTTACGAGTATTACTTTCGTGTCCTTATTCATACACTTTGACTTGTATGCAAGGTGGCGGAAGATAAATTCCGGAGTTGGGTAAACTGTGCCAAAATTTACCCAATTTTCATGAATGTTTTACGTACTATATTTGAAAATTTTGAGTGTACTTAGTATATAGTCATAAGGCATATAGCCTTCGTAAAATTACTAAGCATGGAGTCCCAAGTTCAAATCCGATTAAGAACTATCTTGAGATGTTTTTTAAATTTGCTAATAGAAATAAATTTGAAGGGCATTGGTGTCAATAAATATTACCGCTGCATATACAAATATAACATAGCAGGCAGGACCTAAGTTTCCTATGGAAAGTTTACGCCTTATATCCCATTTTATTTTTAAATGGTTAAATTATTTATTAATTTATTAAACTTTTCCAAAAATAACTTAATAATTTAAGCACCGCGGTCCTAATTCTTTTAATTCTTCGGACCACTATCGTAACAAAATCATTGTTTTTTTAATCCCTTTAACCTTTAATATTTGATTACATCTCATCGATTAAAAGAGACAGGCTACTGACCAGAAGTTACCGATCATGTCTAAAGGAGATGGCTCAGCAGTTCAACATTTACCTGTGCTGGTTGCCGGTGCATAGAGACTTTCTAGGTAACCAAATTTGGAACTGCCCTCTCAATCTTGCCTGAAAAAGGAACTACTTTGACGCTTTTCCAAACGACTTCTGTAGGAGCTGTATGGATGGGGAGGTGAATGAGACACTCTACACCTTCATTGCGCATGTCCTGCTCTCTCCCGCAAACGAAATCTCCATATTGGATCTTACTTCTATAATGATCTTAACGATCTAATCTCATGCCTTATTAGCAGCTCAAAATGGTTAAACGACTAGGCAGGAACTTCAGATCCACGTTATATCACAATGGACCTACATAGGTCTAAGTGTAGAGGTACGACTCACTGAGACCCCCAACTGCCACTTCAAACTTACCCGACCTAATCATTGATTAAAAGTGCTAAGAATTGTCTTGTAGAAGCCTATTTTAATAGCTGAAAAATCGTTCAATAATACCGCTGAAGAACAAATCAGAACTTATTTTATTAAGATAACGACTTCAATTTCGTTAATTGCCTTAAGTTTGCATCCTTTGGCGGCAGTAGATAACAAAACCACATCTAACTCCTGGGCCATGGGAACGATCCGCGCTGAAACAGCGAAAACAAATCCACCATCGGTACAGACTCGCGTCATGCACCCACAAAACAAAAAAAACAACGAAACGATTCTCCTTTTATTGCAAAAGGAAGCAACGTTGTGTGAAATATAATATAGGCAGAAAAATAATGTTAGAGTATCTGTGCTTATATCGTGTTTAAGGGTATACTAATTTTGACACATAGACACATTGACATTCCAATAGTATATATATATTTATGATCAGAACCAAAACCTAACATTTAACAATGTTCGTCCATCCGTACCAACTTTTGAGAACTCTTTATTTAAGCTAGGAAGCTAAAATTTGGAACATATACTCCCTAGGGTCCCGAAATGGTAATGTGTTATGCCCACTGTCACGCCCACAATGTAGAAAACGCACTGCGTCCATTTGACGGTCAACATAATCGTCCATCCATCGAACATCAAAGCAATTAATTGAATAACTGGGGAACGTTTTCGCACCACGTTTACTCTAATAAATTAAATGAGCTAATTAGACTTACAGACTGGAGCTTGATAGCAGATGAAACAGATACCGAACTTTTTATAACTTCGTTGAAAAGATGAACATAATGTATAAAAGTTCAACAAAGACTATTAATAAACATAAGGAAAGGCTACAGTCCTCATGGGGCGAACAGTATGATACCCTATCCATATCCCTATATGCCCCAAAAAAAAAGCATTAAGAAGATGTTGGATAGTCCAAATTTCAGCTTCCTAGCTTAATTTTAAAGACGGACGGACATTGCTAAATAGTCTTAGGATTTGGTCCTGATCATAAATATATATACTTTTATGGGTCTTCGACTACGACTAAGAGGTGTTACAAACTATGTGTCAAAATTAATATACCCTCAGGTCATAAAAATACGAAATAAGGTAAGCAAAAAAATATTGGCATGGAAAAATCGAAACTACCTATCAACGAAAATACAAGATGCGATCCGAAGAAAACATGGTCCTTAATTAATGAAGTCTTGGGAGGGAAGAAACATTCAATAGATACAACAATTACGAGAAACTTCTCATGTAGCTCAAATACAGTAACTTTGGCTGATGAATTTCTCGCAGCAAGCGGCTCAGATAATTCACAAATGTAACACATCCACTAATACATATCATGGTAACTTTATATGCGACTCGATATATGTATGTGGAAAAAGTAGAGTCTTTGGAAGTGGAACACATACTTCAGAGTTTAAGTGCCTTGAAGTGTCCAATGGCTGAAGGTATTAGACCGTGTGACTTAAAGAAAAACAACCAAATCCTTGCTCCAATAATCACAAAGCTTATTAATCTCAGCTTTGACACTTCAGTAGTTAGAGGGTTACTCTTTCCTTTGGCTTGCATGCAATATAAGAACAAATCTAATACGCTCTTGTTTAATCACGATTGAGATACCAATCGTTGAGATATGGTATACTGGCATGGGGTGCAGCTTCAGCAACTCACATAAACAAACTTCAAAAAGTTCAAGACAGAGCGGTAAAACTACTAATGAGAAGAAATAGCACATCAAACGGAGAAAAGATGATGAAAATAAAAAATATTTTCGAGATGATAGCAGCGGTGTAATATTATGAAGACTTATAAAGGGTGATTTTTTAGCTGGTTTGGTTTTGGCAACACTGGCTTTGAAAGCTGACGTGTGTTTAGTACCTTGTGTCACTGTCAAACAGCTTCAGTTTGGTTGAGCAGTCTGTTCGGAAGATTGTGACCAAATTTCGCACCAAATTTACTTTGTTGGACATTAAACCACCAACACGTTTACGTACTGTGCGTATTGAAGAAAATATTGCGGCCGTATCAGCTAGTGTTACAGAAGACCGCGAAATGTCGATTCGGCGCCGTTCCCAGCAGTTAGGCCTTTGTTACAGCACTACGTGGAAAATTTTGCGGAAGGATTTGGGCTAAAGCCTTTTAAGATACAGCTGGTGCAAGAACTAAAGCCAGCCGACCTACCACAACGCCGAATTTTTGGTGAATGGGCTCTTGGAAAGCTTGCCGAGGATCCGCTTTTTTATCGAAAAATTGTGTTCAGCGATGAGGCTCATTTTTGGTTGAATGGGTACGTAAATAAGCAAAATTGCCGCATTTGGAGTGAAGATCAGCCAGAAGCATTGCAACAGCTACCAATGCATCCCGAAAAAGCCACTGTTTGGTGCGGTTTATGGGCCGGCGGCATTATTGGGCCATATTTCTTCAAAGATGATGCGAATCGCAGCGTTACTGTCAATGGTGAACGCTACCGAGCGATGATAACAAACTTTTTTTTGCCCGAAATGGAAGTTCTTGACTTGCATGATATGTGGTTTCAACAAGACGGTGCCACATGCCACACAGCACGCGAAACAATGGCGCAATTGCGAGGCGAGTTTGGTGAACAGTTAATTTCACGTTTCGGGCCGGTCAATTGGCCGCCTAGATCGTGCGATTTGACACCATTAGATTATTTTTTGTGGGGGTATGCCAAGGCTAATGTGTATAGGGACAAGCCCGCTTCGATTGACGCACTGGAAGCCAACATCCATGCATTCATTCGTGAGATACCGGCCGATATGTGTGAAAGAGTATGCCAGAATTGGACTCAGCGGATGGGCTACCTGAGACGCAGCCGCGGTCAACATTTGCATGAAATTATCTTTAAACATTAAATTGCAAGGTTCAAACTATCGATTCAAATAAATATTTCATTCATTTTTTCGAATTTTTTGTGTTTTTTTTTTTAAAAAAGTTCTAAACCTCTTAAAAAATCACCCTATACTTTAGAACACCAATCAACCACGCATAAAGAAAAAGAAGACAAGAAGAGGGTTTTTATGACCTTTCATGTATCTCAAACGTTTATGGCAAGAGGCAACTTATTTAAACAATACCCAACATCCTAAACAAACTTCCGCAGTTTTTAAGACATATTAACAATACAACTTGTAGAAAAAAAAGAATGAAACAATTTTTCCTTGAAGCAATAACCTAGATAATCCTCTTATTGCAATTATGTAATTACAAAAAAAATAATTACAATAATAATCAGATATTAGTAGGCTATATACATAAGAATAAACAACTAAGTTAAAAACTTAAAACTTGTTCACATCAATGTTCAAAACCTTTGTAAGCAATCATCTGCAGATAAGCTATTTTAAAGCTTCGCAGATATTGATACATACTATAGTTAATCTGAACTCACCATCTAAAAAACAAAATTATAATAGGCATCCACAGGGACGTCGTACAGAAGAAGTCAGTGCTGCTGTAGAGGAAGACCCGAATAAGTCTACCCACCATCGTGCACAGGAATTGGATATTTGTCCACCGGAAGATCTTGGTTTGCGTGCTCCAACTCGTGCTAGAATTGAAGCTACAGATGCACCTAGCATGGCGTAGATTCTGTGAATGGGCCCAAAACAAGATTACCGTTGATCCCAATTTTCATAAGCGAATTTTGTTTAGCGATGATGTTCACTTTTGGTTGAATGGATACGTCAATAAACAATACTGCCTTATTTAGAGTGATAATAATCCTCAAGTGTATGTTGAGACGCTTTTTTGTAGATGCACAGATGTACCCAGAGCATTTAAGAATTGTATGCTCCACTAAACTGTCTTTCTTAAATGTATAAGTTGTAAAAGGGGTCGTCCTTTTTGTATTAAAAACTAGGGTGTTACCACGTTGAATCGTGCAGAGGGACGTACGGCCAAGTCTTGGTCGAAACGTCTCTGTCTCAGCTTTTATTTCCTGATGCTTGGAATTTGTACGCAATGCCATGTCTTGGTCTCAAAGGGTTCAAATTTAGCTAAATTAGGGAAAAGAATCGACGAATTCCAAAAGAAATTACAAAAAAAATAAAATACCGACTGTACACTTGTTCGATTCGATGTTTTATTCCTTCATTACGTGTTGTATTAGGTTTTTTACATGTTGTAAGTGGATGTGAATTATATTATGTAATTGAATTTAGCGTAGTCTAGTCCTTTTCTTGTGACGTTCTTTTCTATTCCAAAAATTTTAAGAGTTGCTGGAGGGTGGGCGTTATCATGCAGTAATAAACTCGAACATCTTTCAGCGGTGGTCTCTTGAGAGCGAATAATTCTACCCAGCGGCTGGTGGTGTCTTTCACAACGAATATACATCTGTTATCATTGCTAACAGGCAATGTTCCAAACAGGAGAGTGCTTTAAATCTCTGATTGCTGGAACTGGTCCTGAAGAGTCCCATGCGTCGTAAGTTATTCGAATTATACCGCTTGCAAGTACCACAATCCTTAACATATTTCTCCACTCGAGAATAGATCTTATCCCAGTAGAAACGAGGAGTTATTCTTATTAGAATTCTTGTCGATTCCGTAGTGTCCAGCAGTGGGTGAGTCATGGAATGCTTTCAGTATTGATTCGATCACGTGTTCAGGAACTACCAGGGTAGCATCTTCTGACTCGGTATCATATTTATAAAGGACCCCATGAGTCCTTGCTGGCATATGATTCACTTTCGGTACCTTCTGTACTTTCGAGCGGTTCGATGATAGCCTTTAGTTTCTCGTCCTTCAATTGTTCTTCCCGAATCTAGTTACTACGACGAGTTGGTAAATTTATTTCCATGTGTCATAGTTCACATACACTTGTCGCTGGTCGTGATGGAGTGTCTGCCACAGTATTTGTTCTTCCCGATATATATTTTATATTTTTCGTTCAGTAGTCGAATAATTTTGCTCTGCTGCTGTCTGTAGTCGGCTGGCGTATTCGATTGGATGTTGCATAATGCATAGCTGCTGGCGTCCGTTTTTGAGAAATATTGTTTCTCAGGATCCGCCTGTCGCAAGATTGGTGCTATTGGCAAAAGTGTTTTTAATCGCTGAAAAGAAGTTTCTTCTGCTATATTCCATTCGTCTTCTTCGTAACGTTGGTTAATGGTTTCGCAACTTTTGCAGAGCAGAGCATGTCTGAAGAAATGTCAAAACCTGCTTGAAGTTCATAGGCGATCTCATTTCTGTAATGGCGGCAACTTTATCGGGGTCTGTTTGAATACCATCACTTGGTACTTTACTTCAGCGCAGCAGAAGTGAGATTTTGCTTCATTGGGACGCAGCCCAAACTCCTTCGAAATACTTTGTCCATATCGTGCACATATTCCTTAAATATTGATGAACAGACAATTAAGTCGTCCAGATAAGCCTTGAAGAAATTGATCTATCAGACGCTGGAATGTTGCCGGAGCATTCCGCAGACCAAATGCCATCCTGTTAAATCGGAACGTTCTGAACGGTGTGATGAACCCTGTTTTCTCCTTATCAGCTGGATTTACTTCACTAGACATGTATGCGGTAGACTTAACAGTATGTAGAAGATCGTCTAACTTTGGTAATGGATACCTGTCCGGTGTGGTAATGGCATTGAGCAGTCTAAACTCGACGCAAAGTCGGATGCTACCATCTTTCTTTGGTACCATTCGTAACTGGCGAGGCCCATGGTGATTCGCATGGCTCTATAGCTTTAAGCCGCAACATCTTTCCGATCTCTTCCTTTAATTGATCCTTTCTTAAAGGTGATAACCGGAATGGAGGTGAGGCAATTAGTAGATGAGATCCAGTTTGAATGTGAAGCACACCGCAAACAGCTATTTTGTCTTCTCATTCAAATGTCTTTGAATATTTCTTAACCATTCTATGGTTGATGGTTGCTTTCTCTTCCTTTTTAAAACCCTTTATATCCGTCATGTTGATATCCACTCCAAAGGGTGGGCCGAACATTTTGTTTTCGAAGTTATCATCTTCATCGTTCAGGAAAACATTCCGAATCGTTGCGTTACCTCGGCGCCGTGCTGGACTTACAACGTGAAGCGGTTAAGATCCTTCAAAAATGCTATATAGCTTCTGTGGTGAATACGTTGCTTGTTTTGGTAGTGGACGTTTTGGTGGAACTGCTTTCTCCTCATCAATTGGCATATTTAGAACATCGCATATCGGGTGGACCTGAATTGGTGAAATTGGGACAAAATAATCGGAAAGGAACTGAGGTGTGGGTACCGGGGTCTCAACTTTTGCTGTGTACCTGTAGTAAGGAAAACACACTGCAGGCTGGTCTGAAAAGAACCACATACTTTGGGCAGGGTTGATAACTATCTCATATCTTTCCAGATAGTCGACTTCGATAAGAATTATGTCCTCACTTGCCTCTGGTAGAATGTTAATGTCCAGCTCCATTTTCCGATGTCCCATTACCACTTCAGTAGAAGCCAACAGAATTGTTTTTTCTCTCGATACACCGTCTGCGAACACTACTTGCACCTTCCTCTCCTTGAAGGGGTGCTTTTCCGCCTATAGCTGACTACGCTTGTTCTAGCTGCTGTATCCAGCTACATGAAGCTACATGCCCTTTATTATTTATGATCATTAGAACCGTTTGTATATTTCCATACGCTTAATATCCAAAGCGTTAAAGGAAGCTCCGCCTTGACCGGTATTTTCGCTATAATTAGGGCAATTCCTACGAATAAAATCGATCTTACCGCATCCAAAACATATAAGCTGCCTTGGCTGGTTACTGTCGTTATTAATGTTTGCGGCTGCGGCTGTTGCTTTTGTTGTTGCAACTTGGCCCATTTGCGGCAGTCATCTTTAACATGGCCAATATGATGGCAGTCAGTGCACTTTGATGGAGCCTTTTTTGTTGCTCTCTGGCCAGGGAACTAAGTTTGCTAAAGGTGCTAAATTCGCTTCTCATGATTGCCTTTTTAAGATTGTCGTGAAGCATGCTGTAGACCATATTGATGCGGTGTACTCCGGGCACAGTTGGATCATGAAGCTCAGAAAGCAGTGCGCTGGTTCATTTATTTTCAGCTTCCTTTCAAACAGAAGTTCATATATAACGTGTGCTGGTCGTTGTGGAGCAAACTGCTCTTTTAACATAGCCACGGCGCGCGTCCATGTATCGGCCTTTGCCCGCACACCTTTCCACCACGTAGCTGCTTCATTTTTGAGCAGTAGGGGTAGCTCTATTAAGGCGAAGATGCCTTTCTTTATTCCGCGCACCCTTTTAAAAATTTGGACGTTGTCCAGAAATTTTTCTAAAATTTTTCCATTAAATTCTCCATGGAATCTTTCTGTGCACTCACACAAGGTGTCTCTCCCCCTAAACGCATGACTGCTTTGGGATTGGTTGGAGCCTGTTGGCGACACGCCTACTCCCCGATTCGTTTCTGACATTTTAACCAGCTCAGTTGTTAACTGTTGACCTACGACATCTGTTTGTTTCCTGGCTCTTCTGGTTCCACCAGCCGGTCCATCGAATGGTGTGTGGATAATTGCTATAGCAACCTGATGAGCTGCCTACGCTTTCCACCTGAAACAACCAATGGGCCTTTTACGTCGGTTCCAATGACTTGCGTGGGTTGGCCGACAAAATATCGATGGGCACTCGGGCCACTTAGTTGGGGGCCACTGTAAAAAAGGGTCGTCCTATTTGTATTAAAGAGTGGAGTGTTACCGCGTTGAAGCGTCGAAAAGTCTCTGTCTCAGCTTGTATTTCCTGATGCTTGGAATTTGTACGCAAATCCAAGTCTTGGTCAAAGTGTTTAAATTTAGCAAAATTAGGGAAAAGAATTGACAAATTCCAAAAGAAATAAAAAAAAATACAGCCTGTGCACTTGTTCGATTTAATGTTTTATTCCTTCATTACATGTTGTGTTAGGTTTTTACATGTTGTAAGTGGATGTGGATAATATTACGTAAAAATATGTCTCTACAGTGTGTCAAAATTAATATACCCTTAGGATAGGGTATAAATATTTTTTTTAAGTGTGGGCATTGCAGTGGGCATACCAAAACAAATGTACACTACCATTTCGAGACCTTAGGGAGTAGGATGTTCCGAATTTTTTACTTCCTAACTTAAATTTAATGACCCTAAAATTGTTGACGGACTTTGGTCCTGATCATAAATATATATACTTTTACGAGTCTACAACGAATATTTAGAGGTTTTACAAACTATGTGTCAAAATTAATATACCCTTACGATAGGGTATAATTATTTTGTTCGTCATTACTTCAGAAGGAGCTCTCTGAAGAGACAAATTCTGGGGACGGAAGCAGATTTTTTTTAATTAGGTTTTTATCATGAAATTTTCTGTATATTATGAATGCAAATTAAAGATTTATAATCTAAACTAAATTAAATAGTTATATTATAAATTAAATAATAAGAAAGCAGTGGATAAATTGAGTAATTTTTTTTAGATATATTCAAATTTATGATTTAGGTGGGCCGCTTGCTGAATTGACTCAGTATGGTAAGTTGCTGTTCATTACTCGGGGCATCGTCATCTTCTTTAACTACTAAAGATACTAAAGTGTAACAGTTCGATAATTCTACATTACAATAATTACATTGCATATGAAGAGTTAGAGTCTTTGAATCCATCAGTATAAAAGATTCGATTTGCTTTGAGTTGTTCGCCAAGCTGGTATTTATTGGTAGCTAGTATTAAACGTTTGCGAGTCATTAGTTATGAATGGGCTGGGGAGATAAAATCCAGAGACCAATAGATAAGATGCAGTGTATCTTATTGCAGAAGTTTTGCCGTTTCGATATTTTTATACAAATTACTTCCTTAGTTGCGTTGTGAAGTCTGTACAGTTGATTTTTTAGAGATTTTCTGGGAAGTACTATTGACCTTATAATACCAGCTTCAATTACTTTTCGAATATTTAAAAAAATAGCGTGAGATATACGTTTCAATAAAAAGTGTGACAGAAATTAACGACGAGCTCGAATTAACATCGTCCTAATAAAGAATTTCTGAAACGTAGTAAACAAAAAAAAATCCTAACGCTATTGTCACTGTTGATTACTTGTTGGTAGATGTTCTCTCAAAACTTATATATTGACTTTCTCTTGTTCAAAAAGCACGTGAGATCCAAACTAAATTAAGGCTATTATGTAGTTAATGACGTCATAAATTTTAGACAGATTCTTCTTCTTAGGGACTAATTCGAAAACTCGAAGTTACACGTGTGTTATGGAGCGGATAGTAATTATTTTATTAATATGACTATTTATATACAAATTGTTCACATTGGTTAGATTTCTTATTTAACTAATCTATATTTTGATTATGTGGATAAAAGCTTCTACTTTTAAAATTGGTTTTTAAATAATAAGATACAAATTCCGAAATATCAATCACCACCAATGCACTGTTTCATATTAAATTAATATTTCCAAAAATATGTATATTATTTCGTATAACAAGCAATTTAAAAAAAAATCATTATATTTAGATGCAATCACTTAACCTAAAGGACCTAAACAATACGCAGAAAGCTCAATTGGATCTTGTGTTTTTCAATCGTGTTCCAAAAGTAGGGAGCCAAACGTTTATGGAGCTAATGCGTAGACTGTCTGAACGCAACAACTTCCAGTTTCATCGCGATGCAGTACAAAAAGTTGAAACAATTCGTTTGGCAGATGATCAACAACAGGAACTAGCTGAAGTAATCAGCGACTTGCCAGAGCCGTCCGTTTTTATTAAACACGTTTGTTATACAAATTTCACAAAATTCAATCTACCTACACCTATTTACATTAACGTGGTACGTGATCCTGTGGAGCGAGTCATAAGTTGGTTTTATTATGTTCGTGCACCTTGGTATTTTGTCGAAAGAAAAGCTGCATTTCCCGATCTGCCATTGCCACATCCATCATGGCTTAAGAAAGATTTTGAGACTTGCGTATTATCTGGCGATCAGGAATGTACGTACACCCAGGGGGTCACCGTTGAAGGTATAGGCGATCATAGACGACAAAGTTTATTTTTCTGTGGACATGATTATGAATGCACGTATGTTCTTCTAATAACTTTCTGAATAGAATTTCATATAATTAAAAATACGTCTTATTTCTGGTTAGCCCATTCAATACTGTAGGAGCACTTGAAAGGGCTAAATATGCGGTTGAAAGTCAATACTCTGTGGTTGGAGTATTAGAGGATATGAACACGACATTATCTGTGTTTGAAAAATTTGTACCAAGATTCTTTGAAGGAGTTCGGGATATTTATGAAAGTATGTGTATCTCTTAACTTGAAAGTCAATAATTCATGTTTTTCGTTTTTATTTTTCAGCTAGTGCAGAGTACTTGACCAAAATTAATAAAAACAACTTTAAGCCCCCTGTAAGCGAGCGAGTGAAAGATATTGTAAGACTAAATTTTACCAATGAAATTGAATTTTATCAATTCTGTCGCCAGAGACTTCATAAACAGTACTTGGCTGCACATTTACCACAGCGAATTATAGCGACTCCATAATCTATCTATACAATCCAAGCCATTCATTGACAATGTACATTTTTATTTTATATTAGTATCGTTTCATTTTGATCTTGTATTTATACTAAAATATAGCTATTAAGAATTTATTGTATGAACATCCTGTTATTTTAATTTATAGTAAGACCTTACAGTTCGAAGTAAGTATTATAACACTTTGATCATTTATTTATTTAATAAACTGACACCATGAAAAAATCGATGTCATATAGGTGACCCTATTTGGAAGTCAATAATATATATATAGAAATATGTGTGTACTTATACAAAATTGTGATCACTAAATTATTCTTCAACTATATATTAACTTTATTTAAATAAGAAATTTTTTATAGCATATATTTTCGCAAAATTATTTTTACATATTACATAAATGTTATGCAATAAGTTAAACTTATTGCAATTGTTAAAACTAAAAAAGGGAATAATAAATTTAATAATGTTAAATCATGCACATGGATATTTACTTAATGAGACCACCATCAGGTGTAAGGATAACAAAGGCAAATCATATCTTACAATTAGTATTATCTTTTTGGATATCAAGGACGTTGATGTATTGTGCCAAAGTAAATTTGTAAACACAATAATTGTACCTATGTATACTCAGAAAATCAGTTTTTATTTTAACTTTAAGGTGAACAAATGTTTGCGGCGAAGGCTGTCAGTGCCAGAAGTCACACATGACCACATTAAGACCAGAGAAATAGTGAGAGAAATTAAAGTATGATATAATAATTTCAGCATAATTATTTTCATAATAGTGGGTTATAATTGTAATTAAAATTAAAAAAACCCAGAACACAGAGGTGAAAATTGAAAGTAAAATCTGAAACGAAAGCATCAAACATTGATTGCTTTTCTTATGACTTATTTTAAGGTTCCAGGTCTTATTAAACTATTAACAAGCGGTTGATTTATTTTATAAATATTTTTTCACAATATTTTCAAGACTACTTAAATTAAAGTTTTATCCGCATAAGGGTGGTGGCAGCCGACCTACTCTATCAAAGGCCAAGCCCGGAATTTTTGTTTTTTGCCAAGAAAAGTGTTTGTGTCAACCTATATTAAATATATGTGTTAAACGAGTTTTATTAAAAGGGGGTTTCTTTTAAACCCGACTATAACTTAGAAGAAACCGTAACGGTATCTTGGTGAATGGTGAATATGAGCAAAATCCCGTCTCATATGAATGCCCTTGAAAAGGAGATAATTGCTTCCTGCAGCTCGTTACTGTAGTTGTTTGTCGTTTAAGTTCAGTTCGTTCGAGCAATCAATAGGAAGTGGTCGGGGTACCGAGTTAGCTAATAATTGTTCTACATATGTAAAAGAGACCCTTTTTACAAAAGGATATTGATTGTACAAAATGTTAACTGCATCTTGGAACTTGTAGAATATGTTAAAAACCAGATTCTTACTCATAAATTAGATTTTGACATTTAAAAACTGTATGGGAAACTTCCTGATTTTGATGGCGATTTGAGGAGTTTTCGCGAAACCTGAGATAGCAGTGCGATGTGAATAGGGTATAAGTTTGTTGCCTAAGACGTCATCCCTAATTTCATAAGTATTTCAGAATGCGCTCAATTACACTATAAGGAGCATTTTGTGTGTCACTTAGTTGTAATGCATCTGCATGCAAGCATTTTCTTTTTGGCATTAAGGATAATATAGCCCGCTAGGTTAGTTCGTTGAGAAATGTGAACGAAATAATTTTTCTATTTCAGGTTATACCCTATTCACACGGTACTGAAATCTGAGGTTTTAACAAAGAGATTTCGAAATCTCGTTAAAGCATTCACACCGAACAGTATCTGTGTTTTTCTTGACGTTTCGGTCAACCATGGCAAAATATAAAAGCGAGTAAACAATTATTGTGTTCAAGTTGCAAGTGCAGTGCAAGTGCACTATAGCCAACAATCCCTATATCCTCATATAATTCGCGTGATCATCGTTGAAGAAATTGGCAAGCTGAATCTAGGGTGACTTGCAGCACACTCGAAAATCTTGAAAATCTGTCAAACGCTTATCAACTGATTTGTGGATCTTGAAGAATGTGTTAAAAGGTGTTTTTGCTTCGACAACCTCAACATTGGAACCATATTTTAAGGAGGTTTCATCGAAGCCTCATACAACAACGAGGTTTGAGGTTTGAGGTCTGAAAAAAGTAGTGGGAAACCTCTTGATTTCGATTGAGGTTTCAGGAGTTTTTGCGATACCTCAAATTTTAAAGCGGGGTGAAAAAGTTATTAGCTTAGGTTAGGTAAGACCTAACGGGCCCTTTGCCATTTTGTTCTCTGTACATTTACTGCTGCCAAACTATTTATTGATGTAAACAATGCTAACAAATTTTCAATCGCTTTAAACTGCCTTTTTAGCTTTTTTAGGTTTAAAAGCTGGCGGCAAGGAGAAATTTCAGCTGTGCCCGCAGCCCGAAGATTATAGCAAATTCCCGGAGTTTACGGGCCAATGTACCCCTGTTGAATAAATTGTCAGACACGTACGCATTTTTGAAAAAAATTAAAATGTAAACCAAATTTTCACTTTAGGAAATCTTTTAGTTAAAAAGTTATTTATTAATCTTACCATTGAAGGAGGCGACTGCAATGGCATTAGCTTAAATATAAGCCCTTTATCCCAGACACTATCTTACGCCTTTTTAAGGTCTATATCAAGAGCCACCATAGAACTCTTGTTTCTGAGATTATGAATAATTTGATTCGAAAGAGACGATTAGCATGTAGAAAGAGTGTTATTTAATAGCTTATTCTAAAGGTACATTTTATTATATAGTTTGTAACAGCTCTTAATACCCGACATATATCCCTAAAATTTAACATATATTAATCAGCATCAAAAGCTAAGACTATTTAACAATGCCTTTAGCTTACGCTGAAATTTGGAATTAATACTGTTACGGAATATCTTCGCGAAATAAGAACCACAATCACTTACCTACCCAATCCTTTCATTTCTTGGTTGGCACCACCAAGGTCACAGGAAAGTGAAGGGCAACCACGGTTCCATCAGGCTTGGGACCACTTCCCACGAACCTTGAGGATACCACATCATCTCTCAATAAAAACATAAGGAAAGGCTACAATCCGCTGGGGGCGAACAGTATGATACCCTATCCATATCCCTATATGCCCCAAAGAAACAAGCATTCAGAAGATTTTATTTCATTCTATTAATTAAAAAAAAAAAAGGTTTTTGAAAAAACGCCCCCAAAAAGTGGGCGTGGCCAAAAACTTTTACACTTAACCATTTCGCAGCCCTAGGTCCAAATGTCAGCTTCCTAACTTTATTTTAAAGGCCTAAAAATTGCGTACGGACGAACGGACATTGCTAGATAGTCTTAGGATTTGGTCCTGATCATAAATATATATACTTTTATGGGTCTACGACGATTAAGGGGTGTTACAAACTATGTGTCAAAATTAATATACCCTTAGGATAGGGTATAAAAATACGGAAAATTTACCCAAAACGCTTAGAACATCAGACACCGGCTGCCAAACATTTGGGCCTAGGAGCATAGGTGGACGGCCCAATGTAAGAGCTCCAGCAACAATTGCAAAGAACTACCACAGTCGCGGTAGAGCGCAGTGTTTGATGGAGGAGGAGGTGATACACTCTTTCGCTACTCTGTCGTGAAAGCGCCGACGGAGCGATCTGAACAGAATTCCACCAGACAGTTCAAATGACGCGAATTTTGAAACACTTGCACAACACTCACGGTCTTTTTTTTTATCCAGGGGACTTTTTTAAACCCATGATGATTCCAATCAGTGGATGGGTTATTTGTTTCCTTCTTCTCATATTTATTTGTGTTTTTAGCTGGCTCAAGGGTGGATAAGATTTTACCTTTACCTTTTTCATATTGAAACGTTTTGCAAATTCGTAATTTTACTGCGATATTATTCTAATTTATTCGTAAACCACAGATGAGGAATTAATTAGATAGTCAACTCTGCTTACCCCTCTCGCCTTAAATCCACAAAAAAAAATGGCAGCAACATAGGAATACGTGTGAACGAGAAACATGACATAAGCACGGGGAGTTTTGCAACAACAAAAAACAGCTGATCACGACGAATATGTTTTAGGAAGTGCTGCGAGGCTTTGCGTTTACCTTATTTAACTTTAATAATTTGTTTTAATAAATTTTTTAATGTAACTATTTATGGTGGGTGCAGTGGCTTACTGGTTAAATGCGTTGGACCACTAAGCGAGAGGTCGCTAGTTAAAATCACGACCTGTATCACCTGAAAGATTTTATTCGCTGCCCACCTCTTGCGAACGTCTGACAAATATCCAAGAGTTAGAAATGTCATGAGAAGCTTCTCAAAAATAAATTGCCGTTCGAAATCGACATTAAACTGTACGTCCCTCCATTCGTGTCAAAAACTATAACACAATGGTTGGAGAAGTTAGGCTTTAGGTCCTGTATGGGCGGTTTACGTCAAATTTTTTTTTTATAAATATATATACTTTTATGGGTCTGTGTGAACCCTCGCATGGCCTCACTGCTTGCAAAGACAACCATGGAATCCCTAGGTTACTACATACTCGGACATCTATAACGGCTTTGAGTGGGTTGGCAACCGAAATGAATACAACAAAAATCAAATCAACGGAATGAATATTAGTGGAAGAGAAAGTTAATGAGGAAAATCCCTTTCAAAGGAGTTATACCGCACCAGCACCCTTAGGGAGAAGCACTGAAAGCAGTGATTTTTCTTCGACAAGAGAACCAACCTCGCAACTATCTGCCTTCCACAAACTAGGTGAGCAGATACGGCAACTGGTGGAAATGTTAAAAAATGGGAAAATGCGTTCAATACACCAACCTATTGGAGATGCAATTGAAAGCATTAGATCCCTATATGAGCTTTCTCCTATTCAACTGCAGGATGAAAAAGTAAAAGAGGTGATAAGAAAAACAACTCGTCACAAACCTCTCCCTTTCTGAGAAACACTCAAGAACCTAAGAAAAGGCAGGGTCAAATTGGCGAAACCCCGGAACCAAAGAGGAAAAAAACCCCCAGGCGGTAGAGTCGAAACAAAAAGAAAATAATACTGGAAGCATAACTCCAAAGATCAAGGAGAAAAACCCCGCCATTCCGACGAAGCAGAAGTTAGGGTTTGCAACACAACTATGTATCCTAAGGGTATATTAATTTTGACACATAGTTTGGAACACCCCTTAATATTCGTCGCAGACCCCTAAAAGTGTATATATTTATGATCAGGACCAAAATCTAAGACTATTTAGCAATGTCAGTCCGTCCGTATCAACTTTTGAGGCCTTTAATGTTATGCTTGGAAGCTGAAATTTGAAATATATACTCCCTAGGGCTCCGAAATGGTAAAGTGTTAAAATTTTCAAAATACGCCCACTGCCACGCCCACAGTTTAGAAAAAACCGTTTTAAGGCTTAAGTTAGAGAGATATAGTTGTACAACCTTCACAAGATATGTAGGTACTGCCCCCCTTTATAAATTTGTCATATAAAGTTTTTTGACACGCCTACTTTTTGTGGGCTTTTTTCACTAAAATGGTGTTTTCTTCGAAAATGTTCATAGAAATCGAAAAAAAATGTTTAACAATTTATTTAGCCAATATATTTTGCAATATATCGTCCATACAAAGTTTTTGGCCACGCCCACTTTTTGGGGGCGTTTTTTCAAAAAATGTTTTTTTTTTTCTAAACTTTATAGAATGAAATAAAATGCTATCCATCATCTTCTTAAGGTTTTTTTTGGGGCATATAGGGATAGGGATAGGGTATCATACTGTTCGCTCCAAGCGGACTGTAGCCTTTCCTTATGTTTTTTTTTTGTTTTCGCTTCGCTTTCCCTCTCTCTGGTGGTTTTTGTATGGAGACGAAGATAGGTGATTCGAGCTAGTGTGTTGTTGTTGGAATACAATGTTGGCTGAGTTGTTGTTGCGTTGACGATAACGATGGTATTTTGGCGTGACGTAGGTACACGGTTGGTAAATTTATTTCGGTTGTGCGTGAATAAAATCGTGTGCTAATTATTCAGTTACCGACATGTGTTTTGAGTCCAATACAATACAGGTGAGTTGAATTAAAGTTGAATAATATTAGTTGAATTTCATTATTTTTAACTCGTATACATTAGTATACTAAAGAGGAAACATACTCAAACTGAGTATGAGGGATGATATTAATACAATTGAGAAGTCCAAAGAAGTGGGTCCGCCAATGCCGACCGTCAGTCTGTCTGTCTGTCCGGACGCCGTAGTTCGTATATAAGGTTTTTGGAGTTACATCTCGGGGCATCTTTTAAGTTTTTGATTTATCGCAGTAGTGTTGGATTGGGCAGGTTAATTCTCCACTGCGAAAAACGGCGGCAAAGAAATATTGCGTGCTCCGTATCTTCCTCCTCGTTTCTGGGTACAATGGGAAGCTATCGTGTCCAAATCGGTGCAGGTAATTTCGATAGCCGCCGTGACCAGATATGAACTGCTTAAGGTGGTAGTTGTTATTCCCATGTGCTCATTTTATCCAGGTCCCGATATTCGGAATCAACTTATAGGTCCATCTGCCTTTAGCACCTGGCTTGCCAGAGTGCTGCTGAAGCCGCTCGCTCCTCTCCTTTTATTCTTGCAATTTCACCTGCATTGTGTCGCTCTGGGGTTCTTCTTTTATAAATTCTCAACATCTCGTCCACGAGAATGTCGATCGGAACTATTCCTGCTGTCACAAAGGCTGCTTCATCTGAAATTGATCGAAATCCACAGATCGCTCTTAATGCACTGAGTCTGTATGCAGACCAAAGTTTTCTATTGTTTGCTTTTATGGCGAGTGCCCCCGCCTAAACTGGAGCAGCGTATAAGAGGACTGAGCTGACTACTCTAGATAGGGGAATCCTCCTAGCATATCCAGGTCCACCAATGTTCGGCAGTATTCTAGAGAGTGCTCCTTGCAGCAGTAAGGCCTTGTTATTGGAGTGCTCTATATGCGCTTTGAACGGTAGTCTGTTATCAAGGACTACTCCCAGTTATTTGATATATTCTTTCGATCTGACTATTTGATGTCCCACCCGTATACTGTCGTATTCCACAATTCTTCTACTGGTAATTAAGATTGCTTCCGTTTTGTGGTCCGTTAATTCTAGCCCGGGGGATACCAACCACTCTTTCATGCGAATAATTGCTTCATTTGTGGCTGACTCTATCTCCTTTATTTCTTTTGTCACCGTAACGACGGCGATGCTGTCTGCAAATCCGACTACTTGAACTCCTTGCGGCGACAAAAGCCTTAACACTCCCTCATACATAAGGTTCCATAGGAGTGGACCGAGTACTGATCCTTGTGGAACCTCAGCTGAAACGCTGTAGTATTTCAACCCTTCATCAGTTTCATATCTCAGTTTTCTGCCATCCTGGCTAGCGATCTTCTAATTAACGCCCAGTTTGCCGCGTTAAAGGCATTCTTGATGTCCAAAGTCACTACTACACAGTATTTGTTTGTATTCCGTTCCAATATCTATCCCATTGTATCTAGAAGGCATATTAGGCGAAACGCGGACGGTTCTCCAGGTGGCTTGTTTCCCTTTGGAAGCAGGACTAGGAGTTGTAGTTTCCAAGCATCCGGGAAAACTCCTTCTCCAAGATATTTTTGGATTATTTCCATAAACATGTTTGGCTTCTTATGGATAGCTGCTTTCAGTGCTTTATTTGGAATGCCATCAGGTCCGGCCGCTTTACTGTCACCTATCTTCTTGCATCCGCTTATGAGTTAATCCGCTGTGACTATACGGATGTCCTCCGTATTGGTCTTCCTAACGATTTTGCAAATAGTAGATGTACTTCGGGGGAAAAGGTGTTCTACCATGGAACTTAGGGTTGCTGGACAAGTTATTTGCGGCGACCTGCTGCCCTTTATATTAGTCATAAGGATCCTGTATGCTGTACCCCAAGGGTTTACGTCGACTTCTTCACAAAGTTTTTTAAAACTTTTTTTCTTGTCTTGCTCTTTTTGATTGCCCTTTTTAGGTCGCGTCTTGCTATTTTAAAACCACTAAGGTGTTCCTCTTCGCCTATATCCTTGGACTTTGCGTCGGTCTTTTAAGCATATTTCCTCATTCTACCAGTAGCATGGTGCTTCTCGTCTAGTACCCGTTCTTCTGGGCATTGATGAATCGCACACAAGATTGAGAATGCGGGCGACTTGCTGCATCAGTTTCATATCTCCAGCTGTTCCGCTTCGAATTATGTTCCCGGTTTTTATCATTTCGTTGAACGCGTCCAGATTGATATGTGCGTCCTCCAATTTGGGGCCCGTTCGTTTGGCGCGTGGCACGGTTGTCTAGCATTGAATTTTACTCGTTCAAGGTCCAGCTTGGTCGTGCATAGCAGCTGTAGAAATATATGCCATTTATTTTGACGCCTTCCACATATCCATATGTTAGCATGTTTTGTCCTATCGCAGATTCATATATTGCTGTCTAGAGTTTTATATGCTTCAGTTATCTAGATAACGACCGCTTTTTCTTCTCTAGCCGTTTGTGTCAGGATATCCTGTGTAATTCTACAGTGATTTGAGTTAATCTATATTATCTTCATCTTTTTTTGCTGGTGATGGCCTTCCTAAAAACCAGACACTTGCTGCTTCCAGCTACATGCTTCGAATCCTTTGGGTATTCTTTTCTACAGAACATGCTTGATGGCTCCTTATCGCAATGCTTTGCTATGTGGCCTCCTGTTCCACACCTTCTACATAGCTTAGAGCGGTCCTCGCTACTTTTGCAATACTTGGCTATATACCCGAATTCAAGACATTTGAAGCATTTTTGGAGAAGCGTTCGCTCCCGAATGCGACAAATGACCCATCCAATTTTTACTTTTCCTGCATCTAACAACTTCTTTACAAAATCGACGGAAAGACCAATCGTTGCTGTTTGAGTTCCGCCGTATGCTTTTCGCAAGGCTAATATGTCTGCTGGTTGTATATCAACCCCGAGTTGAGTCCTTATTGCCTCGCATATGTCTTCCTCGCTGGTGACTTCGTCGATGTCTTTCAGCTCGATTGTAGTGCGATGTGTGAGTGTCTTTACACTCGCTCTTTCTCCTAAAACCTTGCAAATGACACTTTAAACTCTTCTATCTTATTTCCAGTTTCCTTGAGCTGTATTAGGAGCTCTCCTTTCTGGGTCCTTCTTTTCCTGGATACTACTTTTCCAATAGCTTCCAGTTTGGGGTGTGCTTTTACGCTACGAAAAATCTCCGCGTACGAAAGTCCTTTGTTTGCTTCGATGACGAACGCGTTCGGTTTACTTCTTTTCGCCTCTACCTTCTTTTGGTTAGTCTCCTTCTTAGTTTTTTTCAACTGCCCGCCATCATTTGACTTCTGCTTTGTCGGAATGGCGGTGTTTTTCTCCTTGATCGTTGGAGTTATGCTTCCATTATTATTATTTTTAGTATTAGTATTATTTTCTTTTTGTTTTGACTCTACCGCCTGGGTTTTTTTTCGTCTTTGGTTCTGGGGTGTCTTTGCTTTTTCATCCTGCAGTTGAATAGCAGACAGCTCATATAGGGATCTAATGTTCTCATAGGTTGGTGCATTGAACGCCTTTTCCCATCTTCTAAAATTTCCACCAGTTGCCGTATCTGCTCACCTAGTTTGTGGAAGGCAGATAGTTGCGAGGTTGGTTCTCTTGTCGAAGAAAAATCACTGCTTTCAGTGCTTCTCCCTAAGGGTGCTGGTGCGGTATCTGGTAACCTTAGCATCCTTGAACTCCTTTGAAAGGGATTTTCCTCATTAACTTTCTCTTCCACTAATATTCATTCCGTTGATTTGATTTTTGTTGTATTCATTTCGGTTGCCAACCCACTCAAAGCCGTTATAGATGTCCGAGTATGTAGTAACCTAGGGATTCCATGGTTGTCTTTGCAAGCAGTGAGGCCATGCGAGGGTTCACACAGACCCTTATGAGGTGTTGTGCCAGAGCCAAATCGGTTTTAACAAGGAATGTTGCATCTTGACCTACACCACCAACTTAATGGCGACGAGGCATCGAGCATTCTTGGAGTCCTGCCAAGGTTTGAACGGAACCGGCACCTTACTGGGCTCGGTTTCGTTGTAATAGTCTGTCGATGACAAAGTCATCAAATAAGACCGTTTGTACTTGCACAAACAGTATATGCGTAAGTATATGTAAGTAGGCAGCTATAATTCCATAAATGTGTTTTTTTTTTTTTTTTGCGCGCCAAAGGATGTGTTAATTTTCTAAAGATGCGGTAGCCCGTGATAATAACATGCACGATTCGCAGCACCCGAATATTCGATGCCAGGAGTGCGCCTACGTACTAATACACACCACTGCGTCCCTTAACCACTCGCCCCGCGGAACTGCCGTTAGGTCCCCCCTTCGCGGGGCTGGTTTAGCAATTATGCTCAATTCTCCGATACCGCCTCTTGAGCTCCTTATAGGGTTTCTGCTCTTCATAGCGCGCACTGCACACGTACTTTAAATGAACAGACCTCTATCCACTTGTCCTCCGACTGCGTCATGTGACTTATGAGGTTTTCTGGACTTGGCAGATTTACTCGTTGTTCCGAAAAGCATGCGCAGTGGGACACTGCATGCAGCGCAATTATAATTCAACAAATTTTGTGAGCTACTGACAACAACGGCCGGTACTTTACCGGGATAAATCATACTTAACATTGTGTGGAAATAGTTTTAAATTATTAATATTATTATGTTAGTAGCAGAAATTTGAACTGTTTTCGATGTATAGGTAGCTATCATTAATTGTAATTTTATATATGTACATTTGTTACTTAAACAATTTATTAACCTTAATAAAGTATACATTAATTGTCTCCAACGCTTCATTACTCTCTCAATTATAATTACTTCTCCACACACTTAGTGTTAGTTATTTTTAAAAATATTTCCTAAAAAAATTATTTCCTAAAAATATCGTATATGGCAAGACAACGTTTGCCGGGTCAGCCAGAATACATATAAAATGTAAGTTTATATTGTTTATAATACATTTTCGGTTGACAATAAATTTAAGTATACAATAAAATTAAGTAAACACGGATTTTGTAGGTAATTGGTGGTTTTATTGAACTTTTGCACAATTGGGCACTCGTTTAAAACGCTTGTTTATATCAACAAATTGGACCAAATTCTAATAAATATTATTTTTGGAACATGAAAAGCACTTTTCTTAACAATATTTGCAATCACTTGCTTGTAGTAGTAGTAGTAGTAGTCATTTTTTTCTGTTTGTTTTCATAAAAACTATTACCAAATATTACAGAAAATTACAACTTGATAAATAAAGTCTTCTGTTGGAAAGAGTGGCTAATTCAACATCATTAACTACCAAGCATTCAAGATAGAAAAATCCACCAACAATATGTATACTTATATGAATAAATTTATATAAGTACTATAGTTGAATAAATTTGCATACTTCCTGTCCTACTCCCCGATGTTTACTGGTTGAGAAGTGAAGAGATACACCTGGCGGGGATAACTGATTGCTAGATAGAACTGTACATGAAAATTATAGTATACTACAATTATTATATTCGATTGCCATCTTGTGGATCTGTGGATGGAACAAAAAAATATAAAAATCGCGATTAGAAATCAGGGATTGATCGCATAAGAGTGAAAATTTAGAATTGTATGTATTTTTCAATGTTGAATCAAAATGTCCAAAAAATAAATGCTGGCGTGGACCACTATTAACATTTAGGAGTATAAAATATAGATGTTGGCCGATTATCAGACTTACCGTGCCTATGTATAAGCAATTGCATCAAAATTGGTACAGCCATTTCGGAGGAGTTTGGTAACAAATACGGCGACACGAGAATTTTATACATTAGTTTAGTCAAGTCAACGTTTTGATTTTCACTATTTTTCATTAATAAGTGGAATAAATTTCTTCAAACATAGCTTTTTTCTCAATATTATAATATTTTATTTTGCTATTAGGTGTGTGGTAAATATGTTTTTATAAACCTTTATTCACCGCATATTTTACTTGTTTATTTTAAACACCCATATTTGGACCAGGTAACCTGCCACCTAGCTCACATAAGTTGAAACACTAATATGTCCACAGTTCTGGCAGTTGCTGTCAATTTGTATTGAATTGTGTAGATTTTCAAAACGGTCTGAAATAAAATTGCATTTTTTAAAAAAGTCTGTTGTACGTGTTCATAAAATTATTAAGAGGACAACAACTAGCAAATACGTAAGTGCTTTTGACGAAAAGAAAGTTATAATAAATCAACCAGTACCTACCAAAATTTGTTCAATTGCAGTTTAACATTTATTTGTTTATGTTAATAATTGCATTTGTTTACACATATATATGTTTTTATAGTTGGAATACAATGCCAGCCTTACGTGACCGCACATATTTCCATCCGCTCGGATCTAATGCCAGATGCTTTAGTTCACCTTCATGTGGCCTCTCATTCATTTTGTCGTTCGGACTACGTAGCCAATAACTTTGTTTTTGTAGGACAAAGCAGTGCCGATAGAGCATACCCAACTAGCATCCAACAAATTTTACATATCTCGAGATGGTCGAACAATATATAACAGTTTTGTCAATATAAATTTTTAAAATTGTTGTTTCATCGTCTTCAATCTCGTTATTGTTGTTTGATGTTAGTGTTGTACTGATGTTTCTGTCAAATTATTATGTTAATATCATCAAGAATTCAGACGTAAGACATCGAAATATTCAAAAAATATTTTACACAAATACGGTTTACTTACATATTTCACATTTAGTTTAAGCCGAAGTCTATTTGAAGTTTTCACTTCTTTCACTAATTTTATACATTTACACATTTTCCAAAGGCATGTCGCAAACAAAATTACCGCGTTTCATTAAGAATTGTATTTAAAAATTTAATTTCTTTTGCATCCTATTATTTATTTTCATATGCAAAATACATTGGGCCGACCAGCTGTCAAAAGCATGTAGACACATTATTGTTTCAAGAAATGACCAGCAGATGTAGAGCAAAATAGTTCACCTGGTTCCAATAAATCGATTCATGTGTGGAAGGTTACCATTTGATTCGCACGTAAGCTCATGTTTTGTTCCACGTCGAACGATGTTCGGACATCTTACCTCAACTTGGCTTTCCAGTAGTAGAAAATTCAGAGTTTGGGTCACAGATGAGTAATTATATAGATAATCGACTCAGCATACCTCTGTCCCTTTGAAACCGCAAAAAAATTTTAAAACTGGTGACAAAATTCTCTCTCAAATATTCTATCTGCGAATATGTGTTAGTCAGCCAAATAAAGTATGGAGGGGTTGATGTGTTAAAAATATGTCATTAGCGCGGGCAGTTTTGCAAGAATTCCAAATGGCAACAAAAACAGCTGATTATAGCGGATGTGTTGGGGAAGTGCTGCGAAGTATTGAGTTAACGTAGTTCAATAGATATTTTAATTGAAATATTTATAAAAAAAAAATAGTTAGGTATACAATAAATAATGAAGATGTTGCAATTAAATGCGAATATTTTTTGTGTTTACAAGAAATAGTTCTCAATTTTATATCTGCCTTAAAATAAAAATTGGGTTGTTATATTTTTGCCATTTTAGTTCTTTGAGTGAGATAACACGTATATATTATTTTATAATTGCATGAATATTTCTAAATTAGTAATGTTTGGGTGTAAAATGTTTATAGTTAATAGTTTTGGATTAGTTTTTTATGTATATTAAATTCTTTAGTTGTTTAATTATGTTTTTATTGAACATATGAAAGTTTAATATATTTACATACCTACATATTCGGAACGTTCATATGAGAGCGAGCGAGCGAATTGACAGACTGCGACAAAATAACTTTAAATGCATTTTTAAACACAAAATGTAGGCTTGACTATTTTAATTCCAAGATAACAACGTTATTAAATTTATTTCATCATGTTTAAAAGATTTAATAACGTTATTATCTTTGAATTGGAATAGTGAATAGCGGTGAATAAAATATCAGTGAATATATGAAATACTATGTTAAATTATTGAAATGGTCAGTTAACTAATCACGCGTTACTCATTAATTTCATTCATTGAGCTTTTTTTTATTTTACTTACAATTTTAGTAATTTTACAGAATATTTCATTAATTCACTGCTGAAATATTTATTAAACCTTTGTTTAAAAATTATTTGATTTTAATTATTTTACTCGACATACGATAAGTCAACCACCAAAATTATTTTATTATTACTGACAATTTAAAACTGCAAAATTAGTTTAACTACTAGCAAAGAAATTATGATAACCCTTATTTTATGTTTAACTTGAGCAACCGCTAAAATGTTTACGAAACTGCTTAAAAATGTTTACCCAAAAAATATGCTTGTTTGGTAAAACTATTATTTTAGTTCACATAATAATTAAAAACATTCACCAAAATTTTATTCTGTTGCAAATTCATTATAAATCGTCGCATGTTATTACGATGTTATTGAACACAGCCCAGTTTTGACTTTTAATATGTCAACATGATGGATTCTTAGGCGCAGAACTGCTGTTGGGTTCGTGAACTGGCTCTATTTGATTTGCATGTAAAAACATATCCGAACACAGTACTGTGCCTTTTTGAAGCAAATAAAAATAGGCGGTAGAGACCAAAATCCTCTCAGTCGACTATCTGTATAATTACTCATCTGTGTCACGCACCCAATAGCAGTTCTGCGCCTAAGGTGCCAGTTATAGCTATCATGCATCGTTGAAACAAATCAGTGGAATAGTTGTTTAATTTTTTTGACAGGTCATTGAAAATTTCTGTTAGTGGAAGGCCAAGGTATAGGATTTAAGGTTAGAGTTGATCATTGAAAGCAAAACTGACTGAGCACACCAGCTGAGAATCGGACACATCAGTGGAACGATTGTGTTTCAAATTGTAGAAACGAATATCAGCTGTTCATTGAAATCGATTTCTATCAGTGAAAAAATAAAAATCGATTAAAAGAAAAGTTTAAATCAGAATTAAGTAATTTAGTTTGTAAAAAAATTCTATAAGTTATTAGTTTTATTTTGACATTTGATTAGTCATCTTTAATTACGAAAACAAAATGTTCAATGATAGCTATAACTGGCCCCTAAGAATCCATTTTGTTAATAAATCTCATATTGACATATTAAAAGTCAACCTGGGCTGTGTCCAATAACATCGTAATAACATGCGACAATTTATGGTGAATGTGCAAAAGAATAAGATTACGTTGAATGTTTTCAATTATTATGTATTATTTTAGTTTTACCTAGCAAACATATTTTTTGGGTAAACATTTTGGCAGTTATACAAGTTAAACTTTAAATAATGATTTTCATATTTTGTTTACCGGTAATTAAACTAATTTAGCAGTTTTTTATTGTCAGTAATAATAAAATTATTTTGTTAGTTGATTTATCGAATATCGAGTAAAACAATTAAAATTAAATAATTCCTAAACCGAAGGTGCGATTAATATTTGAAATATTCCTAAAAATTACTCAAATTGTAGGTAAAATAAATGAATGCTCAATGAATGAAATTTATTAGTAACGCGTGATCAGTTAACTGACCATTTCAATAATTTAACACCTTTTATTAATTAATTCACTGCTATTCACTATTCTTATTGAAAAATAATAACGTTATTAAGTTTACTGATCATGGTAAAATTATTTCTTATTATTATTATTCAACGTCATTCGCAATTCGTCAATTCGCTCGCTCGCTCTCATATGAACGTTCCGAATATGTAGATACATTCAACTTTCGTATGTTCAATAAAGACATAATAAAACAAGTAGAGAATTAAATATACATGTATAAAAAAACTAATCCAAAACTATTTACTATAAATAATTTACACCCAAACATTACTAATTTAGTAATATTCATCCAATAATACAATAATATATATATTTTATCTCATTTTATTAACCAGAATAAAAAAAAATTACAACAACCTAAGTATGTTTATTTTAAGGCAGATAAAAAATTTAGAACTATTTCTTATAAATACAAACAATATTCCCATTTAATTGCAACAACTTCTTATTTATTATATAACTATTTTTTTTCATAAACATTTCAATTAAAATATATATTAAATTTGAACTACGTTAACTCAATACTTCGCAGCACTTACCCAAAACATCCGCTATAACCAACTGCTTTTTGTTGCCATTTGGAATTCTTGCAAAACTGCTAGCCCTAATGACATATTTTTAACACATCAACGACCCCATAACTTATTTGACTGGCTTACACGTCTTCACAAATAGAACATTTGAGGATCTTTTCGCCATTTTTAATTTTTTTTTGCGGGTTCAAAGGCACTGTCCCTTTGCTGACTCGAGTATCTGTATAATTACTCAACTGTGCTCTGGTGTGACTGAATAGTGTCTCCTGTTTGTTCGCATGAATATGTCCTCGGTAGTAAGATACGGGACGGTGGGTCTAGGTGCGTCTTTGAGACATTTTAGACGCTGTCTACCCACGAAATTAAGAAAGAAAAAAACAGAGATTAGAATACAACTAAGAGACAAATTTGGTGAAGTGCCTAAACGCGTTTCCGTCTTGTCTTTACTCCTCTTTACTATCTCTCTCTTTGCTAAAATCCGCATAAAATAACTTTTATTTTTATAATATTGAAGTTTTAAACCTGTTTCAGTATTTTCTTGAAATTGAATCAACTGTGGGTTATGTAGACACAATCCAGTCTGTCTACTTCCCCATGCAATAAATGTAGAACCCCTCTTGCAAATTGTTTACTCTTGTAAATATTTTTATATGGAATATATGAAAGACGCGTCATTTATTTCCATCCATCATATTTGATAATGCGTAATTGTAACTAGAGTGAATTTTGAGTCCTCAACATGCTTAGGACTCATTTCCACTATTCTTTCTGTAAAATCAACATGTTCTTACAAAGAGAATAGTGGATTCTCAACATTCAGCTTTTTTGCTTTTAAATAATTCGACACGCATATATATATTCTTTCTATTATTCATGATGAGTATCCTTCAGCTTTGGTTTCGCAGTGTTGGTTTAGCTTGCGCCCGGTTGTATAAGACTTGTATTGTTGAATGCAAATCAATTTAGCGATTTTCATGCTGCTAGCCAATTCAATCTTCTTCTCTCCATTTAACGACGAGATTATGATCAGGATTACAGGGATCATAACTCTTGCACTTCACTGCATTCCTACTGGTCCACCTGTGGGGTTCGCCGGTTCGACCTCAAAAAATATCTGCAGGCATCCCGATTTTGGATCACTTCATCATTGAGGCCTATCAAATGCTGGTGTTTTTACATTTGTGTGATCCAGGAGTTTTTAGGCCTGCCTCTCTTACGCGATTGTAAGGGAATGTTGATTGCCATTGCCTTTTTGAAGGGGTTCGTAGGATCACTGCTTTGAACATGACAATACCAACTGAGTCAGCCGTGCTCCATTTTTTTCGAGATGGGTTCATTGACGTGAAGGCTTCCTCGGATTCTAGAACTTGTAATTCGATCAAGCTTAGTTACTCCTGCTGTCATGCGAAGCATCTTCATCTCAGCTGCTGTCAATTTGCCCAAATGCGGTGTGGAGCCTTCTTTTTAGATTGGGGGACATTTTTCGGTCACAGAAGATGTCAGAGTTTTCCTGTCACTTCATCCACCCTATGCTTACACGATTATTGATGTCATCATCAACGGTTGCTTCGCTGTTGATCATTGATCTCAGAAGATATTTGAACTTTTCACACTTGTTAACTACTTTACTATTCAAATATAGTCTGACTTTTGTCTTTACTACCTCGAAAACATGTCCATGATCATCTGTACGTAGGTTTCAAGAACTCCTCGTTGTCTTAGCGCTACCCATATCTATGTCTTGGTTGTCTATGAAATGCTTTTTCAAAATCAACCAGAATTATATGCTGATCGCGCACTGGTCATCGGACAGCCATGTAATTTGTCTTAGGCGACCATCTAATACCCGCTTAACGATCTACATGGTGTGACATCCAATTGATTGAACGTTAATTATCACAGTTTCGCGTATCTCCCTTTCCTTTGTGCAAAGAAAGAAAATAACTTTCCCTCCACTGGTTGGGCATTGGATCACCTCTCATGAGTTTGGAGATAAGAATCATGAGCCATCTGAGCCCTATGTCTCCCTTCCCATGTCCCATCTTTGCCCAGAACTCACTGGGTATCTCAGTTGTCCCAACCACTTTTCTCTTCTTGGAGTTCTTGACCGCTTTTCCAACTTCTTCGACTGTTATGTCGGTCACTTCTTCATTGTTGGGGGCTGATCCTGGTAAATATAGCCGGGAAACTGAAAAGTTGCTCGCAATACTTTCGCCACCTGTATAAAAATAATCTTAAACATTGTTGTCCCCTTGTTCGTGTTAGCTGGCGAAGAAGATAGCTCCTCCAACTCCTTATACAGACTCTCCAGACACATAGCTAAATTTTGGGCACACTTTATCTTCTCCATACTTTTGTAACGTTTTTTGCCGCTAGCCAATTCAATGTTTCTTTTAAATTGATTCAAATTCAATTCCCTAACTGGAGTTTGGTTTTTTTATTCTATGGTTTTTGGGTTTGTTCGGACGTTGAACAAAGGATATTATAAATATCTTTAAAAGAATCTTCTGGCACAAAGATTAAACTGTTTAAATCAACGAAACTACAAGTTCCGCTTAAAATAAAGAAAACCACCGCTCTTCCTACGTTATAAAATAAATATATTCATTTATTGGCAATTGCTTTGACTTTTATATTATTTACATTGTTTTGAAAATTACGAATTTCCCTTTTCGGTAATTAAGGGTGGGTTGTGTCCTCCGCACAATAAATTTGTTTGGTGACGTAATTTTGACCGTCAACATGCGTTCCTCGATGATGATGATGTGTGTGTGTTTTGATTTTTATTTTTCTCTTGGTTGCGCCAATGGATGTGGTAATCTTCTAAAGATTTTTATTTTTTTTCCCCAAGGGTAGGTGTAAATCTTTCAAAGACACTATGAGGATAGCGAGAGCGTGCTCATAGTAGTGTCAGATTTTTACTGACTAAAAAGACTACCCTTCTATAGAATGTTAGATACTGCAACTAAGATATAACTTATCAAGCAATTTTTCTATCACGAAATAAAAAAAACTTTTGACAGGTTACTTTCCACTGAAATATCCTGCATGTTCCGCAATGAGGACGCGGTTTATCATTATCTTGCCAAGTCGAAATGTTTCGTTCTTTGTAGTCGGCACAATAAATTATTCTCATCCAAAATTTGTCGGACTGTACTGTTGATATGTCCGATTAGTCGGTTTCTATACTTTCGCGCGAAGATTCTAGTTTCGGCTTCGATTGTAGGAATTCCTGTGGATATCGTCGTTTCTAGTATACCACGGAGCTTGGGCAATTTTTCTAATCACTTTATTTTGAAAAGTTTGTAAAATATTAGCATTTGTTTTCTTGGTACAACCCCAAAGTTGTATACCGTAGTTCTACACCCGCTTTAGCACTTGCTTGTATAAAAGCAGTTTTTTCTCGGTACTGAGCTGGGAATGTTTGCCGAGTAACCAGTACATTTCTCTCGAGTTCTTTATGTTTCATTTTCACGTGCGAATTCCATTTCAGCTTTGCGTCGAGTGTCATTCGCAAGTATTTGGCCTCGTTTGCAAAGGTTATTCGGGCCAAGTTTGGAAAAATTGGCAAGTCATTAGTTTTCTTATACGTGAAATTCACGTGAATATATTTAGTTTCGTTGAGGGCGATCCGCCAGTCTCACGTCCATTCATTTACTTTATTCAGTGCGGTTTGCAGTTTTGCAGTAGTTTCTTCGATCGTATTACCTATTGCAATGATAGCGGTGTCGTTGTAGTGCCGTCTTCTCTTGGTATATCGAGTATACAACAGATAAAGAAGCAGTCCAAGAACGCTTCCTTGCGGTACACAAGCCGAAATTTATTTAAGCTCCGAGTATTCGTTTCCTTGCCTAACACGGAAGAGTCTATTCCCGAGATATGATTCTAAAATATCATATAGACTTTCAGGGAGATCTTGTCGTAATTTAAATTTTAAGCCGTCGTGTCACACCTTATCGAAGGCTTGTGAAACGTCCAAGAATACGCTTGAGCATATCTTTTTTTCTTCAAATGCTTTCTCGATTATGTGAGTAATTCAATGCAATTGGTCAATCGTCGAATGCTTGGTTCTGAACCCAAACTGTAGTCGCCTTAGTAATATCCTCTTTTGGATATGACTGGGAGAAGCGAAATTGGTCCATACGATTTTACTTCGTTTGGCGGTTTTTACTGGTTTTAAAACCATAATGACTTCCGCCACTTTCAATTGGCTTGGCACGTGTTTTAATCGGAGTACAGCATTTATAATATAGAAACTTAATTAATGCTTTTGTAGGTAGAACTTTGACAACTTCTCCGGTGATCAAATCACAACCAGGAGCTTTCTTAGGTTTTAGAGATTCAATTTCATGTTTTAGTTCCCTTAGTGTTGCATTTGTGAGTGTAAAGTCGTCAGATAGTAATTCCGTCCCACTATTGGTACTGTCGTGAGCCGCTTGACCATCGTACGGTTTAAAGGTTTCTTCGAGATGGGTGGCAAAAACGTCCGCTTTTTCTTTGTCTTCCCTTGCCCATTCATTTCGATTTATTTTATCAGGCGGATATCGTAAACCGTATTTGGCCGGCGTTTTCCTTGAGTGAGTCGTATTATTCCAGGCGGCGAGCTGAACGACCTCAACGAAGCGATCAATTTCAACTTCAAGTTCATAAGGTGTCGAAAGTGGAACTCTTCAATTTCGTTCCTAAAGTCTTCCGAGTTAGTTGTTTTACCAGTTAATCTCGCTGGGTCTAGGTTATTGACTAGTTTTATACTCAATATTAAAATAACCGGTGAATGGCCAGGTGACAGATAAAAGTTCTCTTCAGCTTTAATGTGGCTGGTAGATATTCCTTTTACAACGAAAAAATCTATCAGATCAGGTATTTTTGAAGTATCAGTTGGCCAGTATGTCGGTTTGCCCGTCGAGTGGAAATCATAGTTGTACTCCATACCTGCCCCATAAAGCATTCTACTTTTTCGCGAGATGTATCTAGGACCCCAGAACGTGTGTTTTGCATTAAAATCGCCGCCAATAATAAAATTTGGGTTAAGCGATTTAAGAAAGTTAGCTTAATCACTTTTTTCAAGCGCGGAGCGTGGTGGACAGTAGATAGATGAAATTCTAAGAGTACGCTGATTGTTTTTTACTCAAACGGTGCATAGTTGCATAGTTTTAAGCTCTATCTTCAGGTCTTCGTATTGCTCAATGCAGTCTTTAATAAACAATGATGATCCACCTCTCGCGTTTCCCGATGGGTGACAAGCGTAAAAATCATTATAGCCTTTTATTTTTAAAAGTGATCGCTCTTTTGCGTGGGTTTCAGAAATCAAGCAAATGCCAATATCTTTTTCGCGCATAAATACTTCCAATTCGTCAAGTTTTTGCAAAAGTCCGTTTGCATTCCAAGTACATATTTTTAACATTGGTTTTTCATTCATATTATATTTGAAGTACGCATTTTCCTTGAGTGAGGCGGAGTCCTGCGAAGTTTCAACGTTTTTTGGTTCTTCTTTGATATTTTCACGTTCAGGATTAGATTGCCTACTTTCTCCTGAGCCGTCTTACTTTTTGCCTTAGTTAGAGGTTTTGTTTTATCATTTTGGGGCTTTACCATGACATCCTTATCGGCTTTCGTTTGTTGGTTCTCCTTCTTGATGATATTAACGACATCAAGAATTTTAAACCCTTTGGCTTGGAGATCGTTTATAACCTCTTGTTTGGTGCATGAGGGATGAAATCCCTTTGCTACAACACGATGTGGCCTTTCTGACTTTATTTCGAAAGTATACCACTGGATCTTATCGGTATTTAGCTTTTGAGACACTGCCCGGTAATCATCGTGGTTATCGACGTTAATTTTCCACGCATTATTCCTTAAAGATGTAACCTTAAAATTCGATGTTATCGTTCCTTTAAGGAGGCTATGCAACATATTATATTCCGTTACCCCAACGACGTTTATTGGAGGCGGTGCGCGAATTTGCGCTCGAAGTTATTTTTTCTTGAGGTTCATTACGCCTTTGTTCTTTTCGGGGCTCGACTTCGGGCGAAGAACCGGCTCTCCTTTTCTTACTAAGTCCTTTCTTAGGGCTAGCTCTTCTTCGTCAGTGTAGTATTCCCGACTATTTAAGCGTGGAGGAGTATATTCGCGTTATTTTTGCAAATAATTGTTCCTTGGAACACTATTTTCTTCTTTTAACAGATCTATCTCTTTCTTAAGATCTTGATAGAGTAGGTCCATTTCCTTAAGCTTGATTCAGAATGCTTTATTTTCTTCTCAAAACTTGTATCTTTCACTGAGTCCTGTTTTTCGCACGCTGGCGCTCCCGGCGGACTTCTTTTCCAGGGATTATTCGATCTTAGTGGGATACCTTTGGACGTTTTATAAAATGGTCAAGGGCTCTCCCCAGAATCCGTAGAGCCGACGTCCGAAGCGGGTGGATTTTCCAGTAAAGCTGGACTGCCACCTGGGGTAGTTAATCTTTTCGTTAAGCTCATTGCATTTTTTTGTATACACTATACGCTCGGTATACGTAGGTTTGAATTTAGCCGCCTCCTACGACAGTCATGCCTACCTCGGGTATATTCTTGCCCCTGCCCGTAGGGGGTAAAGATGCGGTAGCCCGTGCCAACAACGTGAACGATTCGCAACACCCGAATATTCAATGCCAGGAGTGCGCCTATGTAGTAATCCACACCACTACGTCCTTCAACCACTCTCCCCGCTGGACTAACATTAGGTTTTACTTCGCGGGGTTGGTTAGCAATTTATGCTATTCTTCGTGTGCTTGCTTCTTCAGCTTGTGTAATTCTTTCTATACTTCTTAGCTCGTTTTGCACAATTATCACAAGTATGCCGATTTTCATCTAATTTTCCTCCGACTGCAACATACGGTCTATGAGTAGTGTTGGATTGCGAAAAACGGCGGCAACGAAATATAGCGTGCTCCCCTTTGTGCCAACTAGAGAACTCTTGAAGAGAGCGGACGTGTTTTTTCTCTAAGTTTCGTGGGGTGTAAACTTTTTGATTATTTACGTTTAGTTCTTGCATAAAAACTTTATCAAAATGCAGTGTCAAATTTGCAATAAAAAAATAGATCGCGGATGTGAAACCAAAATCACTTGCATCGACTGCAATATCTATTTCCATTGTTTGTGTGCGAAACTAACTCCGTCGGATATAGAGTACATGAACACTCACAGTGTTCCATATCGTTGCGACAAATGCACGGCTCTTCGTCGTAAATCCCTACAGCAACAAAGCGTATCGTTACCATCACCATCGACAGCAACAGTAGTAGTAGCGAAACAGAAGCCAAAGAAGCTCATCGAGATCACTGGTGTGCCTGGAGTCAGCAATACGAATGCAAAAGAATGCGTTCAAACAATTTTCAACAAGGCGTTGGATATCTCTCTGTCATCTTCAGATATCCAGAAATGCTACGTCAAACGCTTATGGAAGAAAACCAACAACAACAACCAGCAAAGTGATAAAATTTGTGTTGAATTCTCTGGATTGGCAGCAAAAGAACGTGTAATGAAAGCGAAGAAAACTGCAATGAAGAAACTAAATTCGTCTTTATTTGTTGAGGGTACGAAGAATGATGTTTTCATAAATGATTGCTTCACAAGTTATACTAGAGCTTTATTTACGGAAGCTAAAAAAGTTAAAGCTGAAAGAAACGACAAATATTTGTGGTTTAAAAATTCGCGGATTCTAATGAGAAAAGCTGAAAAGGGTAGGGTTGTTGCTATTAGATCGTTTCTTGATCTTTCAGCACTGAAAGACTAATTGTCTTTTATTTCACCTAAATATAATTTAGTATGTCTTTTTTGAATATCAATGATTATCTTTTGAGCAACAACCCAACCCCTTATACAATTGTAAACATTAATGATAACCAATTTTTTTGTAATTCAAATAATTGCAACTCTTTTTTTGTTGTGCATCAGAACATTCGTAGTTTGCGGCAAAATTTTGATTTGTTAGTGTGCAATCTAGAAGCGCTTGAATTCTTACCCCATTTGATATTTGTAAGCGAGATATGGATTTTTGATTGCGAAAAAGAGGATTATCATATTCCGGGTTATAATTTGTATATTAACCCTAATGGAAAGTATGCTGCAGGTGGAGTAGGAGTTTTTGTAAGTGATTACCTGGATTCTGGTAGCTATAAAGTAAATTGTCTTAATTTGTTGAGCGCGGATGTAATTGAATTGTCTTGCAAGTTATGTGATGATGTTTTTAAATTTGTTTGTGTATACAGATTACACCTCTATGATATTCAAGTGTTTTTGAATGAATTTTCAGTGCTCTTAAGAAACGAAAAAGTAGATAATCTTATTTTCCTGGGTGATTTTAATATAGACATTTTAACTCCCAGTACTTTAACGGAAATTTATCTTGCTACAATGGCTGAGCATGGTCTATCACCTTTTATAAACGAAATTACTAGACCAATTTCAGGCACTTGTCTTGACCATGTATTTGGACGTTTTAAAAAAATATCCGTAAACGAATGTGGTGGTATTAATTTTGATCTCCGCATTACTGATCACTGTATGACTGGTATTCTCTTCAGTACGTTAAATACTAAGAAACCCGCGAAGCATACTTTGTCATCTACGGTAACGAAAGTAAACTTCGACTTGCTTAATATTGAACTACGTTCCGAAACCGGGAGGAAATATATGAGGAAGTTAATGCTTCTAAGGCTTATGATCTTATGATTTTTGAATGAATTTTCAGTGCTCTTAAGAAACGAAAAAGTAGATAATCTTATTTTCCTGGGTGATTTTAATATAGACATTTTAACTCCCAGTACTTTAACGGAAATTTATCTTGCTACAATGGCTGAGCATGTTCTATCACCTTTTATAAACGAAATTACTAGACCAATTTCAGGCACTTGTCTTGACCATGTATTTGGACGTTTTAAAAAAATATCCGTAAACGAATGTGCTGGTATTAATTTTGATCTCCGCATTACTGATCACTGTATGACTGGTATTCTCTTCAGTACGTTAAATACTAAGAAACCCGCGAAGCATACTTTGTCATCTACAGTAACGAAAGTAAACTTCGACTTGCTTAATATTGAACTACGTTCCGAAACCTGGGAGGAAATATATGAGGAAGTTAATGCTTCTAAGGCTTATGATCTATTTTTATCATTTCTTCAGAATTACATAAGTAATTTTACATATACTATCGTCCGTAAAAAGTCTGAAAAAAGGTTAAAGCCTTGGATTACTTATTCTGTGTTAAAAAAAATTAAGCTTAAAAATAAATTAAGAAAAAAGTGCTCCAAACATCCTCTTAATACAGCGCTGAAAAATCGTTTCAGAATATTGAGTAAGGAAGTAAACAACGATATAAGGACAGCTCGAAATAGATACTTCTACTCTAAAATCCGTAACGCACTTGGTAATCCAAGAAAGGAATGGAAGGCTATAAATAGTATCATTGATAGCAACTCTCCCAATATCTCCAAGGCTATATGTCTATGTAATGATGGTGTTATTATTGATGACCCTACAACAGTATCAAACATATTAAATGATTACTTTTCTTCGGTTGGTTTGATGTCTTTTTCAAGTGAGTCTCCTACATATTGTAATGGCTGCGTTAGGTCCCATTTAGTCAACGACTTTGCTATAAATAATAGCTTCTTTTATGAAGAAATAACAGGCTTAGAATTGTATAAAATTATCTGTTCCCTTAACAGCTCAAGATCTTGTGGTTGTGATGGAATTTCTAACCCTACCCTCAAGAGCATAGCACTTAATGTTGTAAACATATTAGCTTATGTTTTTAACTTAAGTATTTCAACCGGCGTCTTCCCAGACAAATTAAAATGTGCTAATGTGATCCCTCTTTACAAAAAAGGTAGTAAGAGTGACAAAAACAATTACAGGCCAATTTCTTTATTGTCATCAGTCTCTAAAGTCTTTGAAAAAGCCATTAAGAATAGAGTTTTGAGATACCTGGCAAAAGTTAATTTCCTAAGTCCTGCTCAGTTCGGTTTTAGGGAAGGTCTTTCTACAGAAGATACCCTCTTGGAATTCTGCTCCTTTATTTATAAAGCTCTGGATGATAAAAAATGTTGCGCCGGGCTAGACATTGTAGACATTACCAAAGCTTTTGACATGGTCAACCACAGAGTTCTACTTAACAAACTGCACTATGCAGGATTTCGTGGATTTATGCACAACTGGTTTGAGTCCTACCTAAAGGATAGAACTCAAAAAGTTGTAATAGGTAACTTTGTTAGCAGACCAAAAACTATGAACTTAGGTGTACCCCAGGGATCAGTCCTTGGTCCAATATTGTTTCTTATTTACATCAACTCATTATTTAGTCAACCGTTTAAAGGGAATGTTACAGCTTTTGCAGATGATCTGGGCATTGCATACCGCTCGGATAGTCCTCTTAACTTAAGCGCGGACATAAACCATGATGTTCACCTCCTGGGATTGTGGTTTTCGGAACACAAACTAGTTGTCAGCAATAAAACGAAATTACTTCACTTCAGTCTTAATGTGCAAGAGTCCCTAAGCTTCGAAATTTTCTTTCATGCAAACAATTGCGAATGGTCAAATGCGTCAAATTGTGTCTGTACTGAAGAAGCCACAAGGACAATGTTGTTTGAGCAGGCATCTTGTAACACATGCTGTTTTAAAATTGAAACAATTAATCAGTTTAAATATTTAGGCATCACTTTTGAACAAAATATGAGTTGGTCCAAACATATTTCGATTCAGAAACAATATTTACGATCTTCAGTACGTAGCTTTTATCGCCTTAGACAATTCTGTGACAAAAATACTTTGAAAACAGTATATTATGGAATATTTCAATCAAAACGGAATAAGTTGCTGGGGTGGCGCTTACCAAACGAAGATTGAACCATTGATTGTTTTGCAAAAATGTGCTATAAGAAAAGTATGTGGGGTAAATCGTTTAGCTCCTTCTATAGTTTTGTTCAGAGCATTGAAAATTCTGCCACTAAAACATTTGTACTATTTCAAAGTTTCAAAAATTTTTTTTATGAGAGGTGGCTATTTACAGAGCCCTATTTCAAACAATCGCAATTTGCGAAGCAATTCAACTAATGCTGTCATTATTCCTCCTTTCCGTACTACTCTATTCAAAAACTTTTACTCCATCGTGTCGTGCAAACTATTTAATCAAATTCCTATAAATATCCGAGGAATAAGATCATTGTCCCTATTTCTAAAATACGTAAAGATATGGCTTCTTGATTTTGATCACGAGGAAATTAAAGTTTTGCTGCCCTATGTTGTCTAAACATGTACGTTACATTGTTCTATTGCTGTTTTATGTACAAATTAATGTTCTTTTAAATTTACGTTTTCTTTCTTTTTTATTGTTAATTTTCTGTAAAAATATGTATAAATTCATCAAATGTTTTTCTTTTAAAATTAATTAATCAATTCACCCCACACTTCCAAGCTATTTTTTCTGAAGTGACATTATCACTATTTGTTAATACACAAATACAAATGTCACTACCTATTCTTGTACTTAATATTGTTATGGTAGATTAAGTAAATACAATGTTTGTTAAGTCAAGAATCATGAAAAATAAAAATAAAAAAATAAAAAATAATAAACGAGGAGGAAGACGTATATTGGCACAAAGGGGAGCTATAGTGTCTGAATCGGTGAAGGTATTTGCTATAGCTGCTGTTACCGGATAATATCTGCGTAAGGTGGTAGTTGTTATTCCCACGTGCTCGATTTATCGAGGTCCCGATATTCGAGATCAACTTATAGGTTCATTTGCCGCTCGCTCCTTTCCCTTTATTCCTGCAATTTCAACCGCATCTTGTAGCTCCGGGGATCTTCTATTATAAATTCTCAACATCTCGTCCACGAGAATGTCGATCGGAACCATTCCTGCTATCACAAAGGCTGCTTTATTCGAGATTGTTCGAAATCCACAAATCGCTGTTAATGCACTGAGTCTGTATGCGGACGAAAGTTTTCTCTTGTTTGCTTTTATGGCGAGTGCCCCCGCCCAAACCCGAGCAGCGACTAATAGTATTCTAGAGAGTTATGCTTGCAGCAGTAACGCCTTGTTATTCTAGTACTCTATATGCACTTTGAACTTTAGTCTGTTATCAAGTACTATTCCCAGGTATTTGATCGATTCTTTCGATCGGACTATTTGATGTCCCACCTGTATATTGTAGTATTCCACAATTCTTCTACTGGTGATTAAGACGGCTTCCGATTTGCGGTCCGCTAATTCTAGCCCGGGGACTACCAACCCTCTTTGATGCGAATAATTGCTTCATTTGTGGCTGACTCTATCTCCTTTATTTCTTTTGTCACCGTAACGACGGCGATTCCGTCTGCATATCCGACTACTTGAACTCCTTACGGCAACATAAGCCTTAACACTCTGTCATACATAATATTCCATAGGAGTGAATCCTTGTTGAACCCCAGCTGAAACGCTGTAGTATTTTAACCCTTCATCAGTTTCATACTTCCGTTTGCTGCTGGTAATGTAGTTTTGTACTGTCCTTACCAAGTAATATGGCATGTATTTTTGATGTCCAACGTCACCACTACACAGTATTTTTTTTGTACCATACTGCCATCTTTCTCCTTGTATTGCTTCGGCCGCAATGTCGGCCACATTTTTTACGGCTTGAACAGTAGACCGCCAATTTCTAAACCCAAACTGATAATTTGATAGTGCTCCTCTCTCTTCTGCTACCGCGAGCAATCAAGTATATATTATCCGTTCCAGTATCTTTCCAATTGTGTCTAGAAAGCATATTGGGCAATACGAGGACGGTTCCCCAGGCGGCTTGTTTCCCTTTGGAAGCAGGGCTAAGTGTTGTAGTTTCCAAGCTTCCGGGAAAACTCTTCCTTCAAGACATTTTTGGATTATTTCCATAAACGTGTCTGGCCTCTTATGGATAACTGCTTTCAGTGATTTATTTGGAATGCCATCAGGTCCGGGCGCTTTACTGTCGCCTATCTTCTGGCATGCACTTATGAGTTAATCCCCTGTGACTATTGGGATGTCCTCCGTATTGGTCTCCCTAATGATGTTGCACATAGTAAATAATATAATAATAAAATGTACTTCCGGAAAAAAGGTGTTCTACTATGGAGATTAAGATTGATGTACAAGTTATTTTCGACGAAGTGCTGCCCTTTATCTTAATCATGACGATCTTGTATGCTGTACTCTAGGGGTTTATGTCGGCTCTTTAACATTGTTTTTTAAAGCATCTTGTCTTGCTCTCCTTGATTGCCCTTGTGAGGTCTCCTCTTGCTATTTTAAAACCACTTAGGTGTTCCTCAAAGCGATCTCTTCCCCTAGACCTTTGGACTTTGCGTCGGGCTTTTAAGCACTTTGCTCTAAGCTTTTTTATTTCATCATTCCACCAGTAGCATGGTGTTCCTCCTCTAGTACCCATTCGTCTGGGCACGCAATAGTGAAAATGCGGGCGAGTTGTTGCATACAGGCTTAAGCTGTTCCGCTTCGATTTATGTTGCCGGTATTTATCATTTCATTGAACGCGTCCAGTTCGAACTTTGTGTCCTTCCATTTTGGGCCCGTTCATTTAGCGCGTTGCACGTTATTTTTCTCCGTAGTCTCAAAAATTATTGCTTGGTGGTCGCTGTGCGTGTATTCCTCGCTGACACGCCATTTTATATTTCGCAAGATGGAGTTGCTTACGAGCGTGATGTCAGTAATCGTGCCCTTTCCTGCCCGTTCCTGCTATATGTATTTGCACAACCCTGGGTAGCAATGCCTATGTTTAGAGCTGCAAAACTTTCTAGCAGACTACGTGCCCTGTAGTTTGTTTTTTTCCTCTTTGGTTTCGGGGTTTCGCCAATTTGACCCTGCCTTTTCTTAGGTTCTTCAGTGTTTCTCAGAAAGGGAGAGGTTTGTGACGAGTTGTTTTTCTTATCACCTCTTTTACTTTTTCATCCTGCAGTTGAATAGGAGAAAGCTCATATAGGGATCTAATGCTTTCAATAGCATCTCCAATAGGTTGGTGTATTGAACGCATTTTCCCATTTTTTAACATTTCCACCAGTTGCCGTATCTGCTCACCTAGTTTGTGCTGGTGCGGTATGTGGTGACCTTTGCATCCTGGAACTCCATTGACGCTGAAATTTGCACCCTAGGGCACCGAAATGGTTAAGTGTTAATTTTTTTTTTGAATACGCCCACTGCCACGGCCACAATTTAGAAAAAACCGTTTTCAAGCTAAAGTTAGAGAGATACAGTGTTACAACCTTCGCAAGATATGTATTCTGGGCGTTTTTTTATAAAATGCTGTTTTCTTCGAAAATTTTCATAGAAAGTTAAAGATGTTTAACAAAAAATTTAGCCAATATTTTTTTCATCATATCGCCAATAAAAAGTTTTTGGCCACGCCCACTTTTTGGGGGCGTTTTTTCAAATAATAAATAATAGATTTGTTTAATAATAGAATTAAATTAAATGCTATCCACCATTTTCTTAATGCTTTTTTCTTTTGGGCATTTTCTAGGGTATCATACTGTTCGCCCCAAGCGAAATAAAGCCTTTTCCTTTATTGTTGTATTCATTTCGATTGGGTCCCCACTCAAAGCCGTTATCGATGTCCAGGTATGTAGTAACCTAGGGATTCCATGGTTGTTTTTGCAAGCAGTGAGGCCATGCGAGGGTTGCAACAGACCCTTATGAGGTGTTGTGCCAGACCCAAATCGGTTTTAACAAGGAATGTTACATCACGACCTACACCACCAACTTAATGGCGACGAGGCATCGAGCATTCTGTGAGTCCTGTCAAGGTTTTAACGGCACGGAAGCGTTTGCAGCATTATCCTGAAAGCCATTTCAACCGGATTTCACTCCTGCCTACTCAGGTAACAAACGTACTACCAACGTCAGCGCGCATTACTTTAATTTCAATCTATTTCCAGTATACCGTAATTACCTATTGAGCTCTTCTTAGGGATTCTGTTCTTCGCAGCGCGTAGTGCACGTGTACTATAAATAAACAGACGTCTATCCACTTATCCTCCGACTGCATTGAGGTTTTTTTTGGCAGATTTACTCGTTCTTCCAAAAAGCGTCCGCAGTAGAACACTGCATGCAGTGCGTCCTCTTCCTCATTTTGACATTCTGGGCACTGGGGCGAACTATCGTGTCCAAACCTATGGAGGTATTTCCGGTAGCCGCCATGCCCAGACAGGAACTGTGTGATGTGGTAGTTACAGTTTCCCCATGGTCTCTTTGTCTATGTTTCTATGATGGTAATGAGCCTGTGGGTTCACTTGCCTTTTGTGGAGCGGTCCCACCTGTATTGACACAGCATTGTTGATGCTGCTCTTTCTTCGTTTTTAATCCCCCTTGCCTCATGCTGGTTCGACGGTCGCCTAAGATACACCCTCTTCATCTCTTCCGCAAGGGTGTCTATGGGGATCATTCCAGCTAAAACGCAGGCTGCATCATCGGAGATTGTACGGAAACCGCTGATCACTCTGATTGCACTGAGCCTGTGAGCTGATGCTAAGTCTCTCCTTCACTCATTTGTCGCTAATGCCCGCGCTCATCATGGAGCCGCGTCTAAAAGTACCAAGCTGACCACTCTGGACAGCAGGATCCTTCTGGCGTATCCGGGTCCACCGATGTTCGGTAGCATTTGAGAGAGCGCGGTTCGCATCAGCAAAGCTTTCTTGATGCATACTCGACGTGGGTTTTAAAGCGCAGGCGATTGTCGATCATGACTCCAAGGTATCCTAAAGATTCTTTGGACATTATTGTCTCGTTTTCGAAGCGGACTGGTAATTACGACAGTTTCAGTCTTGTGCGCAGCTAGTTCAAGACCCGTAGACTCCAGCCATTCCTTTATCCTTACAACTGCCTCATCCGTGGCTGACTCCACTTCGTGAATGTGTTTGGCTACTGTGACCACTGCTATGTCGTCTATGTCGAAGCCCGACTCCCTCAGGCAGGTTTAGTCGCAGAAGTCCATCGTAAATAATATTCCACAGGAGAGGACCGACTGATTGGCACCATCGTCATTATGATACCTTAATCTTCGGTTACTGAAGTAGTCCGTGACTATCCTCAAAAGATAGTTTGGTGTGTCCATCCTGGACACCAATAAGGATCACCTCGCAGAGTTGAACGAGTTTTTTTTATCGAGCGTTACTACTGCGCAGTATCTTTTTGTTCCCTATTTCCATCTTTCTCCTGGTATAGCATCAGTGGCTATATCTACTACCGCCTTTATTGCATCGATGGTATTATTTCCTTCTAATATTATTATTGTTATACATTTCTCTTTTATTATTTGTGTTGTTGGTTGTATTATTGACGATGTGCGTAATTTCTGTTAGTGTTGCATTTGTTTTTGAACTACTTTCAGGGTTCAAGATTTGCAGATTGCGGTTGGTTTGTTGGTAGCAGGCAAAGTTTTGTTATTGGTCGTTTAAAAATTCCTTGTTGTGTTTTTATGTTTACGACGCGTGTAATGTTGTCTGCTCCTGGATATATACCATGGATGCGGCCTAAATTCCATTTCGCGGGCGGAAGTCGTTCGTCCTTCAACAGAACTGAGTCACCTATTTTCAGCTGAGGTTGTGGCTTCAACCATTTCGGTCGTTGCTGCAGCCGAGCTATATACTCAACTTTTCACTGCTTCCAAAAGGTTTGTCGGTTTGCTTGAACTGCCATCCACCTGTCGATGTGTCCTCGTTTGTATATGGACATGTCTGGCTCGGGTACGGTGAATAAGGTCGTTCCTTTTAGGAAGTGTGCAGGAGTAAGCGGTTCGAAGTCATCGGGGTTCTCGGTTAAGGGGCACAGAGGCCTAAGTTAAGTTTGACCCCAGATTCCTCGTCTCGCCGTAAATCTTCTAAATGCTGCTAAGAGGGCTTGAGTTGTTAGGTCGCTAAGCAAACAAAAATAGGTATGTACCCTTTGTGACATTCAGACCCGCGGTCTTTCCATGCTCGGATGTTGATAGGTCCCTGCGTGGGAAAAAGGTCTTGATACCGTCACTCAGTGTGCAGTTGCTGTGCAGTTTGACTCCGAAATCTGTAGCATGTCGTACAACCGTTTATGTGCTTCTTTACATCTCTTTTGATTTGGAATATCTAATGTTTTTGTCGAATATGCACCATCATTAGTTGGATTCCACCGTGCAATGACCTTTCGTGAGAATCCCGAATAATGAGTTAAGTGAAATGATGTCTGGGTTCCAGCATAATCGGGTGCTGTTGGTCGTAAGGAATGTTTACATTCCGCAACCTTCCGCCTACACGAAGAACTCCTTCTCCGTCAAAGAACGGGTTTAAGGATTCAGTCCCCTTGGATTTTGTATCTTGAGCGAACATCCCGTCGTGCGTAGAGCGTACAAATATTTTATCAGCATTTGTCGCGGTAAAATTTACTGCGACAAGAAGCACCCTTCGGTCCTCTCTTCCCCCGACCTTTTTCCCTCTCTCTCTTTTGGTCCGCGCGCTCAAGTTCTTAAGAAGTGGAAGGGCAGCCATGGTCTCATCAGCCAATGGCCCACTTCATTAGAACCTTGGGGCAGCAACCACTACAGGTGAGACAGGGTGTAACCGGGATAGACGGACGGTCTACTCCCTAATGAAGAGATGCAGCCTATCCGAAGGTGAGCCGGGCGGACGGCCTGGAGACTCCCAACGGACCAGCGAGTCAAATCGGACGGACCGTCCGCAACGACCAAATGCCACCCAAGGCAAGTTACAAAGGAGGACGGACGTTCTAAATGGTAGAGTGTAAAACAAAACACTCCATAATAACAGTAACGGGTGTGGGCGGACGGCCCGAGTCATAAACAAAACACCGTTACCTTATTAAAAAGACCCGAGAGGCACATACCAGCAATTAGGGAGCACGGGTGGACGGCCCAGAGTAAAAGAAAAGCCCCGACGACAATTGCACCAGAACTACCACCAACACGGTAGGGAGTCACGTTCGATGAGGGAAGGGGCGACGATCCCTTTTGTCCAACTCCACCATGGGGAGCACCGGAGGAGCAGCAGAGGATTGCGGGCGGACGGCCACATATACGCACCTCATAACACCGAACAATTTTATAAATGTATAACCACGGTACTCACACCAGAACCCGAATCACCAAACTTAAACAGGTGGTACGAAGACCGAAGCGGAAGCCGACAACACTAACACGAAGTATACCGAGTCAAACGAAAACTTCAATAACTTCATCAAAACTCGGAAGCCGAAGTATAATAACACCACGGCAAAAGGAACGCAACTCCTATAATAATTAACACACTGTAAGGAATAGCGCAGGATCTATTCATCCCTTACCCCCCCAATTCTGCGCGGAAGTCCACCGAGATAGCTAGGGAAAAGTAACACGATAAGAAAAATGAATTTACTTGCCTCCTCTGGTGGGTTGACTGGCCCTCCTACTAGTTGCTTGGTGCCTGGTCCTAGGGGTTTTCGTAATCCTACCCCTCCAGGTGTGATCTTCAGTTGTGGTAACGTGTGGGGACTTTGTTAATTTTGCCCCAAACACGGGGCAAAAACTTTTAATTAAATGGAGAATTGTCCATTCTCGATTTGTTTTCCTTTTTTTTTCTTTTTCGCGAACTGTCAGACGGGTAAAACATTGAGATAAGTCCAGGGTCGGCCGGAGGGTCGTCATTGATTGGTCACTTCCAACAATGGGCGAATCCGAAGATTGGAAAATGAGAGAACATTAGCGGGATCATGTCAGCACACTTGAGTAGCTGAAAATGATATGACCCAGCTAAATGCGTGAATGGGAGGGGTGTAGGTGACAGTTGATAATCTCAGAGCGACAGCTGAATTATCGAGTTGGAACTGTTATCCTATCACCCATGTATGAGTGAGTGTAGGGGAGCAGATTACGGCTGACAAGTTAAGCACATAAGCTTAATCGTCATGTGGAGCGGTAGTTGGTTCTGCCTCCCCTGCAATGCCTGAGTATGTGTGTGTAAAAAGAGGAAAAAAAAAAAACGGCCGGTCGAATGGACAAAGGCATATTTTGTTGGAAACCACTTCTTGGTTGACTAGCCTAAAGTATAGACGAATTATTCTGTGCGATTAACAAAAAAGTTTTAAAGCGGAGTAATATATATATATATTCAAAAAAAAAAGGAAAAAGAAAGGAAGCATCGAGAAGGGAAGAAGCGAAAGCAATAAGGAAAAAGGGAAGATCACATCTCGAGGAGGAAGGTATAAGTCAGGCGGACCAAAACCCAAGGGACAAGTGGGTAGGACAGGAAAACCAGAAAAAAAAGATAAGTAGAGTTTCTTGTGTGTAGCTAGGATTTTAAAGTGAAAGAAAATAGATCTCGGTAGGCTTGCGTCCCGCAAAATCCCTGGAATTAAAAAGGGACACGCGACCCCTAGTTAATTGAAGATTTTCAACTTTCGGGATAGCAGGATCCTGGGCTATTTCAAACGGCATTCCTCCACTTCGTGAATGTGTTTGGCTACTGTGACCACTGCTATGTCGTCTATGTCGAAGCCCGACTCCCTCAGGCAGGTTTAGTCGCAGAAGTCCATCGTAAATAATATTCCACAGGAGAGGACCGACTGATTGGCACCATCGTCATTATGATACCTTAATCTTCGGTTACTGAAGTAGTCCGTGACTATCCTCAAAAGATAGTTTGGTGTGTCCATCCTGGACACCAATAAGGATCACCTCGCAGAGTTGAACGAGTTTTTTTTATCGAGCGTTACTACTGCGCAGTATCTTTTTGTTCCCTATTTCCATCTTTCTCCTGGTATAGCATCAGTGGCTATATCTACTACCGCCTTTATTGCATCGATGGTATTATTTCCTTCTAATATTATTATTGTTATACATTTCTCTTTTATTATTTGTGTTGTTGGTTGTATTATTGACGATGTGCGTAATTTCTGTTAGTGTTGCATTTGTTTTTGAACTACTTTCAGGGTTCAAGATTTGCAGATTGCGGTTGGTTTGTTGGTAGCAGGCAAAGTTTTGTTATTGGTCGTTTAAAAATTCCTTGTTGTGTTTTTATGTTTACGACGCGTGTAATGTTGTCTGCTCCTGGATATATACCATGGATGCGGCCTAAATTCCATTTCGCGGGCGGAAGTCGTTCGTCCTTCAACAGAACTGAGTCACCTATTTTCAGCTGAGGTTGTGGCTTCAACCATTTCGGTCGTTGCTGCAGCCGAGCTATATACTCAACTTTTCACTGCTTCCAAAAGGTTTGTCGGTTTGCTTGAACTGCCATCCACCTGTCGATGTGTCCTCGTTTGTATATGGACATGTCTGGCTCGGGTACGGTGAATAAGGTCGTTCCTTTTAGGAAGTGTGCAGGAGTAAGCGGTTCGAAGTCATCGGGGTTCTCGGTTAAGGGGCACAGAGGCCTAAGTTAAGTTTGACCCCAGATTCCTCGTCTCGCCGTAAATCTTCTAAATGCTGCTAAGAGGGCTTGAGTTGTTAGGTCGCTAAGCAAACAAAAATAGGTATGTACCCTTTGTGACATTCAGACCCGCGGTCTTTCCATGCTCGGATGTTGATAGGTCCCTGCGTGGGAAAAAGGTCTTGATACCGTCACTCAGTGTGCAGTTGCTGTGCAGTTTGACTCCGAAATCTGTAGCATGTCGTACAACCGTTTATGTGCTTCTTTACATCTCTTTTGATTTGGAATATCTAATGTTTTTGTCGAATATGCACCATCATTAGTTGGATTCCACCGTGCAATGACCTTTCGTGAGAATCCCGAATAATGAGTTAAGTGAAATGATGTCTGGGTTCCAGCATAATCGGGTGCTGTTGGTCGTAAGGAATGTTTACATTCCGCAACCTTCCGCCTACACGAAGAACTCCTTCTCCGTCAAAGAACGGGTTTAAGGATTCAGTCCCCTTGGATTTTGTATCTTGAGCGAACATCCCGTCGTGCGTAGAGCGTACAAATATTTTATCAGCATTTGTCGCGGTAAAATTTACTGCGACAAGAAGCACCCTTCGGTCCTCTCTTCCCCCGACCTTTTTCCCTCTCTCTCTTTTGGTCCGCGCGCTCAAGTTCTTAAGAAGTGGAAGGGCAGCCATGGTCTCATCAGCCAATGGCCCACTTCATTAGAACCTTGGGGCAGCAACCACTACAGGTGAGACAGGGTGTAACCGGGATAGACGGACGGTCTACTCCCTAATGAAGAGATGCAGCCTATCCGAAGGTGAGCCGGGCGGACGGCCTGGAGACTCCCAACGGACCAGCGAGTCAAATCGGACGGACCGTCCGCAACGACCAAATGCCACCCAAGGCAAGTTACAAAGGAGGACGGACGTTCTAAATGGTAGAGTGTAAAACAAAACACTCCATAATAACAGTAACGGGTGTGGGCGGACGGCCCGAGTCATAAACAAAACACCGTTACCTTATTAAAAAGACCCGAGAGGCACATACCAGCAATTAGGGAGCACGGGTGGACGGCCCAGAGTAAAAGAAAAGCCCCGACGACAATTGCACCAGAACTACCACCAACACGGTAGGGAGTCACGTTCGATGAGGGAAGGGGCGACGATCCCTTTTGTCCAACTCCACCATGGGGAGCACCGGAGGAGCAGCAGAGGATTGCGGGCGGACGGCCACATATACGCACCTCATAACACCGAACAATTTTATAAATGTATAACCACGGTACTCACACCAGAACCCGAATCACCAAACTTAAACAGGTGGTACGAAGACCGAAGCGGAAGCCGACAACACTAACACGAAGTATACCGAGTCAAACGAAAACTTCAATAACTTCATCAAAACTCGGAAGCCGAAGTATAATAACACCACGGCAAAAGGAACGCAACTCCTATAATAATTAACACACTGTAAGGAATAGCGCAGGATCTATTCATCCCTTACCCCCCCAATTCTGCGCGGAAGTCCACCGAGATAGCTAGGGAAAAGTAACACGATAAGAAAAATGAATTTACTTGCCTCCTCTGGTGGGTTGACTGGCCCTCCTACTAGTTGCTTGGTGCCTGGTCCTAGGGGTTTTCGTAATCCTACCCCTCCAGGTGTGATCTTCAGTTGTGGTAACGTGTGGGGACTTTGTTAATTTTGCCCCAAACACGGGGCAAAAACTTTTAATTAAATGGAGAATTGTCCATTCTCGATTTGTTTTCCTTTTTTTTTCTTTTTCGCGAACTGTCAGACGGGTAAAACATTGAGATAAGTCCAGGGTCGGCCGGAGGGTCGTCATTGATTGGTCACTTCCAACAATGGGCGAATCCGAAGATTGGAAAATGAGAGAACATTAGCGGGATCATGTCAGCACACTTGAGTAGCTGAAAATGATATGACCCAGCTAAATGCGTGAATGGGAGGGGTGTAGGTGACAGTTGATAATCTCAGAGCGACAGCTGAATTATCGAGTTGGAACTGTTATCCTATCACCCATGTATGAGTGAGTGTAGGGGAGCAGATTACGGCTGACAAGTTAAGCACATAAGCTTAATCGTCATGTGGAGCGGTAGTTGGTTCTGCCTCCCCTGCAATGCCTGAGTATGTGTGTGTAAAAAGAGGAAAAAAAAAAAACGGCCGGTCGAATGGACAAAGGCATATTTTGTTGGAAACCACTTCTTGGTTGACTAGCCTAAAGTATAGACGAATTATTCTGTGCGATTAACAAAAAAGTTTTAAAGCGGAGTAATATATATATATATTCAAAAAAAAAAGGAAAAAGAAAGGAAGCATCGAGAAGGGAAGAAGCGAAAGCAATAAGGAAAAAGGGAAGATCACATCTCGAGGAGGAAGGTATAAGTCAGGCGGACCAAAACCCAAGGGACAAGTGGGTAGGACAGGAAAACCAGAAAAAAAAGATAAGTAGAGTTTCTTGTGTGTAGCTAGGATTTTAAAGTGAAAGAAAATAGATCTCGGTAGGCTTGCGTCCCGCAAAATCCCTGGAATTAAAAAGGGACACGCGACCCCTAGTTAATTGAAGATTTTCAACTTTCGGGATAGCAGGATCCTGGGCTATTTCAAACGGCATTCATATTTCTTTTCCATATATCTTATAATAAATAGAACCGAAAACTGTTCTTACAACGGTCAATAAATTCTGCCGTGCCCCAACGGGGCATTTATAACGTGAAAACAAAGAAAAAAAGGTCTTTTTTTTTCTCTGCTTCAGATTCTGTCATCGGGTCGACTATTCTAAATTGTTTTTTTTTCAGATTTTTTTTTTTGGTTTTTTTATTCTCTCGATCGGTTTTCTTTTTCCACCTAGGTTTCACAATTTCCCCAAAGAAAAATTGTGTGGCGCCCATAGTTCACTAGAAATATCAGGAATTCTATCTCCAGTACAAAAAAGGCATTCCTCACAAATTTTCTAAACCCAATACAACTTCAATCCATTTCGTTTATTTTCACCTAAGTAATTAGGTATTATAATCACCTACTGAACCCGACCCTAGCTGAGCAGCCAGGAAAGCAGCATCCCTGTGTGCTGCCATTACATTTTCGCGATCTTGTTGACATTTCAATTCGACTTTCCTTACGGGCGGTGGCGGCCGCAAATTTTGGTTGTTTCTTTTTTAATTCGTTTGTTCCGCCAAATAAAAGTTAATTTTCTTTTATTAAAAGTAGTTTGTTCGCGAAGATAAAAGTGTAATACATTGTACAATTCCTTCGGTGAAAGAGATCCAAAATAGCTGTGGGATGGGTCAGCCTTTGCATTGCTGATGAAGCGCGTGCCAGAGATGATAGAAGCAAAGAGATACCAAACTTTCCAGTGGAAAACACTCTGCCTACAAGCTAAATTCCAGAAAAATTCCAGAAAATTGACGAATTTACCCATACTATCATATTTTTAAACAAGTATGGGTAAATTCGTCAATTCACCACGATTTCTTCGTCAATCCACCACTTTTTCCCCCGCCGCCTCACCGACCTCGCCGACAAACCAAAAACGAAGAAGCCGGAAATAGAATCTAATCCAACACGGAAATGGCCAAAATGAAATTTACACCACAGATAGAATGCATCTAGCAAATGCACTGGAAAGTAGAAACTCGTTCAGCAGATACTAGGTGTAAAATAAAGAACTTAAACTGTAAAACAATATTGAAATATTTTGGATTGCTTTGATTTATTAAATAATAAAACAAAACTTAAGAAAACGAGAACTAAATTTGAGTTACACAAATAAAATAACACAATTTCAAAAATTGTTGAGGTACCAGCATTAAAAAAAAATGTATAATGGTTGTTGCCAACAAATAACTAGATATAATAATTGCTGTATTAAAAAATAATACATATATTTTTAGGCGATATTTAAACAAATAACTGAGGGAATACTTTTTTTCATCCTAAAATAATATGAATCTTCACCGAAAATGTAAAGAAACCAGTTTCATACAATCACTGATGTGAATTCTATAATTGAAGATGGAATAAGCCAGGTCGCAAAGCATTCTTTTTTTTTTAGAATATCCGCTTTCTCTTTTCGCCTAAGAGAATTTTTACGCCAAGGTGTTTTTTTAAAATGGATTGAAAAATAAATAATAAAATTTTAAAAAGGAAAATTAAAATAATACGAATTATTTCAAAAAGTTTCTGAACGCCTGGGAAAAGTGAAAGCATTAGTTTATGAGCTCTAATTAAATAAAACAACAACTATAATTTTCTCAAAATGTTTTTTGGTTTCATATTTTTGACGCAGAATTTTGATATTTGATATTAATTTATTTAGTTTAAAACATTTACAAAGATAACAATGAAGTATCTATAATGACGTAAATATTATCATGAATGATTTATTTATTTATTACAATTAAATATTAAATTTTAAAATTTGATTTAGGTTAGCATGAGCGATAAATTTAAATTGAATTTGGTTACAAATGCGTACATTAAAATGATAAAAGAGAAATAGAAAAGTTAACAATTTAGGCAACAACGTTAACAAAACTATAATAGAAATATTAAAAATATAAAGTTATAAAATAAATATATAAAATATGAAATATAATATTATTATAACAATTCTGAAGTGAAAGCGAAGCAAACAGTATTTTTGTACATCTGTGCTGTGTATTTTCGAAGATTAAGTGCATTTACGATCAATAGAACTTTTACTATTTTCAAAGATGAAAATCAGTAAAAGAAAATATTGATCTGAAGGTCATATTACTAATTTATTTGCAGTATGGGATACGAATTTTCAGAAATTTAGTACCTTTAAATGTATCTATAACCAAATTGAGAAAGTGTATGAATACGCGAAATGGATTAAACTAATGATTTGTATTTGAGTAACAAATGCAAGCCTATGCGAAAAGATATGGTTAATTGTTTTATAATGTTTGTCATGTTTACAAAACACGAATGGTGCAAATTGTGTATTAATTTACTGCAATTACTTATACACTGTAATTTAAATTTTTATTACATTTTAATAACTAAATATTACATGTGTTTAAACTGGGAACTTTAATTACTGCAAGTAAAGCTGAATGCATTCACTTTATTTCATTTGACATATAAAATACAATTTTACTGACCTTTACTGAATACATCCCTTGTCATAAATGAGGTGAATATTCAAACATGTTTTTAAAATAGGGTTGTTTGCGACAACGTCAGTGTCAACTGACAGAAAAAAAAAAAACAATAAAAGAAGTGACAACTAAAACGTCGGAGGGAAAATATAAGTTGGCAGAATATTCCGGCGGGAAGTATTCATTAATTTAAATCTATTTAAAATTGAGTATAAAGTGTGACGAATTGTTGTTACAGACCAAATTTAATACATATTAAGAAAGTGTTTTAGTGGTAATGTAACCAAATCGAACAATCAGTGCCGCGGATTGTTCTAAGGATATTTAAATAAATGGTAAAATCCAAGGAAACTTTTGAACCACTTTTGAACCACTCATCCGATCAAGGAAAATCTTTCACTCTTAAGTTCTAATTTTCTTCATCTAGACGGTGGTATATTTATATTTTTAATAAGAACAATGTTTTACAATTTGGGTGCTATGTTCAATGTGCACTACATTCACAAAAAAAAAAAAAAAACACCGATTCAAAAACTCATTTTACTTAACCGCATTAAATACATTGAATACATTAAATACCACTTAATGGTTTCTTTATATTCACTATAATTACTCAAACAAAACATTCAATAGCCAACTTGCGGCTAAAAATTTTTCCTTGGATTTTACCATTTATTTAAATATCCTTAGAACAATCCGCGGCACTGATTGTTCGATTTGGTTACATTACCACTAAAACACTTTCTTAATATGTATTAAATTTGGTCTGTAACAACAATTCGTAACACTTTATACTAAATTTTAAATAGATTTACATTAATGAATACTTCCCGCCGGAATATTCTTCCAACTTATATTTTCCCTCCGACGTTTTAGTTGTCACTTCTTTTATTGTTTTTTTTTTTGCTCTCAGTTGACACTGACGTTGTCGCAAACAACCCTATTGTTTACTTTTATGAAGAGAAATGTCAAAATACTTACCACTGATAAATAGGTGCGTCCAGACCAAAAAAATTCGAGTGCTGAATTGATTCTTTTGGCTTCACATATATTCACCGACACGGTGGTCACTGGAAATCGATTACAACAACAACAATGTAAACAAATGGGTTTCGAGGGGCAAAGGAGGTAAGAGTTTGGCATCTCTTTGCTTCTATCATCTCTGGCGCGTGCATCAGGCAGTCACTCGGATAAGTCGGTTCAAATTTGATAACCGTTGTATTAGTTGGGTAAGTACATTCTCTCTTACTGTCGAAGAATGAACATGAACCTTCATTTCCCTTCATATGTAGAGAAACTTGCTGGCTGTGCTGGCAACTCGAAGATCGAAGATGATCGCAGAAATTCTGGACCATTCCATCACAGTGTCTCACTGACTAGCGAAGAAGGTAGCATACCTCTGGACGCAAAAATCTGCTGGGTTGTGCTCTGTTGGAACATGTTTCCAGATGTGAGTATCCGTTAGCCTTTGAATTTCGCTTACGCGAGACGAATGTCTCCTAACTATAAGCCGGTACCAGAATCCATGACAGTGTAGTGGTAGAGACCGTCCACGCATAAATTGGGGTTTCCTGTAGGGCGAGGTTCGATTACACAAGACTAACCGGTTGCACTGGTGTGACCTTGGATTTGGACATCATAAGCTGCATATGAACATTTCCCTGGCTGTCTTATACCAGAAAATACACTGCTTCTCCGTACGCCATCTCTGACGCATCGCTGAAGCCGTGTAACTCCATACGCGACTTCTTGTTAACCGTTTTAACCCACCTCGGAATCCGTATATAATAAATGGCTTTTAAGTCGTTATATAAGCTGATCCAGCCGTCAAGCACCATTTTTTTTCGATTTGCTCATCCCAAGAGACCTTTTGACTCCAAAGGAACTGCATGAAGAGTTTCGCCTTTAAAATACATTGTGATATCCATCCCATGCGGTCAAACAGTCGGGCAATCGTTGACAAAATCAAACGTTTTGTTGGTTGTGGGCTATCCGGAGGCGTGAACTTAAAACAGAAGTTGCCGGTATTGGGAAGACAATGAATACCCAATGTTTTGTCCAACTCCGTTACCCATATCTGCCGGTACATTTTCTCAATGTCCGTTGAAAAAGAGAATCGATACAGTCTCCAACGAAGAGTCACATTGTGTTGCAAAGAGGGGCCAGTCATCGGATGATCATTCAAGGAGGATCCTTCGGATGTCCTCTATGATGCGTCGAACACCACCCTGGTTTGGTTGTTGAGCTGGTTTATTTCAGGACGGCATGGTGTGGAAGAAAATAGTACTGGATGAAGATTTTCCTTAAACGGCAGCGCTACTTGAAAGCGTCCGTCTGCCATACGCCTTACATTTTGGACAAAATGTTCTTCGCATGCGGTGTCTTCGGTGGTTTCACAGGGCTCTGGAGTTTCTACAATTTCCAAAAATCTTCGAAGTTGTGCATCGACGTCGGAAGTTTTTAAGAACGTCCCGCCGGATCTAGGTACAACTGCTGATCTACCAAACAAAATCCATCCCAGTTTGGTATTCTGAGCAACAGGAATGGTTGTCAGCTAATACGTCGCTGTCTAGCAAAAGATCGATTTTAGGTGGTTTATAGAAATATGTATCCGCTAATGTAAGCCGGTAAGGTGCCTCCAATCGCCAATAGATAGGATTCGGGCCGGGAGATGGCCAGACAGTGTCTGAAATATTAAAGCCTGTGTTGTTGTTTGGAATGCTGTATAACACGATCCAATCGAAATGTCCACAACCTTTTTGCAAGTGCCACTGCTGACTACCCCTAACCCGAACACCTCAACATCAGTTGATTTCGATCCGTTTAAAGGAGGAGCTGAACAGCGGACTCCGTGCTAAACGACGCTTCCGAGCCTGAGTCCAAAAAATCCCGAAGTGGTAAACTGTCTCCCGAAGATGTCCTTACCTTGACAACAGCTGTAGCCTTGACCTTTGCTACAAAGCTTGGATTTGAGCTTCGAGGTGTTTGATTGAGCGTGGAACGAGTTTCGTGATGCTTTCTTCGACGAATCTGATGGTCGAGTTTGCTGGTAATTGACTGCCTCCAAAGTACCGAATCCGGTCTCAAGAAATTGAGTAAATTCCGCAAAGGTTGGTAACTCCTTACTATCTTCCTTGGACCCCATTTCTTCTCCCAAAACTGTTGCGTTTTTGAAGGAAGTTTTTGCAGCAGGATAAAAATCAACACTATGTCCCAGTGTTGGACCGGAGCCTTCAAGTTCCGAATGTGCACCACTTCGATTGGTGTATCCAAAAGCTCTTTTATGGATTCAGCTCGCTCCTGAGTTAAAGTCGCCTTACCAAAGAAAGTTTTAAGAAAAATCGCCCATGCTTTCATGTAGTTACCGTTAGAAATACCTAAATGTTTAGTTTTGAGATAGTGAATATTTTTAATCTCCGACAACGACGAATTATGGTGGACAAGCGACACAAACGAATCGTGAAAACAACGCCAAGACTCGTAGCTCCCTGAAAAAACTGGAATAGGTATGTTCTTCAACCTTAATTCAGCATTATGGGATGGTTTTAAATTACTAGAGTCCATATCGGTGGCGTCCATGTTGGCGTTATCCTTCGCGTTGACCTTGTCGATTGTGTCCAGCAAATCACCTCTGTACTTGAAATGCAATTCTCGAATTTGCTCGTAAGTGGTCTCCATTTCATTTCCCATTTCGTCATCCTGAAGCTCACTAACACACTTTTTATAAATTTCAGCAGCCGACTCCATGAATTTCACTAAAAGAGACAAGCGGCCTGCCAAATAATTCACCGTTCGCGTCCTGGAGCTACTTTCGGCTAAGGTGATAGTTGATTGTCGCTATTTTAGTTGTCTTTTTTGATTATCAACTATCCTTTGCTCTCCGTAAAGTGATCACTAAAAAATGATTGATTATTGGCAGCACTCATTAAACGCTTCTTCCTTGCTGACGCTGTCATTATATAATTATAATATATATATATAATTAGGACGCGATTAGTCCTTATTTTGCGGTTTATCCTTACTGAGCTGGGAATGTTTTCCACTTTTTGCTTTGCGTCGAGTGTCATTCCCAGGTTTTTGGCCTTGTTTGCAAAGGTAATTAGTTTTCTTATACGTGAAATTCACCGGAACAGATTTAGTTTCGTTGAAGGCGATCCGTCAGTCGTAATTTAAATTTTAAGCCGTCATGCCACACCATATCAAAGGCTTGGGAGACGTCAAGGAATACGCTTGAGCATATATTTTTTTCTTCAAATGCTTTCTCGATTATGTCAGTAATTCTATGCACTTGGTCAATCGTCGAATGCTTAATTCTGAACCCAAACTAGTGGTCAGGAATGAAATTATTTTCTTCTATAACCGGTTGTAGACGCCTTAGTTATATACTCTCGAAAACTTTGGATATGACTGCGAGAAGGGAAATTGGTCCATACGATTATACTTAATTTGGCGGTTTTCCTGGTTTTAAAACCATAATGACTTCTGCAACTTTCCATTGGCTCGGCACGTCTTTTAATCTGAGCGCAGCATTTATAATATATAGAAGTTCAATTAATGTTTTTCTAGGTAGAACTTTCAGAATTTGTCCGGTGATCAAATCATAACCAGGAGCTGTCTTTGGTTTTAGATATTCGATTTCACGTTTTGATTTCCTTAGTGTTGCATCTGTGAGTGTGAAGTCGTCAAGTCGTAATTCCGTCCCACTATTGGTACTGTCGTTAGCCGCTTGACCATCGTACGGTTTAAAGATTTCTTAGAGATGGGCGGCAAAAACATCCGCTCTTTCTTTGTCTTCCCTTGCCCATTCATTTTGATTTATTTTTATTGGCGGCGCGGAGATTAGAACCCCAGAACGTGTGTTTCGCATTAAAATCACAATTAAGGAAATTTGGTTTGAGCGACTTAAGCAAGTTAGTATAGTTACTTTTTTTAAGCGCGGAGCGTGGTGGACCGTAGATTGATGAAATTCTTAAAGTAAGCTGATTGTTTTTTTTGCGAATCGTTCATAGTTGCATAGCTTCAAGCTCTATCTTCAGGCCTTCGTATTGTTCAAATGCAGTCTCACCTCTCGCGTTTCCCGATGGGTGACAAGCGTGAAAATCATCAATCTACGGTCCACCACGCTCCGCGCTTAAAAAAAGTAACTATACTAACTTGCTTAAGTCGCTCAAACCAAATTTCCTTAATTGTGATTTTAATGCGAAACACACGTTCTGGGGTTCTAATCTCCGCGCCGCCAATAAAAATAAATCAAAATGAATGGGCAAGGGAAGACAAAGAAAGAGCGGATGTTTTTGCCGCCCATCTCTAAGAAATCTTTAAACCGTACGATGGTCAAGCGGCTAACGACAGTACCAATAGTGGGACGGAATTACGACTTGACGACTTCACACTCACAGATGCAACACTAAGGAAATCAAAACGTGAAATCGAATATCTAAAACCAAAGACAGCTCCTGGTTATGATTTGATCACCGGACAAATTCTGAAAGTTCTACCTAGAAAAACATTAATTGAACTTCTATATATTATAAATGCTGCGCTCAGATTAAAAGACGTGCCGAGCCAATGGAAAGTTGCAGAAGTCATTATGGTTTTAAAACCAGGAAAACCGCCAAATTAAGTATAATCGTATGGACCAATTTCCCTTCTCGCAGTCATATCCAAAGTTTTCGAGAGTATATAACTAAGGCGTCTACAACCGGTTATAGAAGAAAATAATTTCATTCCTGACCACTAGTTTGGGTTCAGAATTAAGCATTCGACGATTGACCAAGTGCATAGAATTACTGACATAATCGAGAAAGCATTTGAAGAAAAAAATATATGCTCAAGCGTATTCCTTGACGTCTCCCAAGCCTTTGGTATGGTGTGGCATGACGGCTTAAAATTTAAATTACGACTGACGGATCGCCCTCAACGAAACTAAATCTGTTCACGTGAATTTCACCTATAAGAAAACTAATTACCTTTGCAAACAAGGCCAAAAACCTGGGAATGACACTCGACGCAGAGCAAAAAGTGGAATCGTTCATAGTTGCATAGCTTCAAGCTCTATCTTCAGGCCTTCGTATTGTTCAAATGCAGTCTTTAATAAACAATGATGATCCACCTCTCGCGTTTCCCGATGGGTGACAAGCGTGAAAATCATTATAGCCTTTTATTTTTAAAAGTGATCGCTCTTTTGCGTGGGTTTCAGAAATCAAGCAAATGTCAATATCTTTTTCGCGCATGAATATATCCAATTCGTCAAGTTTTTGCAAGAGTCCGTTTGCATTCCAAGTACATATTTTTGGCATTGGTTTTTCATACATATTATATTTGCAGTACGCGTTTTGCTTGAATTATTTTCGAGCTTAACCAACCGATCCAAAATAATTTTATTTATATTGGTTTGTTCTTCAAGTTTCTCGAGAATAACTGAGAAAACATGAGATACAGGGTCTGGCGAAGTTTCAACGTAAGTCTGCACTCTTGCTGTCCGAAGGCTACTATTCGATGGCTTTCCTGATGGTAATTTTGGAATAGCGTTTCTTTTGACAGCAGAGGTCGGGGGTTTTCTGCTGTCTCTCTTTCTTTGATATATTTACTTTCAGGAACCAGAGGTTTTAGATTGCCTACTATCTCCTGAGCGGTCTTGCGCTTTGTCTTAGTTATCGGTTTTATTTTAGCATTTTGAGGCCTATGGAGCACATCTCTTCGTTTTTAAAGCTGCTTAGCTACTTCAAAGCTTCTATAATTTTCCGGGTGCTTTCCCTTGCAATTAGCACATCGCGGTTCTTTTTGGCAATACATTTGCATATGATTAAATCCTTAGCAACTTTCAAACTGTGGAATTATTTTTACATTTACGCATGGGTTCGATTTTTATCACGATATTTATTATTGTTGTAGATATGTTCGATCATACCTGTCCTATCGAATGTAAGCATAAAGAGCTTACCAGGACATCCTTATCGGCTTCCGTTTTTTGCTTCTTCTTCTTGGTGATATTAACGGCATCGACTTATTGTATTCCGTTACCCCAACGACGTTTATTGGAATCGGTGCACGAATTTGCGCTCGATTTTTTTTTCTTGTGGTTCTTTACGCCTTTGTTCTTTTAGGAGCTCGACTTAGGGCGAAGAACCGGCTCCTCTTTTCTTACTAGGTCTTTTCTTAGGGACCTGATTCGTTTCGCGTGCTAGCTCTTCTTCGTCGGTGTAGTATTCTCGACTAGCTAAACGCGGAGGAGTACATTCGCGTTCTTTCCTTGTTTGTTCCTTGATTGTTCCTTCGAACCCTATTTTTTTCTTTTAGTAGATCTATCTCTTTTTTAAGATCTTGATAGAGTAGGTTGATTTCCTTAAGCTCGAATCGGAGTGGTTTATTTTCTTCCTCAAAACTTGTACTTTTCACAGAGTCCTGTTTTTCATGCGCTGGCGCTCCCGGTGGCCTTCTTTTTCCGTGGTTATTCGATCTTAATGGAGGAGATCGAGATACCCTTGAACGTTTAATAAAAGGGTCAATGGATTGTAATAAGCGGCTCTCCCCAGAGCCGAGAGAACAATTTTTATTAAACCGTGTTAACAAAAAGAAAACCGCAAAAGAAAAAACAACAAAAAGTAATCCGGTTCGATAGGACCAAATGTTCGGGCGTTGAACAAGGGATATTATAAAAATCTTTGATAGAATCTTCTGGAACAAAGACTAAACTATTCAAATCAACGAAACTGCAAATTCCGCTTAAAATAAAGAAAACCACCGCTCTTCCAACGTTATAAAATAAAGAGATTGATTTATTGGCAATTGCTTTGACTTTTATATTATTTATATTGTTTTGAAATTTACGAATAAATTTCCCTCTTTCGGTAATTAAGAGTGGGTGGTGTCCTCGGTACAATCAATATGTTTGGTGACGTCATTTTGAACGTTAACAGGTTTTTTTATTTTATGTATTGGGATTTTTCAGGAGCTTTTGATTTGTTCAGCTTCTTCTTCTATATCCGACGATGAGTTATGATCAAGATAGAGAGAGATCATAATATTCCACTTGACTGCATTTCTACTTATATAGAAGCCCATATGGGGTCCTTTTGTTCTACTTAAACCAATTTCATCAGGACTGAGAGGCACAGAAAAATCATTATGTCTACCCAAAAATGTTGGTGCCGTATGTTACTGGTGGGATTTGGCTGACAATCTCCAACACATGGAGAGCGTCTATAGCACGCCATAAGTGGAATCCCGTCGTTAATGTATAAAGAAATGCGCTAAATTCGAAGAATTGCGAAGTATTTAACAGCTTCAAAAAATTGAAGCGTTTTACTATCTTATTTATTTCCACAACATCTCGAGAGTATTATCCTAAATTTTCAAGTCATTCCGAATAAAAGTTTAAGAGATACAGCCTTGGGAAGCTGTGCACTTAATTGAATCACGAGGTTTATTTCTCGTCGGTTTGTCATAGTGCTCGAAAACCACTCAACCGATCTTGATGAAATTTTACAATGGTCTTCGAGATACAATTCAAGGTTTTTGGAGAAGAGGGAGGACAGGAGGAAAAGCTGACGGGAATCATTATGGATTAATATGCAAACAGCTAAGTAGAGTTTTGTGTTTGTACATTTAGATTTAAAAAGTACTCCATATTTTTTGTGGTTAGGAAGTGCTGATAAAAGGTCTTCCATGCAAATTGCTAATTTGAGAAAATTAGATTGTTCTGTAAAACCTGTCGTAAAATTTCTTTTAATATTGCCATTGCATTTGTATAGACAAAAATATGTAACGCTACATTTACTATGTTAAACTACAAGCCCAAAGGACACACGTGAGACAACCTACATAGCGCCCTTGCAGGGCAAATACGATCAGAGAACTGAACGCATTTCGTCTCTCAAACTTGGCGAGCTACATGTGCAGTCCTTATTGACGATCAACGGAGAGAATATTAGTGGAAGAGAAAGTTAATGAGGAAAATCTCTTTCAAAGGAGTTCGAGGATGCTAAGTTCACCAGACACCACACCAGCATCCTTAGGGAGAAGCACTGAAAGCAGTGCTATTTCTTCGACAAAAGAGATGGCATTTGAACCAACCTCGCAACTATCTGCCTTTCACAAACTAGGTGAGCAGATACGGCAACTGGTGGAAATGTTAGAAGATGGGAAAAGGCGTTCATTACACCAACCTATGAGAGAGCATTAGATCCCTATATGAGCTGCAGGATGAAAAAGCAAAAGAGGTGATAAGAAAAATCAACTCGTCACAAACCTCTCCCTAGCTGGGAAACGCTCAAGAAACTAAGAAAAGGCAGGGTCAAATTATCGAAACCCCGTAACCAAAGAGGAAAAAAAACCCCAGGCGGTAGAGTCGAAACAAATAGAAAATAATACTGGAAGCATAACTCCAAGGATCAAGGAGAAAAACACAGCCATTCCGACAAAGCAGAAGTCAAACGATGGCGGGCAGTTGAAAAAACCAAGAAGGAGACTAACCAAAGGAAGGTAAAGCCGAAAAGGAGTAAACCGGAAGCGTTCGTCATCGAAGCAAGCGAAGGGCTTTCGTACGCGGAGATTCTTCGTAGCAGACCCCTAACTGGAAGCTATTGGAAAAGCACTATCCAGGATAAGAAGGACCCGGAAAGGAGAGCTCCTAATACAGCTCAAGGAAACTGGAAATAAGACAGAAGAGTTTAAAAGTGTCATTGCCGAGGTTTTAGGAGAATGAACGAGTGTAAGGACACTCACACATCGCACTACCATCGAACGACGAAGTCACTGGAAAGGACGACATCTGCGAGGCAATAAGGCTTCAACTCGGGGTTGATATACAACCAGCAGGCATATAAGCCTTGCGAAAAGCGTACAGTGGAACCCAAACAGCAACGATTGGTCTTTCCGCCGGGTTTGCAAAGAAACTGTTAGCTGTACGAAAGGTAAAAAATGGATGGGTCATTTGTCGCATTCGGGAGTGAATGCTTCTCCAAAAATGCTTCAAATGTCTTGAATTCGGGCATATGGCCAAGCATTGCAAAAGTAGCGAAGACCGCTCCAAGCTATGTAGAAAGTGTGGAACAGAAGGCCACATAGCGAATAATTGCGACAAGGAGCCATCATGCATGTTCTATGGAAAAGAACACCCAAAAGATTCGAAGTATGTAGCCGGAAGCAGCAAGTGTCTGGTTCTTAGGAAGGCCATCACCAGCAAAAAAAAATGAAGATAATACAGATTAACTTAAATCACTGTAGAATTGCACAGGATATCCTGATACAAACGGCTAGAGAAGAAAAAGCAGATGTTATTTTGATAAGTGAACCGTATAAAACTCTTGACAGCAATATGGATCTGCGAAAACACAAAACATGCTGCCATATGGATATGTGGAAGGCATGCCTTTCAAGATACCTACGGACTTACGGAGGGCTTTGTACGGGCCAAAATAAATGGCATATATTTCTACAGCTGCTATGCACGTCCAAGCTGGACCATGAATGAGTACCAGGTAATGGTTTTGCAGCACTTAACATAGGCATTGCACACCAAGGTCGTGCAATTACACATCGGAAGGCAGGAATGGGCTCGATTATTGGCATCACGTTCGTAAGCAACTCCCTCTTGCGAAATATAAAATGGCGAGTCAGCGAGGAATGCACGCACAGTGACCACCAAGCAATAATTTTTTAGACGAAGGAGAAGAATACTGTGCATCCCGCTAAACGAACGGGCCCAAAATGGAAGGACACACAGTTCGATCTGGATATAATCATAAATACCGGCAACATAACTCGAAGCGGAACAGCTTAAGCCTGTATGCTGCAACTCGTCCGCATTCTCACTATTGCGTGCGATTCATCAATGCCCAGAAGAACGGCTACTAGAGGAGGAACACCATGCTACTGGTGGAGTGAGGAAATAAAAAAGCTTAGAGGAAAGTGCTTAAAAGCCCGACGCAAAGTTCAAAGATCTTGGGGAAGAGATCATTTTGAGGAACACCTTAGTGGTTTTAAAATAGCAAGACGAGATCTAAAAAGAAGAATAAAGGAGAGCAAGACAAGATGCTTTAAAAAACTCTGTGAAGAAGCCGACATAAACCCTTGGGGAACAGCGCACACGATCGTCATGACTAAGATAAGGGGCAGCAGGTCGCCGCAAATAACTTGTCCAGCAATCCTAAGCTCCATAGTAGAGCACCTTTTCCCCCGAAGTACATCTACTATGTGCAACATCATTAGGGAGACTAATACGGAGAACATCCCAATAGTCACAGCGGATGAACTCATTAGCGCATGCAAGAAGATATTCGACAGTAAAGCACCCGGTCCTGATGGCAAACCAAATAAAGCACTGTAAGCAGCTATCCAAAAATATCTTGGAGAAGGAGTTTTCCCGGATGCTTGGAACTACAACATCTAGTCCTGCTTCCAAGGGGAAACAAGCCACCTGGCGAACCGTCCTCGTATCGCCCAATAGAAGAGACAGGAGCAGACTATCAGTTTGGGTTCAGAAAATCGCGGTCTACTGTTCAAGCTGTAAAAATGTGGTCGATATTGAGGCCGAAGCAATACAAGAGAAAGATGGCGGTATGGTACAAACAAATACTGTGTATTAGTGACTTTGGACATCAAGAATGCCTTTAACGCGGCAAACTGGGCGTTCATTAGAAGATCGCTAGCCAGGATGGCAGAAAACTGAGATATGAAACCGATGAAGGGTTGAAAACAGCGTTTCAGCTGAGGTTCCACAAGGATCAGTACTCGGTCCACTCCTATGGAACATTATGTATGACGGATTTGCAGACGATATCGCCGTCGTTACTGTTGCAAAAGAAATAAAGGAGATAGAGTCAGCCACAAATGAAGCAATTATTCGCTTCATTGAGTGGTTGGTACCGTGGACCACAAGACGGAAGCCGTCTTAATTACTAGTAGAAGAATTGTGGAATACGCCAATATACGGGTGGGTCATCAAATAGTCCGATCGAAAGAATCGGTCAAATACCTGGGAGTAGTACTTGATAACAGATTGCAGTTCAAAGCGGATATAGAGTACTCCAATAACAAGGCCTTACTGCTCCTAGGAGCACTCTCTAGAATACTACCAAACATTGGTGGACCTGGATATGCTAGGATGATTCTCCTATCTAGAGTAGTCAACTCTCTTATACGCTGCTCCGGCTTGGGCAGAGGCACTCGCCACAAAAGCAAACAAGAGAAAACTATAATATACAGACTCAGTGCAGAGCTAAGATCTGTGGATTTCGAACAATCTCGAATGAAGCAGCCTTTGTGATAGCAGGAATGGTTCCGATCGACATTCTCGAAGACGTGATGTTGAGAATTTATAAAAGAAGAACCCCAGAGCGACAAGATGCAGGTTAATTAGACGAGCTGAACGGCAAGTACAAAAAGAACAGCATAAATTGCTAAACCACCCCGCGAAGTAATAACTAACGGCAGTCCCGCGGGGAGAATGGTTGAAGGACGTAGTGGTGTGGATTAGTACGTAGGCGCACTTCTGGCATCGAATATCCCGGTGTTGCGAATTGTGCGATCGTCGGTGGCACGGGCTACCTATACTTCCGGGACACAGCCATTTATTTCTGGCAGACGGCCATTAACCGCCATACATTTTCCGGCACAAAGCCACTCATTTCCGGCACACAGCCATTTATTTCCGGCACACTGCCATTAACCGGCACGCTGCCATTTTCCGGAACATAGCCATTAATTTCCTTCACATAGCCATTTTCTTGTTTTTACTTCGTATAAATAATAGACAAAATTCAGCAAGGCTTCGATATCGTAGAAATTCATTTATTAATAGGAATGAAAAGAAAAATAAAGTGTGCTTTTTTGAGAGGTTGGTTTTTCGAATAGAGATAAAACTGACATTTTGTGGTCAAATCTGGAGACTCTAATGTCATATATGTTCAGTTTGCTTTGCCATTTTATCATAGACAGGTTGACAAATGAATAACGCTTGCAAATCGTGCAAATTTATTTCGAAAATAATGGTTCAGTTCGCGAAGTTTACCGCAAGCTCATTTTATGGTCGACCTAATCGTCCATCAGAGCAATTAATTCGGTTAACCATGGATCGTTTTCGAACTACGTTTACTCTATGTGATAATACGCATCTGCAGAGACCTCGAACAGTGCGCATTAAAGCACCATCTGCCGCTGTAGAGCAATTGTTGAAGAGGACCCGAATGAATCGATTCGCCACCTGGAGCTATTTGGAGCTATGTCCATCAGCTTCATGGAACATTTTGCGCAAAGATCTCTTTTTACGACGTTACAAAATCCAGCTTGTGCAAGAATTTAGGCCGCGAGACCATGCAATGCGTAGTGATTTTGGTGCACGGTGATAAGGCTCATTTTGGGTTGAATGGCTACGTCAACAAGCAAAATTTCCGCATTTGGAGTGAAGAAAATCCACATGAGACCGTTGAAACGCCATTACGTCCACAAAAACTGACTGGAGACCGGTATAGAGCCATGACAACCGACTATTTTGTTCCCGAATTGGATGGCATGAATGTTAATGAGAAGTGGTTCCAACAAGACGGCGCTACATCCCACACTGCGCATGTCACAATCGATTTATTGAAGTAAACATTCGATGAGCGCATAATTTCGCGGAAAGGACCTGTCCATTGGCCACCAAGATCGTGTGATTTGACACCATTGGATTATTTCCTTTGGGGATATGTGAAGTCGCTCGCCTACGCCAACAAACCAGAAACGTTATGGGACTTTGAAGCCAACATTCGTGGCGTTATTGCTGACATACAGCCCCAAATGCTTGAAAAAGTGGTTGTAAAATTGGACCTCTAGGCTTGTCTTTATTCGAGCACGAGCAGCGGCAGCCATAAAATTACCCTTCGAATAAAGCCAAATTAGAACGACTTTCTTGTATTTTATTTCAATTCGAAGTTCTATACCTCTAAAAAATAACCTGTATAAAACTGATTTACTGTCAAAACCGCTTGAAGACCAAATAAAGATTTAAAACAAAACGTAATGAAATTATTTAATTTAACATAATCAATTAAATGTATTTTATCTTAATTACGTTAATTATGCCGAATTGAGAAGTAGATATGTAATTACTACAATAAAAACTGTCCAGTTGCTGGATATTCTACACGGAGAACCAAATCATCTACTTCATATCTTGTTTTTCGGTGGTTTTCATTAAATTTTTCAGCTTGATTCTTTTGCAGTATCAGCATTCGTTGTTTCACCTTCTGTTGAAGTTCAATAAGTGGAATGTTTTCCTCATCACTTGAATTCTATGCTGAGTTGGTTCGAAAGTGTATTTTAAGGTTTAAATGCAAACAGTAGCTCCTGGGGTGTTTGGTTCGTTCTACGATGTACCACGGTCACTAACAATTTGCGTTGGTGTTCCGAAAAATTGTGATAGCTCGACTAGCGGTTGAATGACTGACTTAGAGTTCGTTGTTTTTACTGGTCGTAGTGTCAGGTACTTGGTAAAACTATCTATAATTCCAAGAATGTACTCGTTTCCTTTGGTGCTCCTGACGTATGGCCCCAACTGATCAATATGAAATGTATGGTATGTTTTTCGTAGTCCTTTAGCTTTGGATGCCGTACGTCGCGGTTGGTCAAAACACTTCTTATTTCTGTTAGTTCATTGTCACGACTTTGCAGTACCGATACTCAGTCCTATTCTCGTGTCTCCACTATAAGCATTTTAAGTCCTACTTCTTCTATTTCATTAGCTGATTCTATCGGGTTTCTGCTTAATGCATCTGCATGTTGCATTTCATCTTTCATATTGCAGTCAAATTCTTGAATCTTTAACCACCACCTAGCTATTTTCAAATTATTTTATTTATTTATTTTTTTATTATTATTTGTTTTGGGTCATTTTAATATTCTACTACGGCTAGAGCCTCCAATTCATAGCTTTGTTTTTTTTGCTCGACCTTTATAGTAGCTCGACTAAAATAATACTAATTGCCTGTTTTTCCCCACATTCACTTACCAGCTAACCCGAGGCTACATGCATATATGTGGAGATCATGGACTTCGTTTGAGTCGTAAATGATTAACACCGGAGCTTCACACAGTCGTGATTTTAATGCGTTAAATGCTTTTTGCATTTCTGCGGACCAGTAAAAAACCATATCCTTTTTTAATAATGAAAGTAGCCAGTTAATCCCAGAAACTGCCGTATTTGCATTATTTCTTTCTGAACTTGAAAATTTTGTATTGCGCTTATTTTCACTTTTCCTGGCATAACTCCTTTTTCACTTATTTCATGTCCTAAATAAGTAATTGTGTTGGCAAAGAAGACATATTTTTGTATGTTCAAAGTAACCTCCATCTCTTTGAGAACGTTGAAAAGTTTTTCTAGAAGTTCCAGGATTAAGGTATTATTCTCAGCAAATTTAACTATGTCATCCATATATATAAGAGTAGTTTTTGATGACAATTTTCTATCAATTAGGCTCATAAGACGCATGAAAACTGAAGGGGCATTCAGGAGACCAAACGGAACGCGATTGAAATGATATTGACCCTGAGGAGTAACAAACGCGGTGAAATGTTTGGAATCATCTGTGATAGGAATTTGATAACACCCGCTCATTATATCGAGTACTATAAAAACCTTTCCCTTGCACATTAAGTTCAGTTATTCATGTATAAGTTATGAGCGAGCGAAAACTCAATAAAATTCCATTGCATAAAACTCTATTTTGGGTAGGATGGCAACTCTGACCCAACATCTCCATATAATTAATAATCACGTTCGATGACAAATAAATACATGAAGAAGATGAGAACCGCTTAGCAGCCAGCGTAATAACAGAGGCAATAGCAGCGTCGATGATGAAAAAAACACCGAAACCGCTGCTCCTGATATGATACGATGAGAACGGATTAGCAGCCAGCAACAGCATTATGAAAACAACAACACCGAAACCGATCTCTTACCAGCAGCAGCACGAATTGCGACTCTTGTTGGCGGGTATGCTATGGCTACGGAGAGTTAGTTGTAAAAATCCCAAGCAGCAGAACGGTCGGCTACATTTGATTTTTTGGCTAAGGCTTCCTCATAGAGGAAGGGAAAAAAATAGAAGTAACTATTTTTGTATTATCTTTATAATAATAAAAAAAAAAATCAAATAAAAAAACGAGGTGTGAGAAATATTATTTGGCGCCCAACTTACCGTAACGCGATTAAAGTGAAAAAAATTCTTATAAAGAATGATAGTTCGCGTTACTTAGGAATTCACGATATTTCGACCGGTGCTACATGCAAGTAACCCCATAAATGAGGTGAAAAAAGGAACAAAAAGCGAATAAAATCAAGTGATACTAAACGTAAAAAAAAAAAAACAGAAAAAACTTAATGGAAATCAAACTTTGTTGAAAGTAAAAATAGCGAAAGACATAAAAGTGGAAATCATCAATGGAAGCAGTATTTTGAAAAACCTTTATGGGAGGAAAGCGGAAAACTAAATAAAGCAAATAAAATTAAGATTATATGTTAAGGTATTTATTAAGTTATGTGTTATAATATTAGGCTAATGATACAAAATTAAATTATAAGTTAAAGCGAAAATAACGGTAGAGTTTTGATTCACTAATACATAATTGCGTAACATTCTTTTTTTTCTTTTTAATAAAATAATAAACTTAACGAAATTTAATAACATAATGAATGAAGAACAGATAAGAGCAGTAGTAGCCTCTGCTGTCGAAGTTGCAACACAGCAAACAAGACAAACATTGCAGAATACAATCGACGAACTAACCACTCGACTTAGGGCATTAGAAACGCCTACAGCTATTGTGGAATATCAGCCGGTGACAATTGAAGAAGACAAAGAATGCGAAGAATCGTTAGACCTAGTTAAATCCTTTCCTGAGTTTGGCGGCGAACAAGTTCGATACATTTCGTGGCGTCAAGCCGCCTTTGCCGCTTACAAGCTTTTTGAATCATACGAAGGAAGTTCAAGGCATTAACAGGCAGTGGCTATCATGAGAAATAAAATCATTGGCTCTGCAGATCATGTATTATCATCATTTAACACGGTTCTTAATTTCAAAGCTATTATAGCACGATTAGATTTCACTTATAACGATAAGAGACCAATTTATTTGATTGAACAAGAAATGTCTACCCTACGACAAGGCAAATTGTCGATCGTGGAGTTTTATGACGAGGTTGAGAAGAAACTAACATTGATCATTAATAAGAACATAATGCTTCACGAAGGTAATAGAAATCTGATTGATTCTCTTTGTCAAAAATACCGATAGGATGCTTTGAGGGTTTTCATTTCTGGTCTGCAGAGGCCTTTATGTGATATTTTATTTTCCTCACGTCCTACCGATATGCCCGGTGCACTTGCTCTTGCGCAGGAATTGGAAGCAAACCAAGCACGGTATGTTTTTGCAAATTCTTTTACCACTAGACACGATCGTCTGGCAAACTCCTTGCCTAAACAGAATTACAATTGCAATCAATACAGCCCATATAATTCACCCCACTACAGACATGTCCCAATTAGCCAAGTACGACCGAAGACAACTCCTATGGAAGTAGATCCAACTATTTCCCATTATAGAAATTCAACCAACTTTCCAAGACAAATGCAGAATCCTAATTATGTTCAAAGACCTATTAATCCAAATCACCATAACATGCAGGGCTCTGTACAGTCCACCAATCAAAATCAAGGACCTATTCAAAACCCCAGTCACCTTCAAGGACATATTGAAAATCCTTACCAACTTAAGCGACATCGCGATTCCGACCGACAAACACTTCCCAAGATTCAAAGAATAAATCACCTAAATCAGGGAGTACTTACATCAAAAGTTAGCTTGGAGAATCAACAGTACCCATGCGAATATTATGATTTAAAAAACGAAGTTTTTAGCAACTGCAGGGAAGAGCAATATTATGACGACGAATATAATGTAACCGTGGATGCGGAGCGTGCTGAAATGCCAGAAACGTTTGACGAAATCAATTTTTTAGGGGAAGGTCCCTTCTGCCATACGTTGGTCGAACCCTGGCAGGAAGAGATGTAAAATTTTTAGTGGACACTGGTGCCGCTAAAAATTATATAAAAAATTTTAGCACCTTGAAGGCTGTAAAGCCAATTAACAAACCGTTTACTGTTAAGTCTATTCACGGAACCAACCTTGTAACATCTAAGTGCGTCATAAATATTTTTCATAAAAATACCACATTTTTTCTACTTCCAACCCTTAAAACATTCGATGGTATTATCGGATTCGATTTTTTAAAAGAAATAGGCGCAAAGTTAAATCTGGTAAAAGGAATTTTGAATTACGATGGGGGTACAGAAAGGTTATTGTATTTTTACTGTAGGTAAGTTAACAATATCTCTGTAGGAAACGACACAATACCTTCAGATATAAATGAACAATTCTGCTCATTAATGACAAGACATACGAAAGTTTTCGCTGATCCTAATGAATCACTACCATTCAATACGAAAATTGTTGCAACCATTAGAACTACCGATAATGATCCGGTTTACTCTAAAGCCTACCCGTATCCTATTTCAGCAGCTGATTTCATAAATAATGAAATCGCTGACTTGCTCCATTACGGTATAATAAGACCTTCACGATCTCCCTATAACAATCCCATCTGGATTGTCGACAAAAAAGGAGTGGATGAAGAAGGAAAACGCAAAATGCGCCTTGTTATCGATTTTCGCAAATTAAACAGCAAAACTGTAAGCGATAAATATCCTATACCGGATACTACCGTTATTCTAGCCAATCTGGGGAAGGCGTCTTTTTTCACAACATTAGACCTTAAGTCAGGGTTTCACCAAATAAAATTGTTTGGGCGCGATAGAGAGAAGACCGCCTTTTCAGTAAATAACGGAAAGTATGAATTTTGTAGACTTCCTTTTGGATTGAAAAACGCACCTAGCATTTTCCAAAGAGCAATAGATGACGTATTAAGAGAAGAAATAGGTAAGACCTGTCATGTCTACATTGATGATGTCATTATTTTTTCAAAATCAAAGGAACAGCACCTTGTGGATGTAGACAGAATATTACACCTCCTGTTTGAGTCCAATATGCGGGTAGCGCCAGAGAAATCCAGATTTTTTAAAGATGAAGTTGAATTTTTGGGCTTCGTGGTATCCAGAAAAGGAATAAAAACGTGTCAGGACAAGGTAAAAGATATCGTAGGTTTTGAGGTTCCTAAGACCCTCCATGGTTTGCGATCTTTCCTTGGATTGTCTGGATACTACAGACGCTTCATAAGGGATTATGCTCATATCGCGAAACCTCTTACTAGATACTTACGCGGTGAAAATGGAAACGTTGGCGCAAATCAGTCTAAAAACATTAAGGTCGAATTAGACGAAGATGCACTTGAAGCATTTAATAGAATAAAAAAGATCCTGGCTTCGGAAGATGTTTTACTTCTGTATCCGGATTATGAAAAGCCTTTCGATTTAACGACCGATGCTTCGTCCCATTCACTCGGTGCAGTTCTCTCTCAAGAAGGCAGACCAATTACAATGATTTCGCGAACATTGTCTTCTACTGAGGAAAGTTACGCTACAAATGAGAGGGAATTACTTGCCATAGTATGCTTTGCAGAAGCTTCGCAACTACTTGTATGGAGTCAATCGGCTTAACATATATACGGACCACCAACCGTTAACCTTTGCCATTTCTGACAAGAACCCTAACGCTAAAATCAAAAGGTGGAGGGCTTTCGTAGAGGAGTTTTCCCCAACCTTTTTTTATAAGCCAGGTAAAGAGAACTTTGCTGCTGATGCTTTATCGAGGCAGCATATAAATGCCTTGCACATGGAACAATCCATGGGCCCAAATTCTACTACAGCTCATAGCGAAGCATCATTAACTAAAACAATACGCAGTGTCCAGAATCCATTGAATTGCTTTAGAAATCAGCTTATTCTTATCTCAACAAAGGTATGGACAAATTAAAAAGTACTAAAATCCTTTTCAAAACGCAAATAAGACATACGATTACTTTCAGCAGTTTAGATAATCTGGTACCGGTGTTTAAAGAAGCAGTTAATCCCAACGTTGTAAATGCAATTTATTGTGACTTACCCATCTTGGCACTAGTTCAAGACAAAATAAAAACCATGTATCCTTCCGTTAAATTCGTTTATACCTCAAAAATGGTAACGGATATTTTCAACCCAACAGACCAAACGGAAATTCTTGCAACAGAACATAATCGAGCGCATCGTTCTGCGCATGAAAACACTATTCAGGTTTTGAAAGATTATTATTTCCCGAGGATTCGGCAGATGCTGAAAGAAATAGTAAAAAATTGTAAAATCTGTAAAGAAGCAAAGTATCAGAGGCACCCACCGAAGAACGAGATAGGAAGCACACCCATACCACGTCATCCAGGGGAAATATTACATATTGACATTTATTCCACTGCCGGATGTTATTTTTGAACGTGTCTGGATAAATTTTCCAAATTTGCGGTGGTAAAACCGATTAAATCACGTGCGATAGTTGATGTAAAAGAGCCTCTCATGGAAATACTTAACCTATTCAAGAATACAAAAACAATAGTCTGCGATAATGAGAAATCATTCGTCTCTGAAACCATAAGATCATTGGTCAGAGATCACTTCGGAGTAGCTATGTTTAATACACCACCCTTTCACAGTGTAACAAATGGACAGGTAGAAAGGTTTCACAGTACTCTATCCGAGATTGCAAGGTGTACTAGGCTAGAGCAGGACATCAGTGACACTGCTGAACTCCTTTTACTTGCTACAGCCAAGTACAATAGGACGATTCACTCAGTGACTAATTATAGACCAATTGATATAATCCACTCAATTCCAGCTGCGTTAGAGTACGAAATTGGGGAAAAGATAGCGAACACTCAAACAACTAATCTAGACTATCACAACAAGGACAGACAAACTCGGACTTTCCACCCAGGCGAAAAAGTTTATGTCCGAACAAATAGACGCATTGGCAACAAATTTAGAAAGCTCTTTATTGAAAAAATTGTACAGAAAGATCTTGGGACTACAGTTCTTATTGAAAACAAGAAAATTCACAAAAATAACCTAAGATAATCTTATCATATGAATTTAAATCAAATTATTAATTTATCAAATTATCTAGTTATCCATATTGGAAATACAGGTTAAAATAAAAATTATTATATTTGTATGTATTATGAATTATAACAAAAGTCCTAAAACTACCTACTTTACTTTCTTATTTATATATATTTGTTATTACTATTAGTGAAAAACATTATTTTCTTTATCTATCGTTTAATTATTTTTGGAAAAGCAATAACCTTTTTGTATCGAATTTAAATTTCTAATGTTATTTCTATCATTGCACTGATCATTAGTTTACTTGAATAAAAAATATAATGTAATTAAAAAAATAATCGAAATATTGTGTTATATTAATAAAAAGTTAAGAAGTATGAAAATAATTTTGATAAAAGAAAACAAAAAACAAATCGCTAATTTAACTATTATTTACTAAATATGTAAAGAAAATATATTAGTTAATAGTATATTCAAGACAAATATTTTACGTTATATGTACGAAGCCGTGGACGTCTGCACTTAGGAAGGGGGAGAGTTATGAGCGAGCGAAAACTCAATAAAATTCCATTGCATAAAACTCTATTTTGGGTAGGATGGCAACTCTGACCCAACATCTCCATATAATTAATAATCACGTTCGATGACAAATAAATACATGAAGAAGATGAGAACCGCTTAGCAGCCAGCGTAATAACAGAGGCAATAGCAGCGTCGATGATGAAAAAAACACCGAAACCGCTGCTCCTGATATGATACGATGAGAACGGATTAGCAGCCAGCAACAGCATTATGAAAACAACAACACCGAAACCGATCTCTTACCAGCAGCAGCACGAATTGCGACTCTTGTTGGCGGGTATGCTATGGCTACGGAGAGTTAGTTGTAAAAATCCCAAGCAGCAGAACGGTCGGCTACATTTGATTTTTTGGCTAAGGCTTCCTCATAGAGGAAGGGAAAAAAATAGAAGTAACTATTTTTGTATTATCTTTATAATAATAAAAAATAAAATCAAATAAAAAAACGAGGTGTGAGAAATATTATTTTATATTCGAAATTCGAAAATTCTCACGTATAGCGATTTCGTTTAATCGTCTATAGTCAATGTATAGGCGATATGTTCCATTTTTTTTACATAGAGTAATTCCCTTACCCTACCACTAACCCAACCATGTGTCGATAATATTTGGCCACTTATTTTCGTCTTCGCGTAATTTTGAACTATACCAGCTAACATTGAAATCGTAAAAACATTGTAAACACCCTTTCTGAAAGTTTGGTGAATACAATAATTACCATTCATTAAAATTTTGTCTGCAATATACGTTCCCCTGTACAGTACGCCGTAATAAAGTAAAGAAAAATACAAGAGATATAGCTTCCATATGTCCTTTGTATAACAACAAGCGCATACAATGTTATTTTAGTTGCACAAACAACGATTGACATTTATATCAACCCTTATTCACATTCCAGGCAGAATACTTTTTGGGCAATGCGGAAATAATAACTCTTATCTTCAAGCACCCATGCAGATTGAATCCTTTAACAAGCACTCAAAACAACCACTCAATACATTGCTGTAGGGAGGTATAGATGCGAAGCAACCAAAACCCAAAAATATATCTTCGGTGGCACAACCCTATACTCTAACTCATCATCTTCACCCGCGCGCTAGGCAAACACACGAAAGGATCGTATTGTGTTTTTTTTTGTCTAAGCAGGCTGCATATGCAGTCCTGTGGTTTACTAATATACCCTTGAGAAGGAGGGATTTGCCTTCTCAGATAAGCTATGGCATAGACTGTGTGAATGTCTAGGTTTACACATTCAATTTAATTTTCTCTAAATAAAGTGATAAGCTCTGTCGCGCTAAAATTTACTGCGACAATAAGCACCCCTCGGTCCCTTTATTTTGCCTACATTTTCCCTCTATTCATTCGTTTGCACGCTCATATTCTTAAGAAGTGGAAGGGGAACCATGGTCTCATCAGCCAATGGCCCTATTCATTAGAACCTTGGGAAGACACCACTATAACCGAGTCTTAAGCGGGAAGGCATAAGATAGACGGGCGGTACGCAGTAATCGAGTGCCACCCAATAAGGCAAAGTGGAAAGAAAGACGGAAGGTCTGCAGTAGCGGAGTGCCAAACAAAGGCACTCAAACGTAACAGAAAAGGGTGCGGGCGGACGGACCTTGTCATTGAAACACCATACTGTATTTGATAATGCCCGAGAGCAGACAACAGCAATTGCGGGCGGACGGCCCAGAGTAAATAAGCTCCAAAGGAAATTTCAGAACAACCACTATTCCACCACCGGGCATAGGTGTCATACGTTAAGTGTGGCCAGTAATCAGAGGACCTAGCCATAAGCGTGGAAACAGATGTCGGTTTTGAACCAACTGAAATTTTAATACGGATGGCCTGTCAAATGGACACCATTCCAACAACAAAGAAATCCAGCAAGGCCGTGAGCCCAATATACATTTCTTTTCCTACATGTAAGGTATGACACGCTATCGGCAATTCCCAGCTCACACTCAACCAAACCGTAGGTTAAGCGTTTTGATTTGTTAAACCTTTTTTCCCTATCCTTCTCTTATAGCTGTGGTATAACTCACCACATTGGGTGAGCAGGGGAAGTTGTTCTCTTCTAATTGTTCCTTCGTTTTTCCTCATACTTAGGGGCCAGTTATAGCTATCATTGAAATTCATCATTAAACATTTTGTTTTCTTAAGACGACTAAACAAACCATATTGGCTTTAAACGGTATCAAAATAAAGCTAATCTCTTATAGAATTTTTATACAAACAAAATTACTTAATTCTTATTTAAACTTTTCTATAAATCTATTTCTATTATTTCACTGATAGAAATGGATTGCAATAAAGAGCTGATAATCGTTTCCATAATTTGGAACACAATCGTTCCACTGATGTGTTTATTCTCTGCTGTCAGTTTTGCTTTCAATGATCAACTCAAACCTATACCAGTGGCCTTCCACTGACAGAAATTTTTCAATGATTGCTATAACCGACTTGAGCTATAACTGGGCCCTTAGGCCTGCACTTGATGGGTGTTCTCTTTTTCTAAATTTTACTTCATCCAGTGGGGACATTAGCGCTAAGTTAGGTTAGGAGGGCTGTTTTGCACCAGAAGCAAAATTCACTCGGAGGCCGTAAAGGCCCATTGTGAGTACCCTGTTTGTACATGCAAGGAAATGCAACTAATAAAAGCACTTAGATCTGTTGAGGAAAAGTTTTAGGTCTGATAGAGGTACCCTAGCCACGTCGTCCAAGCTTACAAAGAACCGTCCTTCCATGCAGGATAAGCGGCGCTCTTGCAGAACTGGGCTGTGGGATTGGAGATGTTCCATGGACTCTATTTCCTCCTCCGGATGCATCCGGATTTGACCTCTATTAAGAGTGACTACAGATTTTGAACTTTTGATGTCGACAACAGGCCACAGGCTTCGGATTATTACCCAACCGCTTTTGTTGCTCCATTGTTCCTTAGCCAGCTGTAGGCTAATGTCGTCGATAAAAGTCTTAGTGGTGTTAAAAGGTGGACGTACGTACCGTACGCTAGTAGTAGGTCCAGATCAGAGCCGTGTCTGGCCAGTTCATCCGCTTTTTCATTCCCTGCAATACCAACCTGTCGACGCAGATGGTTATTTCCATTGCTGGTAGTCCCATCGATAGGATAGTCTGTGGTGCTTTCTTAACCGCAAAGAACTCAGCTTGCAAGACACTGCAGTGATCGCTCAGTAGAAACGACTCGTTGATGGCAAGTGCCTCCGAGAAGACACCGCCTCCTGAAAACAAATCAGAATTGATTGGAAAGGTTGTCCCAGGTTCACTGCAACCTAACTTTCCAGTTAGGCTACAGTCTGCGTGGGGCGAACAGTATGATACCCTAACCATTTCCCTATATGCCGCAAAGAAAAAAAGCGTTCAGAAGATGATGGGTAGCATTCTATTTCATTCTATAAATTTTATAAAAAAAAACATATTTTTTGAAAAAAACGCCCCAAAAAAATGGGCGTGGCCAACAACTTGGTATGGGCAATATATTGGAAAAAATATTGGCTAAATATCTTGTTAAACATTTTTTTTCGGTTTCTATGAAAATTTTCGAAGGAAACAGCATTTTAGTGAAAAACGCCAACAAAATGTAGGCGTGCCAAGAATCTTTATTTGACAAACTTATGAAGGAGCGCAGTGCCTACATATCTTGTAAAGTCTGCAATACTCTATTTCTATAACTTAAGATTTAAAATGGTTTTTCTTTTTTCAATTGGTGACGGACGGACGGACATTGCTAAATAGTCTCATGATTTGGTCCTGACCATAAATATATATACTTTTATGGGTCTACTACGAATATTATGGGGTGTTACAAACTATGTGTCAAAATTAATATACCCTTAGGATAGGGTATAAAAAAGAATTTGTGCAAAAATAAGTAATTAATGCTGATGGCTAAATTGGCTAAATATCTTGTTAAACATTTTTTTTTCGGTTTCTATGAACATTTTCGAAGGAAACAGCATTTTAGTGAAAAACGCCCACAAAATGTAGTCGTGCCAAGAATCTTTATTTGACAAACTTATGAAGGAGCGCAGTGCCTACATATCTTGTAAAGTCTGCAATACTCTATTTCTATAACTTAAGATTTAAAACGGTTTTTCTTTTTTCAATTGGTGACGGACGGACGGACATTGCTAAATAGTCTCAGGATTTGGTCCTGATCATAAATATATATACTTTTATGGGTCTACTACGAATATTAAGGGGTGTTACAAACTATGAGTCAAAATTAATATACCCATAGGATAGGGTATAAACATACGGAAAGGCTATAGTCCGCCGGGGGCAGTTGATAACCCATCGATATCCCTATATGCATAAAAAGAAGTGTTAAGAACATGGTGGATGACATTTTATTTCATTTTTTATAAATTTTTTTATCTTATTTTATGAAAATCGTCGAGATAAACAACATTTTCTGCGGAATGAAATGAGTTGCTGTACGCTTCAACAACGTTGGGAAATATTGAAAACATATTTCTAAAGTGAGTGCTGTGTAGTCCAAATAATGCGTTTTTTGAAAGGAAGTTTTGGCCGAAATGAAGATGCTTCACCGCGCCTGCTGTACGCAAGTTTGTGAAAAAACCGTAACCGAGTGTGCGGATTAGGGATTGGTGGCAGCATTAAGACCATTTTTCTTTGAATATGAGGCTACAGAGCCATGTTAACCGAAATTTCTTTTTACTGAAATTGAAGACATGGATTTCGACGAACTCTGGTTCATGCAAAATAGCGCGTGCCACAATCGATCTTTCGCGCATCAAATTCCCAAATCATATTATCTGCCGTTTTGAACGAAGGCATGTTTCATAATTAATGGGAATGTTTGCTTTTACAAATAAAGCCATAATATTTACATGCATTTTTAAAAAGAAACTTGTGTCCGGCCCACCCTGTATATTTCCAAGCCTTGTTACGTTGATTTCTTATAGATTTTAACTCTTTAGTGTACCAGGGATGAGAACTTTGCCCAGTTCTGGTTAATTTTACAGGAATCACTTTATTCATACACTCTTTCATGAGAGTATAAACGTATTCTGCCGCATCGTCAATATTTGAGATAAGAGACAAAATTTAAGCCAAAATTTAATTATTTCTTCAGAAAGCCTATGAAAATTTCCTTTCCGAAAGTCAAAAAAATACGATCGACCATAAGAATTACTATTTTTGTAGAAATGCCCGCCCAGGTCAATAAAAACATCCAGGGGAGGACGATATTCTCCTATGTTATTAATACTGGTGTGAGAATATAAAACAACAGTACTGACAGCGTCGGAAAAGTTGTGTACGGATAAATCAGCAAGGTTCGGCAGACAGAAATGTTGAAATTGTTACATTTGTGTGATCTTAGAGTTTTCAGACCTGATCTCTTATTTTGTCTGGTCTATATTTAACAATGATGATCTTCAGTCGTCTCAAGACACGCACTCGCATGCACACTATTGGAGTAGCATTAAAATGTTATAATGTTTTACTACCATCAGCTAGATAAACAGCCGTATTTATTAGATTTCCTTAAAACACCTCTCAGAAGTTATTTAGTTAAACAACGCGTAAGTATTTACGCAACCTTTACGCATCTTTGCTGAAATTCTGATTTATAAACGATATTCCTCTGTGTTTAAACAAAACGAAATTTGTGTCCAAATAAGTAAGAACACTTAAAAAACTAGTACCAAAGCCATAAAATTCTACTACATTGGCTTTAAGAGTGCAGAAACTCAGCTGCATTTGACAGATTTTGTTTATTTATATGGAAATATTTTGCGTAGCATGATGAAGTCCCAAAATAAAAGAAAAAAGTCGGAAAATTGGGATTCCACTGATAAGGTACTGTAATTTGTTTATGAAATACGTTCAACATGGCCCGATACCGATCGCCATTGACTGTAACGGTTGTTGTTGTTGATGTTCGTTGTTCAAGCGTATACATAACCATATTCGTTCAGCGGAAGGATAAAACTAATTATCTGTCAAATCAGACATGAGGTAAGTGTTACCATTCACGAAATAAGCAGTTGTTTTTGTTGTTGTTGGTGTTGCTGTTGTTGTTGTTGTTCCTTGTTCAAGCGTATACACAACCATATTCGTTCAGCGGAAGGATAAAACTAATTATTTGTCAAATCAGACATGAGCTAAGTGTTACCATTCGCGAAATAAGCACTAGTTCAAAAAAAAACGTTACATGGCGTACTCTATATAATCATTTCTACGATTTGCATTGTCTCGGGTTAATTTGTTGGCTAAAGAAGTTAATTAAATCGATATCCTTCACAGAAGCCGCATTTGAAATGGCATTTTTATATCTCTTTATACCTTTTTGGAAGTTTTTTTGTTTTAATGAAAATATAAAAATGACATTTGCAATAGCTTGATATTTTGGCGTTTAGGTTACGCATAGCTTAAGCAACGTTGTTTAAGTTTTATAAATAATGTTTTGCTGCGTTAGGGTTGTTTAAGTATTGCGTTAAGTTATGCTGCCCTTAAAATATGTTTATAAATAAGGCTGAGACTTTAACTTTCGAGCGGTGACAGCCGCAATTTTGGTTGTTAAAGTTTTGTCGTTTGTTCCGCCATTAGGATATTGATTCAGTAGTTTGCTCGAATTCATACCATCAATCGAAACAATGTGTCCTAATAATTAAATTTCTTTATGGAGACATTCAGATTTATCAATCTGAATTTTGAGGTTATATTTACAAAGTCTATTAAATATTGTTTTTCAAAAAACTATGTATTTTTGGAAAGATGTGGAGAGCACAATTATGTCGTCTAAATAGACAAGACAAATTTTACCTTGGTGGTCTTTGTTCATAACGCGTTGGAATGTGGACGGTGCGAGTTTTCTCATTTAATTTTCGATAATCGATGACTAAGCTGTCTTCCGCTTGCATGAATTGTGTTTGGGATTATCCATACGGATGAAGGCCATGGTGAGCAGCTTGGTCAAATAATATTTTGTTGTAAAATGTTGTCTATTTGGTTTTGGACCTCAGGTTTATGAACATATGGGTACCTGAAGGATTTGGTGAATATTGTAAGATCACCCGTTGTTGTAATCTGTATTTAACACTGTTTGCAAGAGAGAGAGTGTTGATTTTTCTTTGCAGAAAATGTAATCGTATGATGTACAAATGAGAAGCTGTATACAGATGAGAAGCACGAATTTGGTTGACAATGTCTATATCTTTTGGGATTTCGTTGGATTGTATGATTAAATAATTAATCTCGTGAAATTGAGAAGAATTATACTGTCTTACCTTGGTTGTTCTATTATAATAGTTGTACTTCGGTTGCTATTAATTACAACTTCGATCAAGTTAAATCAGTTATCGGCTTTGCATATCCCTTCAGAAATTTAGATGTGTGGTTCGATTACTGTGGTAAAAATGTCACCATTAGGAATATCAACTGGTAGTTTAATAATTTGTTTTGAGTTTAGAAGTATTAACATTTTTAGAAGTGAAATTGGGCTTTAATCGTAAGCGGATTGTTGCAATGTTAGTGATTAATATATTACTTCGGGGGTCTATTTTAGCTCCTAGTTTTGTTAATGCATCTATCCCTAAGAGTCCATCGAATTATTGATGAAATTTAAAAAAAAAATATATATTACCGTTTTCTTGGAATTCGATAAATATTAAGAGGGTGGTTGAATTTGCTTGGAATTGTTGTGATAGTAATCGGTTTACATGAATGACGTTCGTTGAGATGTGTAAACTCAGCGCTTAAGAAAGAAGTAGAGGCGAATAGAGTGACAATAAGAATTTTAAGGGGCTACCAAATTATTTCGAACCAGGGTCGAGCCACAAGGCAACGTCGGTATAGATGAAAGGAATGCGGTATGCTTGTGGTTGCTCGGCTCAGCTCGTCGGGCGGTGGTGATTCATGTCCCCTCACCTGCTCAACAAAGTTTTATCCATGCCAAATATTAAAAAAAATAATAATAAAAAATAGTGGAGAAAGTTATTTTACGTAGACCTCGTGACCCTCAGTCTCAATTACCTAAAGTCTGCCTCCAAATGTATGATGTCACGTACTGTCGTCATTGTCAGTAAAGTCCTGTTACGTTTTGTCCATCATCAGAAAGGCGGCCTTCACAGCCGTCCACACATCAGTCGCGTAAAGAAGGATTTAGCCGCGCATCATTATGGGCACAAAACAAACTCCAAAGAAAAAACTCCTTAAAAAATTTTAAATTTTAAATTTTATTAACAAAAAAAGGAACTTAAATACTATCAAAAAAAAGGAATCTAAAATTATACAAAATAGGTAAAGAAAATAAAAAAATAAAATTCTGCACTTGAAAGCAACAAAAAAAACTAAAATTCAAAAATAAAATAAAAATACTAAAATTACTCACGGTTTTTTTAACGTCCCCCGAAGTCCTGGTACCAGCACTGAAGAGGTCCGAAATAATGCTGGGCCATTTCGGCCTTACAGCGCACAAAAATTAAAATACAAGAGCAGAACTCTTCACAAAAATAAATTTTAATTAAAGTCTTAAAGCTGAACTAAACTATAAAAAAGGGCACTTATAATTAAATTTAATAAAAAAAATAAAAATTCAAAAATTTCATAAAAATATATCTTTCAGGCCACTAATCAACCGCCGCAATTTTAATTTTTTGTTTGTTTTTGTTGCCGCTGCAAAATTTTGCCAGGGCCACACTCGCGCACCACTTTCGCACTTTCCAGTTTTTATTTTTTGTTGTCATTGGGTGTTATATGGTGTCTTTGTTTTAAATTGTTAGTTGTTGTTGCTGACGTTGTTTGTCCTTGTGCTTATGTTAAGGTTGGTTGCGGCTCTTTGGCCGTACAACCAGGTTCAACGGAGTCTCTCCCCCGGCAAGGCACCAAAAGGCGGCATAGGTTTGGGTGCCCCAAATGTTGGAAGCTCAAATTCAAGCTCCGACACATAAATGAGAAAGCTCATAAATTAAATTTGCCTATGGCATAAGTCACCCAGACATACCTCTACTCTGCTGCGGCTGTCTAATCGATTCTCCTCACAACTACCTGTGGCTACATATATACATATATATCGATGAAAACATTTAATGGTTTGATGTATTTTATAATTGTAAACGGTTTTCTTAACTCCCCCAGTTTATATTTTTTATTTTATATTAAATAATTTGCTTTTTCCTTGTCTGATTACACCACTGTGACTATTGCATAAAATGCGTCAGCTGTCGATGAAACCGCTTTTAAAATTGGTTCAAAGGGGCATTGCCGCATAACAGAATTTGTCTGCCTGACAATAACCCCTTCTTTTGTTTTTATTATCTACTCATTTTCACATATTCCTATTCCCTCTCACCCTTTTCTAATTTCCCTCCTTCATTCAGCGACTACTGATATTGGAAGAAGTAAAAGATCCCTTCTTCCAGTAGTCAAAGTAACCAAAATATTTAACGTAACCAAAATATTTAAATAACACTAATACATAACTAACACAGTAATAATTTAGTATACTCAATACATAAACCAATAAATAACATAACTCATAAATACATAAACGAACAGCCTTTTAAAAGTTGGTTTGAGTCTCTGTTCGAATTGAGTTGGTAAAGGGAAATTTTGGTAGGAAATGGTGAGATGGGATGGGAGAAATTGAGAAAGCGTAAAAACAAAAAAAACAAAGCTGTCAAACGATCACTGGGAAAATAGATGGAGTGGGTTGGTTATTTTTAGGACGAGGATTTTGGAATTTTACAAGGTGAGTGTGCTCGTTTGTATTGCTGGATTTTGCAAGTCGGGATCATATATTACATTCAGATTCCGGCTTAAAATATCCAGCGAAAATTTGTTTATATATGGGAGGGTCAGACCGTGTTTGTTAACGTCAGTGTATCCTGTTGGTTCTGAGAGGCGGGGGTTGAAAATGTTCGTTATATAAGGCGTTAATGGTGTCTAGCACATCGTAATAAATTTCTCAGTAAATTATTGGTATTTGGGGCTTAGGGGGATGTTGTTTGCCTGACTGGCATCGTAATAGTTATCCAATTCTGGATAACGTTTAAAAATCGCTCCGCGGTCAGTTTGCACTCACAAATATAAAACAACAACAAATAAGTGTGCAGAAGCATAAAAACAAAAAAAAATAAAACGTTAATCGCGCGCGCGCTGTGCAAAAAGAAACATAAGGAAAGGCTACAGTCCGCTTGGGGCGAACAGTATGATACCCTATCCTTATCCATATGTACCCCAAAGAAAAAAAGCATAAGGAAGATGATGGATAGCATTTTATTTCATTCTATGAAATTTATAGAAAAAAAATTATTTTTTCCAAAAAACGCCCCCAAAAAGTGGGCGTGGCCAAAAACTTTGTATGGGCGATATATTGAGAAAAATATTGGCATAATATATTGTTAAACCTTTTTTTTTTCGATTTCTATGAAAATTTTCGAAGAAAACAGCATTTTAGTGAAAAACGCCCACAAAAAGTAGGCGTGCCAAAAAACTTTATATGACAAATTAATAAAGGTGAGCAGTATCTACATATCTTGTGAAGGTTGTACAACTTTATCTCTCTAACTTAAGCCTTAAAACGGTTTTTTCTAAATTGTGGGCGTGGCAGTGGGCGTATTTTGAAAATTTTAACACTTTACCATTTCGGAACCCTGGGAAGTATTTGTTCCAAATTTCAGCTTCCTAGCATAATTTTAAAGGCCTCAAAAGACGGACGGACGGACGGACATTGGTTAATAGTCTTAGATTTTTTTTACTTTTAGGGGTCTGCGACGAATATTACAAACTATGTGTCAAAATTATTATACCCTTAGGATAGGGTATAAAAACAGTGCAGTGTACAGTGCAGTGAAAAAGAAAGTGTATTGTGTTTGGGCACTCCATCTGGTCCCACTCCCTATCGTTTGCTGCTGCTTTGCTTGGCTATAGCAAGTGCCGTATGTTTTTGCGTGCACTTGCTATGGCTGGGTAGAGTATCATTTGGCGAATAGCGGGTCGCTTTGTGTAGATTTTGTTGGCAGACCAAAGCAATTCATTATATGGGCATAACACCTGCAGTGATTTGTATTGGAAAGCTGACGTCAGGATCTGCACGGTACGGCCCAGCTTACTCAGCGTCGGAGTTGAGTTTCTTGTGTTTGTTTTTGTTATGCGTATGAATTTTAGAGTGGACGTGAGTAATATTCGTGGGTTGAGATCGATTTTTTTCCATTGTACGCCCATGCGATTCACAATAAACCAGCTGTTTTGGCACTAAGTGAAACACATTCTTAGTCCCATCGTGGTATCGCCGTTTATATATGTAGTGATGTAGCCTACCAACTTCTACCTCAATATGGCCAATGTTCCAATCCGGAAATTAATTTAATTTTGCTAAAATTTCATGTCCGTAGGCAAATAATTCACTACTGTTTTATGTACAGAAGCCCTAACCAGGACAGGCATTCAACTTATAATGAGTTTGATGCACTGTCTGATTCCATCACCAGAATTGTTACCCATTATCTTCGTACTGAAATCGTCATTGCGGGCGATTTCAATATACACAATTCAAGTTGGCTTCGACATTCTGGACAGACAACACCCGAAGGAAGGTATGTTGAGATCTTTGCTGAGGTTAATAATTTAACCCAGATTGTAAATAAGCCGACACGGATACCGGACATTAGCGGTCAAAACGCCAACACTCTGGACTCTTTTCTTACCTCTCACCCTGATAAATACACTTTAAATGTATTACCGCCTCTAGGTTCGTCAGACCATTGTATCGTATCGGCGTATCTCGTACTCCAGCCACACAGTTAAAGAACAAGCTCCTAAAAGAACGGTATGGCAATACGAGAAAGCCAATTGGGAAGCATTAAACGGTTTCCTTAGGAGTTTTAACTGGTCGTTGTGCTTCCTCAACAACGACGAGGATGCCGCTGCCGATATGATTACAAATTTAATTCACCTGGGTATGAAACGCTTTATCCCTAACAGGATCAAAAGTATCAAACCTAAGATAGCGCGTGGTGTGACTTGAGCTGAAAAGAAGCTATCAGGGCTAAAGAGGTAACTTTTCGGTCATTTAAGGCCAACCCAACTGAGGAAAACCGAAAAAAGTTCAAACGACCCAGAAATGACTGCAATGCCCATATTAATCGTGTGAAATTCTCCTACGACCAAAAGTTGAGGCAAAAAATACTACAAAGTCCCTCCGGTAGTAAAAACTTTTGGTCGTTTGTTAAGAATATTAAAAATTCGGCCTCATCATCTATCCCGACACTTATTTGCAATGACACTTCAGCTGTCAGCTCTTTGGATAAAGCCAATCTGCTTGCTGCTCATTTTGCAGCTAGCTCAACGCTCCCAGATTGTGCCTTATCTCCCCCAGTACTCGAGCGCGTAGAACACTCCATGGGACAAATCCACTTCCGCACCCGTACTGTGGCAAGAGTACTTCAGGATCTCAACATTCACAAATCCGCTGGCACAGATGGTATTTCCCCTATAGTTCTGAAGAGGTGTTCTTCCACGCTGGCAAAACTACTGCGTAAGCTTTTTTATCTGTCCTATTCTTCAGGGCTCTTTCCGAGAAGATGGAAAACAGCGTTTGTCCAGCCCGTCCCAAAAAAAGGCGAATCTTCCTCTCCCTCCTCTTACCGACCAATTGCACTTACGTCCCTTCTTTCCAAGGTCATGGAAACGCTGATAAACCGTCAGCTTATGAAATATCTCGAATCCCGAAAACTTCTTAATGACCGGCAGTACAGTTTTCGCAGCAACAGGTCCACTGGTGATTTGATGACATACCTAACCGAAAAGTGGAACCAATCTATTCACCAGTCTGCAACTCAACAAATAAATGCTGGTGTCCCTCAAGGCTCTGTTTTGTCTCCGACTCTCTTTCTCATTATTTTTATCAATGACCTCGTGTCTGTCACTTCTAATCCAATCCATTCCTTTAATGATGACAGTACCCTCAGCTTTATATATTAGTTTCCTGGGCAACGGCCCTCATCTTCGGGCGTTGAACTGGAACGGCAATGTGTGTTAAGCTCATTGAATTCCGATCTTGACAGCATACTTAAATGGGGTAAAACCAACAGAGTGGAATTTAATGCTTCCAAAACTCAATGCTGCCTGCTGTCATTGAAGCGAACCCCTAATTCTCTGCCATTATCCATGAATGGCACTTGCATCGCTGAAACCGAAAGGCTTTCCATTCTCGGTATGTGTGTTAATGATAACCTTCGCCACGTCGTCAAGAACGCTGCGAAAGGTCTAGGCTTCCTAAAGCGCTGCAAGAAATATTTCACTCCTTCTGATCTGACTAGAATCTACAAGGCGTTTATTCGCCCAAAACTTGAGTACAACGCTCATATCTGGTATGGTGTACCACTAACATATTTGGAGCTACTTGACAGGATCCAAAAACGTGCGGTAAAACTTATTGGCGATCGAGACATCGCGAAATCACTTGACTCTCTTAGTCATCGCCGTAATGTCTCCTGCCTGTCATTGTTTTATCGGTATTTCCACCACAAGTGCTCAAATGAAATAGCCAGTTGCATTCCACCCCTACAGCAATTCAACCGCAATACTCGCCTCGCGAGGAATGCACATCAGTTTACCCTTAAGCCTGTTTTCGGACGTACTGTGATATATAAAGATTCCTTTTTCAACCGTACAATACGAATGTGGAATGCTCTACCTCACTCTGTTTTTCCTGACCATTACAATTTACAAACATTTAAGACCAACGTGCATCGGTTTCTCCCTTCTCTAATCCTTCATTTCCCTAATGCCCACACTGTGTCACTTCATTGCAAGGGTGTCCACAGTCCCTTTAGTGCGCGTACATTATATAAAAAAAAATCCTGGTTGATAGGATAGTTTGATCTGTCGCGTCGTGCATCGTTTAAGCTGTCAACAGTTTGAAAACTACTGAAAACAGTTAATGACATCGAAAATTTTATTTATGCTATCACTTTTTCAAAATTGTTGTTTTGTGTAGTGGGAAAATTAAAAAAAAAAAAATTGAAAGTATTAAATAACTTCTAGTTAATTTATTTATTTATAAATTAACTCACTAGGTCAGTATCAGCAACACCAAAGCAAATGGAATGCCTTATCCATTTTATGGAGGAGCATCCCGATATGGCGAGGAATTATATCCCACGAACCACACATGAAAAACAAGCTGTGGGCTGATTTGGCTGCCACTATAAATGCCATTGGACTACCCAATAAGTCCGTATCTGCTTGGAGAAAGGTAAGTGTAGAATATGAACCTTACAAATAATATTGGCAGAGTTTAATTAATTTGTTTATTTTAGGTGTGGATAGACTTAAAATATCGCGCCAAGAAAAAATCCAGTCAAAATCTAATGTCTATAAAAAAAACGGGAGGCTGGCCTTCTGAACAGATTCCAATTTCGGATCTGGAAGAAAAGGCAATACAGATGGCCTCCCTTCGGAGTGCCGTAGCAGGTAGTACCTCGAATTGTTACGGTGCAAGCGAAGTGCACGAGAGGAAATAGGGATGGATGACGATGAATACGACCTCGAGAAGGTCTTAAGAGAAATTACGCAAAATCCCAACGTCCCAGAGGAATCTACCGAAGAAGAGACTGAGCTAATTCTATTGACTATTATTTTCAAATTTAAATTGAAATCTAATTGGTTTTAAATTACAGAAAGATAAATTCACAAACAATCGCCAGCACACCAAAAAGGGTTGGAAGAGCTAAGGGAAGCTGGGACCCAAGACTGAATCTGCTAAAAACGCAGGTGGAGGCTGATTAAAACTTCCATAGCGGAGTTTTAAAGCTTTTGGAAGATAGAAACCGGGAAGAAGCATTGTTTCATACAAAAGTACTCAAGTTACTTGAGAAACGGAATTAAATCGCAGCGGACCAGGTGAAATTAACCAAGCAGTTGCGCAATATTCATCTTTAATGCATTGAATGCAATTGCAGTCAGTCGTAACAGTAAGTAAGCACTTCTATAATTTGAAGTATTCCTTAGTATTTACGTATAAGTCTCATATCTTATACATAGCTTATACATAAATAATAGGAAGGGATTGTATTTTTGTTCTGACTGATAAATAAGACTTTCTCTAATTTTGTATATAAAATTTTAATTTAATAATAATGAAATACCTAAGTGTTTTTTTTATGTTAAGAGCGTTTCTTTTATTGAATTTCTTATTATTTCTACCAGCTCCTTCATATTATTATTATTGGAATTAGTCTCCGTATTAGGAGTTGCATTTTCCAACACATGTTCATCGCCGGATTCGATATCCTCAATATTGCTGTCCATATTGTGGTATATACAAATGTTGTGCAATGCGACACAAACATTAGCAAAAATAGCTACTCTGCTGGGGTGATATCTGCTCTTCCTCTCCTCCATTAAGATTCTCCATCGACCTACGATAAAAACAGTCAAAAATACATTAAGGAGCATCAAATGGTTATACCTTTATAAATTCCAATACATCTTTCAATTAAGTTTCTGGCCTTGGAATGAATATCATTGAAATTTAGCTTAGCTGAGTCATTAGATGCTCTAAAGGGTGTGAGTACCCAAGGTTCCAAAAGATATCCACTGTCACCTACGATGTTAGATATACATGAGCATTGCACAAAGATTTGTTTCATTGCGTACTTACCCAAAAGCCAATAGTTATGGTTCCCTTCGGTGAAGCTTCTTACAGAAAAGCTCTTTCTTTAGAATGCTTCCAAACCAGCGAGTCATGTGCAGATCCAGCGTATTTAGCATTTATTGCAGTTATACGCATTTTATGGTCGCAAATCTAGAATAAAACAATTATATAAATATTTTTGCACCGGTATTCAGAAAAAACTTACAATCATAGCATCTAAGCTGTCTCTCCCCTTTCTATTGAAGAAAATTTCTCGCGGCCTCTGAAAATATAGGTGGGTTCCATCCACGCATCCGATAACTATTGAAGTAAAATAACTTCTTCAATTTAAACAATCGAAAATATCAGAATTTATAAGTACTTCCTGGTATTGAATATTTTTGGTAAAATCACTGCTTAGCTTCTTCCTTTTTTATTTCGTTGCCCATATCCCATGTTATCCACTTTGGACAAAGCTTTATTTCTAACGCATTTGTCGTCTCGTTAATTATCTCCGAGAGGGTACTTTGGCCAACGGAAATGCCAAAGTCTTTACCAGTTAACCATTGGTAGCCACCTCCAGCTAAGGTTTCCAATGTAGAACAAAGCCTTATTATCGGCGGAATGTATGTTGACCGTGAGCCGCTCCTTAGGTAAACAGTTTCCAACACTAACACAAAAGCCTCTTTAGATAAGCGAAAACGTTGTATAAAACTAAAGTGGAAAATAAATACACAATACAGGTATTTATACTTTTAAGTTGGAAGTGAAAGAGGATCCGATCCATCTCGAAGCATCCTTCGCATTCGCAATAGTCCGACAGGATTTACACTTTCTTCATCATCAAAAGACAACACATTGTAATGCCGCATCATTTTTTTAAATATTTATTTACTTTTTTAATGTTTTTAATATAAAAAAAATTCAATGAAAACTATACAATAAACCATTAAGTATAAAACGATTGTTTAATAGCAATCGTTCAATCACAGTCGTTGAATCATCGAATTTGACAGTTCAACAAGTTACACGAACCATTAGTTGAATCGCCAAACGACGTCATCCAGACGATTCAAATATTTATGTGTTACATGAAGCAACACAATCGTCTAACGCGGTGAAAGCCTTGTTTTGCTGTTGTATTCCAGGCCGTGGAAAGGTTGTTCTCTTCTGTTGTGGGTACCTAAGAAGATGTTGATGAATGGGGTATGAAGGATGTTGGCTAGTTTGGCTGTTTGGAAAATGTTGGTATGTTTGGGAGAATTGTCCTTGATTGTTTGGGAATCTGAAATGGGGTTTTATGTTATAGTTTCCTTGTGGTCTACTTACTGGTATCTGGTAATTTGTGTTTTGTTTGTATCTAAGGCGTTTAAATGTTGGAGTATTTTGATAAATGTTGCCTTTGTATAAATTTCCATACGGACGGGTCAAAAACAAATGATGGGGTGGGTGGAGGCGACTTCTCAGACAAACGATATCTTAGTCCCTCTTTTCGTCTTCCTTATCATTGTAGTGTTTCCAGACGGAAATTATTGCGATCATTGAAGTCTTGTCCTGGCTAAAGAATAATATGGTAGCCGTAAAGAATATTCGAATCTTTTCGGACAGTCAGGCGGCTACCAAGTGTCTGGGCTCTGTCTCTATTAACTCTTTAGTAGCCCTAGATTGCCGATCATATCTAAAGGGGATGGCTGAGCAGTTCAGTTCATCGGACCTCTATCCGACTGCCACTTCAACCTAACCTAACCTAACCTAACTGGTAATTGTACTTCCTCGACAACGACGTGGAATTCGCTGCGCGTGCCTATAATAGTGTGAGACTCTTACTCACTAAAAACACCTCCCTACAAAATACATTTATATTACAACTAGGCTCATGCCTATCAAGCAGTTTTAATTTAAATATTTAATTACGTTTGGCAGGAAACCTCCGAGCAGAAGCACCTGCTTATACCGACAATAACATGCTGTTATATTTTATTGCACTAGTTCAAAAGGTTTTATCCTTTGTAATCGGCGCACAAGATTTCTCTGATCTAGAATCTGCAGTACAGCGTCATTGCAATGGCCAATTAGGCTAGTGTTTTGTTTACGCGCGAAATTTCGTATTTCGTCTTCAACGGAAGCTATACTTAGATCTCTGTGCATATCGGCGTTTCTAATAGATTGATAAATATGAATGGATAGATTGCTTACATTTCTGTAAGTAAAATTAACGTGCGCGGATTTTTTTTGTCTCGTTGAGGACAATAGATCGTTGAAGCTTAGTTGTCGCGGACTGAATCGAATTGTCTACAGCTAGAATAGCCGTATCATCCGCGAAAGGTGCTACGGTAGTATCCTATTCTTGCGCGATATCGCGAGTATATAATAGGAATAAAATCGGGCCCATAACACTTCCTTGCGGAACTCCCGCCGCGATTTCTTTGAATTCGGAGTACTCGTTCTCTTGTTTAACACGAAGGAGTCTTTCATCTAAATAAGAGCTTAGGACTTCATATAATTGCTTTGGGAGAGCTTTGTTTCATTTCTATTTTAATCATGTATGCCATACTTTGTCGAAGGCCTAAGAGACGTCAAGGAAAACGCTAGAACAAATTTTTGTCTCCAATAGAAGCGTTTATGAGATAAACAAAATTAAGTAGGGCTTTTCTGGGCAGCTCTTTAAGGACTTGTCCCGTAATTAGGTCATACCCAGGAGCCTTGTTGAATTTAAGTTTTTGTATTTCAAAACAGAGTTCGACCAGCGATACTCTTCTAATTTGAAAATTGTCAGATACCGTGGTAAGAACAGTATCTTCAACAAACGCTTCACCGTAAAATGGTTTAAACGTCTCTTCAAGGTGTTCGGCAAATATTTTGGCCTTTTCCTTGTCTCCTTTCACCCATTCCTCGCCGTAAATGCTTTTTCTTAACTAAGTCGAACCTTTTCTGCAGCTTCATAGCTACTTCGCAGCCGCGATAGTTTTCCGAGTGTTTTCCCTTGCAATTAATGCAAGTCGGTGAATCTTGTTTTTTTTAGAGCACACTTCTGATAAGTGTTTACCCGCATTGTTTGCAGTGGAATTGGACTGCCACCTGGATTATTATGCCCCATCCTAAGGGAATATTACTTTTGACAATAGTTTGTAACACCCCTTAATATTCGTCGTAGACCCATAAAAGTATATATATTTGTGATCAGGACCAAATCCTAAGACTATCTAGCAATGTCCGTCCGTCCGTCCGTACGCAATTTTTAGGCCTTTAAAATGAAGCTAGGAAGCTGAAATATGGACCACATATTCCCTAGGGCTCCGAAATGGCAAAGTGTAAAAATGTGTTTAAAACGCCCACTGCCACGCCCACAATTAAGAAAATATCGTTTTAAAGCTAAAGTTAGAGAGATAGAGTGTTACAACCTTCACAAGATATGTAGGCACTGCCCTGCTTTATAAGTTTTTCATATAAAGTTTTTTTGCCACGCCTACTTTTTGTGGGCCTTTTTTACTAAAATGCTGTTTTCTTCGAAAATTTTCATAGAAAGGGAAAAAAATGTTTACCAAGATATTTACTTAATATTTTTTCCAACATATCGCCATACAAAGTTTTTGGCCACGCCCACTTTTTGGGGGCGTTTTTTCAAAAAAACTTTTTTCTTTTTTTAATTTATGGAATGAAATAAAATGCTATCCATCATCTTCTTAATGCTTTTTTCTTTGAGGCATATAAGGATATGGATACGGTATCATACTGTTCGACCCAAGCGGACTACAACTTTCCTTATGTTTATATTTATTTGTTTTGTTCATTCCATTTTTTTTGTATTCGGCTTACACTCGGTATACGGAGAGTGCATTTTAGTGGCCTCTTACGGCAGGTATGCCTACCTCGGATATATTCTTACCCCTACCCGAAAAGGGTTATGAAACGCTTTTGCCCTAACAGGATAAAGAGTATCAAACCTAAGGAAAACGCATAGTGTGACTTGAGCGGAAGAGGAGCTATCAGTGGTCATTTAAGGCCAACCCTACTGAAGAAATCCGAAAAAAAGTTCAAATGAGCCATATATAACTGCAATCCTCACATTAATTGTATCAAATTCTCCTACGACCAAAAGTTTAGGCAAAAAATACTACAAAGGCCCACCGTAGTAAAATCTTTTGGTCGTTTGTGAAAAAGACCTTCATCTGTTCCGACACTCATTTACAATGACATTTCCAGCTGTCAGCTCTTCAGACAAAGCCAACCTTTGTGCTTCAAGATCTCAACATACATAAATCCGCTAGTCCAGATGGTAAAGAGGACGCGTTCTAAAGAGGTGTTCTTCCACACTGGCTCGTAAATATCTTGAATCCGAAAAATTATTACTGGGCGGCAGTACAGTTCTTGCAGCAACAGGTCCACTGGTGATTTGATGACATATCTAACCGAAAAGTGGAATCAATCTATTCCCCGTGGTGGTGAAAGTCAGGCCGTTGCGCTTGGTATTTCAAAGACCTTTGGCAGAATTTAGCATCAAGCTCTTTTGTCGAAAATGCGTGCAGTTGGAATCGATGATACCCTTCTTCAATGGATTAAAAATTACCTTTCGGACCGTTCAATAGAAGTTGGTTTGGACGGTTTCAAGTCTGCAACTCACCAAATAAATGCTGGTTTCCCTCAAGGATGCGTTTTATTTCCGACTCTCTTTCTCATTTTTATCAATGAAATCCTGTCTGTCACTTCTAATAGAATCCATTCCTTTGCGGATTACAGTACTCTTAGCTTCGCATATCCATTTTATGATACACGTCTCCCATCTTCGGACGTAGAGCTAGAAGGGCAATGTATGTTAAGCTCATTAAATAGAGTAGAATTTAATTCTTCCAAAACACAATGCTGTCTTCTGTCATTAAAGCGAAACCCCAATACTCTGCCATGGATTGCAATAACTCAAAAACTATGCTGTTAACGTCTTTGGTCTTCTGAAGGCTCACCCATGGCAGGCTGGCTGTTGAGGAGCAACTAACTACGAACCACCCAAATGGAAAGCTAACTTTATCTTAAAAAATATAGCTGTAACCCGAAAGTGGAATAGCATTCGCTGAGGGATGCGTGACTAAAGGACCAACCATAATAGACTTGGCTATGTATGACCTGATGCTGATAGAAGTGTGATAGAGCCTGGAACTCCCTAACGAGAAAGTGTTTGCCACCCTCAGTGTACAAAATGTCGACATAAAGGCAAACAGTTGGAGAGACGTCCAACGAGGAAAGGATGGTCAACTCCTTCACCTCGATTTGGCAAAAAACGACGCATCTATGGCTAAGCTGCTCGAACTCAAGGGGAAGGTTTCGTTTCGGTCAGATTAAACTGATCCTTAAGAGCACCGAGAAAGGTCAGGTTTCTGACAGCGGTACCTCCATGGTTAGTAAAGCCGCCAATAACATCGTACTAACTTCCGGAACTTCCTCCGATTGCGTGGCACAGGTCGCGTCGACTGGAAATTGCGCAGGGCAGGACAGTCCAAAGTAGAGCGATAAGGCGGCAGTTATCATTGCTCTTGTGGACCGCATCCAAATGATCTGTGCAGGCAGTGATAACGCTTATGGGCCGATCACTCCCTCTAGATATGGATGCGTTAATAGCAGCCACCGCCTCGTAACCCAAGTTTGCTCTAACCCAACAACCGCCAAAACCATAGTGGCCCAAAGTGTAGTGGTTCAAACAACGAAAACACATTAGAGGTCTCGGATATGAGACTCGTAAGCTAATAAACTAATGCGATGAGCCAATGCCGAGAGCGTTCTGCTTAATCGACACAAATATCAACTTTCTTCTTATTCTAGAATTCATCACAAAGGATCTACTAATAAAAATCCCGACGGATAGGGGCACACATAACATCGTATGTACCTCGGCGTACTAAGCAGCTGACGATGCAAACATACCACCTAAGGAGGTCCAGGCTTTCATCCTCGACTGCCAGAAGGCTAACCTGCATTATGTCGTCGGATGGTATGGTATAAGGTATGGGGAAGCAGCAACAACAACAAAAGAGGTGAGTGGCTTACAATTTATAATAAGTAACCAAGTGGATGTTCTTAACAAAGGTTTCAAACCAAGCTATAAATGCGATTCGCGAAGAGGTACTTGACCTTACACTCGCGAGTCCATTTATTTATAATTTCATTTTGAATTTGCATGTGTCAGATGAGGCCTCATTGTCGGACTATCAACATATATGGTTTGACATACCAGGCACATGGACCAAAGATCATACAAATTGTGTAGGTTTTCTAAAGAAACAAAATGGCACCTACGCGACGGATCGTACGGAAACAAATAAAACCTTACCGTTACGGGTACGGCTATCTCAATTGAGCATGATCTAAACTGCGAACAGCAAATGCGTAAAAAGATTATGTTGACCCTAAAACAGAATATTTTATCTGTAAACAAAACTCAACCTATCAGCGTTCAGAAGGACAGGATGAGAATAAATTATCAATGGTTTTATTGGAACGGTAAACAGGAGCTGATTTGCGGCCAACACAAAGGGGTAGGTGCTAACAAATATATATGGCAATAGGTAAGATTAACTTAGAATATAAAAGTATTGTATCTAGAATAAGTGCAAAAAACTTGTAGATGTCTGTGGTAGTAAAAAGTTTAAAAGAATTAAAATTACCAATAATTTATTCAGAAAAACAGCCAAAATCGTTAAGTGCAATAAATCTCATATAGTCCAAAATTTCAAAATAGTTTCCTACAATATAGGTAAGACTTGGAAAATAAATATCCATACCTAAGTTTCTTTGAATATGTCAGATCTTTTGATTTTTATTTTTTTAGAAACTCATGTCGTTGAAGAAAACAGATTCTAAAAATTCTTTAATTGATTTGATTTGTTTTGGAAACCTGGATATGGCATACAAATGGATCTGGCCAAAAGTAAATTGCAGCACACGTTTATAAGGGAAAGTGGAGTAGAATAGTATCAGATACCGTCAAATCTACATTGATATCACTATACATTAGGGGAGTCAATTGGGAAGTTGAGTTTGATTTGGCACAAACATATTTTATAGAAAACAAAATAGATAATCCGGTGGTGATTGGAGATTTTAATGTCCGAATTATTAATCGCAGCAGAATTTAGAGGGCTTTTAGAGAGAGGAGTTTGCTGCGGGCACTGTTAGGAGGCACTACAAATTCAAAGGGCCGACGATACCAAGAATTTTGCAGCAATAATGGACTCATAGTTCTTAATGGTTTTACAACAGGCGATTAAGAAAGCCACTAATATTGGGAAATCTGTAAATGACATTTGCTCTATATCTATGTGGGGCTCCGTTGCTGTTCCCACAAAAAAGAATGCGTCGCGGATTGTATTAAACCAAGTATTTAATTTATTTAGAACGAATTATTAATTATAAAATTTACACAAGAAAAAAGCGAATGCACAAGCGCCTGACCAGATGACTTAGAGCAGAGTGTCAAAAAAGACAGCTGCCAACAGGAAAAAGAAGTTGGTTGGCGCTGCTGTTTGACAGGGGGTCGTGTCTGTGCTAGACGATGGCCGCTACATCCACTCCCCCCTTAGTGACCTGGTTCGAAGAGGAAGGGAATGATACTGATTTTCTTGAGTAGGTTTTGAGCGGTCTATCCATCGTTGTTGATGCGTTTTCTTGAGAGGAATGCACTAGTTCTGGTGTTGGTTGGTCACTTGGTGAAACTGGGTCTGTCTTGGCTATTATTGCTGGCTTTAAGCGATCTGTCGAGATGGCTTTCTCCATGCCATTGATGCGAATGATGAATACTCGATCGTCGATCCGATTAATCACCTCGTGCGGACCCGAGTATGGTGGGTCTAGTGGTCGTCTGACGGCATCCACTCGAAGAAAAACGTGCGAGCATGAAAACAAGTCCTTTAGGATGAAGAAACGTGACTTCGTATGATGAGCCGTGGGTGTGGGTCGTACCTTCCTGATATGTTCACGAAACTTCTCTAGAAATACCCTAGGGTTGGCTGGAAGATCTGCTGTGAGAAAGAATTCTCCTGGTATTCTTAGGTCAGTGCCGAAGAGTAGTTGAGCTGGTGATGCATTGAGGTCTTCTTTGATGCCGGATCGGAGGCCGAGGAGAACTGTTGGAAGTAAATCGGGCCAGGGTGTTGGAGCGTGACACATGAGTGCTGCCTTGACGGTACGATGCCATCTCTCAATGAGGCCATTGGATTGAGGTCGATAGGGTGTTGTATGGATTTTAATGGCTCCAACCATATTTGCCAACGCAGTGAAGAGTTGGGATTCAAACTGTCTTCCTTGGTCTGTCGTGATGGTTAAGGGAGTTCCAAATTGGGCAATCCAGCTCGAATAAAAAGCCGTGGCGACTGTATCAGCTTCCATGTCCGGGAGTGGCGTTGCAACAGGCCAACGTGAGAACCTGTCAATCATGGTGAGGCAATAACGAAGGCCTTTGACTGGAGGAAGTTCGATGAGATCCAGGTGCACATGATCGAAGCGATTATCCGGTACGTCTATGTGCATGGGTAGGTTGCGATGGTGCCTTTGCACCTTGGACTTCTGGCACGGAAGGCACTCGCGTGTCCACCGGAGAGAGTCGCGTCTAATTCCAGGCCATATGAACTTTTGCTTAAGTTGGCGAGCGGTGACTCGTCCACTGGTATGAGCGAGACCATGTACCACGTCGAAGGCACGTTTGCGAAGAGACTGCGGGATGTATGGACGAATCCATCCGGTGGAGGTGTCACAGTAGAGCGGACACTTTTCGATGACGAGTTTCTGGAGCTTAAGTGAAGATTGCTCTTTAATTTGTTCGAGCTCCTCATCGCTCTGCTGGGCTGCATGGATGGTCTTCGAATCCAGAATATTGGGCATGGAGATGGTGTTAATGCGAGATAGTGCGTCAGCGACAACATTGTCTTCACCATTGATGTAAACTATCTCAGTTGTAAATTGCGATATAAAGCTAAGCTGATGTAGTTGCCTGGGCGAAGCTTTGTCTGGACGTTGAGAGAAGGCGTAGATAAGAGGTCGATGATCTGTTTTGATGACGAACGATCGACCATCAAGTACGTGTCTGAAAAACTTGATACTTGCGAAGATAGCGAGGAGTTCTCTGTCATATGTACTGTAACGAGTCTCCGCTGGGCTGAGCTTGCGTGAGAAAAACCCCAGTGGCTTCCAGCAGTCTCCCTCTAGCTACTCTAGTGCGGCGCCGATGGCAAAATCCGAAGCGTCTGTTAACAGAGCCAGTGGTGCAGTCGGAGAAAGAAAGGAAGCTCTGACGGCCGAGGCGACGCTGTCTTTGCAACTTTTAAGGGCAGCCTCAGAGTCCGGTGTCCATTCAATTTTGCGATTGTCTCGCTTTTTGGCGTTTTTCAGATAGCTGTTGAGTGGTGCTTGAATTCGAGCAGCATGCGGAACACAGCGGCGGTAATAGTTAACCATTCCCAAGAAACGACGAAGATCCGAGATGGTTTCCGGTTTCGGGTAGGAGAGGATGGCTTGAACTTTGTCTAGCGGTGGAGAGTACCCATGTTTGTTTATGGTGTAGCCCAGGTAAATTACCTGTTCCTTGCCCCATTGACACTTACCAGGGTTGATCGTGAGATGGTTGTCGCGTAGGATCCTGAAGATGGTTTCCAGGTGGTGTTTATGCTGCTCTTCGTTTTGAGAGAAAACGATCATGTCATCGATGTAGCAGGCCGCAAAAGGAACATCTCTCAGAAGGTTGTCCATATGCCTCTGAAACGTCTGTGTGGCATTACGTAGACCAGGTGGCATGCCCAGAAATTCGAAGAGACCAAAGGGCGTCGTAATTGCTGTCTTTTGAATGTCTTCTTCAGCTACCGGTATTTGATGATAGGCACGCGTCAAGTCGATGGTTGAAAATATGTTGCTTCCGTGACAACGCTGTATCACATCATCGATATAGGGGACTGGATAGCAATCGGGGACTGTTTGCTTGTTAAGACGCCTGTAGTCGCCAGTTGAGCGCCAGCCGCCCAGTTTCTTTGGCACCATATGTAGAGGGCTAGCCCACTGGCTGCTGGATGGTCGTATGACGCCATGCTGTAGAAGAAGCTCAAAATCTTCCTTGGCTGCTTTCAGTTTGTCGCAAGTGAGCCTACGTGGGCGTTCTGCAACCGCCGGACCTGTAGTGACAATGTGGTGCGAGACAGGATTGTCCGCTTTGGTAGAAGGAAACGGCGATGGCCTTGTAATGTCAATGTACTTACAAAGAAGTTCCCTGTAAGCGGGTGCTAAAGTTGAGCCAGAGATGTTCACAGGGCCAACGGTGGAAATGCTGCTAATGGAAACATTGCAAAGCTGGCCTGGTGCTGTAAGTTTCGTCAATCGGTCGATGAGGCAGCGTCCCTTGAGATCTATGAGAAGGCCATAGTAGGTGAGCAGATCGGCTCCAATAATGGCAGTTTTTATGTCGGCGATGATGAAGTTCCACCTGAGAGGACGGCGGATGCCAATATTTAGGGTGACTCGTTGCTGCCCATAGGTATTGATTACTGTGTTGTTTGCAGCATATAGTTTGAAATCAGTTGGCTTAGCGTTGCGAGTGGTCCAGGTTCCAGGCACGATGGAGATAACGGATCCTGAATCAACAAGGAACTTCATGTTGGTCTGACGGTCAAACAGAAATAGGCGGTGTTCGGTGGTGATACAGTTGTTGTTGTTGTTGCTGTCGTCTACCGCCTGCACTGACGACAGCAAATCTAGTTTTCCGATGACAAGAACTGATTGAAGCTGCATGGTGGTTTGCAATTGCGAGCATTAGATCCCCATTTGTTTTGGAAGAAACATACACCAGTTGTTGCTGGTGAGACAGCTCGTGTGCCGGGTCGAGAGGATGATCGCGATCTGCTGTTGCCTGAAGACTTCGACAGCTTATTGAGGACTTCTCTGTTGAGTGTGATCAGCGGAGATAGTGAACGTCTGATCTCTACGAGTTCTTGGTTCACTGGATTAACAGAAGAAGAAACAGGAACATGTTCGGTTGGTGAAGGTGCTCGCCTTGAGTACGTTGACGTTGCCATGACTGTCGGGCCCGGTGAGTTTTCCATAAGGGTGTCTGCACCGCAAGCGAGGTCGTCAAGTGTTACTGCTCGGAAGATTTTAACTATACTCTGCACGTTTTGTGGTAGGAGAGCGAGCCATCTGACACGTAGGACGTCCTCAGAGGCCCTGTCGCCGGCAAGGGTCCTCATCTGTCTTAGGAGTTGAGAGGGTTTCTTATCGCCGAGCTCAAGTTCAGTAAGAGCTTTGTGTATTTGGAGATCTGCTGAGTCGGAGAGACGATTTAGAAGATGGGCTTTCAGATTGGCATACTTATCTTTGTGAGGTGGTGCTCTCAGGATGTCTGAAACTTCCTGCAGTGCATCAGAGCCAAGAGCACTGACCACTAGGTGATATTTGCTGGCGTCGGAACGGATGTTGTTCGCCTGGAAGATGGATTCCACCTGGAAGAACCACAGATCTGGATTGGTTTTCCAGAATGGAGGCATTCTGCAATTGTGGATGGCCTCAATATCGCAGTTAGTGGAAAAGGTCTGTCCGATTTGCGCAGAGGTTGATGAATCTTGTCCGGGGATGACGGCTGGAGGAACTCGTGTTTCATCTTCTTGGTCGCAGAATAATGCACTCGATTCGCCGGGATGTGAATGTGGTGGCGTGTGCTGGAGGTTCATTGTTGACGAGCAAAGTGCGCAGTTTCTTTGTGTAGCAAAGGGATTGCTTAGTAGAACGTGGCGAATGAAAAGAAATTGCTTGGTAGGACGTGGTGAATGAATGTTACACCGCAATCCACCTGAATCACGTCGGGGTCACCAGTTGTGGGGCTCCGTTGCTGTTCCCACAAAAAAGAATGCGTCCCGGATTGTATTAAACCAAGTATTTAATTTATTTAGAACGAATTATTAATTATAAAATTTACACGAGAAAAAAGCGAATGCACAAGCGCGTGACCAGATGACTTAGAGCAGAGTGTCAAAAAAAACAGCTGCCAACAGGAAAAAGAAGTTGGTTGGCGCTGCTGTTTGACAGGGGGTCGTGTCTGTGCTAGACGATGGCCGCTACATCTATTTTGTCATTGCTGCCATCTCTTATCTGCTAGCGAAATTATATTTGATACTCATTCGCTGAGTTTGTACAGTAATCATTTTTCATCAGAGTTGTTATCCGTTTGCATCCTTCAAGGCTTTCATTGATCATGAATGTATCAGAATGATATGGTTGTAAAAAACATCTAACGAGTTTAAGCTTTCCTACATAATTTGGCTAGAAAATGTGCACAAAATTGCGAGATGTCTTACTATTCTCCTCGTCTTGTTAATGTGATATCTTTATTTTTACTAAAACCTTGGTCACTAAAGAACATCATAATGAAGAAATATTCAGCAAGGACTAGTACGAAGTTTACCGCAAAAACCGTTGTCCTGTTCTTACCAACTGTAAAAGGGGTGGAGGTGTTTTGGTTTCAGTGCGGAAATCTTTGCACATTGACGAAGTAGTAATGCCTCCTATAGCTCTTGCTGTGGATCAAGTAGCATTAAACAGCAAATGTATTCTAGGTAATAAAATTATTTTTATAGTATGTGCCAGTGTTAGTTTTTCAAGGAATGCAGTTGTTGCAAACTTAAAAAATTAGTAGGGAATGCGATCTTGTCCTGGTGCTTTATTTAAAATACAATGGTGTAATACCCTTAAATCGGTAAAAAGCAATTTATTACTAAGACCTGCTATATTAAATGAAATTATTTTAAAAGTGAAAAGACTGAAACTAAGATCTACATTTAATTGGCTGACGGCATTTTCATTAAAGACTATTTTTCTGAACGCTGGTCTGTACAGTTTGAGAACCTGTGACAGAAACTGTTGTCCTTGACTCGCACTTGTCATCCGCCACCTGTTGCAGAAGTGTCATCCCGTCTACATCGTCACATGTCAGATTGTTCGTATTATTCACAGATGATTAATTAAAAAGATAGTCAACGCGAGAGCGAATCTCTCACGTTGCCTACAAGCTAAGTCGAACTGATAAGCCCCACATAATTTGCACTTATATGGACTTTTACGTGCAAATCAAATGGGAATCACGCACACATAAATCGAATTATATGGGGCTAATGGCCGCGCCCATGAAATGTCATTTTTTATAGCAACAAGTTGGGAACAGTTGATGAATTTCAGCAGACTACAACTCACAATTTGGGTGTGTAAAATAAACATGGTCAATATGCGGTGAATATGGATTGATAAAAACATACTTACCACACAACTAATAACATAATAAAATATTATAATATTAAAAACAAAGTTGTATTTAAACTAATTTATTCTAATTTTTAATGAAAAATAATCAAAATAATATTGATTAACGTGACTAATATATAATAAGTAAGTTCATCATATATTTTCGGTTGACAATAAATGTAAGTATAACTATACTAGCAAGGATTTCGTAGATTATGGATGGTTATATTGAGCAGTTAAGTAACTCTACACAATTGAACACTGGTTTAAATCGCTTTCAATAAAACTTAATCCAAATTCTTACAAATATTATATTTGGTACATCAAAACACTTTTTTAACAAAATTTTCAATTACTTCCTAGTAGTAGTAGTAGTAGTAGTAGTAAATTGTTTTGTTTATTTTCATATAAAATAAAATTACAAAACATTATAACTTGACAAATAAAGTCGGCTGTTTAAAAAAGTGGCTAATTAGTTCAATATATATCTAACATAATGTGCATGCTTATTTATGATATGTACTCAAATACCAAACATTTTCGTGATGTACTCAACTACCAAGCATTTTCGATAAAAAAAATGCACCCCCTATATATTTATGCAGTGCATTCCAGCTACCTTTTTTTCTCGTTCTTCCGTCTATCGCTTACTTTAAATTTTAAAATAAGGCATATTAACTTATATAAAAAATTTCAAAACCGACTTAGAAAAGAAACAGCTAAGAAAATTGATTGACTAAACGTACAAATCTTGTAACACAACATAATTTAAAGAGGATTACAAATACTTCTTTTTCACTTTTTTTTATCCATGTACGGAACCCGAATATATACATATATTCATTAAACTTTCATATGTTGAATAAAAACAATCAAATATTAAATATATAATAAAACAATCAAAGAATTTAATATGTATATATATAAAAAACCATTGCAAACTATTTACTAAAAATATTTTACACCCAAACATTACTAATTTAGTAATATTTATGCAATAATACAATAAAATATGCTTTTTATCTCATTTTATTAACCAAAATGGAAAAGTACAAAAACCCAAGAATGTTTATTTTTAGGCAGATAAAAAATAGAGAACTATTTCTTATAACCGCAAAAAATATTCCAACTAAATTGTAACAACTTTATTGGGTAACTAATTTTTTGCTTCTTTATAAACATTTATATTAAAATAAAATAAAAAGTTGAATCACATAAACTCAACACTTCGCAGAATTTCCTATTTCCCAACACATCCGCCGTGACCAGCTGTTTTGTTGTTGCGATTTGGATATATTGCAAAACTCCCCACAATTATTTTTGGCGGGTAATCTAGTAAATTAGATCTAACTTCATGTGTCTGGCTCACACGTATTCACAGATGGGAGAATTGAGAGAGGATTTTGCGGCTGTCATTAAATATTTTTTGAGGGTTGAAAGTGATAGGGGATTGCAGAGTTGACTATCTGGTTAATTCTTCATCTGTGGTATTATTATAACAAAACGTGTTTCCAGCAACTTGCATTTTTTGTCCTCTGATCTGTATATTTGCTCTCGGGTTTTTTGATTGAATAGCTTTTTTTGCTGCTATTAAGCATCTCCTCCTTTCACGTGCCGCGGCCGGATAATCCCTGTGCAGTGATATGCCACTGCCCTTGCGCTTAGTTGCTGCTCTAAGAATGCGTGCCACATCTTCTTTATCCCCAACTTCAACAATAACATTCTCAATATTTGAATTTTTTGAGTGTAAAACTTTAGTTGAAGTGACCAATGCTAAATTTTGTGTTTTAAGTAAATCCAAACATATTTTTTTCGCGTTTTCGGAAGCAGGTATTCCAGTTTGTGGTGGGAGATGTATGATCATTTTTTTTTCATTTGATTTCTTCGACAACCACTCCACTTGACGTTTCATTGCAATGCAGTGAGACTCCATTTTTTTAAGTTGACCTTGTAGAGCCCCACTTGTTTGCTTTAATGTGCTAATTTCCCCCGCCAATCACCTCCAAATCAGCCTTAGTTGGTAAATCCTTTAATTTATCATCCAACAATGAGCCCATGGTGCCCACTATCAGCATTTGCAGGTCGGAGACAGACATGCTACCCACGGATGCGTTTTCCATTTCCTTGTTAACTTTCTTTGGGGGAAAATCGGGAGATATTTCTACTAGGAGTCTCTTGTTGACAGAAGTAGTTCTTTGTGCAGTGTTGCATAGACATAATTTGACCGACTTGGTTTTTTTTATTTTCTCGAGAAGATATGGACTCACCTTTTTAATATCTTAGTGTTATTTACTGCGACACACTTTATTAAGGTAATATGCAGAGTAAGTTTAAATTTTTGAGTTCAAAACTGGAGCTCGAATTAAAATATTACTTGCTAGCTACTCTCTCTCTCCCAAAGAATGGTCCAGATTGAGCGCAGTACACAATTCTCGTTAACAAGTAAAACGCAGATTTGTGGAAAGGATGTATACAGGAGCTATTAAGGAAAATTGAAGAAGCTCATCGGGCGGAGTGTAGGACAAAAGCGCAGCAGAGTGAAACCAGGTGTACCTATCGAATACTCAACATTGATCTTATGGAACAAAACTATTTCCATGATCAAAACAGTATAAAAATTATTTCAACAATTTTTAAGGGCAGAGGAGAACTTCTTTATTTAGATTATATGCCACAAAGATCGGAAAGCAATCCAGAATGCAGCTTATGTAAACTACGTGTCAATGAAGACGTCCAGGAGTTTGTCCTATTCTGAGAAGAGCTCATTTTGGTAAAACTGCACTTACGGAAGACGAAGTTGTTCTATGGTTGAATGGTCAGGATTGGAATGTTCTTTTTAGTTACGTAAGATCTGCTCTGAAATATCGACAACAAATTGTAAATGAAGCATTTTAAATATAATTACTTCTATAACAATAATAAAAATCATTAAAATTGTTAAAAAGAACTCTGTAAAAATTATCTTTTTATCCGGCTGACGGCAATTGCCAATGCACTTTATTGTGAACTATTAAAACTGTATTCAATATTATTAAATAAAATCACAATTATTACTACTACAGCTGAGAGTAAAATTGATTATCTTTGTTATTGTAAGTTATATACCATGTAGGAGTTCAAATCTATTGTATAAAGCGCATATCTACAATTGTTCTTTAATTTTAAATAACTTGGATGATCATTAGCATGTCATCCTACTAGTTGATTTCAGCTTGCCTAATTTAATTTGGTCTTTTGACTATGAAGAGGCCAGACTTTTCCCTTTTAATGTTAACTTAGACTACGAGCCGGAAGTTGGTTATAAGCTTGCCTAGCTAGATCTAAGGCCGATAAATCATTTTTCTAGTGAGTTTAATCCTGTTCTTGATTGGGTTTTTGTAGATTCTGCGCTTAGTATTAGTATTGGCAATTCTATGATTTCACTTTTTCCTAATTCCATTTTTCATGTAGTTTTATCTATGCAATTTGAGTTTTATGAGTATTTTAGACCAGGGACCCGGTGTTAATAATTTTAATTTTAGGTATAATTTTGCTAAAACAAATTTCTTTAATATAGCTAAATATTTAGAAGGTGTTGATTGGATTGCCCTTTTTAATAACGGAAATCTGAATTATGCTTTTAATGAATTTATTAAAACTGTTAAATTGGCAATCGATATGTTTATGCCTAAAGTTAAGATTGTATCGTCAGTTAAAACTATTTAATTTAAATAAAAAAAAAAGATATATACGCTGTTCCGAAAAAGGAACGATCTTGCACTTTTGTTAGTTTATAGAGAAGGCTTCAAAAAGAATTTGATGTTTTCAACAAATTTCTTTAAAAACTTTCTGTTGAATCAAATCTAAAAACCAACAGTAAGTGTTTTTGGAGCTTTATCAATAGCAAAAACCAATATAATGTGATTCCTAGTTATATGCATCATAATAATGTATCGTCTTCCGACCTTTTGTTGCGGAATATTCTCTCGCAGCAAGGGCCATTTTCCATCCCTCTTTTCCCTACCCAATCCCTTCTTTTCTTGGGTGGCACCGCCAAGGTCATAGGGAGGTGGAGGGCAACCAAGGTCCCGTCAACCTTAGGGCCACTTCCCACGAACCTTGCGGGTACCATCCCCACAGGCGCGCATCACACTCGCGGATGGTTAAGAAAGAGCCACCCGGGCGAGGGTTCCGCTCATTACGAACAAAAGAGCCACCCGGACGAGGTAGGGACCAAAGTTCGATGGGGGAGGAGGTGACGATCTCTTTCGCTACTCCGTCGGGGGAGCACCAGAGGAGTGTGGGTGGACCGCCTCGTGAAACTCCGTCAGATTGAAAACGCGCAGTACAAAAATAAACACCAACATGGAAGCAAAATGCCTTTGAAAAGAAGGCTGCCAAATTAATAGCAAACAAAAAAAAACAGTAAACTATCTCCTGTAAGGAACATACACAACACTTAGCTTACCTTTTTTCTCGTTCCGGGGGACTTTGCTAAGTCCATGGTGATTCCAATCGGTGGATGGGTTAGTTGTTTTCCTCCTGCCCATCTTTATTTTAGTTTTAGCTGGCCCGATTCAAGGGAGAATTAGAGTCTAAATAATTAGGTTGGTTTATCTTTCCCTAATAAAACGTTTTCCCGATTTAAGGGGTTTTAGCTGTCCAAAAGGAGTAGAATTATTATATCCCGAATTAAGGGTTGTTTATATTTAATAATTATATCGCGAGAGTATAGTAATTTATTCGTAAACACTTGTTTACGTTTTTCTATTATTTGTTTTCACTATGACAAGAGATCAGAAGAGGAACAAAACGATTGTTCATAAAGATCAATAACTAAGCTAAGGTTTTGTTCCAGGTCGGATGAGGTTCGAACTCGCATCCTTAACCTGGCTTTCCAGCAGCGGCAAACTTAGTGTTTGGGTATAATAGTGAAGTATGAGAGAGAAAAAGGGAAAGGGTAATAGTGAGACATTCGCACACCGGGGCGAATCGCCTGAATGTATGAAAGGTAGTGGGACATGGCGGAAAATCTCCAATACAAGAAGGCGTCTATTGCACGCCATAATTGGAACCCCACTACCGATGTAAAAGATGAATGTGTGAGTGAAATTTTGTCCGAGCTGGAACAAAGAAAAACTTCGGTAGCCACTTCTTCGTTGACCTTCTGATAGGGAAGTTGGTTTTACGTAGTAAGGTTTCGTAATAGCTTTTTTCTTCTTTCGAACTCTGTCAATAAACTAATTTTCTACCGAGAAAAAAACGGTCGTAAAGGTGGAAGAAAAAAGTTAAAAATTTAATAAGGAGTCAGGAAGAAATCATTGAACTCACCACTCGATTAAAATGCCGGGAAAATAGCCACTTTGGTTGTTCTTGTCAGATAAAATTTCTGACAGTTCGTGATTTTTGGCTCGGCGGTACCGACCGCATTATTTTAAAGTTTTTTTTTTTTTAGATTTAATGGAGTTTTCGTGTCGGGAATCTATCTAACACTTTTGACCATTTGTAATATGTTTGCTAAGCACTTCCAATCTGTTAATTCAAGCGGTTCTCTCCCACCTTTAAATGTAATTAATAGCTTAGTGCCAAACAATTTTTCAAATGTTGGTAGCCTAGAGTGCTGCATCTGAAAGTTCAAATTGCTCTTTCTCTACTGAATTTATATAAAAATCCTGACTTTGAGGGCATTCCAGCAATTTAACGTCTAAAGTGTTCTATGCCTTTTCTGTGACTCTTTGTTTAGTGTTAAATTTGTCTCTGCACCTATTTTTTAATCCGGATCAAGGCATGAAATTTCTAATTATCGTCCAATTTGAAATACTTATTTATGAGAAACTCCACTTTTAAAAAGAAACATCTCTCGCTTCAAAACGGGTTTGTGGCTAGTAGATTTACCACTATAAATCTCCCAATATTTTATCACACGGCCTTGAATGTCCTTGAGAAAGGGTTAAAGTGTGACGGAATTTATACGGATTTTGCTAATGCTTTTGACAGTATAAACCACGTCTTACTAATTTTCAAACTTAATATGTTTGGATTTCATTCCAATCTTCTTGAACTTATTCGCTCATATCTTACGGATCATGTACAATATGTTCATACTCACTGCATACCGAACAACCCATTTGAATAAGCGACCATATAGTAAAGTTAGAATAAGCACATTATTGTATAATATATATAATTTAATATACCTTAAAGTAATAGCAAACGTAAGCATAAATATTGTATAAATAAAGCTTATATGTTGAACAATAAAGGCAGATTTAGTTTTGAACACCACAGAACAATATTCTCTTTGAATAGCTATCCCCCCACCTGAGATAAGGTGGCTATTCAAACAACAAGTAATTAACATTACATTTGGTCCTTCGAGAAACAAAGTACAAGCGGCCTAACGATAGGCAGACTGCTAAATATATACTAGAATTAAACAAGTAAATTCGAAGCAGGTGATAGAGCAGTGAGATGGCGCACACAGACGAATTAATGCAACAACAAAGAGAAAGGGCAGAGTGGATCAAGAAGATATCGGAAAAATTCACTAGAGAGCCCAAAGTAAGGAGAACTAAAGATTTTGTGCGGGAACGGTTGAGTGAACTTAGCTTACAATGGGAAGAGTTCAAAAAAAGGAGACGAGGAAATACGCGGACACAGGGACTTTGACGAAAATCACTTATACATAAAGTCAAAATACTACGAGCAAGTTGAGACAACAGTTCTAGCAGTACGGAAGAAACTAGAAGAAAGATTGGACGAAATTCGAAATTCGTGAAGAGGAAAGATTGGATAATGAGACGAGGAAGGCGTATGAGCAGTCGCTTAAGAATCCATAGGCATTACAGTCACTAGACGAATTTCTAACATTTATAGAGAACAAGTTCCATGGTCTTGACAACCTAGAAGGGCGGCGGAACAAAACAAAATAACACAAGGACGAAAGGCGTGTGCGAAAAACACATTGTCTACAAAAATGATCATTCTACAAGTAACCAATGTTGCAAGCTATGCAAAGAGGAACACTGGTTACATGCATGCAGGAGATTTATTCTAATGCCAGTTTTGCAGAGGAAAGACGTGGTACAAACAGAAAAACTTTGCTGCAGAGACAAGGATATAACTTCAAATTGTCAGTCACGCAAAAACTGTCAAAAATGCCAACAACGCCACCACACTCTATTGCACACAAACGAGGAAATTAGTCGGAAGGAGCAGCCATAGAACCATTTCTCATCTGGTATTGGCAACCGCAGAAATAAAAACTAACTGGAAAGAATGCGACCACTATCTGAGGGCATTAATAGATCAGGGGTCACAATCGTCATCCATTATGGAAGACGCAGTACAGAAGCAAATACGGGAATATCGCCTTACAACGGTAACATACGGAACATCTCCGGCACCATATCTGGCTATAAAAACATTAAAGCAACTGGAAGAACAAAGAAACTTTAAGATTGCATCAAATATAGCACAACAAGATTTCTACGTAGATGATATACTATCAGGAGCGGACACATTGGAGGAAGCAAGAAGAGCCCAACATCAGATTATACAGCTAATGCAAACAGGAAGATTCCAACTCTGTAAATGGTCATCTAATAGAACAGCATTACTAAAAGACATAAACCGAGAAGACCTGGAACAAGGACGATTCGAAGTAACAGCATGTGAAGCTATAGAAACCTTGGGAATGTACTGGAGACCTGACGCCGATGTATTTGAATTTAAAATAAACATGAATCCGCTATCCCCAAACCTTACTAAGAGAATTATTATCTCAGAAATGACAAGACATTTCGACCCGCTAGGATGGCTGGCACCTATAATCATTACAGCAAAATTGATTGAACAAGAGCTTTGGTCATCGGGAAAGTCTTGGGACGAGAAGCTACCAGAGGACATATCAAAAAAATGGATGGACTTCAAGGAAAATCTCTACAACATCGAGAGTATTAATCTACCACGCTGGAATCAATACGAGTCTAAATATCGCATTGAGCTACATGGTTTCTGCGATGCATCAGAAAAGGCGTATGCTGCCGCAGTCTACAGTACGGTAATAACTAAAACTGGTAAAGTACTAACAACGCTACTGTGCGTGAAAACCAAGGCAGCACCACTCAAACAAATAACACTTCCCAGACTAGAGCTTAGTGGAGCTGTGCTTCTGGCCAAACTAATAAAAAAGACAAAAGAAGCTCTTCAAATAAAATACCTAGAGACGCATGCTTGGTCCGACTCTACAATAACCCTAGCCTGGTTAAAAGGAGGCCCAACTAAATGCAAAAATTTCGTAGCAGACAGGGTTGCGGAAGTAACAGCAATTCTAGGTGCAGCAAATTGGCACCACGTAAAGGGTAAAGAAAATCCAGCTGATTGTGCGTCCAGAGGAATATGTCCATCCAAACTCAAGGGACACACACTATGGTGGGACGGGCCAAAATGGCTATCAAGACTCGAAATTACCTACTCTGAGGCTGAACAGCATCACACGGACTTAGAAGAACATAAAGTTAAAGTGCAAGCGTTAACAACATTAAACGACGTAGTACCAGATCTCATTGAAAGGATGTTAAGGCAATACAGCATACTGAGGCGACTGGTAAGAGTACTTGCATATTGTAAACGGTTCATTCACAATGCACGAACACTTGAGGAGGATAAACGCTTAGGACCATTAACCTGTGACGAAATATGGTTAGCACCAAAAAATATTATAAAAAAGGTACAATATGCAGAGTTTAGCGAAGAAATAAGGCACCTTAAAAAAGGCAAGGAAATAGAAAAGAAGAACAAACTTCGGAGTTTTAACGCATTCATTGGCGTAGGAGGACGGTTAACAGAAGCAGACATTTCACCGTCACAGAAACATCCATTAATTATTCCGCATTCTGGCCCTCTTACCACTTTGCTGATTGAAGTGTACGGGGGAAACACTTTGACACATGCACACTTACGACAACTTTATTGGATCATCAACGGAGCAAGTGCAGTCAAACAAAGCATACATAGATGTACCATATGTTTTCAAATCAAAGCCAAAACTCGCAATCAACTAATGGAAATCTCCCACAGCCAATAGTAACTAGAAATAGGCCATTTCTGCACACCAGAGTGGATATCGCCGGACTCATAGAAATGATAATGGCAAAAGGTAGAGGCAATAAATCCTATAAAGGATATATAGCAATATTTGTATGCTTAGCGATCAAGGCAGTTCACATAAAAGTAGTGAGTGACCTGACCGCAAACGCATTCATTGCCGCCTTCAAAAGGGTGTGCGCTAGAAGAGGTCACATTGCAAACCTCTATAGTGATAACGGAACAAAATTCGTTGGTGCTAACAAGATTTTGCAGTTGAATGTAAAAGATACTAAGAAGTGGAATGAAGAAATTTATCACACATTAGCGTCTAATCATACAAAATGGCATTTTATTCCGCCAGGGTCTCCCCACTTTGCACAGCCCTGCTGGCACCACCAGAAGAATATAGGCTTGATAGCAAACAAGGAATGCAATAGGTGGCAACTATTGGAGAGAATGCAGCAATACTTTTGGAAAAAAAGCACCAACTATCTCGCAACTCTTCAACAACGGCCCAAGTGGACAGAAAGAAACAAGAACTTGAAGATTGGCAATATAGTTCTCATAAAAGACGAACTGCTTCCCGCAACAAAATGGCCGCTAGGGAAGGTGGTTGATACACACGCTGAAAAAGATGGTTTAATACGGTTAGCAACAATAAAAGCAAATAATAAAACGTACAAAAGACCGTTAACCAAAATCTGTGTACTACCAATTATCGACAACGATGAGCAGACAGCGTTTCAAGAAATGCACAAGGTACAAGTTACTTCCATCGAAACAACCAACAACCAAATAAAAGTGAACCACAGCAACACACAGCTTCAAAATGACAAAACAGTAGAGGAAGATCACAACCTAACGAACTACTATCGACACGTCTTGGAAAGAAGTAGACCACAACCCATGGCCAATAAACAAAAATGTCGACCTACCACCATACCTGTGAGACCACCCATTGAGGAATTAATTAAGCAACAGCAAACAAGGAAACGGGTAAATGAAGCTCCAACACAAGATATCGAAGTAAAATGCGGATGCTCAACTATACCCTTCCTGGTTATCTCAATTGCCCTCGCATCAATCATCTGGCCAATACCGGGGCCTGCCCAAGTTACCAGTACCCCATGCAACCATCACCCAGGGATATACTTCGAAAAAATTTGTGACGTAAATCTTGTAACAAGCGATTGGAAAATTATCGTACACTGCGATATGACCAATAACTGGCGTGAGTTCATAGGATTCAAAGGACTTGTTTTACGAATGAACGATTTCTGCGATGAGAAGGGCATGAGCATACGATGCAATAATATAGTAAATCAATTCTGGCACCAACTTGACATCATGAAAAATAACAATGAACTATTACTGAAACAAGGAGTCGGAAGGGAGCCAGAGGCTAGAATAAAACGATCTCCATTAAACTTGGTGGGAACAATAGGAAATAAATTATTTGGAGTACTAGATGAAGAGTTTGCTTTAAATTATGAGCAACAAATTCATAAAGTCAACCTAAATGAAAAACACTTACTTGATCTGATCAAAACAGAAGCTACAACAAACATAATGCAGAAAAACGCAGAAGCCGTATCACATCAATTTGAAGTTTTCCAGAACCACTTAGATATACTAAAAAATGATGTTCAGGCAGCCAACGACGTATTAACTACAAAACAGGAATTCCTTGCACTATCGACGTACGCGACTCTGTCCATGCTCAACTAGTAGAAAAAGTATTAAAACTCGCTCCTGGACGTTTTTATCGATCTCCACCACGCAAAAATAAATCCACTTATACTTACACCAGAGCAGCTTGGATCACAACTAGCCATAATAAGAAACCACTTACCTCCACAGTTGAAAATTGCAGGAGGTACAACACAAACAAATCTGTTGCAATTTTATAGATTATTAACGCCAAAAGGGAGAATAACGGAACAAAGTCTCATATTTGAAATAAGAATACCTTTAGCAAATACCGAGGAGTACGAAGTTTTTAAAGTTATACCAGTACCAGCAGCTCATGGGAACAAATACATCTTCATCGAACCATCAGCCGACTACCTAACAGTAAACTTACTTCGAAAATCTTACTACACGTTGACATCAGAAAAATTAAACAAATTTATACATAATAACGACAAGTATGTATGTCACCAGAATCACCCCATATTCAATCGACGATCAGATGTAAATTAGATGTGAGCAGATGTGAATTAGACCTATTAACTCAAACAAGTAAGCTATCTTCATTCTGTAAAGTACAAAGCATGGATCCGTCTCCCGTATGGATCCAATTACACAACCCGATATACGTTCTGAACAAGAGATATACATTCAACATAATTTGCGGAAGGAGAGTTATCGAGACTACGCTACAAAGTGACGGAATATTAACGTTAGAGCCAAACTGCTTGATCAAACAAGACACTATGACGATCTCATCGCAAAACAGCATTCCTAGCCTTATCAATACATCATTCATTCTAATGGCAAACATAACTGAAATGTTATCGAATACATTCCAAACCATTCATTATTCCAAAAATGTCTTTGAACACTAACGATGTAGACTTTAAGATAATTAATCAAAGAATAGAGGATCTAAAGAAGAACGAGGTTCTAACAAACGATTCAGGGTCCCATGACGTGCACCATAATATCACATACGGGCTATTTAGTGGTCTATATCTTAGCATAATCGCACTCTGTGCCTGGCGGCGCTATAAGAGAACATCGAACGCTCCAGTAGAAATCACACTCCAACATCATCCAAAACATGCGAAAAGGAAGTTCACCACGCCGATTTCAAAGTTTGGAGTGCTCGGCAGAATGTACAATCAATGTATTTACAGAGCCACTGTTCAAGACATTATTATTGCACATACTCACTGCATACCGAACAACCCATTTAGCTGAATAAGCAAGTATATAGTTAAGTTAGAATAAGCACTTTATTGTATCATATTTATAGTTTAATAATATACCTTAAAGTAATAGCAAACGTAAGTATAAATATTGTATAAATAGCTTATAAGTTGAACAATAAAGGTAGATTTAGTTTTGAACACCACAGAACAATAGTCTCTTTGAATAGCTATCCCCCCACCAGAGGTAAGGTGGCTATTCAAACCACAAGTAATTAACTTTACACATATTGACTTTTTGTTTGTTAGGCTTTGTATTGCGAATATCAGGGTCCTTATACTCTTAAATATCTGTTCTTTGCATTTGTCAGGTTAAATCTAGAATATTGTAGTATTGTATGGAATCCTTGTTATGAGGTACATTCTATTAGTAGATTGCCCTCTGCTTTTATCGTTAATTGGTTTCTATGCTCCTTCAAGAATACTTAGACGTCGTTTACTACTTTATGTTCCTTATCATAGGGTTAATGATGGTTGTAATGAACTTATTTCCAGGTGCCTAAAAGATTGTAACAAGTTCTGCAGTCTACTTGAGTTTGATCTTAGCAGGGACTTGCCTAAAAACAAACTTATTTTGGCGTTAGACCTTGGTGGTAGAACTTAAGTATTAAAATTTTGTAATTAGGTAACTTATCCAGAACAGTAAATGTTCTCATTTGATGATGAAATGAAATAAATAAATAAATATATCCCAAGATATGTTAAGAGTTAACACCACAGTCCAAGGCCACGATCAAAGTTCATGATAGCAAATCATGCGCATTGGCTGTGTCAGAATATTCAAGTCTGAACCTGTTCCCACAGGTTCCAGCTCATGAGGATCTTGTTACAAGCGCGTCAGTGCCACCAGATACGCGTCCATAAGCTTATTTGATGAACATAGCAAGGAAAAAGTCATTCAATCTGCTCCATATACATACAAAAGCACAATGAATTTAGAAGACAAAATTAGATATCTAGAAGCAAATAAAAACATATGTAATGACACAGAACTAACAAATTACCAACAGGTTAATTGCAATAAGAGATAGCAAAGAGTGGTGGAAACTAGCAGAGTAAATTCTAATCTAGCAAAACCTTTTTAATCTTTCTTATATTCATTAAAATTGGCAGATGACGTTCAGTATGCACCTATGTTTATTGAAGATGAAGACTTGGATAAAAATTTATCAATAGAGAAAGGGCACCAAACTTTAAGAAAGTTCAAACTTAATAAGGCTATTGGGGAAGACCGAATACAGGATGAAATTTTTAAAATTGCATCAAGTGATATTTTGGGCGTGGGAAAAAGCTTATAATAAAATTTTGCAAAGAGCTAAAGTGGACGAGACTTTTACAACAATTATAGTGTTTCCTATGTTCAAAAAAGGCAATGTAAATGAAACATGTAACTGTAGTGGAATCTCATTTATGTATTCCATTGCTGATGATAGGACTACTAAATGAAAGTTTATCTCTCTGGATTCAGGAGCATGGAATTGTGACAGAATATCAGGCAAGTTTAAGAAGGAAATACTCCAATGAGGACAATATATACAATTTAAAATTTCACGAAAAGAAAAAGGTGTATGCATTCTTAGTGGGTTTTAGAGCAACGTTCGATAAAGTACCGAGAAAAAATCTGATTTTTAAACTACACAATATTGGAATATCAACAAAAATACTTAATCTTATCAAAACTATTTACAAGATATTCAGTATGGACGGGTGGAGAACTTTCGAAGTACTTCGAAACAGTATCGGGTGTAAAACAAGGATGCCTTTTATCCCCATTACTTTTTGCACTATATTTAAATGATCTACACTAATATTTAGGTGGTGGCTGTGTATAATATAATAATGCTTCTATATGTGTATGACGTCGTTATCTTATCAGATGATGTTAACACATTGCAGGCAATAATAACACGTTTAGAAGAATATTGCAGCCTATAAAGTATGGAAGTCAATTTTGATAATTCAGCAATTAAGAACAGAGGAAGATTATCTTCTACAGAAAAGTGGATATTCTTACTCCAAAAAATGCAATTTCCCAAGCATTTTTAAAATAGAAACAACTCAGCAAAAAAAAGCATTAACGCCACATGGAAAAATGTTCTGGGTAAAACCGTCATGTATCTTAAATCGAAGTGGCAATTATTCCAAGCAGTCTGCAGAGCAGTCCAGCCTTATCCAGCACAAATATGAGGATGTAAACATTTGGAGGACATCGATTAACTATAGCGTTATTTCCTCAAGCGAGTGCTGAAGCTTCCAGCTAACACACCAGAGCTACACTTGTAATATATTTATACAACATTGTTTGAATACGATGATAGGATTTTGTTGGGCTAAAGAAATAAATAATCTTGGATCGGATTTTAACTTACAATTGCTTACTAAAGGAAAAAATCTGTTACAAAAAATTTAGCAAAAAAGATCGCAAAGTTTTCTACATAAAGCATCAATGAGCGAAAATAGAATTTATAGCCAACTTGATTATTCGAAAGGTCAAACGTACTTCACTGATACATACAGCCAGACTAAAATTTCATGGATCTTTAAGGTACGCTGTGACCTGCTCTGGCTTAATGGGAGTAGATTTAGCATTCGAGATGTGCTATGTACTATGAGGGAGGTAGAAACAATCAAACATTTCATTGGTATTTGCCCATATTTGGGGGAATTTAGGTATATTGCAATTTTTATTTATTTTTATTTTTGCAAAACAACACTCACTGAAGAAGATGTCATCCATGTTTTAAATGGAGTAAATGACGAGTCTTGGAACAAGCTCAGTAGTTTTGTTACCGGTGCTCTTGAACTTGAATATAGAAATGAATTAATTAATTTTTTTATATATTGAAAACCAGAAATTAAAACTAATCTCTATGTATTGAGAAGCATTATTATATTATTAGAATTAAAGTATACATAACATAGTATAAAATGGATAGATTATGAACTGAAATAAAGAGTTATACATATATACATACATACATAAAACCTTACTGCAGGGTCGTCTATCCGTGTAACAAACGCAAACACGACGGACCCTAATGTCTCGATATCGAGTAGAGTCAATATTTTATCTGGTAATATCTTTAGCCCAGATAAAGTCAAGTGGGAATTTCGCTCATTTAAACCATTCAAAGCACCAGGTGGTGACAGTCTATTTCCAGTCCTAATACGAAAGGCTATGTACATCATACTACCGGCTGTTGTGGCCTTATTTAGGGCTAGTTAGTTTAAGTTTTCCCCTACTCGAGCGCCGAACTTGGCAAGTTGTAGGGGCTGAGTAAGGTTAATGATTCTTAAGAAGCTTTTCTGTAGATGAGTCCTGAAACCAAAGGACGTTCTTCCCCTCCTTCCAATCTTTTTTTTTTTTATAACTTGCACGTGCAAAAGGGATTGTTAGCACCCTTATAATAGTAACACAGCACGGGCCTTAAGGAAATGAGGAATTAGAAGAAAGGATGAGAAACCGATGCACATTGGTTTTAAATGTTTGTAAATTGTAATTGTCAGGAAAAACAGAGTGAGGCAGAGCATTCCACATTCGTATTGTACGGCAGATGAACGAATCCTTATATTTCACAGTTTGACCGACGCGTTCGCGTGGCGAGTATTATAGTTGAAGTGTTGTAAGGGAGGAATGCAACTGGCTATTTCGTTTGAGCACTTGTGATTGTAGTATCGATAGAACAACGATGGGTAGAAGACATTACGACCATGACTAAGAAGGTCAAGCGAATTCGCAATATCTCGGTCGCCAATAAGTTTTATCGCGCTTTTTTGAATTCTGTTAAGTAGCTACAAATATGTAATTGGTGCACCGGACCAGATATGAGCGTTGTACTCAAGTTTTGGGCGAATAAACGCCTTGTAGATTCTAGCCAGATCAGAAGGGGTAAAATATTTCCTGCATCGCTTTAGGAAGCCTAGACACTTCGCAGCGTTCTTGGTGACGTCGAATATGTGATCATTCCAACGAAGGTTGTCATTAACACAAATACCGAGAATGGAAAGTCTTTCGGATTCAGCGATGCAAGTGCCATTCATGGATCATGGCAGAGTATTGAGGTTTCGCTTTAGTGACTGAAGACAGCATTGTGTCTTGGAAGCATTCAATTCTAAGCTATTTGTTTTACCACACTCAAGAATGCCGTCAAGATTGGAATTTAATGAGCTTAACATACGTTGCCGTTCCAGTTCGACGCCCGAAGATGAGGGGCGATGCCCAGGAAACGAATATGTAAAGCTGCGGGTACTGTCCTCGGCGAAGGAATGAATAGGATTAGAAGTAACAGAGAGTAGATCATTTATAACAATGAGAAAGAGAATCGGAGACAAAACGGAGCCTTGGGGAACACCAGCATTTATTTGATAAGTTGCAGACTTGAAACCGTCCAAAACAACTTGAATTGAATGGTGCGAAAGGTAATTTCTAAACCACTGAATAAAGGTATCATCGATTCCAAATGCACGCATTTCCGACAGAAGAGCTTGGTGCCAAACTCTGTCAAATGCCTTTGAAATATCCAGCGCAACGACCTTACTTTCACCACCACGTTAAATAGATTGGATCCATTTTTCGGTTAGATATGTCATCAAATCAGCAGTGGAGCTGTTGCCGCGAAAACCGTACTGCCGGTCATTAAGAATTTTCCGCGATTCAAGATATTTCATAAGCTGACGAGTTGTCAGCGTTTCCATGACCTTGGAAAGAAGGGACGTAAGTGCAATTGGTCGGTAAAAGAAGAGAGAGAGGAAGATTCGCCTTTTTTTGGGACAGGCTGTCTTCAATCTTCTCGGAAAGTGCCCTGAAGAATAGGACAGATAGAAAAGCTTACGCAGCGGCCAGCGTGAAAGAACACCTCTTCAGAGCGATAGGGGAAATACCATCGGGACCAGCGGATTTATGTACGTTGAGATCTCGAAGAACTCTTGCCACTGTACGAGTGCGAAAATGAATTGGTTTCATAGTCCTATTCTACGCGCTCGAGTACAGGGGGAGATAAAGCACAATCTGGTAGCGTTGAGCTAGCAAGCAGATTGGCTTAATGCACGGAGCTGACAGCTGGAATGTCATTGCAAATGAGTGCCGGGATAGATGTTGAAGCCGAATTCTTAATATTCTTAACAAACGACCAGAAGTTTTTACTACCCGTGGGACTTTGTAGTATTCTTTGCCTCAACTTTTGGTCGTAGGAGAATTTCACACGATTAATGTGGGCATTGCAGTCATTTCAGGCTCGTTAAACTTTATTCGGTTTTCCTCAGTTGGGTTGGCCTTATAAGACCGAAAGCTCACCTCTTTTAACCTGATAGCCTCTTTGCAGCTCAAGTCACACTATGCGTTCACCTTGGGTTTGATACTTTTAATCCTATTAGGAATAAAATGTTTCATACCCAAGTGAATTATGTTTGTTATCATATCGGCAACAGCATCCACATCGTCATCGAGGAAGCATAGAGACCAGTTAAAACTCCTAAAGAAACCATTTAATTCTTCCCATTTGGCTTTCTCGTATTGCTCTTTTAGGAGCTTGTTCTTTAACATTTTGGTTGGAGTACGAGAAATTGGCCGATATGACACAGTGGTCTGACGAACCTAGAGGCAATAATGCATTTATGGTGTACTTATCTGGGTGAGAGGTGAGAAACAAGTCCACTGTGTTAGCGGTTTGACTACTAATGTCCGGAATTCGTGTCGGCTCATTTACAAGCTGGGTTATTTTGTTTACCTCAGCAAAGATCTTAGCGTACCTGCCTTTGGATGTTGTCTGTCCAGAGTGACGAAGCCAATTCGAATTGTGAACATTCAAATCGCCCGCAACAATGATTTCAGTGTGAGGATGAAGGGTTACAATTCGTGTAATGGAATGGGACAACTCATCAAACTCGTTAAAAGTAAGATTACGGTCCAAATTTGGGCTTCTATAAATGAATCAGTAGTGGATTAATTGCCTACGGACGTGGAATTTAAGCCAAATAATATTAAATTCCGGATTGGAACATTGGCCGTATTGTGGTTGAAGTTGGTAGGGTACATCACTACGTATATAAACGGCGAGACCACGATGGGGAAAGAATAATGGCACTAAGTTGTAACCAGGTAAACTAAATTCCGACGAATCAGAATCAACGCTAACGTGAGTTTCACTCAGTGCTAAAACAGCTGGTTTGTTTTGGGAAACATGGGCGTACAGAGAAAAAAGATTCGCTCTTAAGCCACGAATGTTACTTACATTTACTCTGAAGCTGCTAAACATTACAAAAACCAAACACAAAAACGACGTGTGCACGCGTCGGGTGGTAGATCGGAGTAATAATTGTAGCAATTGATGCAGTTAGTACAAATAAACCTTCATCACTCCAAAAAGTCTTCGGCCTCCTTGCTTCTCCGTCTTTTACAACATAGAGAAGATATCGTCCGGATCCAAGAACCATGGATTGTCAACAACCTGGTTTGCGGACTTAAGACTCCGGGATACTACGCACTGTATGTATCAGATAAAGGTAACCCTAGATCCTGCACACTAGTGAAAAGTAGCCTTAATGTATTTTTACTCCCTAATTTCAGCAACAGAGATAGAACCATAGCGAGACTGGAAACGGCCAAAGGCACATACTGGCTGGCTTCGGCCTATGTCGCTCACGATATCGTGGGAGATCCTCCTGGGAACACCCTAGAGTATATCGTAAAGAAAGCTGGAAAACGAAACACTGGACTCATAATTGGGTGCGATGCTAACGCTCATCACTCAGTATGGGACAGTTCCGACATTAACAACAGAGGTAAGTTACTTTTTAATTATATTTTACAAACCAATCTTATTGTTTGCAACAGAGGTGGTGAACGTACCTTCATAACCAGAAGTCGACAAGAGGACTTAGACATAACTCTCTGATTTCATCACTGAATTGATCGACAATTGGAAAGTATCGTCTGTTCACTCTTTTTCAGACCACAGATACATTCAATTCAATCTCAAGGATTACCCTCCACGCCAATTAACCTTCAGAAACTACCGTAAAACTAATTGGCCCATGTACAGAGATTCACTATGGGCTTCAGTGAACTCTATGCCTTTATGTTCCCCTCATGATAATGACGAACTGGATCATAAGGTAAGGGAACTCACTCTGGCTTTAAATAAAGCACTGCCCTCCTCCTGTCCTCTCAATCGACCGAGAGGCAAACGCAAACCGCACCGGTGAACATCTGAAATAGGCCCACTTAGAAACGATTGTAGGAAAATGTTCAATAAGGCCAAGGCCACACGAACAGATTCCGATTGGGATGAATTTAAAGTATCCCTCAAATCCTATAAAAAATAATTGAGTAAAGCCAAAAGAGTATAATGGCGACTCGTCTGTAACAAAATAGAAGATACCTCAGTGCTCTAGGCTAAAGAAAATCCTCTCTACAAATCCAACCATGCGCAGCTGTCTCAAAAAATCAGATGGCCCTTGGACTACGTCCAGCGAGGAATCGCTACCAGACGGCATTATACCAGCCGAATAACAAAAAACATCGGATATTATTCCACCTGTGTTGGAGGTAATTCTGAAAAGTTGTATAGAACTGGTTCACAATCCGCTGATATGGAGAGAAGTAAAAGTGGTTTATATACCAAAAGCTGGTAAATATTCCCATGTTACTCCAAAAGATCTTAGACCCGTTAGTCTATCATCATTTCTCCTAAAAACTTTATAAAGATTAATAGATGGATATATTTATATACGTACCAACATTGACAAAAGGCTGCTTTCTACGGCCCAACATGCTTATTGCCGAGGCAGATCTGTAGAAACAGCCCTACACACGTTAGTACTTTCGATTGAACATTCCCTTCACCATAAGGAGTACACAATTGTAGCATTCCTCGATATAGAAGGCGCTTTTAACAACATCGACACATCTGTGATCTCAGCTGCACTGTCGGATCTAAAAGTAGACGGTACACTTAGCGAGTTCATTAATCTACTACTAATCAGTAGAGCTTAGATTAGCTCAAAACTGTGTGTGACCTCTGCCAAAAGATCTGTCAGCAGAGGAACTCCGCAGAGAGGAGTCCTTTCCCCACTTCTTTGGAATCTAGTGGTGAACAAATTGCTTGTTAGTTAGAATCAATAAATTTTTATACGTACGGCTCTAATACAAATGATGGGGTGGGTGGAGGTGTCTTCTCAGATAGACTAATCTTAGTCTCTCCTTCCGTCTTCCTGATCATTGTAGTGTCTTCCAAGCGGATAAAGGAGGTCTTGTCCTGGCTCAAGAAGAATGTAGTATCCGTAAAGGATATCCGAATCTTTTCGGACAGCATGGCGGCCATCATGTGACTCCCTCTCTATTAACTCTTTAGTAGCCCTAGATTGCCGATCATTTCTAAAGGAGATGGCTGAGCAGCTCAACATTCACCACCTGTGCTGGGTGCCGGGGCACCTTCTTTGCGCACGAAATTTCCATCTAGAAGCCTTCTTCTACCATGATCTTAACAATTTAAGTTCGACCGACCCAAAACGTCTCTCATGCTTTATAAAAAGCTCAAATTGGTTCAACGAGTAGGCAGGATCCACGTGGTATCACAATGAACCTTACTTAGGTCTAAGTCAGTCTCCTTTCCGACTGCCACTTCAACCTAACCTAACCTAGGGCTAGTTATAATTGGGGGCACATTTATTTCTCATGGATACAAGTGAATGTGATTTTCATCCCGAAAAATGCCAATATGCCTATTGAACTACCTAAATCAGACAGATAGGTCTCAGTCTGACATTTTTTGTTTTTAAAATTATGGAAAGACTTATAGGATGTTCATCTGAAGTCAGTTACAAATACCTAGGTTAGGTTAGGTTAGGTTGAAGTGGCAGTCGGATAGAAGTCCGACTCACTTAGACCAATATAAGGTCCATTGTGATACCACGCGGATCTGAAGTTCACCAATGTGCGACCGATTAAGGGTAATCAAGCTCCTTGAGCGTCTTAGATCCAGCCTAGGCCAAATCTGCTTCGTTGTCAGACAAGTAGTACCATTTGTCCATCTGTGGTTAGTTTTTTCTAATGCATCCAGTTTAAACAAGAGCTTGCACTTGGAAACTGGTATGCCTAAGGAGCCCTTTTCAGGCAAGATTGAGAGGGTAGTTCCAAGTTTGGCGAGTTCGTCGGCCTTGCATTTACCCGGAATGTCCCTATGCCCCGGCACCCAGCAAAGGTGAATGTTGAACTGCTCAGCCATCTCCTTTAGAGATGATCGGCAATCTAGGGCTACTAAAGAGGTAATAGAGACAGAGTCCAGACACTTGATGGCGGCCTGATTCGTCAGAAAAGATTCGAATATCGTTTACGGATACCACATTCTTTCTTAGCCAGGACAAGACTTCCTTTATCGCCATAACTTCCGCCTGGAAAACACTACAATGATTAGGAAGACGGAAGGAGAGACTGAGATTGAGCCTGTCTGAGAAGACACCTCCACCCACTCCATCATTTGTTTTTGAACCGTCCGTGTAAAAATGGATTGATTCTTCTTCCGGCAAGGCATCCTCCCAAAGGATCTAGGGGGGATGGATATCTGGAAGTTTTTGTCGAACAGCAGTTGGGGTGTGGTGTAGTCTATATTCCTAGAAGGGATTCTGAGTATGTTCAGAATTGCAGAGTGGCCGCTTTCACTATCGGCCCATTGAGAAGTTGCTTTGAGGCGAGTGGCCGTGGTAGCAGCCGTCTGCTAAAGATGTCAAGGGGTATCAAATGGAACAGAATGTCGAGTGCAGCTGAGGGAGTGGTGCGAAGCGCTCCGCCTATGCATAAACATGCTGATCTCTGGACTCTGCCTAGTTTATCGCGATTTATCGCTTTCTCTAAGGCAGTCCACCAGACAATTGTTCCATACGTTAGTATCGGTCTTACAACCGAGATATATAGCCAGTGAGTAATTCGGGGTTGTATTCCCCACTTGTTACCAATAGCTTTTTGCAAGAAAAGAGTGCCACCGTAGCTTTCCGGACTCTTTCTTGTATATTAGATTTCCAGTTGAGCTTCCTATCCAGGACGAGACCTAGGTATTTGGCCTCGTCAGAGAAGACTAAGCTGGTACCCCTGATTGAAGGGGGTCGACTCGTGGGATTTTGTATTTCCTAGTAAAGAGGACAAGTTCGGTTTTGTGGGGATTGACGCCTAGACTACAACTGTCAGCCCATCTTATTAGCTTGTTAAGAGCATTTTGTAGGAGTTCTTTTAAGGTGTTAAGGTGCTTCCCCGATACGGCAATAGCAACGTCATCTGCATAGGCAATCACTTTACAGCCCTCTCCTTCCAGGATAACAAGCAGTTTGTTCACCACAAGATTCCAAAGAAGTGGGGATAGGACTCCTCCTTGCGGGATTCCCCTGCTGACAGATCTTCTGGCGGAGGTCATACCCAGCTTTGAGTTAATAATCCTACTGGTTAGTAGTTGATTAATGAACTCGCCAAGTGTGCTATCCACTTTTAGATCCGACAGTGCAGTTGAGATCGCGGATGTATTGACGTTGTTAAAGGCGCCTTCTGTATCGAGGAAGGTTACCATTGTATACTCCTTATGGTGAAGGGAATATTCAAATGAACGTACTAACGTGTGTAGGGCTGTTTCTACAGATCTGCCTTTGCAATAGGCATGTTGGGAGGTAGACAGCAGCCTTTTGTCAATGTTGGTACGAATATGGATATCTATCAATCTTTCTAGAGTTTTTAGGAGAAATGATGATAGATTGATGGGTCTGAGATCTTTCGGAGTGACATGGGAATATTTGCCAGCTTTGGATATGAAAACCACTTTCACTTCTCTCCATAACAGGGGAATGTGGACCAGTTCAATACAACTTTTCAGAATTATCTCCAACACCGGTAGAATAATATCTGATGTTTTTTTGTAATTCGGCTGGTATAAAGCCGTCTGGTCCCGCCGATTTATATGGTTTGAAGCTGTGTAGCGCCCAAAGTAGCCTATCCCTGGTAATTAGATCGTGAATGTTGGTTATGTGAGTCCTTACCCTGTTTGGGTTCGTACTACTTATAACATGGGAGCTACCTGGGAAGTGGGTATCTAATAGCAGATTAAGCGATTCCTCGCTAGACGTAGTCCAAGAGCCATCCGATTTTTTGAGACAGCTGGGCATCGTTGGATTTGTAGAGAGGATTTTCCTTAGCCTAGAACTTTCGGAGGTATCCTCTATTTTGCTACAGAAGAGTCGCCACGATATTCTTTTGGCTTTCCTCAATACTTTTTTATAGGATTTGAGGGATGCTTTGTAGGCATCCCAGTCAGAATCTGTTCGTGTGGCCTTGGCTTTATTGAACAGTTTCCTGCAGACATTCCTAAGTGGGCTCAATTCCGATGTCCACCAATGCGGCTTACGCTTGCCTCTTGGTCTAGTGAGAGGACACGAGGAGGACAATGCTTTATTTAGAGTCATAGTGAGTTCCCTGACTTTATGATCAAGCTCGTTGGTGTCATGAGGGGAACATAACAGCATAGAGCTCACTGAATGCCATAGTGAATCTCTGTACAGGAGCCAATTTTTCTTGCGGTAGTTCCGGAAGGTTGATGGCGGTGAGGGTCATCATTTAGACTGAATTGAATGTACCTGTGGTCCGAAAACGAGTGATCAGACGAGACTTTCCAATTACCAATCAATTCAATGATGAAATCAGAGACGAGAGTTATGTCTAAGACCTCTGGTCGACTTCTGGTTATAAAAGTAGGTTCACTACCTCTGTTGCAAACAATGAGATTTGTGTGTAAAATATAATCAAAAAGTGACTCACCTCTGTAGTTTGTATCGGAACTGCCCCATACTGAGTGATGAGCGTTGGCATCACACCCAATTATGAGTCCAGTGTTGCGTTTTCCAGCTTCTTTTACAAGATCCTCCAGGGTCTTACCTGGGAGATCTCCCACAATATCATGGGCGAGATAGGCCGGAGTCAGCCAGTACGTGCCTTTGGCCGTCTCTAGCCTCGCTGTGGTTATGTCTCGTCCGCTGAAATTAGGGAGTAAAAATACATTAAGACTACTTTTCACTAATATACAGGATCTAGGGTTACCTTTGTCTGATACATAAAGTGCGTAGTATCCCGGAGTCCTGAGTCCGCAAACCAGGTCGTTGACAATCCATGGTTCTTGGATCAGGACGATATCTTCTCTATCTTGAGAAAGACGGAGAAGCAAGGAGGCCGAAGCCTTTTTGGAGTGTTGGAGGTTTATCTGTACTAACTGCAGCATCAATTGCTACAATTAGGCAGAACTTCTTCCACCACGGTCTTATCTAGGCCCTCTGATTCCGAAGATGAACCAAGAAGTTCATCCTCACTAAGAAGAACCTTGTTTAGGCAGTCCTCCGTCTCCATGTCCGACAACGTGTCAGTAATAGAGGCAGTGGGCCTGGTTGGGGTCACCTGGTCTGCGGAGACATCGTCTTCCATGTAAGGAAAGGATACCGATGTACCCGGGTCAGGGGCTGCGGAATCGGAGTCTAAGGGGTGAGGAGGCAGTTTGCCAGTCTCTAACTTATCATTTTTATAGACGCGCAAAGTGATTTTCTCCCAACCAAAACTTATCATGCCGTTGGTCTGCGCCATTAGGAGCAAGGGATTCCTGGTTGATTACTATAATAGCAGATCTATAGGCACCCCTTTGCTCTTCCAGCTTAGCGACCTTCCAGTCATGGGTGGGTAATGAGGGATTGCAGCGCTGGATGACTTCCAGGACTTCATCCGCGGATCGAACCACCGATGGGGATCCAGGTGCGAGTCCTAGGTCTGCTAGGGATGTTCTCCTTTGCTACGACTTCGAGCTTAGCACCCGGCCAAACCTCTCGCGAACTTCCACTACGAGACGTACTAGGGGTGTTAGTGCCAGCAGTGGAAGGGCCATGAAGTGCCACAATCCTACCACTGCTAGGGAGGATACCTTCCTTTTGCTCAGGAGGATAGCTGCTGTTACCAATACGGGGTGGACCACGAGCAGCCACAGTCGTACCACCGCTCGGCGTAGCAGGAGCTGTACCGGTAGACAGTTTAATCACCGTACAACCGCCCGGTTTGGAAGGGATAGCGGTCTTGAAAATTGGTTTAAGTTTTTTTTTGATTTTTATTTTGGTTGTTGTTGTTCATATTACGACCCACGAGTGGCGGAGAAAGGAGGTCGATCTGTACAGAGATCCGCAATATACAGACAAGGCTAGCAAAATCCGGAGGGCGCCAGGTAGGTTGACGCTCGGCACGGGTCGTATGACACCATCGTCCGGCCCAGGGAAGAGGATGAAAACTGGAAGGAAAGGAAAGGAGAGGAAGAGGAAGAAAAAAAGGGGGGAAAAACACAGGGAAGAACGTCCATTGGTTTCAGGACTCATCTAGAGAAAAACTTCTCGAGAATCATTGACCCTACTCAGCCCCTACAACTCGGCAAGTTCGACGCTCGGAGTAGGGGAACTACAAATACCTAATCCCTTCACTTAATTTTTTCAATTTTAAATCCATTTTTTATTTTTCTTTCAATAAAGCTTACAAACTAGACAAAAATGATTAAATCTAACTTAAAATTAACAGGATACTTATTCTAGAATACTGGTCCTTATGCGGAAGCTCTAAACTTAACTATATCACTTAATACTATTACCTTTCGGCCTTAATTAATAATACAATTTTTATTATTTAAATATCTTTTTTTTTACAAGACAATTTATTTTAAAAACTTGACTCCTTTATTAGTTTATTTTTATTTAAAACTAAAAAACTAAAACTACTTACGACTATACATTAAAAACTTAAAATCTAACTAACGCTACTTAAAATTACCAAACTAATACTAAGTATAATCGGGGGTGATGTGCCCCCAACTCCATTAGCAGCATCCAGCAGCCGCCAACATAGCGCACTTGCGCCGCCGAGAGTCTACTGACACCGAAATGCGTCAGTCGACTCTCAGAAACACCACACCTTGCAGCCGACCTGCAGAGCACCAACTAATCAAAGCCCCTTCACTCAAATAGACTTGAAGTGCGCACGGAAAGGGAAGTCCACTGTAGGTGCAATTCACTATCTTCTAAGAAGTTAGAAAAAACACTTATATCAAAGGAAATTGCCTTATGTGGCTTCTTAGACGTTGAGGGTGCTTTCGATAAGTCGCTATTGCCAAGGCAATTAGTGGTAAAGGTATTGAAGATTCTACGAATCATTGGAATAGGGCCTTGCTAGAAAGTCGAATCATTTCCTCCCCCTCAGGTGGTGTGTCAGTGTCTGTGACTACAGTTAGGACTTCATTGAAGTCAAATATCTTGGGATCTCAGTCCCAGAATGATATACGGGCTGTATACAATGATGCTCAGACAGACTTGAACGAACAACGGCAAATAATCTACAGAACCTGCAGCGTATTGCTTGTCTTGGCATAACACGTGCGATGCGCACCTGCCCAATAACAGCACTTGGGTCCTTTGTTGGGCTCTCACCCATGCAGGTCTTTATTAAAAAGACAGCTGCAAGAAGCGCTATCAAGATGAATATAAGTTTAATCCGGTTTTAACCCCTTAATATTCGTCGTAGGCCCATAAAAGTACATATATTTATGATCAGCACCAAAACCTAAGACTATTTAGCAATGTTCGTCAGCCCGTCCGTACGCAATTTTCAGGCCTTCAAATTCAAAATTGTACCACATATTCCCTAGAGTTCCGAAATGGTTTCGTGTAAACAAAATGTTGATGCGCACACTTCCACGCCCACAATTCAGAAAAAAACATTTTAAAGCTAAAGTTAGAGAAATAGAGTGTAACAACTTTCACAAGATATGTAGGCACTGCCCTCCTTAATAAGTTTATCACATAAAGCTTTGTAGCGAATATCAAATCAATCACACTTTAGCGCACCCTTGCAACGTATATGTTTCAAATGGAGACATCATGAAGCACAACCTTCATGAATTATTGTTTTATTCCTATAATATTGTTGTTGAGTGTCATCTGTGTATCGGTATTGATGTTTTCTCCAAGCCTTCTTTTGTCGCTGCATATTGGTGATTTACTGTTTCAGATAACCTTGAATATTATCGAATAATAAAGAGAGAGGGTGATGTCAACCTCGAACATATTTCGACACCACAGAATTCATCGAAATACTTCGAGAAGCTTCGAAGTTCAGTCGACAGGAACTTGGACATGCTTGCATAAAGCACAAACTAGCTCGCCAGAATGGGGGGGGGACTTGTCCCTATCGCTGTACCACCGTACATGTTTACATGTCCTGGATTTTTAATTTGCTTGCTTGTACTGAAGTCAGCTATTATCCCTATATCTCAACCAAACAGGAAATAACCTGACACAAAAAGGGGAAGACCTAAGGTGGTATCTGGTTTCCCTGAGTGTGGCCCTCTCTCCGTCAACTACTTATGAAAAGATAGTGTGACACCTTGGCCATTGCTCCATTCTTATATAATATACAATGGCCCCCTTTGTAAAAGTGAGCTTAAAAGTAGCTCACTTAGAGTAAATTAACACTCATCAATTCGATCGCTTTCCCAATATCGCACCAAAAATCATGCTTTCATGTTAAGTGTAATTAAACATGATGATAAAAAAATGTCTTTTCATTGTTATAATCCATTAAAAATTTAACATCAATTTTGTATTCATAATATTATCCTTAAAGCTCTAGAATATGTTTTATGATTAATTAGTTGCTAATTCAAATCTCGCATGTCAGTTAAATTTTTAAGAATAATACAAAATCCTAGCGCATATGGTTCTTTTTTTTTGTATTTCAATTTTAAGTCTCAATATCGGATGCTGGTAAAACAGAAATATATTGCATCCTGAATTTACTTTAATGGGTTTCGAGAGAAACTAAATAAATCTTATATGGTACTCCTATAAGTATACTGTTACTTGTTTATCTTTAACTAAGGTGTTATACACAATCTTCACAATTGTTCATCAAAAAGAAAAATTAAATTGTAGACTTTTAGGCGCGAGTTAAAATTGTATTTATTTAATGACTATAGTTCTAATTGGACGGAGAATCGTTCAATAAAGTTATATGGCGTGCAAAAAAATATAATCGCGATAAGAAAAATTTTTATTTTAAAATGACTTACAGCTTGTACTTTTCTTTTTGCCGCTTCTTTGTTTCCGCACCGCAGGGTTCCATGATGTTGTACACAGCATTGGCCGAGGTGTGGATGTAACTAAATAATCTAAACGTGGAAGAAATGGAAGATATATAGCCAAAGTTTACACCCTAGTGAACGATCTTTACATGTCCTGTGCAGAACCAGCTACAGAAGATGTATCTAATGATTTTCTTCTTTTTTTTTTGATTTTTAATTCTTTATTCTTTGGGACATTAACTGTCTCAAGATTGAACAACAAATGATCTTATGATTTGATATCCATATAGGTTTAAATATACTAAATAAACTTATATATTTTCGTATGCATACATACGTTGTATATTTTCCTGTTATACCTGGACTGACATACTACGATTTTATAGTTGATACTGTCGCTGGCTGAGCTGAAACTGCTTATGATGATGTTGCTGCCGCTGGTAGGTAAAGGTGGTGCGATGGCTGTTACACGTGGTGATGTTGCTGGTATGCCGTATCTCTTGGTCTTCCTTGAAGATCCTGACGCTGATGAAGACGATGCCGTATCTTTAGATACGGATGTTTTTGTCTGATCGAGACGACGTGGTCATCGGTCGTGGTAAAGGTGGTGGTGTAAAAATAATTTCACACTATTTGCTTGCCTTGCTGCTGATACTCGTGGTAAAATGGTGGTGCACTTTTATGTTTATACTACCGCTGGTCTTGGTGCCGCTGGTCGTGGTAAGATGGTGGAGCACAATATCGTTGATATTGTTTGCTGGTTGTTCTCTGTTTTAATATAACATCACACACACGCACATATGTAACACAATTTCATATCTAAATCATTTGAGGCATTAAAAATCAATCTCACTGCAACGAAGGAAAGCATATCGCTTATTAAGACCTTAATAGATACGAAGGCAGGAATTTTAGAGCTGACTGATTTGGAGTATCGGTTGGGGATATTAGAGAGAGACTATTGGAAATAGACTAAGGGACTTAGTTAGAATCTGCATTCTTGGATTGACTTAAGTCGTTAGGCAGTTATGAGGACATTTGCCACTCAATTGTAATTCATCTAGTCATGTCCATAGTATTTGCATAAAACTTTTTTTTTTATATAATGGGATTTTGGATACCCTTATAATGAAGTTACACAGTGCGGGCATTAGGGAAGTGAAGGATTAGAAAAAAAGGAAATACCGATGCACGTTGGTTTTAAATGTCTGTAAACTATAATTTGTAGGAAAAACAGAGCAGGGTAGAGCATTCCACATTCGTATTGTACGGTTAAGAAACGAATCCTTGTATTTCACTGTACGTCCGAATACAGGCTTGGGGGTAAACTGATGTGCATTCCTAGCAATGGCGAATATTGCGGTTGAATTGCTGTAGGGGTTTAATGCAACTGACTATTTTATTTGAGCACTTGTGGTGGAAGTACCGATAAACCAATGACAGCAGGAGACATCACGACGATGACTAAGAGAGTCAAAAAGGATTGTCCCTTTTTATAATTGTCTTAACAAAGCTCACGGAGTAAGCCGTTGTTCTGCAGTCAAGTGATGCGTTTTCTCCGAGCCTTCTGCATAGGTATGAAAATTCCAAAATTCTAAGAAACAATCTTAACAGACTGGCAGATTTTCAGTAAATTTCCATTCAAGGATAGCCCATCAAAGTTAGGTAGGTCTATGGAAATAGCATGGGTTTTTCGGGCAATTTAATTTCTTTGGTTTTTGCTTTTAATGTTTTATTTCTTCACTGATCTCGATTACTGGTGAGGAACCGACTTTCCTTTTTTTGTTTTGTCGCCTCTTCGTATTTGGATCTATTTATCGCACTAGCTCTTCTTCGTCGGTAAAGTACTCGTGACGAACTAGACCGATTGTTTTGACTTTAGCCTCTTTCTATACCCTATCCTAAGGGTATATCAATTTTGACACATAGTTTGTAACACCCCTTACTATTTATCGTAGACTCCTAAAACTAAAAGTATGTATATTTGTGATCAGGACCAAAACCTAAGACTATTTAGCAGTGTCCGTCCGTCCGTGCGCAATTTTTAGGCCATTAAAATTAAGCTAGAAAGCTTAAATTTGGATCACATATTCCCTAGGGCTCTCTAATTAAAAGTATTTTGTTTAATGCGCCTACTGGCACGGATTTAAAGCTGAAGTTAGAGAGATAGATTGTTACAACCTTTACAAGATATGTAGGCACTAACCTCCTTTATAAGTTTGTCATAAAAAGTTTTTAGCCACGCTTTTTTTTTTGATTCGGGTTTTTCGATTTTACTAAGCTTAATACGGCGTTCATTACTTTCCTTCTCGAAGGTTTTGCATTTCTTTGAGTCTCGGGATACGCGTGTCCAAATTCAAGGGTCTGATTTTCTCACAGATCCCGCTGGCGGTGATCTAGTAACCCTTTTACTATTTCTAAAAGGGTCAATTAAATGCAATAAATGGCTCTCCTCAGAATCCGTAGAGTCTGCCTCCTAAGAATGTGGATTTTCCAGTAAAACTGTGTTGCCACCTGAGATATTAAATCTTTTTGTTTTGGCTATTTGATATTTTGTAAACACGTGCAGGGTGGATTTAAGAATATTCATAACCCTACCCCTACTGTGTACAAATATTTGATCCATATCGATTAAGTGCTTCAAAAATAGTTCGGGTCCAAACATAAGTCTGGTTTCGATTTTCGATTAGAGCAGTATACAATGAAAATGGGAGCCAAATTCTAAAATAATACCCACATGGAAAATTTAAATATACTCAAATCTAGGGCAACGAAATTGTGCTTTAATAGTATAAATTTAATTCCTATCGGTTAAGTGGCTTAAAAAGACATACGTTTTATTTTTTTGGAATTTCCGTTGTTGGCCACAAATGCTGATGTATACGTTAAAACCCGTGTCATTTCTAAACCACTAAAACGTTATGAATAATATTTGAATAATATTAAGTTACCATTTTATTGCCTTACGTGATAAAAAGTATAAAAATATAAATACTATTGGTGAAATTTTTAATAGTTACAATAAAAACTTGGCGTTTTTTTTTCTTTTGGGGTCTGAGTTAAGAGAAGTGGTCGGCTGCCAAACTCCCTAGATAGAATATCACATATGGTAGATTTTTTCCTGAGGCTTCTCCGCAAACCCTATTACTTCACCGAATTTCAGGGTTCTACGATGATTAAAAGTGCTATTTTTTTTTGATGATCGATCAGTAAGTCTGTGGTCAGTGAGTCAGTGATTAACTATTTTTGCTTTAAGGCCCCCAACTTATAAGCCAGGAACTTCAAATGTTGAACATTTGAAATTTGGTTTGAAGCCTGCTGCTGGGCAACTCTAGCTTTGTTGTAAGCGAAGTTGGAGGGGGGGGGGGGGTCAAAATGGCCAAAGTCGATTTATGCATATAAGCGTGTAGTGCCAAAGTTGCTAAAGAACTTACCTCTTCGACACTATCGTGTCCCTTAATAACTAAAAATCCAAAATCACAGCAGTAGATGGAGCAAACTTATAATCACTTATAGCGTTTTGCAAGAGTGAACTAAAAAACCAATTTATTTATGTCTTTATTTCTAATCCAATTAAAAGCAACAATAATTAATTTTTATAAGAGTATTTCTTAATATATATCTTTATCTTCAACCGGTGACCACTTTATGAGAAGTATCTCGAATCTTCTTATCTGCTGAGCTTGGCTTCGCTTTTTGACAACCGCTGTTGTAGTGCATTTAGAATGTGTTGTGGAAGTTTATTTATTTGTGTACTTGATAGTACATATTGTGTGGAATCCATCGGGTAGTACTCCAATTTGACTCCAACATATGTTTTATATTTTGACGTTTGTTGTTTTATTTAATGTTAATTGTTGTTTTGTTTAATATTGTGTAAAAGTATTTATTTATTATTTGTTTATTTGTTTGTTTGTTTGTTTGCAGAATTAACGTAACAGTACTCCCCCGTGAGCATCGAAGTTATGGCTGAGTTGCGAAAGATATGCGTTTTGGTTTAAGTCCAGTATACGTCCTTAACGATGGTGTGAATTGTGCTGGCCTATGAAGAATATCAGATTTCTTCGATATAGTTGGATTATTCATCGCCGGTAGCGCTATGGAAGATGGAATGCATGCATCTGGGATTAATGACTGGACTGGAGGCAGCGATTCAGTTACTTTTTCCATTCTCTCGAAGAATGCTGGCTTTAATCTCTCAGTGGTCATCGTTGTTGGTACTCCCTTCACATCAATTTTGAAAAAAAAATCTGATATTCGTTCCAGGATTTTGTATGGTCCATCATTAGGCCTCTCACATGGTTTTTGCACAGCCTCAACCCTTACAAAGCCATGCGTGCATGTGAATAAAGTTTCGCGTGCAAATGCTTTTCGTTTTGTGTGGTGTGCAGAAGGTATAGCGCGAATTTGACGCATCTGGTCTCGAAATTTTTCGATGAAAATTTGAGGCTCGGGTGAAACTTCTTCGTCTAAGAAGAATTCTCCAGGTAATCTTAACGTGGTACCATATACAAGTTCAGCTGCTGTTGTTTCTATGTCTTCCTTACAACTAGTTCATAAACCTAGAAGTATAGTTGGTAGAAGACTTACCCAGTCTGAAGAATCTTGACATATGACCGCGGCCTTGAATGATCTGTGCCACCGTTCTATCATTCCGTTGGAAGCTGGGTGATAAGCTGTCGTTCTTGTTCTTGTACTTCCAATGAGTTTAGCCAGTGCATTAAATAGGACTGACTCAAACTGTGATCCTCTGTCAGATGTTATTGTCGCTGGCACGCCAAATCGAGATACCCAATTACTGAAGAAAGATTTGATGACTGTATCGGCGGTGATATCCTTTAATCGCGTAGCTTCTGGCCACCGCGTGAATCGATCATTGTGAGAAGACATCGGTAGCCATTTATCAAAGGTGTTCTTAGTATGAAGACTGATTTTACTTTGTTGACAAGGGAGACAAGATCGTGCCCAGCTCAGGATGTCCTTGTTCATGCTTGGCCACACGAAGTTTCTGCTTACTAATTTCTTCGTTGAACGTCCACTGGGATGTGCTAAGTTATGTGTCATATCGAACACTCGTCTTCGAAGAACTAGGGGAACATACGGACGTATATTGATACCCGCAATGTCGTAGTAGATGAGAGTGTCTGCTTCATTGACACGTACAGCACGAAGTTGAAGGGAAGATCCCCGTGAAGACACTTTAAGCTGTTGAAGTTCGACGTCATCTTTTTGCATGTCTGCTAGCTCCTGTCACTAGCATGATTCGTTTTCTTCTGGAAAGCATGTGTAAGTGGTTTATGGTCAGTGACGATGATCAGCTCCCTTCCTTCAATGATGTGTTTAAAGTGTCTGATTGCTCTGAAAATAGCCAGTAGCTTGCAAACGTAGACCGTGTATATAGCTTCCGTTTCGCTTTGTTGTTTTTTAGAAGAATCCCAATGGCTAGTTCATCACCATTACGCTGATCCAGAACGTCTCCGATTGCAGTGTCGGAGGCGTCACATCGTATTACCAAAGGAAGATCGGCACGAGGGTGAGCTAGTTGGACAGCGTTCTTCAACTTCTGTTAACATTCCAAGAATGCTCGATAAGCTGCAGGTGTCCATTTTATAGGTCGTTTGTCTCTCTTCTTGGCTCCGAATGTCAGTTGAATAAGAGGTGCTTGTGTCTTAGCGGCGCCGTCTTAGTTAATCCATTGTGTCTGGCTTGGGATAGTTGACTATCGCTTCAGTTCTATCTTCCGGAGGCTTGATTCCATTCTTACTAACCATGAATCCCAGGTATCCGACTTCTGCCTGTCCGAAATGGCACGTTGATAGTTAGACCGAACTTTTGAAGTTTTTCCAGAACGCGACGTAGATGATATTGGTGATCAGTTTCGTTTTTCTTCTTTAGCCAATTTGAGTTTATCAGCAGCTAGGCGTCGTGCTCGTTCCGCGTCTGGATGACCACGGGTGACAATGTGATGTTGAACTAAGTGCTCGGCAACATTAGGATTGGTTTCCAAAGTGACATCGATAAAATCTTTCAGTATGTCTGCAAATGGCTTGGTTAAATCGATGGAACGAACAGAGGGTTAAGTAGAGTTGTCGATATTTCCTTTTGCGCTCAATTTTGTGGTATTGTCGAAAAGCTCTTTGCGATTAAGTCGAAAGTCGAATTGACAGGTCATAATTGTGAATAAAGTCCGCTCCAATGTTGGCTTGTGTTACATCGGCGATAGTAAAAAGCCAGCAAAAATCTCGACGGAGACCTAAGTCTAATGTCATGTTCTTTGTTCCAAATGTTGAAATGGTGGCTTCATTCGTTACGTAGAGTTTAGAATCGGCGGGTGTTTTGCTATTAGCGAATTTCTTCGGCAAGACTGAGACGTCTGCACCGGTGTCTATCAGGAATGAAATATTTGTTTTTCTGTCGAATACTTGGAGGCGGAATCGTAAGTTGTTGTTGCCGATCGCGCTCGCCAACGCACGCATCGGCAATTCTAGTTTTCCGTCTGAGGACTTTGCCAGCTTGAGCACCATGTGCGACAGTTAAGTGCATCGTTACCAAACTTTTTGTGGAAATGACATAACTTGCTGTCCTCGCTGACGTTGTCGTTCCTTGGTCTGCTGTAGGATCGGTTTCGCGGCTGGGATCTTCCTGTTGTTAAGATATTCTTCTTTAGGTCCTTGATTTCATTCCTAAGGAGTTCGATGCTTTTCGACAGCTCAGCCATACTAATGATGTCACGATTAGCGATAGCTCGTTCGGTCGCAGATGGTGTTGTAGCATTTATCGAGCACAGATGGGAATTGACATGTCGTGAATTTTGTCACCAACGTCAGCTAATTTGTCGAGATCATCTTGTCCGGTTGCAATCAACACTGTTCGCATATTTTCAGGCAATCTGTCAATAAAAAGCGTACGTATGATAGCTGGATCGCAAACGTCCTGTTTTTTTCCTTCGGTGTCTTCCCCTCGGAGCATGCGTCGCAGTTGTGATTCAGGTGTCGGAGCGAAGTTGTTTAGCAATCGCGCCTTGAGGGCCGCAAATTTGTTGTTCACTGATGGACTAAAAGCTAAATCTCCGACTGCACGCAAAGCTTCTCCCTCGAGATTTACCAAGACATATGCATAGCGGTCTGCGTCACTAGTTAAACCGCCAAATTGAAAAGCCATTTCGACTTGTGTCAACCACAATTGGGGATATAACGCATCAAATTTCGGTAGTTGAATGCGATGGGTTAGTGATCTTGGAACTACGGGCTGAGCAAAAGCTGATGTTGGGGCGAAAGCTGGCGTCGTTGATAAATCGAGATTAAGTTTTGTGTCTGAATGAGGAGACTGAGTGTGTTGTGTGAGCGCCGGATCTGAGTTGGACGAATGAGGATGTTGTGTGAGCTGATTGCTTGCTTGTGCTGCCTTTAGAACCAGAATTGACTCATTAGCTATCCTCAATTCGTCTCTTAACTGGCTTATCAACTCAGCCGTGACCGTGGTGACGTCACTCTCCGTAGTCATTGTCGAAGCTGAATTAGTGTTCCTGTCGTCTTCTTCCTCACTGCTAGTTTTGTCTTCCGCTGCGTAGTTTGGCGTGAAGTTCCTAGTTTTACGAGGTGTACGTGAAAGTGGCATGAAACGAGATCACGGCTGTCCTTTATACGAACTGACTCTTAATTAATTTGTTTGGACATGTAAATATTGCTTTTAACCGATCACGTCGGGGTCACCAATTATAGCGTTTTGCAACAGTGAACCAAAAAACCTATTCATTTATGTCTTTATTTCTAATCCAATTAAAAGCAACAGTAATTAATTTTTTTAAGGGTATTTCTTAGTATCTATCTTTATCTTCAACCGGTGAACACGTTATGAGAAGTATCTCGAATCTTCTTATCTGCTGAGCTTGGCTTCGCTTTTTGACAATCGCTGTTGTACTGCATTTGGAATGTGTTGTGGAAGTTTAGTTATTTGTGTACTTGATAGTACATATTGTGTGGAACCCATCGGGTAGTACTCCAACCAGATTTGACTCCAACATATGTTTCATATTTTGACGTTTGTTGTTTTATTTAATGTAAATTGTTGTTTTGTTTAATATTGTGTAATAGTATTTATTTATTATTTGTTTGTTTGTTTGCAGAATTAACGCCACACACACTTGAATCGATTTATTTTACCTGAAATGTCAAAAATATTTTTTTTTCCTATTAACATAGCGAAAGCGCATGATCAAAAGTTAACCTATTCGAATTTTATATGTATAATTCTGCTAAATAGCTTCTTAAATTAACATTGTTTAATCCAAAGAACATACTAAACGTAAGAATTATCATATAAAAAACAAAAAGATACTGAATTTGTATACTTTTTTAGGAAATTTTAGCATTTATTTGGATTTAACACCATCTTTTGCCTATTTTCTTGTTAGCCAAAACAAAAAAATTGTTTGTAAAATAGTAGAACATAAAACAAAAAGCGTAGAACACTATAACACATCCATCTCACTTTGAATTCTGTAAGTCTAACCTAAATTAATTTGCATGTATCACAAATACCCAATTTTCTTTGTTCGTTATATTTAATTTTCAATATATTAATTTTCCTAAAATAAACAAACTTTTATTATTTAATAAGCAAACAAATATCAGAGTGGCTAGAACTTGGAAGACATTTTTAAATGTCCAAGTCTGTCTGCAATATTCACATTTAATATAATATTATTAAAATCTGAAATAGGTTTTTTTTTTAATATGAATATATGTAAAATATGTATATGATAACGTTTGCCAATATTTTTTAATAAAATCATTGCCGTCAACGTATTTTTAACTACACTCACTTCACTTGCATGGAATATAACCTACATAAACCTATTGTTTAGTATTCGCTGCTAAAAAGCCGGTCTCTCGCAAATCGCGAATTGAAATGTAAATCGTACACAAGTGATGTATCAAACATTACCAGAGAAACGAAAGCTTCTCTCATGAAATATTAGTAGTATCTATCAGGGATGGAAAATTTGGTATCAGATTCGATAGAATTGAGTTTATTTAAGTACATAAGTACAATTTTCCTAACAGTACAATATATTTTTCTATTGTACATCGTTCAAAGGGAATGTGTTTTGAATGCTTTTAAAATTTTACTTTATTTACTTAAGTAGTCAGTCCATTCCTTTATGTTTGGTTTATTTATGTAAATTAATGAACTGGCCTTTTTAATTATTAAAGAATAAAATATTTTGTTATATATAAATAATTTGTTCAGTCGAAAAATAAATTTCAGTACAATTGACTTCATTTTAGTACAATTTTTAAAGAGTTTTCAGCACATTCAAAAACCATCCTTGGTATCTATCCCCATTTTGTTTCAACATTCTGATAGGTATCAGATATTTTTGTAGCTTTTGAAAGCATTATTATTATGATTGTTCTGCAGGGGCGACGGTGGTAGAAATTTAGAGGTGCTTTTATCGAATTGTTAATTTCGTTTAATATAAGATACATTTTTCAGTTTGTTTTGGGCTGTTCGACATTGTAAGAGCAAATCTTTAACACCAAGCAGATAGTATCTATTCTCTCTCAAATCGCTTTCAAACAAAACTGCTGCACACCGACAATACACTGAAGTAATTGCTGCTGTTGACTTCTCTAACCAGATTTCAGTGCCGCATCTGAAGCAAAGGAAAACGATGTCCATTCTGCAAAGCTACTTACTGCTAAAAGAATTTTAATTACAAGATACTAAGTGTGCTGAAAAATAAAAGTAAAATATATGTATTCACACATTCGCATTGCATACATTTTATTATTATCACAATATAACAATTTTATTTGGAAAATCACCTGTTAAATAATTCACATACCTCATTACGGTCACTGTTGATATTCTTCGCCGTTCTCCTTCGTTTTTCGCTGTTCTCGACACGTATTTTGCCTACCGCGCGAGTGTGTGAAAATATAAGCTTGTGACGATGACCTTGCAATGCCCTTGAATGACACTTAGTGCGCGACAGATGGAAAAGAGAAGAATGTCCACATTTGTATATTTCTGAATTGGTTTGATGTCCGCATCTAGAGAGGGCCTTTTAATGTAGTTGACTTTGAATTTAAGTTTGGTTTATGGAACAGCTGTGAGATATAATTCGTTAAATAATTGTTTTTGATATCTGTGCGCTAAAAGGAAATCGAATTATTTACTATTTACGAGTTGAAGTGTGTTTGTGACCTCTAAAAATTAATTAAATGTGCTTAAAGCGTGAATAATAATATCTGCCGAATTTTTGAATGATATACAAATTCTTTAAAGACATCGTTGTGTTTTTAAAATACTGAGCCTAAAGAAAAAATGTAAGTCATATATTATTTATTTGCATATTAAATACATAGCTACATTATACTTAATTTAAATATACCTAATTTGGATCTCCCTTAAGGCAGCTCCGCCAATTGTGAGATCTGTCTATTTTTATTTTTATAATGGACACACGAATGAATATGACACATAGACATTGATACTTTTTTAATAAGCGACTGGTTATTTCCCTAATTACATATGTACTATTTTTTTTATGTTGTCAAATTCAATTATGAGTACTATGAGAAGCCAAAACCTTCAAGGACAATTCCATTAAATAAGTTTTATAAAAAATACTACATGATAGAGTAATAACTTTAAAAAAAAACGGTTGAATATAAAAATGCGGGAACTCCTTATGTTCATTCATAATATTTATTTCCATTGATATGTATGTATCTACACATAGTTTTAAAATGAGCCAGTGTTTTCGTGTTGCAACGAATGGTAGGTCGGGATATTTCCAAAATACATGCGTGGGCACCATGCAGCGAAACGAACCAATGGTTTTAGTTGAACTAAATGGACACGTGAGTGGACTGTTTAATAATTACGTAGCATGCCCTTTTTAAAGAAGTTTATTGTGCAACCTTAAATTGAGCCTGGTGAAAAACAACTTTCATTGGTAAAATTATGAAAAAACATTGCTTGACTTTTCGGTAAAGTAAGTTACGCGGGTTAGTTGTATTCTTACTTGGAGGAAAATAAATAAAAATTATGCACCAATAATAATCAACATTAAAATTTTGTTTATGGTTTTATTATTGGAAGTCTTAGCAAAGACATTTAACATTTTTTTTTTTTTTTTTTTTTTTTATAATGTACGCGCACTAAAGGGACTTTGGATACCCTTATAATGAAGTGACACAGTGCGGGCATTAGGGAAATGAAGGATTAGAGAAAGGGAGAAACCGATGCACGTTGGTTTTAAATGTTTGTAAATTATAATGCGAAGGAAAAACAGAGCGTGGTAGAGCATTCCACATTCGTATTGTACGGTTGAGAAAGGAATCTTTGTATTTCACAGTACGCCCGAAAACAGGCTTAAGGGTAAACTGATGTGCATTCCTAGCATGTCGAGTATTGCGGTTGAATTGCTGTAGGGGTGGAATGCAACTGGCTATTTCATTTGAGCACTTGTGGTGGAAATACCGATAAAACAATGACAGGCAGGAGACATTACGACGATGACTAAGAGAGTCAAGTGATTTCGCGATGTCTCGATCGCCAATAAGTTTTACCGCACGTTTTTGGATCCTGTCAAGTAGCTCCAAATATGTTATTGGTGCACCAGACCAGATATGAGCGTTGTACTCAAGTTTTGGGCGAATAAACGCCTTGTAGATTCTAGCCAGATCAGAAGGGGTGAAATATTTCTTGCATCGCTTTAGGAAGCCTAGACATTTCGCAGCGTTCTTGGCGACATCAAATATGTGGTCATTCCAACGAAGGTTGTCATTAACACACATACCGAGAATGGAAAGTCTTTCGGTTTCAGCGATGCAAGTGCCATTCATGGATAATGGCAGAGAATTAGGGGTTCGCTTCAATGACAGCAGACAGCATTGCGTTTTGGAAGCATTAAATTCCACTCTGTTGGTTTTACCCCATTTAAGAATGCTGTCAAGATCGGAATTCAATGAGCTTAACATACGTTGCCGTTCCAGTTCAACGCCCGAAGATGAGGGGCGTTGCCCAGGAAACGAATATGTAAAGCTGAGGGTACTGTCATCAGCAAAGGAATGGATTGGATTAGAAGTGACAGACAGGAGGTCATTGATAAAAATGAGAAAGAGAGTCGGAGACAAAACAGAGCCTTGAGGGACACCAGCATTTATTTGGTGAGTTGCAGACTTGAAACCGTCCAAAACAACTTGTATTGAACGGTCCGAAAGGTAATTTCTAATCCATTGAAGAAGGGTAACATCGATCCCAAATGCCCGCATTTTCGACAAGAGAGCTTGATGCCAAACTCTGTCAAATGCCTTTGAAATATCAAGCGCAACGACCTTGCTTTCACCACCATGGTGAATAGATTGGTTCCACTTTTCGGTTAGATATGTCATCAAATCACCAGTGGACCTGTTGCTGCGAAAACCGTACTGCCGGTCATTAAGGAGTTTTCGGGATTCGAGATATTTCATAAGCTGACGGTTTATCAGCGTTTCCATGACCTTGGAAAGAAGGGACGTAAGTGCAATTGGTCGGTAGGAGGAGGGAGAGGAAGATTCGCCTTTTTTGGGGACGGGCTGAACAAATGCTGTTTTCCATCTTCTCGGAAAGAGCCCTGAAGAATAGGACAGATAGAAAAGCTTACGCAGTGGTTTTGCCAGCGTGGAAGAACACCTCTTCAGAACTATAGGGGAAATACCATCTGGGCCAGCGGATTTGTGAATGTTGAGATCTTGAAGTACTCTTGCCACAGTACGGGTGCGGAAGTGGATTTGTCCCATGGAGTGTTCTACGCGCTCGAGTACTGGGGGAGATAAGGCACAATCTGGGAGCGTTGAGCTAGCTGCAAAATGAGCAGCAAGCAGATTGGCTTTATCCAAAGAGCTGACAGCTGGAGTGTCGTTGCAAATGAGTGTCGGGATAGATGACGAGGCCGAATTTTTAATATTCTTAACAAACGACCAAAAGTTTTTACTACCGGAGGGACTTTGTAGTATTTTTTGCCTCAACTTTTGGTCGTAGGAGAATTTGACACGATTAATGTGGGCATTGCAGTCATTTCTGGCTCGTTTGAACTTTTTTCGGTTTTCCTCAGTTGGGTTGGCCTTAAAAGACCGAAAAGTTACCTCTTTAGCCCTGATAGCTTCTTTACAGCTCAAGTCACACCACGCGTTTTCCTTAGGTCTGATACACTTTATCCTGTTAGGGATAAAGCGTTTCATACCCAGGTGAATTAAATTTGTAATCATATCGGCAGCGGCATCCACGTCGTTGTTGAGGAAGCACAACGACCAGTTAAAACTCCTAAAGAAACCGTTTAAAGCTTCCCAATTGGCTTTCTCGTATTGCCATACGGTTCTTTTAGGAGCTTGTTCTTTAACTGTGTGGCTGGAGTACGAGAAATTCGCCGATATGATACAATGGTCTGACGAACCTAGAGGCGATAATACATTTAAAGTGTATTTATCAGGGTGAGAGGTAAGAAACAAGTCCAGAGTGTTGGCGTTTTGACCGCTAATGTCCGGTGTCCGTGTCGGCTCATTTACAATCTGGGTTAAACTATTAACCTCAGCAAATATCTCAACATACCTTCCTTCGGGTGTTGTCTGTCCAGAATGTCGAAGCCAACTTGAATTGTGTATATTAAAATCGCCCGCAATGACAATTTCAGTATGAGGATAAAGGGTAACAATTCTGGTTATGGAATCAGACAGTGCATCAAACTCATTATAAGTTGAATGCCTGTCTTGGTTAGGGCTTCTGTAGATAAAACAGTAGTGGATTAATTGCCTACGGACATGGAATTTTAGCCAAACAAAATTAAATTCCGGATTGGAACATTGGCCATATTGAGGTAGAAGTTGGTAGGCTACATCACTACGTATATAAACGGCGATACCACGATGGGAAAAGAATAATGGCACCAAGTTATATCCAGGCAGGCTAAACTCCGTTAAATCGGAATCTATACCGACCTGTGTTTCACTTAGTGCCAAAACAGCTGGTTTATTGTGAATTACATGGGCGTACAATGAAAAAAAATTGGATCTCAACCCACGAATGTTACTCACGTCCACTCTAAAATTCCCACGCATAACAAAAAAACAAACACAAAAAACACAACTCCGACGCAGACTAAGCTGGGCCGTACCGTGTAGATCCTGACGTCAGCTTTCCAAAACAAATCACTGCAGGTGTTATGCCCATACAATGAATTGCTTTAGTCTGCCAACAAAATCTACACAACGCGACCCGCTATTCGCCAAATGATACTCTACCCAGCCATAGCAAGTGCACGCAAAAACATACGGCACTTGCTATAGCCAAGCAAAGCAGCAGCAAACGATAGGGAGTGGGACCAGATGGAGTGCCCAAACACAATACACTTTTTTTTTTTCTTCACTGCACTGTACACTATACTGATTTTTTTTGCACAGCGCGCGCGCGATTAGCGTTTTATTATTTTTTTTATGTTTCTACACACTTTTTTGTTGTTGTTTTTTTTTTGTGTGTGCAAACTGACCGCGGAGCGATTTCAAAATGCGTGTGCACGCGTCGGGTGGCAGATCGGCACTCAACATATAAGATTTATAGCCAAATTGTGCTAATTCCAGCATAAATTGTATAGGTTAGGTTAGGTTGGTTTGAAGTGGTTGATGGCATAAAAACCGACAAACTTAGATTAGTATTGGTATGTTGTGATACCACAGGGAACTGGGATAAAGCTTCCCCCAATCATGGGGAACTTTTGATGAAGCGAAGTAGACCTTTGATGCCGATGTTTGTGAGATCACATGTGTCTTCCTAAAAAAAGGCTCCGAGATGGAGCATTCCTTTCCTTGAGAGAGCAGAGTATGTAGGTGGGGGATCGTTTCCAACATATTCGTCCACACAACTTTTGCAAAAGTTTTTTCGGACTTTACTTATTTTATGGCGATTGGCCGCTTATCGAAAGCAGTCAACCAGACAGCCACTCCAAACTTAACTATGGGTCTTATAATCGAAATGTATATCCAGTGAGTGATCTGATGTTGAAGGCCCCATCTGTTCCCAATTTTAGCTTTTACAAGAGAAAAGTGGTACGTAGCTATTTTTAATATTTTCTGGATATTAGGATTCCAGCTCAACTTTTTATCTATAATCACACCCAGATATTTGGTTTCTTCAGAGAAAGTTAAGCTTACGCTGTTTATAAAGGGAGGGTCAATGTGAGAAATTTTATATTTCCTTGAGAAGAGGACTAGTTCAGTTTTGTTAGGGAAGAGATTTTAAATAGTACTGTGGTACTTGCCTGCGACGGAAATAGCAATGACATCCGCGAAAGCGATCACTTTGCAACCCTTCACTTCCAGACGTGTTAGTTGTTCATTTGTTACCAAGTTACAAAAAAGTGGGGTTCATTTACTGATTGCCCTTCTCGCAGTTAATCCTACTTGTGAGTAAAAGATTGGTCAGCTTACGGACTGCTTCATCTTCTTTCAGATCCGACAGTGCATTTGCGATTGCCGATATATTGACATTGTTAAAAGCTCTATGTCCAGGAAGGCAACCATTTTACAGATTATATCTCAAATTGCTACTAACTGCTGTTCTACCTGGAAAATTGATATACGAATTTTTCTTAGCCTTGAAACCTCAGAGACTTCCTCTATTTTACCACAAAACTATCTCCAAGATAAACGCTTCGCTTTCCTTAATTCTTTATTTTTTTTTATATTTTGAGAGATTCTTTATATGAGTCCCAGTCGGACTCTTCCTTTGCATCTTTAGCTCGATTAAGGAGTTCTGCAGGTGACACGGAGAAGATCTGTATCTCTGTTCCACCCATGTGGCTTCTTTTATTCCCTAGTTATTATGAGAGGACAGGAAGACGACAACGCTTTATTGAAGACTGAGGTGCTATTCTCAACTAGCCTGTCAAGCTCATCGGTACTGCTTGGCGAGATTAAAAAATTAGAGGTTATGAAACGCTTAATCGTTTCTCCATATTTAGGCAAGTCGGGTTTAGTAAAGTTTCTTCAGGGTGGTTTACGAGGATGGTTATCATCAATGTCGAACTGAATGCAACGGTGGCCTGAGAAAGAGTGCTGAGCCGATATTTTCAATTACGAATCAAGTGGTTGATATTATTGGTGAATAAAGTAATGGTAGAACTTCTTGTCGATTTCTGGTAATGAAAAGGTCTAAATTTAAGATAAATATAATCAAAAAGTAATTCACCAAAAGTAACTGTGTGATGAGAGTAAGCATTACATCCGATGATGAGTCCCGCTTTTTGCTTTAAAGCTTCTTTAAAGCTTCTGGGCTTCTAGGTTATACCAGGGAGAAGTCCTACGTTATCGTAACCAGTAGGTGCCTTTGTCTGTTTTTACGTTTGGTACGGTTATACCCGGTTGCAGAAATTAGAGAATAAAATAACATTAAGACTGCGTTTCACTAGTATTCAAGATCTGGGTTTACCTTTGTCAGACACAAACAGCGTACAGTAACTGGAACTTGGTTTTTAACTATCAATGGTTATTGGATGAAGACAATATCTTCACTAACCTTGGGGGGACGGAGAAGAAGCAGGGCCGAAGCCTTTATGGAGTGTTGCAGATTTCCAACACGATGATATCGGGATGGACTCTGTTCAGACATTCATCTGTTTCCATTTCTGACAATGACGGAGACAGATGACGAAACATGCGCCACTGTCGGCTCATTATCTTCCATGGAGGGAAATGAGATTTAAGGGTTTAGTTGTCGGATCAGAATCAAGAGGAGGTAGATTTCCAGTTTCTAAATTTCCAGTTTGAGTTTGGCAACGAGTTTGATGCGGCCTTGATACCAGCCAGCTTCGTAGGTATTGGGCACATCTGGATTTACATCCATAAAGGTAAGGTAGCTGGTTACTAGCTTAGCTTTTAACATGTGCCACTTATCGAAAGAGATCGAGCCATCAATATCACTTATATTGTTAAACCTCGCGCTTTGAAACCGGGTGCGCCTTCTTCCTCAGATCTCTGTTGCTTTAACGTAGGGTCTTTGCTGGTATTTTGCCTGCTCATAACCGCCTTGCCCCATTAGTAAACCCCTTAAAGAATATAAATATATATATTTACGACCAGGACAAAAAACTAAGACTATTTAGCAACGTTCGTCCATCCGCCCGTCCATCGGACCGTATAAACTTTTGAGGCTTTCAAAGTTATCCCAGGAAGCTGAAATTTGCGACATGTAGTCCCTACGGTTCTGAAATGATTAAGCCTAAACAATTTTTTAATACGCTCACTGCCACGCCCACAATTAAGTACAAAACGTTTTAAAGCTGCAGTTGAACAGATGAAGGGTTAGAACTTAAACAAAATATGTAGGCCCTGAACTTCTTCGGAAGTTTTTTGGCCAAGCCTTCTTTTTGAGGACGTTTTTTAACAATATGTTGTCTTCATCGAAAATTTCAAAATTTCTCGCCCGAAGCGAACTGTAGCCTTTCCTATTCTTTTATATTCGAAATCATTTTAAATCTCACTAGTAGCAGAGAAAAGTAGTCCGTCTAAGGCTAGCTAATCCGATGGTCGCCAGGTATCCGAATACTCTATTCATGGTTGAGATATTTTTGAAATGTGCCCAAACCAGATTGATTCTCGTCACTGTTGCGCTTTTGGCAAAAATTTTCGATTTGATGGTCATAACTCAATAATTTTTTATTGTTCAAAAAATACTGAAATTTAATTTCTGTCAGAACAGTGATATTCACACTTAAAGCCTGAACTACATCGAAACAAAAGTGAACAAAAGTACAACTAAGTGAAAACATCGAAAAAACACGAATATTTATATGATATCTATGAGTTAGATCTAACTAATAAAGCTCACCAGCCTTTTTCTTACATTAATTTTTTTTTAAATTTACTTTACTTACTTACTTTATTTAACGGGCTCCCGACTCGTGAAGAGTCCCTGCCTAAAACACGACAGCCTTCCACCCTCTGCGATCCCGGGCACTCTGCTTTCAGTTATCCAGACCAAGCGCTCTGGCATCCGTGACAGCTTGGTCTTTAAAACGGAGGTTCCGTCTTCCTTGTCGTCAAGAAGCTAGGGGCTGGGATTTGAAGATCCTATTAGCTGGAGAATTATTTTCACTTGGCTCAATGTGGTCGAGTCAATGTAGTCGACGATTTTTGGCTTTTTGCCGTATCTTCTACATCTTAGTACAGCTCATAGAGTTCGAAGTTGTATCTTATCCTCCATTCGGCCTTCTCGCACACAGGACCAAATATCCGCCGAAGAATTTTTCCTTCATAGGAGCTACTAAACTCTACTTTCCTGCTTACCGTCCAGAACTCGGTTTTCTTCTCTTGCTTACCGCTGCAGCATTCTGATATGTTTCACCTTTTTCCGATATACGCATGCATAATCATACCGCGGTCTTTTTCTCTGGGGTGGTTGGTAACCTAGGGTGGTTTCAGATACTTCTTGGATGATGTCGCGATACTGGGACTACTTCTTATTGGCGCCTGTGGTAGGTGAATGCACGCTGGAGCGTCTCTTACTTAGGCGCTCCTTATAGTCTTTGTCTTTGGTGTGATAAGGCGTTTACGTCGAATTTTTTCTTTTTGGCAGTTCGCACTTCTCGTTGGAAAGTCGAGCTCTAAATTTAGTTGCAGCAAGAAAATCGTTAGAGTCGACGTTTGCCCCTCGGTAAGTGTTCAGGATCATGATGTGCCTCGTATCGATGAGCACATGGCCGTGTAAGACTAGTGCTTCTTATCACCCTATCACAAGCTGCAGCAAAGTCGATTAGTCGGTAGCTGTTATCTGTAATCGTTTCTTGGTGGCTGTACTTACCAACTAACCCCCCAAAGATGTTTTCGTTTCTTGACACCGTACTCCGGATAGATTCCGTAGGCTCCATCCAGGAGGTCATAAAATTCCTCCTTCTTCAGTCTCGTCAGTAGGGGCATGTTTACATATTGAGCTAATGTTTCGGAATGTAGCTCTGATGCGGATTACAGACACGCGATCATGACTTGAAGTAAAACACTTTTGACCTAAGCCAATGTTTCACGACAAATCCACATCGCAATTCCGTCTTCATTATTCTTGATACTATCCATCGTATCTCCTGAATCGCGGTAATTTCGGTCTTGTACCGCGAGAGGCCAGACCAAAGTTTTTGTGTAGCACATGGAGTGGAGCATTAGTACAACAAAATCCCAAGAATCAGTTTTGATATGCTGAAGTTTGTGTTCTTGAACTGAGCAATTCCAAAGCGCCCGTTGCTTTTGCACCACTACAGTCAAACCCAATTCCTCTTCGTCGCTCCACGAATGATTTTGGTAGTTTTTCGACATTGTTGTACCTTGTGTACTATTCAAGTTCACAACATTCACATTTACAGCTGAATAGTCCAAATTGTCAGCGAGGCAACTTTTTTGTTTTTAGTTATAAAAGGGTGAAACTTTCCATATATAATCTTAAATGTTTGGCTTTTAAATAATGTAATTATCATATAAATATAACGGGTGATCCAAGTTGAGATACATTTTTCAATAGCCTTTTTTGACAGATCACGTGTGAGTCGTGTCATGCTGTCATGTTATTTTTGTTTAGTATTGTTTGGCATTTCATAATGGAAAGACTTACGCGTGAACAACGTTTACAAATTGTTCAACTTTATTATGAAAATTCACGTTCTGTGAGGAATGTGTTTCGTGCACTTCGCTCAACTTATGGTCAACATAATCGGCCTACTGAGTGTACTATTCGCAACACCATCACCCATTTTGAGACCCAGCATTCATTATTGGATAATATTCGACCGAATAGACCACGTCCAGCACGCTGTGAAGAAAATATAGCGGCAGTAGCTGAGAGTGTACACGAAGACCGTAGAGAGTCGATTCGGCGCCGTTTGCAGCAACTCGGACTGACGTATGGAACGACTTGGCGCATTTTACGTCAAGATCCTAAATTGAAAGCGTACAAAATACAGCTTGTGCAACAACTGAAGCCGCTCGACCTTCCCAAGCGGCATCGCTTCGCTCTATGGGCTCTTGAAAAGTTCCAAGAAGATTCGACGTTTTCGAGGCAAATTTTGTTTAGCGATGAGACCCATTTCTGGCTCAATGGGTAAGTAAACATACAAAATTGCCGCATTTGGGACGAGAAGCAACCTGAAGAGATTAAAGAACTGCCACTTCATCCAGAAAAAACAACGGTTTGGTGTGGTTTGTGGGCCGGTGGAATCACCGGTCCATATTTCTTTAAAAATTATGCCGGTGCGAACGTAACCGTCAATGGCGACCGTTATCGTGCCATATTAACCGACTATTTGATGCCTGAAATTGAAGCTCGTGATCTCGGCGACATTTGGTTTCAGCAAGACGGCGCAACTTCCCACACATCGCATCAATCAATGGACTTATTGAGAGAACATTTCGGTTGGCACATAATTTCACGTTTTGGGCCGGTCGATTGGCCACCAAGATCGTGTGATATCACACCGTAAGACTTTTTCCTGTGGGGATATGTAGAGTTAAAAGCTTATGCCGACAAACCCGCTTCGATTCAGGCCTTGGAGGAAAACATCACGCGTGTCATTCGCCAGTTACCAGTCGAAATGCTCGAACGAGTGATCGAAAATTGGACTCAACGGATGGACCACCTGCGACTTAGCAACGGCCAACATTTGATAGACATAATCTTCAAAAAATAAATGCCAAAGAATGTTCTTTCAAATGATAATAAACATTCTCCATTAAATTTGAATTTTCTGTGTTTTTTTCTTTAAAAAAGTAGGGAACTTCGAAATGGATCACCCTTTATATGTATATACAGTGTACAGTCAATTATAAAAAATCTGTAAAAAATTGGCGTGTGATCTTATGGACCCAAACAAAAGTTTTAATGCCCCAAGTAAGAACTAAACAAACACAAAACCTTCTTCGTAAAGCTTTGAAGGTCTTACACGTTCTTCAGCAGTTTACGGTTGCTTTCCATTAAATACAACCTTAAATACCTTACGATGAATTACATTTTTCAAAGCGTTCTTCAGTTGTACTTACTTTTACCCAACAGTCCTTGAATTTGGAAAGCAAATTCTTATGTATGTACATTTGTACTTTTAAAGATACGAAATGTTTGTTCCATTATGAATAAAGAAATTACACAAGTCGCGTTAAGAAATAACGAATTCACTCATTTAGCAAAAATAAGTTATAATTAGTATGTATTTAATTTTTTATTATATATTTGCAGATGCTTTAAAAACTTATGAAAGGTATTTTGTGCAAAGAAACTTTTTACACCCGATATGTTGAATAGTTATTTGCCAACTAACCAGCAATACATAAGTAGATCACTAGACTATTATTAATTTATGAATATATGTACCACTTCCATCGGTAGTTAATGCACCGTTATGTGACACATTAATAGGTTTAGAATAAAGGGTGGCAGATTGTGGCACTTTTTTTTTTCCTCATAATTACTGATGAACTAAGGAATAAAACGTAATGTACAGTTTTACAGCGGCAAACAGAGCTAACAGTCAAATTAAAGAACATTAAAACATTAGACAACGGACTTTTGTAAGGTATTTCAGAAATAGTTCTTATATCTCAATTGATTAATTAGAATGCCGCAAATAAAAGCAAATTAAGAAAGTAGAACCTGTAAGCTTTTCAAAAATTTATAACACTTGCGGTTACTAAGAATGAAGGTGTTCAAAAGTTATTTCAAAAAACTGTTTGTGTGACATAATTTTTATCAAGAAGTTTAACCTTATGTTTTTGATAAAACAGTTTTGTGTAAATGTTAAAAATGTATTGTAAAAAATAATTAAGGCATCCATCTAGCCATTTTCATTGGCATAAACAATGACATTTTACTTTTGAAAAAAGATTTTTAAGACGATAAGCGCTGGTTGCTCCCATGCGACGATTCGTATTCCATTCTTTTCAATAGGTACCGAACAACATAACCACAACCAAAAACATAAGGAAAGGCTACAGTCCACTGGACGGAACAGTATGATACGCTATCCATATCCCTATATACCCCAAAGAAAAAAGCTTTAAGAAGAAGATGAAGAGCATTTTATTTCATTCTATGAAATTTATAAAAAAACGGCCAAAAAAAGTTTGCGTGGCCAATAACTTTGTATGCCCGATATATTGAAAACATTAGCTAAATATCTTGTAAAACATTTTTTTTCGGTTTCTATGAATATTTTCGAAGAAAAGAGCATTTTAGTGAAACGCCCACAAAAAGTAGGCGTGGTAAAAAACGTTATATGACAAACTCATACAGGAGTTCTTCTGCCTACACATCTCGTGAAGATTCTAACCTTTTATCTCTTTAGCCACAGCCTTAAAATGTTTTTTTCTAAATTGTGGGCGTGGCAGTAGACATATCTATCACAAAAAACCAGCTGTTTTGGCACTAAGTGAAACACAGGTCAGAATAGATTCCGATTTAACGGAGATTAGTCTGCCTGGATATAACTCGGTGTAATTATTCTTTTCCCATCGTGGTATCGCCGTTTATATACGTAGTGATGTAGCCTACCAACTTCTACCTCAATATGGCCAATGTTCCAATCCGGAATTTAATTTTATTTGGCTAAAATTCCATGTCCGTAGGCAATTAATTCACTACTGTTTTATTTACAGAAGCTCTAACTAAGACAGGCATTCAGCTTATAATGAGTTTGATGCACTATCTGATTCCATCACAAGAATTGTAAGCCATTATCCTCGTACTGAAATCATCATTGCGGGCGATTTTAAAATACACAATTCAGATTGTAAATGAGCCGACACGGATACCGGACATTAGCGGTCAAAACGCCAACACTCTGGACTTGTTTCTTACCTCTCACCATGATAAATACACTTTAAATGTATTATCGCCTCTAGGTTCGTCGGACCATTGTATCATATCGGCGTATTTCTCGTACTCCAGCCACACAGTTAAAGAACAAGCTCCTAAAAGAACCGTATGGCAATACGAGAAAGCCAATTGGGAAGCTATAAACGGTTTCTTTATGAGTTTTAACTGGTCGTTGTGCTACCTCAACAACGACGTGGGTGCCGCTGCCGAAATGATTACAAATTTAATTCATCTGGGTTGAAACGATTTATCGCTAACAGGATAAAGACCTGAGTTGTAAAAAAGCTATCAGGGCTAAAGAGGTAACTTCCCGGTCATTTAAGGCCAACCCAAATGAGAAAAACCGAAAAAAGTTCAAACGAGCCAGAAATGACTGCAATGCCCATATTCATCGTGTCAAATTCTCCTACGACCAACAGTTGAGGCAAAAAATACTACAAAGTCCCTCCGGTAGTAAAAAATGTTGGTCGTTTGTTAAGAATATCAAAAATTCGGCCTCGTCATCTATCCCGACACTCATTTACAATGGCAGTCCAGCGGTCAGCTCTTCGGATAAAGCCAATCTGCTTGCTGGAAACGCTGATAAACCGTCAGCTTATGAAATATCTCGAATCCCGAAATGACTGGCAGTACGGTTTTCGTAGCAACAGGTCCACTGGTGATTTGATGACATATCTAACCGAAAAGTGGAACCAATCTATTCACCATGGTGTTGAAAGCAAGGTCGTTGCGCTTGATATTTCAAAGGCATATGACAGAGTTTGGCATCAAGCTCTTTTGTCGAAAATGCGTGCAGGGATCGATGTTACCTTTATTCAATGGATTAGGAAATACCTTTCGGACCGTTCAATACAAGTTGTTTTGGACGGTTTCAAGTCTGCAACTCACCAAAGAAATGCTGGTGTCCCTCAAGGCTCTGTTTTGTCTCCGACTCTCTTTCTCATTTTTATCAATGACCTCCTGTCTGTCACTTCTAATCCAATCCATTCCTTTGCTGATGACAGTACCCTCAGCTTTACATATTCGTTTCCTGAGCAACGCCCCCCATCTTCGGGCGTTGGACTGGAACGGCAACGTATGTTAAGATCATTGAATTCCGATCTTGACAGCATACTTAAATGGGGTAAAACCAAAAGAGTGGAATTTAATGCTTCCAAAACGCAATGCTGTCTGCTGTCATTGAAGCGAAACCCTAATTCTCTGCCTTTATTCATGAATGGCACTTGCATCGCTGAAAGCGAACGACTTTCCATTCTCGGTGTGTGTGTTAATGACAACCTTCATTGGAATGACCACATATTTGATGTCGACAAGAACGCTGCGAAATGTCTAGCCTTCCTTAAAGGATGCAAGAAATATTTCACCCCCTCTGATCTGGCTAGAATCTACAAGGCGTTTATTCGCCCAAAACTTGAGTACAATGCTCATATCTGGTCTGGTGCACCAATAACATATTTGGTGCTACTTGACAGGATTCAAAAAGCAAGTAATTGATGTTACCCTGTCAAACAGGCATTTGAAGTCTATCATAAATTGGAAGGTATCGCCAGATAGCACCTTATCAAATCACAGATACATCGAATTTCAAATCTACTGCGAACTTTCACCTTCGCAAGAGAGGAGAAATCCGAGAAAAACGAACTGGCCACGGTTTAGAGAGGAGCTTGCCAACTCTGTCAAAGTTCCACTCAAACTTAGATCAAGACAGGGAGTGGAGAGGTCTGCTTAGGATCTGAACAACTTCCTCACCCGCTGCTTTGAACTTACCCTTACTTACGTACCCCCCCGCAGAAAATCGGTACCCTGGTGGAACTCCGAACTGCAGTGTCTTCGTAAAGAAACTAGGAAGTTGCTAAATCGGTCTTTAAAAACCAACTTAGTGGAAGACTGGAATCGTTATCGATCGCAGCAAAAAGTTTTTAAGAGACTTATTCGCAAGTCGAAAAATGACTCATATAAAAAGTTTTGTGAAGAGGTCGAATCTCTAGGATGCAATCCTTAAACCTGATGGCACGCACACTGAGACAAAGGCGGAGACTTTCAGTCTTCTACTTAAGACTCACTTTCCGGGAAATCAGGTTACTACGTGTTCTTCAGCCCTTCAAACGACTGTGGCTACATTTGAACCGACTAATACCACGCGGCACAGCTGGTATTTTGCATCGGGAGTGGTGACTGATGATGCTATCAAATATGCCATTGAATCTTTTGAGAGTTTCAAGTCACCTGGTCCGGATGGAATTTATCCAGTTTTGCTGAAACAAGGTTTAAGTCAGGTTTTGCCAATGTTGAAAAGAATTTTCAACGCGAGCTTGGCCTTGGCCTATATACCTTCCCCGTGGCGAATGGTTAAAGTGGTTTTCATGCCAAAAATTTGTAAGTCTGACTACACTCTAGCCAAAAGCTTTAGACCCATAAGTCTGTCTTCCTTCTTACTGAAAAGTTTGGAAAGACTGGTTGAGCTGCATGTGCGCAAAGTTGCTCTTCGATCACACCCTCTCTCTGAGATGCAACATGCCTATCAACGCGGAAAATCCTGCGAGACTGCGCTTCAAAACCTTGTTGGTAGGATTGATTGTGCCCTTGACCGGAAGGAGTACGCGTTGGGCATTTTCGTCAATATTGAGGGCGCTTTTGATAATGTGACCTTTGAGAGTATGTGTAACTCAGCCAGACAGCATGGTGTAGATGAAACTTTGATGTTGTGGATTAAAGCAATGCTAATGTACAGGACGTTGGTAGCGGATGCAGATTGTGGCAAGTGCGTCATAACAGGGGTAAATAGGGGCTGTCCTTAAGGTGGTGTTCTGTCTCCCCTCCTATGGTGTATGGTGGTAGACTCTCTGCTTACGGCTCTCAATTTTCCTGGAAACTACACTCAAGCTTATGCGGATGATGTCGCCGTTCTTTCTGTCGGTTCAAATCTAGGGGCTGTCTGCTCTCAAGCGCAGAGATCCCTGGATTTGATCGATGTCTGGTGCACTAGTAATGGGCTTTCAGTGAATCCTCTTAAAACCACGGTTGTTCTCCTTACGAGAAGGAGAATCATTACTGGTCTGTCCCATCTCGTGCTTAAAGATGTCACTATCCCTATATCCGATGAAGTCAAATATCTGGGTGTAATCCTTGATAAAAAACTTCTATGGTCCAAACATGTCGAATCGAAAACCGATAAAGCGCTGTCGACCTTCTGGCAGCGCAAAGGCGCTTTTGGTAAGACATGGGGCTTGTCTCCAAAATGGATCCTTTGGATCTATACGGCCATGATTAGACCGCTACTGTCATACGCATCAGTTGTTTGGTGGAACAGGCTTTCGCGGAAACGTGTTACTGCTTTTTTTGCCAAACTCCAAAGAACGGCTTGTCTCGGCTGCACAGGGGCCTTCCCTAGCACCCCGGGCTCTGCTCTAGATGCTTTGATGAATCTTCCTCCCCTAATAAATAATATATAAATAATAAATAATAAATAATAAATAATAATTAATAAATAATAAATAATAAATAATAATAATAATAATAAATAATAAATAATAAATAATAAATAATAAATAATAAATAATAAATAATAAATAATAAATAATAAATAATAAATAATAAATAATAAATAATAAATAATAAATAATAAATAATAAATAATAAATAATAAATAATAAATAATAAATAATAAATAATAAATAATAAATAATAAATAATAAATAATAAATAATAAATAATAAATAATAAATAATAAATAATAAATAATAAATAATAAATAATAAATAATAAATAATAAATAATAAATAATAAATAATAAATAATAAATAATAAATAATAAATAATAAATAATAAATAATAAATAATAAATAATAAATAATAAATAATAAATAATAAATAATAAATAATAAATAATAAATAATAAATAATAAATAATAAATAATAAATAATAAATAATAAATAATAAATAATAAATAATAAATAATAAATAATAAATAATAAATAATAAATAATAAATAATAAATAATAAATAATAAATAATAAATAATAAATAATAAATAATAAATAATAAATAATAAATAATAAATAATAAATAATAAATAATAAATAATAAATAATAAATAATAAATAATAAATAATAAATAATAAATAATAAATAATAAATAATAAATAATAAATAATAAATAATAAATAATAAATAATAAATAATAAATAATAAATAATAAATAATAAATAATAAATAATAAATAATAAATAATAAATAATAAATAATAAATAATAAATAATAAATAATAAATAATAAATAATAAATAATAAATAATAAATAATAAATAATAAATAATAAATAATAAATAATAAATAATAAATAATAAATAATAAATAATAAATAATAAATAATAAATAATAAATAATAAATAATAAATAATAAATAATAAATAATAAATAATAAATAATAAATAATAAATAATAAATAATAAATAATAAATAATAAATAATAAATAATAAATAATAAATAATAAATAATAAATAATAAATAATAAATAATAAATAATAAATAATAAATAATAAATAATAAATAATAAATAATAAATAATAAATAATAAATAATAAATAATAAATAATAAATAATAAATAATAAATAATAAATAATAAATAATAAATAATAAATAATAAATAATAAATAATAAATAATAAATAATAAATAATAAATAATAAATAATAAATAATAAATAATAAATAATAAATAATAAATAATAAATAATAAATAATAAATAATAAATAATAAATAATAAATAATAAATAATAAATAATAAATAATAAATAATAAATAATAAATAATAAATAATAAATAATTCACAAACGATAACAGAAAAATATATGTACAGTAGGTACATATGTAAGTAGTTAGTAAATAACGTACATATATAACAAAAAATATTAAATAATAAATACTATATGACCTGAAGGAAACATGGTTAAACATTTAATTGATTAATGAGTGGATTCTCGTATTGTATTCTCGTAGGCTTTTTTTTAGTCAGAGGTACAAAACAAGATGAAGATGCTTCACATGACAGCAGGAGTAACAAAGCTTGATCGAATTAGATGTTCGAGAATCCGAGGAAGCCTTCATGTCTAAGAACCCATCTCGAAGAAATTGGAGCACGACCGACTTATTTGGTATTGTCATGTTCAAAGGAGGGATCCTACGAACCCCGTCAACAAGGCAATGTCAATCAACGTTCCTTTACAAGCGCGTAAGAAAGACAGGCCTTTAAACTCCTGGATCACACAAATGCAGAAACATCAGCATTTGATTGGCCTCAATGATGAAGTGATCCAAAATCGGGAAGCCTGCTGATATTTTTTGAATTCGAACCGTTAAATGGAGAGAAGAAGAAATACACAGCAATACAGACAACAATTAAAACTATAGCTTTCTTTCTGCTTATATATTATTAATATGCAGACATTAAGAACAGTGCAAAATCATAATAATAAAACCGCCATAATCTAATCAAGATGTACTTACCAATTTGCTTTATTATGCAGTTCCTTAGGAAATTAACTTAATAATCATATAACTGTAACTAACAATCGCGATAAGGGGAAACTCTTCCAATTAACAATTTATACACAAAGTAAATACAGAATTAATTGGAAGAAATAACGGAATTTTTTAATAAAATTTATTTTTTGAACAACGGATAGGACCTATTAACCAAAATATAGCTAGTGGGTTTGTAATCCTTATCCTTATCCCTATGTACCCCAAAGAAAAAAAGCATTAGGAAGATGCTGGATAGCATTTTTTTCATTCTATGAAATTTATAGTAAGAAAAAATTTTTTATAAAAATGCCCCCAAAAAGTGGGCGTGGCCAAAAACTTTGTATGTGCGATATATTTGAAAACATAAGGAAAGGCTACAGTTCGCTGGCGGAGAACAGTACGATACCCTATCCATATCCCTATATGCCCCAAAGAAAAAAGCATTAGGAAGATGATGGATAGCATTTTATTTCATTTTATTAATTTAAAAAAAAAAGTTTTTTGAAAAAACGCTCCCAAAAAGTGGGCGTGGCCAAAAACTTTCTATGGGCGATATGTTGGAAAAAATGTAGGGTAAATATCTTATTAAACATTTTTTTTTCGCTTTCTATGAAAATTTTCGAAGAAAACAGCATTTTAGTCAAAAACGCCCACCAAAAGTAGGCGCGGCAAAAAACTTTATATAACGAATTTATAAAGGTGGGCAGTACCTACATATCTTGTGAAGGCTGTACAACTTTAGCCTTTAAAATATTTTTTCTAAATTGTGGGCGTGGCAGTGGGCGTATTTTGAAAATGTTGATACTTTACCATTTCGGAACCCTAGAGAGTGTAGGTTACAAATTTCAGCTTCTTAGCGTAACTTTAAAGGCCTCAAAAGTTGATACGGGCGGACGGACGGACATTGCTAAATAGTCTTAGATTTGCATCCCGATCATAAATATATATATATACTTTGAGGGGTCTGCGATGAATATTAAGGGGTGTTACAAACTATGTGTCAAAATTAATATACCCTTAGGATAGGGTATAAACATACATACACATTTCGATTCCTCTATGATTTTTTCCACGATTCCTTGAAAAGCTTTTTTTCGGTTCTTTTTCTTTACTCAAAAGCTGAACTTTTAAAATAGGAAAATGTACTAGACGGTGGTTTATATACCGATTAATGTTGTCTCCGATGAGCTTTTTTTCATCGTCCAACGGGCCTAATAACAACACATGGTCTTCCTTTTTAAGAATTCTTTCCATAAATTAAATAAAATTATAGAAGCCGATACTATTCGTATTTGCAATCCCCGTCAGTTATTAATTCGGTTAAATTTTGACCAAAATTGTTATATACCGATTAATGCTGTCTCCGATGAGCTTTTTTTCATCGTCCAACGGGCCTAATGACAAAACATGGTCTTCCTTTTTAAGAATTCTTTCCATAAATTAAATAAAATTAAAGAAGCCGATACTATTCGTACTTGCAATCCCCGTCAGTTATTAATTCGGGTAATTTTGACCAAAATTGTTATATGACTGAAGGCACTTGACTTGTAAATTCGGTAAAATCAAATACTAAATATCTGTGGCAATAATCATTTAAAAGAAGCACTCATAAAAAATGTGTATAAATTGACTTCGTAAAAGGCTTGTAACTTACTGTATAGGTTTATATAATTAAAAATATGAATGAAAGCTTTGTTTTTGAAGTTCTTCATTAATGAGGCTATTTTGGCTTAAAAACCGGTACTGAAATATATATGCTTATTGACACAAAAACCACAAAAAACTAATAAAGTGCTCGTATGAAATTTTCTCGGTACATGAGATGTGTTTCTGAATCGCTTCAAAAAGAATGGTTACATTTGATTAAATCCCAAATTAATTTAAATCTTTTTTTATGTTTTGAAATATTATATATTTTCTAAAACGGCTTCAACGTTTTTTATGTAATTTTGCATATTGGAAACTTTTAGCCTAATTCTCCAAAATACAAAAATAGATGTAAATCGTTAAAGCCGTTGAGGAAATTAGTGATAAGTGATTCAAAAAAAAAAAATTGTATGGTAGGACAGGTCCGTATGGACCCTCTCTATAGTCGTACTATCATCCCTCAAACTCAGTTTGAGCTCGGAATTTTCCACACGATCGCAATAACTTTCTATTTCGTATACTAATGTCAGTGGCGATCCCTCTAGGTTGGCCAGGTTGTCTGCGCAAACCCTAAAATTTCAGCATAAATAAATGTACTACAAACAAATTGTTTATATTAATATTTAGATTCGTAATAATAAATATTAACAAATACAAAAAAAAAATAACCCAAGCGTTTATATCATTATAAAAAAGCAAAACCTTCTTAAGTCGAGCCATTCACTTTAACCTCTACTTGATATATCAATCCCATGCAAAGTATCTCGCTAAATATTACTTTGCTTTAAATTTCTGTCTTGGCTGGGCTACAAAATTTGCGCCGTCAATATACAAACTATACAATTATACCCGATGTGCTGTCTCATTCTATCTCTAAGTACAGACCAAAATATATTCACTCTAATAAAAGAGCCAACCAACCAGGGTAGAATGCCACAAGAAAAATATGTATGCTTTGTCGTTTGAAGCGATACAGTTTCAGTGGGATATATTTAGTTCTTGCACAGCGTTGCCACTGACTTTTCAAAATATGTATATTTTCTCTTGATACAAATTCTTACAACTATTATTTTTGGTACATGAAAACACATTTTTAACAACATTTGCAATAACTTACTAGTAGTACCCAGTAGTAGTAAATTGTTTTGTTTGTTTTCATAAAAAAAAAATACCAAAAATTATAGCTTGGTAAATAAAGACTTCTGCTGGAAAAAGTGGTCAATTAATTCAATATATAATTACAATATAACATACATTATGTTATGCATTCGATAGGAAAATGCAACCAAAATATATTTATGCAGTGCAGTCCAGTTACCATAAATAAAGCATATTAACTTAGATAAACATTTTTCAAAGCCGCCTACGAAAACAAACAGCTAAGAAAATTCAATGACTAAATGTACAAAGTTTGTAACATAAAATAATTTAAAAACGATTAAAAATATGCACAGAATCTGATTATTTTCATATATACATGCACTAAACTTCCTTATTTTGAATAAAAACAATAAAACAGTCATAGAATTTAATATATATAAATGAAAAGCCATTCCAAAACTATACTACTATATACAATAAATATTTTACACCCAAACATTACTAATGTAGCAATATTTATGCAATAATACAATAAAATATACATTTTATAGGTATATACATTTTTATTTAAAATATAAATAATAAAACAATCAAAGAATTTAGTATATATATATAAATATTTTACACCCAAACATTACTAATGTAGCAATATTTATGAAATAATACAATAAAATATATATTTTATATCATTTTATTAACCAAAATGAAATAAATGAATACAACCCAAGTATGTTTATTTAAAGGCAGGTACAAAATAGAGAACTATTTCTTATAACTGCAAAAAATATTCGAATTAAATTGTAGCAACTTCGCATTTATATTGTGTAATTAATTTTTGGTTTCATCATAAACATTTACATTAAAATAGCTGTAAAAGTTGAACTACGTAAACTCAACACTTCGTTGCATTTCCTATTTCCCAACACATCCGCAATGACCAGCTGTTTTTATACCCTATCCTAAGGGTATATTAATTTTGACACATAGTTTGTAACACCCCTTAATATTCGTCGCAGACCCCTAAAAGTATATATATTTATGATCAGGACCAAAATCTAAGACTATTTAGTAATGTCCGTCCGTCCGTCCGTATCAACTTTTGAGGCCTTTAAAATTATGCTAGGAAGCTGAAATTTGGAACATATACTCCCTAGGGTTCCGAAATGGTAAAGTGTTAAAATTTTCAAAATTTACACAATTTAGAAAAAACCGTTTTAAGGCTTAAGTTAGAGAGATAAAGTTGTACAACCTTCATAAGATATGTAGATACTGCCCACCTTTATTAATTTTCATATAAAGTTTTTTGCGACGCCTACTTTTTGTGGGCGTTTTTCACTAAAATGCTGTTTTCTTCGAAAATGTTCATAGAAATCGAAAAAAAATGTTTAACAATATATTATGCCAATCTTTTTCTCAATATATCGCCAATACAAAGTTTTTGGCCACGCCCACTTTTTGGGGGCGTTTTTTGAAAAAATTAATTTTTTTTTTATAAATTTCATAGAATGAAATAAAATGCTATCCATCATCTTCCTAATGCTTTTTTTCTTTGGGGTACATAGGGATAAGGATAGGGTATCATATTGTTCGCCCCAAGCGGACTGTAGCCTTTCCTTATGTTTTGTTGCTGTTTTGGGAATGTTGCAAACTCCCCAGACTCATTTTAGGCGGGTAATTACGAAAATTAGATCTAACTTCATGTGTTTGGCTCACACGTATTCACAGTTAGGAAAATTGAGAGAGAATTTTATGGGCATTTTAAAAATTGTTTGCAGGTTGAAAGTGATGGGGGAATGCAGAGTTGGCTATCTGGTTAATTCCCCATCTGTAAAATAGACTGAAAAACGCTTCCAAATTGTGACAATTTATATTGAAAATGCTGGTTCTGATCGACATACGTTGATGATGCATAGCGATGATTCTCATGGTTGAATGGATATGTCAATAAACATAATTGCCGTATTTTGAGTGATGATAATCCTCAAGTGTATGTTGAGACACCGTTACTTCCACAAAAACTGGCTGTTTGGGGTGCTTTATGGGTTGGGTGGGATAATTGGTGCTTACTTCTTTAAAAACGATTCTGGCCAGAACGTTATAGTCTCCATTGACTTTATTTTTATTCATCAATTGAACAACCATGATATGCAAGAGCTGTGGTTTTAAGACGACGGCGCAACATGTTAACCAGCTCGTCCCACAGTTGATTTTTTGAAGGAAACGTTTGGTAAACGAATATTTTAACGTTACGGACCCGACTCCAATATCGTGCGATTTACCTCCGCTTGACTACTTTCCGTGGGGATATGTGAAGTCGCTAATCTACGCCGATAATGATTGACCGCGTGAAGAACAACATTCGCCGCGTTATTGCCGATATACGTCCCAAAATGTTGGAAATGTCATCGAAAATTGGACCTTCGGATTAGACTACGTTCGCGCTAGCCGTGGCGGAAGTCATATTTGCCAGAAATCATATTTAAGCTATCATGCTAGGAGATTATCTTTCGAATAAAGTTAATTTAATGTAATTTAAAATAAATTATCTTTCTTTTATTCCATTTCGAAGTTCTTTACCTCTAAAAAAACACACTACATTTGCCTGATTTAATCGAATGTAGATCTCGCTCTGTGCGTCTGCTCAAGAACTAAGATTATGTGTGTATGCCTATCCTATACACTCTACCTGATATGCGTTTTTCTTACGGCCTCAAAAACCCGCACGTCCAGCTATTAAATAAATAAACGCCAGATATTTAGTTTTCTTTTTTGTGGTGGAATTAATTAAAACATCCTTTTAATTGATTTTGTTTGAACTAAGTTTTATCCCTAATTGGAATATTAACCTTTTCTACATATGCTGTAGAGTATTTGAATGACAAGCAAAGATTGGGCAGAGAACCTTTTTAATTTTTTTTTTCGATTATTTTGATAGTTTGTTGTTCAAAGGTAGGTTTCATAGATTGATGGGTACAATTTAACAAATTTTCCTCACCCAAACACAAATACCATCAAAAAATGATTTTACTTTAGGATCTGTGTTTAACAGGGTATGAAAAAAATTGGCACTTTTTTTTTGGCCTTGTCTTACTTTCACCGATTAATTTGTGTGGAACACAAAAGGCTTAAGAATCAACACCTTGTAATCACTTCTAAAGAAGCACAAACAAAAGACCAGAAATCGGCATGACTAATGTATACGAGAAAGTTAAAAATAGGAAAAATTATGTCTACCTCAATGGACAAAGAACTCCAAAGGGTTAATAACTGCATTGAAAACCAAAAAGTGGAATTAAAGATAAATGGCAAACCGAAGAAATTGCCTACGGATACGGCAAAAACTCCAGACCTTATAGATTTTTACATTTTAAAAGGGATTTCCGAAAGCTTCGTTAAAATTGAAGAATGTTTCGATCTGTCGTCTGATCACTCGCCTATGATTCTGAAAATTAGCGACTGCTTATTGAAAAAGGAGGCTCCACCCAGACTTACTAGCGAATCAACAAAGTGGGACTCCTTTAGAAAAGACTGCGAAAATAAAATCGATTTTAATGTGTCTCTTCAAACGCCATTTGAACTTGAACTCGAAGCCGATCAATTTACCGGAGTCATACAAAGTTCAGCCTGGTATAATACTCCATATAAACGTATAACAAAATCGAAAACCGAAATAAAATATCCCCAGGAAATAACCGAATTGGTTAAAGAGAAAAGAAAAGCGCGTAAAAAATGGCAACAATCTCGCCCTCCGCAGCATAAAACGATATTAAATAATCTGTGCAGCACTTTAAGAAAGGAAGATTCAGGACTTAAAAAATCGCGAAGTTTCTTCGTACCTTGAAGGTCTCACCGCTGACAAGAGTTCGAACACCTCGTTGTGGAATGCTATAAAAAGCATGAAAAAGCCAAAATCGCAAGCGCCTCCTATCAGAAAAAATAATGGCGAATGGGTGAAACGAGACAAAGAAAAACCGACATTTTTGCCGATCACTTAGAAGAACCCTACCCCGCTCTGTTTTTCCTACGCATTATAGTTTACAGACATTTAAAACCAACGTGCATCGGTATCTCCTTTTTTCTAATGCCACTTCCCTAATGCCCGCACTGTGTTACTTCATTATAAGGCTATCCTAAGTCCCTTTAGTGCGCGTGCATTATAAAAAAAAGAAACGTTTAAGCCCTTTGACGGTCACGAGCTAATCGAAGATATGGCTTCAAAGGGGATACCTGACAATTTTCAAATTAAAAGTTTATCACTGGCTGAACTCTGCTATGAAATACAAAAAATTTAAACTAAACAAAGCTCCTGGATACGATTTAATTACGGGACAGGTCCTAAAGGAGTTTCCTAGGAAAGCACTTACTATGTTTGTTTATCTCATAAATGCTTCGTGTAGGTTATTATACGTTGCACGACAATGAAAAGTAGCTGAGGTCATAATGGTCCTAAAGGCGGGAAAATCCCCATATGACAAGAAATCGTATAAACCAATATCTCTTTTACCAATTATGTCAAAAGTATTTTAAAAAAATTTACTAAACCGGTTACACCCGATTATCGGAGAGCGCCGATTAATTCCTAATCACCAATTCGCGTTTTTCTCGACGTCTCCCAGGCTTTTGATAGAGTATGGCATACGGGAACATAAGCTAAAATTAGCCTTTCCCAAACAAATATATGTAATATTAAGTTCTTATTTAGCGGACAGACTTTTCCGTGTTGAGCACGGAAACGAATATTCCGAATTCAAAGAAATCGCGGCAGGAGTTCCACAAGGAAGCGTCCTGGGTCCGATTTTATTTCTAATCTTTACTCGATATATTGCGCAGGAAGAAGGCACAACTGTAGCGACGATTGCGGATGATACCGCTATATTGGCCGTGAGTAATACGGTTGAATCCGCAACAATTAAGCTTCAACCGGCTATCAACAGCGTTTTTGAGTGGACAAACCTTGGCGTATTGTCCCTTAATGAAACAAACTCTACGCATGTTAATTCTACTTACAGAAATTTAAATACGCTACCTATTTTCATAGACTCCGTACAAATTCCGTACGCAAATGAAGCTAAATATTTGGGAATGACACTTGTTGCGAAACCAAAATGGAAATCGCACGTAAAAAAGAAACGGGAAGAGCTTGTTATTAAATACAATCAAACGCATTGGCTGCTTGGTCGGTTTTCCAAACTCAGCAAGCAAAACAAGCTGCTTTTATACAAGCAAGTTCTGAAACCGATTTGGACGTATAGTATACAACTCTGGGGTTGTACCAAAGCAAATAACATCAAAATGTTCAGAAATAGTGATATCCACAGTGATTTTGATGTGGCAACCGTCATTTAAACAAATATCATTTGCCCGTAAACAACAGACGCGCCTTCGCGGTCATTGCAATAACGAAATGATATTTATTTTGAACGATACAAATTTAGGGCGCCGGCTTCATAGGAAGAAACCATTTGAATTAGCGCAATAACATTTAACCGCGTGTTTTTGGCGGTATAAACAGGTGCCTCCGATGGGAAGCTGCCTGGTAGGCGAGAATATAAATTATTAAATTTAAACTACTAGATAGGAAATAACCTAGTTGTGTATAAAGTAGTTTCAAGGGAGGTGTTTTTAGTGAGTAAGAATCTCAGACTATTATGAGCACGTGTTGTCGGTCCTCATAGTGTCCTATGGAAGATTTTTTACCTACCCTCGGAAAAAAAAGAAGATAACTGGACTGAAATCAAATGTTGAAATAGCAAATGATTATGTTCTTTGATAATAATTTTGTTTATGCCTCTGTATTTCAGTTAAAATTATTTTTAAAACATATTGTTCTAGACAGTATTGCACAATATGGACATATTATTGATGCAAGCCAGTATTTCAGATTTACTTTTAAAATCTTCAAAAAAAGAACATGGAAATACAATTTTTATTTTTGGTACGTAAAGGACATTCTTCTTGAAATCGTTGACGGCACTTTTCATAGCATAACCTATGTACTATATATTTCGAAAGTTGATTGTTTTCTATTTTTTAGTGTCGATTCTTCCAAGCATGTACTTCCAGAGAAGTAGAGCCTTAAAAGTATATGTATTTATCATCAGGACCAAAACTTTTTCTATTTATCAATGTCCGTCCGTCCGTACGCAATTTTAAGGCTTCCTAGCTTATTTTTAAAGGACTAAAAAGACGGACGGATGGACATTGCTAGATAATCTTAGGATATGGTCCTGATCATAAATATATATACTTTTATGGGTCTACGAAGAATATTTAGGGGTGTTACAAACTATGTGTCAAAATGAATATACCCTTAGGATAGGGTATAAAAAGATATATATCAGATAAAGATAAAAATCAAAAGATAGGCAGGAGCTGCCCACCTATATACGCTTTTTTTCTCATGCCTTTTTAGAAAATGTGTAACAAGATATTTAGCCACTATTTTTACAATATATCGCCCATTCAAAGTTTTTGGCCACACACACTTTTTGGGGAAATTTTGAGGAACTTTGAAAAAAAAAGTTTGTAATGAACTAGAATTAAGTTGAATTTTTGACACGACCAAAAGGTAATGCCTCAGAGGTGTATCACTTTCTGAACACCTTTTTTTAAGATTTGTAACAAGGTTCCAAACACTTGTCTTTAGAGAAGTATGAGATTAGTTGTCAGGACAAAAGCAACATTTTTGTTTATAAATCCATGTTCCGAGAAAACCGATTATTGAAGCGTTAACCGCGGCCGACGTAGAATTTGAGGAAAATGCCACCGTGGCCGAACTTCGGCAGTAAACGTTTACTGAGGTTCTTCGGGTTGACAATAATTCGTCAGTAAATGTTTACTGAGGTTCCTCGGGTTGACATAATTCGTCATACAATGGCCGAAGTTCGGCCACGGTGGCATTTTCGTCAAACGACCGAGGCTCCAAAGAACAGAATTGGCCAGAACCGAGAAGGAAATCCAGTAAACGTCTACTGAGGTTCCTCGGGTTGACAATAATTCGTCAGTAAACGTTCTCGGGTTGACAATAATTCGTGATACAATGGACAAAGTTCGGCCATGGTGGCATTTTCATCAAACGACCGAGGCTCCGAAGAAGAGAGGAAACAGCGCACTGATGACGAATGCATTCCAGTGCAGAATCTGGATGCAGAATTGGCCAGAACCGAGAAGGAAATCCTATTTCTGCAAAAGCGGCGTGAGTTGCAAGCGATCAAGGAGGAACTTGGCATGGCCGATCAAAAGTGGTTTGATTTCTCGGCTTTCGAAGCCATGGTTCACCCCTTTAGTGGCGACGACAACAACGATATCAGGATATTGATCCCCGATGTGGAGGACGCCTGTACAGTGTTTGGTTGTACCGCAGAAAAAAGGGCCTCCTGGACAGATACGAGAGGAATCGCATCTCCGACGCTCTGAAGAAAAACGCAGTCAACCTAAACGCTGTCATGACCCCAAACCGAGGACCGCAGCCACGGCACCGAAGAGCAAGCAAGCTTCGAAGAAAACCGCAGTCAACCCAACCGCTGTCATGACCCCCAAACCGAGGACCGCAGCCAGCGCAGTCGGCACCGAAGAGCAAGTGAGGTGCTATGAAAAATTGTTCTTAGTTTGGACTTTTTTTTGTCTATTTGATTCCGGCAGCCCAAGTAGCTGTGTTAAAAAGTCGCTAGTCCCGTTTATTTATGGGGAAAAGATGCCAGCGCAGTTTAGAGGTTTAGAGTTCTTAAGTACGTATGGTTTTAGTCCAGAATTTAGTAAATTCTGGACTAAAACCGTAAATCACTCGTTTATTACAATTCCAGATGATGAAACTTTTGTGCCGTTGCTCTTGGGACGTGACATTTTATTAAAATTCAACATACACCTTGGCTTAAGTTACATTATGACAGACAATTTTTGTACTAAATTTCGTTTAATAAAAAAAATATTGAATTACCTAAGGAAGTTGTCAGTGCACTTGTGTCATTCGATTTATTGAAGAATCCCGATGATGTAGAGAATAGTGTTAAGACACCCTCAATAGAATTAACTAGAATAAGTATTACTGTAGACAATGTACACAAACACAAATTGTGAAGTCTTGACAGAAGGTGTTTCACATGTTTCGGGTTATCGCGGAGAATTGAATAGAATTAAAAGACTACCGGGGTATGGTAAACTTTATTGATTTAGGCCAGCTAGTTAACGCAGTTGGGACTTGTATCGAGAACGACGGCGAAATTAATATAAATGAACAATTGCCAGAAGCTCATTCAAGTGCTGTCAGAGTAATAAATCCAAGTTTAAATTTAAAATCAAGAGACGTTTACAAGTTATTTTATAAATTTCATTCAAAATGAAATAATATGTTGTCCAAAATGTTCTTACCCCCTTTTTATTGGCGGCATATACGGATATGGATAGCTGTTCGCCCCAACCGGATTGTAGCCTTTCCTTATGTTTTCAAATAAATTTGTCCCATTGACAGTAGAGAGATATCATAGAGATCCATGCTTCTGAACTAATTTTTCGTTTTGTTTTAAGGTATTTCAAATTGGGAATGAGTGCACTCAACTCATATTTTACACACTCTGGTCGAGAAATGAAAAGATTTGACTTCTTCGTTTATATTAGATTGGAGTAAGAAAGGCAATAGAGAAAGAATGTTTAGCTGAAATGCATTTTTGTCATTTTCTTATTAAACGGATGATCGGGTTTCAACGAGCAGATGACACCCTCGCAGATGACAACCGAATTACACAAGTTCTCTGGCGTCAGCATGTCATCTGGGTGACACGTTCGGATGACCATCTGATCGCATCTTTATACTTTGATATTGGATTTGTTCAGTCTATCCAATTTCTTACTAAGCGGGCACTTTTTTACGGAATAACGCATGCATTGTGATTCTTAGTTGGTTTGGATTATTGGTGACATTTGGAGTTGTAGTTCACGATGAAGATGTGCGGATGTTAGGGTAAATACAACAGGTTTCAAGACGACTGGGACTCGTCGAAATTGTCCAGATATTTTTAACAATTTCCAGAGTCCCGGCTTAAAATAATTTCTCCAGTCAAAAGATTAAAAATCAATCACAGCAAAAAATATATTTCAAATTTAAAAAGTGTGTAAGTTGAAATTACAATACAAATTTGAGTTCGATCCATAATAAAGCACATTTGTGGCGCTGGCTAAAGTAATTTTCTCTCCGAACAGTTTATTGACTTTTTATAATGTATATATATGAATTTCAATTATACATCTTTTGTGACCAGATACTGAAAATTCCATTTCAACTAAATATCTAGTCCACTCTGTACGGACGCTAGTACACCTTGCAAAAGAGAGGTTCTAATAATAACAGCATTCTACTAATAATACATATCAAAAAATATGCATTCCCCAACAAAAAACGCTAAAATTTGAGATTTTAGTTCTGTTCATTTACTAATTTTTGCAAACTCTAAAACGAACTTTTGGAAAATTTTACGTGCTTCGTAGATTGCGCGTTTTTTATGGCTGTTGGTATAATTTAAAGAAGTATAATTTTACCTGCGCCATAGGTCTGAAATAATAGTCATGCATTTTTTTCTCTGAACATAATATTTTGTTTTCTTATTACTGAGCATTTAATGTAAAGTGGCTGGATTCTACTAAATAAGCAGGTACTGGTACATCTACGCTAGATGAATTCGATTAGATATGATAATTAATATTCCCATGTTGGGACTGTATTAATGTACAGTAGATAAAATAGGACAAGATATACTATATTATAATACAAATAAATGGAGGTATGATTCGGAATCTAGAAATGATCAGTTAGGTCTGATGATGCCTCCTCCTTCACTTGTTGCCATTTATGAGCCATCCATATACTAGACTAAGAGACCCGCGTAGCCTAGGGCCTCCGGTTTCCTACACCGAACGGTCTTCTTTGGTTATATATAATTAGAAAATTTTGTTGACTTTTGTGGGCATGAGATAATTGACTTGATTCGAAGGGCTATGTATAATCCTTAAAGTATTTAGAATTGCTTAAGATCGCTCTGCTTCAATCATTTCAGGGAGTGAAGTTTTACGGCGCTTGCTGCAGCACAGTTCTTAATCCGTTCATGCAGCGGAGGGATATCAATGTGTTCCTCTTAAGCAGCGGATGGACAGTATCGCATACCAGTCCACCATGGCACATGGCACTTTGTATTATTTGAAGATTTTTTTTTGGCAGATACTGATTTTCCTTTTACCACCATACTAGAGATGAGTACGCGATGATTGCAGTGCCTTTTTTGTAGTTTATTCCACTGGGACAATGGTTTAGTAGGTCAGGCGTATAACATAAATGGACGTATACTCCATTTTTTTAACAAAGAGTAAAGTTGCTTTCTTTACAGTGCGTTCTAGATTTGTATTCAAAGTTAGTTTATGATCAAGTGTGATACAGAGATATTTTACTTCTTTGGAGAATGATATTTGAGAGTTGTTTAATGAAAAGTTTGGAAAGATGTCATTCCTTTTCCGGGCAAAGGAAACAAATTTTGTTTTTGGGAGGTTTACTCTTTACCTAAGATTAGATTCAATGCCAATTGTGCATATGAATGACCACAAGAAAATGGCCAAACAAGCTTCAAATGACAGAAAGCTTAGCATTGTTAGGTTGCATACTAGACTGCGTGACAAAAATTACATAATAGGTCATTTGGCCACTTAAGGCATTTATTAATTATTTTATAAAGTAAATTGTGGTAATAATGTAAATAAAACTGAGCACAAAGTCAAAGTTGAATACATTACAATTTGGAATAACACGAGGAATTATTTGATTTCATTTGTTTTCAATTCCTTGAAGCGTTGATCCGAATATTCGCCTTTTTCTTGCATCATCGGCCCCCACCTCCCCCTTTCAGATACATACAAAAAACAACTATTAACGCAAAATATGAATTAAAAACAAACAAAAAATTCATCATATAAAACAATGAAATAAACAAACAAACTGCATACGAAACTAATAACAACAAAAGCAACCACAAATCGAGGACAAATAGTAAACAAAAAAACAGCTAAAAAATCAGAACAGAAAAACTATTTATAAATAAACAAAATTGTAAAACCAATAAATTACAAGTTACTAAACAATTTGCGCAAATTAAAAACTTGTTACGCGGATGTAAAACGTGAGAACGATTTGAATTATAAATCATGCCAGAAATGCATCATCAAATTTCAATAAACTGGATACTCTCACTCACTGGTTGTGATGGCGTTCCAGAATTACAATACTGTTTTTTGCACTCGGATATCCTTGCGGTTTAACCCGATCATGAATTTTGATTTCATTTTGTTAACAGCTGGGCATAGCTTTTTTGTATGTCTGCACGTATCGAGTTGTGCCCAATGTAGGTTAGTTCTACTCAAGGACTCGGTGTCGATTTTGCGTGCGATGGTGCTAAGCGGTGTTCTTACTGAGTCAAGTGCCAGTAATGCATTCATTTCTGACCCTTCTTGCAAGCTTGTCCGCTTCTTAGTTTCCCGGGATATCAGTGTGCACCCAGCACAGGGTTACTGTGTTGACAGCTAATAATTCGTCTAACGACTTCCTGCATTGGTTCACAGCCCTTGACTTCACCACATCTGATTTCATGGCTTTTATGGCGGCTTGACTATCAGAGTAGATGGTGATCGTCCTGTTGGCAATGCGGTGCCTTCTCAGTTCGGCTACAGCCTGGATAATGGCAGCTATCTCCGCCTGAAAAACGCTACAGTCGTCGTTTATTCTGAAGGATTTGCTTAATCCTAGGGATTCACAGAAGATGCCTGCACCTTTTCCGATGTCCATTTTGGAGCCGTCGATGTAGATGGCAATCCCCTCCTTTTTCGTGAATGCGTTCTCATCCCATTCACTTCTTTCCGGTATTCTGGTATTGAATCCCCTGCTGATAGTGAATGTCGAGGGTAGGTAGTCTGTTTCTGGTGTGATAACAGTGGCGCACCTGCAGAACTCTGAGGCGTGTCCTTATGGCCTTCGGATCCAGAGTCCGCACTCTCTAAGTCTGACGGCCGTTTTAGCCGCCTTACTGCTGCAGTAAATGTCTAATGGCATGAGATCGAGTAGTATCTGCAAAGCTGCAGGGGGTGTCGTCCGTAGGTACCCAGTTATACCCATGAAAGCCGCCCTTTGGACTTTGGTAAGATTGTGGAGAAGATATTTCTTTTCCAGAGCCTACCACCAAACAACTGCACCGTATTCCAGGATGGGCCTTACAATCATTGTGTACAACCAGTGTACCATGTGTGGTTAAGCCGAATATTTTGCGACGGGTATACAATGCCACGTACGCCCGCCTAACGCGGTCATCTACATTCTCTCTCCAGTTAAGTTTGGAGTCTAAGATAACGCCCAGGTATCTTGCTGAACTGGACATTTTAAGATCATTCCCTCCCATTCGTGGTGCATTTAATGTTGGAATGTAAACAGCAGGACTTCTGTCTTGGATGGATTGACCCCCAGCCCTCAGTCCACGACCCAATTACTGACAATATGGAGCGCATAGCTGAGTTATTCACTGAGGATTGAGGGAAATCTGCCTGGGACCAGGATTGCTACATCGTCCGCGTATGCATTCACGATGAAGCCACCCTTCTCTAGTTGCTTTAGAAGCGCATCCATTACCAGGATCCATATGAGCGGGGAAAGGACACCTCCTTGTGGTGTTCCCCTACTAACTTTTCGTACGATACGTGTGTCACCTAGGTAACTTTTAATCTGACGTGCACCTAGCATGATCCCGATCCAGTCGCATAGACTGCTGTCCACATGAGCATTTCTCAAGCTGTGCATGATTGCATCTTCTTTAATGTTGTTAAACGCTCCTTCTCTGTCGCACATGGTATACTCCCTTTGTTCTAAGGATTTTTCTATCACTGGTACTCTGTTATGCAGTGCATTGTCAACGAATCTACTTTTCATGTACGTATTTTGTGTTATACATCACAACTTAAGACTAAGTTTTTCTTACCTTGCTCGGACTCTGTCACGTGCGCCCTCACAGAGTCCGGAGGGGGGAACGAGGTACCGTCGTCGTAGGGAATATAGACTAACGCCACGGTGCAACACTCGTCCTCTCCCATATCTGGGATTGACAGTCTTCCCTTTGCCCTCTTTGGAACCTGGTCTATGGGAACAGCTTTGAGTGAAGCCCCTTCCCACAGCGCCAGTCCGTCAAAGTTCTGGCAAAGGCATTCGAGGCATGGTCCTTGCAGTAGATGTAGGTGATGCCTTTGGACCATCTCATTTTCCCGTAGACCGGGGCGCTCGCACCAGTGCCCTACAGAATGTTTCTGATGATGGCTGCCCTTAAGGCCTGCTCTATCTTCCAAAGTGTACCGTCCACTCGGCTTCTTAGAGTCCACTACAGCTAGCTGCAGCGGATTCCTTGTCACACTGTATCGGTCACCCCGGCTCACTGTTTAAATTTTATTCAAGTGCTTTTATCCGTCGAAGTCGGCGCCCTATATTTGTATTGAAAAAATACATAGCAATTAGTTATTAGTTAGGCGAGTTTGTTGTTTACGGGCAAATCATTTTATTTTATCTTCGACGGTTGCCACCCAAATCAATCAATTATATCACTATTTCAAATATACCACTGAACGTTTACAACTGATCATAAGGTTCGATCAGACATTCATTAGAACTTGTCATCGGGATGACATTCTGACGTCACTATGATGTAGAATTTGTACTTTATGACAATCTACCAAGTATATCACTGTTTCAAATATACCACGGAACGCTTAAAACTGATCATAAGGTACGATCAGACATTCATCAGAACTTGTCATCCGGATGACATTCTGACGTTACTATGACGTAGAATTTGTACTGGATGACAACTTTAGTATAAATTCTACGTCATAGTGACGTCAGGATATCAGTCGGATGACAAGGTCTAATTGCACCTTTAACATAATATATTTGCTTTGGTACAAACCCAAAGTTTTGGAATTTGCTTGTATAAAAGCAGCTTGTTTTGCATGCTGAGTTTGGAATATCTTTCAATCAGCCAATGCATTTCTTCTTAGCATGTGACTTTCACTGTAATTTTGCGTCTAATGTAATTTCCAACTATTTGGCCTCATTTGCGTACGATACGGATTTTGTACCGAGTCTATAAAAATAGATAGCGTATTTACTTTTCTGTAAGTGAAATGAAAGTGCGCAGATTTTTCTTTTTTCTCTTTTGTCTTTCCCTTGTGTTTTTTTTTGTCGCTTGCGATTACGGCTTTTTAATACCTTTTATAACTTTCCAGAGCGAGTAGTTCGACCTCTTATCCGCGCTTAGACCTTGAATGTAAAGAACCTTCGTTCCGAATCATTTCCTTAAGAGTGCTACATAAATAATTTATTATCGGTTTATGCTGCGGAGCGCGAGATTATTGTCAATTTTTACGCGTTTTTTTTCTCTGTTACTTATTTGGATATTTACGGAGAATATTTCAATACGCTGGGCAAATGTTTTTATCTCGTCTTCAACCGTTGGTATTTTTGAGTCTCGGTGGATATCACTGTTTCGGATACACAATTAACAATTCGTATTAGCTTGTTTTGGTATAGCTCAGGAGTTGTACACCTTACGTCCAGTTTAAGATCTTGCTTTTACACAAGCAGATTGTTTTGCATGCCGAGTTTGGAAAAACCTCCAATCAGCCAATGCATTTGATTATATCTGACAACGAGCACCTCGCGCTTCTTCTTAGCATGCGATTTCCACTTTAATTTTGCGCCTAGTGTCATTTCCAAGTATTTGGCCTCATTTGCGTAAAAATATTTTCCGTGCCTAACACGGAAGAAACTTTCCGCCAGATAGCAACTAAATAAGTTTCTTACATAACTACCTTCGAAAGGCTAATTTAAGCTTGTTTTGTCCATTGCATATTTTGGACAAGCTACAGCTCGGTATACTGAGGGTGGATTTTAGGCGCCTCTTACAACAGGCATAGCTACCTCGGGTATATGCCGACACCTACCCGAAGGGTGTGTGATGTAATGTGATTATTTATTTGTGAGGCGAGCTTATGCAGCTCGTGCGTGGAATTACAATTTAGACAGATTAACTATATTTTACCTCTTAGAAATTCTGAATACGCTAGTGTGTCTGGGAATTCTATTCGAAGAAAGTTGACAATGTGGAAACTCGAGATCGAACCTGATGTGATCTGATTGAGGCTTCCTTGGATACATGCCAGTGATGTATTGGTTTCCTTTTTTAAAATTTCCCTCAATTACTTCGTGTCTGGGAACCCACCAGATTTTAGTTTTGTTCCTGGTACTGAGTGCCTGAAGGGTTTGAAAGCAGTGTAGTACTGATTTTGAGTCCATAACTTGGCTATCCGTGAATAGATGGATGTTAGCACCTTTAATACCTGAGCTGGGAATCAGGTTTGCGCATTCCTTAATTGGGTGGCGCTCTGCCTGAAATACACTGGGATTTTTTCCCATGGGTATCGAGTCATTTTTGTTGGGTCCGTAGATTCCAGCTCCCACCCCAGAGACCATTTTTGAATCATCCGTATACCACAAAAGGCCGTTGTGGCAGTTTGGTGAGTGGCTTCCGAAGCATGCTTCTTAGTTTGTAATTTCAGTAGACAAACTTTTATTAAAGCATAGCGTTTTTTCTAAACGATCTGCTACCGCGCAGATCATGTCTAAGGGGCCAGTTAGAGCTATCAATGAAATGCATCATTGGAACAAATCAGTGGAACTGATATTTAATTTTTTGGACAAGTTGGTTATAGCAATCATTGACTAGTTTGGTCGCTATAACGCGAAAAAAAACGAAAATAAAAAATAAATCGGAAGCAAATGAATCTGTGTTACATTATTATCTTGTTGCATTATTAACAACTTCAAAATGTAAAAAAATCAAAACAAGAAAAATTTAATACAAAACAAAACAGGTGAGGTTAGAATTGATTATTGAAAGAAAAAATGACAGATGAGAATAGAAAGAGAATCGAAAACATCAGTGGAACAATTGTGTTCCAATTTGTAGAAACGGTTATCAGCTGTTCATTGAAATCGATTTCCATCAGTGAAAGAATAAAAATAAATTTAAGGAAAAGTTTAAAATTATAATTAGATAAGTAATTTTGTTTGTAAAAAATACTTATATATTTATAGCATTAGCTTTATTTTAATACCAATAAAAGCCATTATTGTTTGCTTAGTCGTCTTAAAATACGAAATCAAAACTTTGAATGATAGCTATAACTGGCCCCTAATTCAGGGATTTCCGATAGCAGTTACATGGTTTGCTCTTTAGTTTGTTTTGACTTTGCAGTGTTGCATATTGCCACTTTTTTTTATTAAAATGTGAGGGGGTGTTAGTCCTATTATAGCTTCTATGGCCGCCGTGGGACAGGTTATCATGTCACGGGAGATACCGTGCAATGCATGCGAGCCATTGCACCTTATTTAGTTTGGAGTTTGCGGACATTTGAGTGGTTTACTTCCACCATACAATAGAAGCCTATGTTATAATGGGCTTGATCATTGCTGAGATACCCCAGGTTTTTCCATACATGCGGCAGCAGGCCCAAAATTCTTTCGATGCTTTTTTAATTTTGTTATTAAGGTGCGACTTTCAATTCAGTATTTTATCCAAGACCACTCCCAGATATTTTACTTTATCGGAATAATCTATGAGATTATCATTTATGGAAATTTGGTTAAGATTTAAATTTCTTTTCTCTGTGAAGGGAACTGTGAAAGCCTTGTTTGGATTGATAGAGAGCCCCTCTTTGTTACACCAATCCAGCACTATCTTAAGAGCATTTTGCATACGTGTAGGGGCATCGTTTGTTTCATTGCACCTAATTATGATGACCAGGTCATCGGCGTATCCAACTACGTAGAAACATAAATTATTAAGGTCTTGGAGAAGGTTGTCAATAACCAATGACCATAGTATGGGTGATAGAACTCGTCCCAGTGAGCAGCCTTTAGCTGATTTTACTGATACCAAGGTCAGTGCTGATGTTGCAGTTATTTTCCAACTCTCTAGCACTTATGCATCTGATCGTAGGTTGGTTTATACCTCAATGGGTCAGAGCGTTTGATAAAGAGTTATATCCTGTGTTGTCATAAGCACCCTCTATGTCCAGAAAAGCGCACAGTGCAACCTCTTTGCAACTAAAAGCACTTTTGATTTGCTCTGTGAGATTCAAAAGTGCTCCACTTGTGGACTTGCCTTTCTGATATGCATATTGATAGGGATGCAGATGTATGCCCTTGCTTAAGCATTCTTTAACGTGAACGTCTATTATTCTTTTCATCGTTTTTAGGAAAAACGACGTCAAGCTGATTGAACGGTATGATTAAAGTGGTTCGCTGAGTTTACCTGGTTTGGGGATAAATACCACGTTTACCTCCCTCCTTTAACTTTTTATTCTATTTAAATATTTTGGGGGTAAGACTTTAGTGACGTGATCCTGAGTCACCCTTGAAATTTTGGATTCAGAGAAATGAACTCTTAGAAGAAAGGTCAGAGTTTCTTCACGGTCTTGTGTCAGATTTGATTAGCAGGCCCATACAGTTTGTTTGATCTTTTGATAGTGTCCTTTGTAGACGAGCCACTGCTGAAAGCTTTTCGAGCTTTTCTTAGATCTTTACAGTTCTTGTTTGTAAAGGATAAGAAGGAATCTGTATTGGTCCCACCTACTGGTGCGTTTGAAAAGTTTTGTAACTCTTTTACTGATGCTCTCTACGTTCTCGTTCCACTATGGTACGCACATTTTTACCACAGTGCGTTTAACCTTACAGCTATTAGTAAAAGATGAAATGAGAATGTCATTAAGCTGACATTGTGCATCTCCCGCCGCGTTTATTTGTGATGGGTTTTCTGGAAGCATGTCACATTTGATCGCAAGATTTTCCCTATGATATTACTTATTGTATTTAGAACTCGATGGGGATAGGTCTAGAACTTCCTGGCTTATTGAGTTTACAAAAGTCAACAATTTAAAACTCCTATGTTTGGTTTCATTAGAAAGTTTAAAAGAGCCTCATCTCGTTTGTTGCTGCTCCCCTAAATCGTATGGTGGGCGTGCAACGAAAAAAAATTGGTCTATAAACCACAAATGTTGTTCACGTTAGCTCTTAAACTCCCACACATTTTAGAAAACAAACACTGAACTCCAAAGCTAACTAGGCTGGGCTCTAACTGGGATCTAACGTGTAGATCGTCCGTTTGATTTGCAAAATAAATCATCTAATGGGTTACGACCAAACAGTGAATTGCTTTGGGCTACTAACAAAACCTGGACATGCGCCCGGCTATTCGCCAGATGATTCTTTATCTAACCACAGCAAGTGACCGCATAAATACACGACTAGTGTATATCACCGTGCACTGCTCGTTTTTCCCCACAGCACGCGCGATTATAATTTTTTTCCGCTTGGTTGTTTTTTGTAACTTTTCTACCCACTGGCTGCGGAGCGATCAAAGAGGGGATTGTGTACGCGACGGTACGTAGATCAGTAGCGCATATCTTTGTCGGTGAGGGTGGGCTTACCTCTCATTTAAGGAGAGTAAGTCTGTAACTACAAGAACTGTATACGTGGCTGGTGCACCAATAACTTATTTGGAGCCGCTCGCCAGAATTCAAAAATGCTTTGTTTTTGTTTTATTTTATAAGTATTAGTGAGTTTTGTAGTATAAGTGAAAGTAAAAACGCGTGCGACAAGAAAAAATGTCTTCGAAATTTTGATTATTTTGGCTAAGGACCTACAACTTTGTAAGTTTGTTTTCGCTAATTCTTTTTATAGTTTTATGCAAGAAAAGTTTAAATAACTGTAGTCATTTTTGGTGCCAATGATTATATGTCTGTCCATAATTACAATTTTTGGGAATCTTTTTAAGCTTTCCTTTACAGATTTAAATTTGGAATTTAATGCTTTCAAAACGCAATGCTGTCTGATGTCATTGAAGCGAAACCCTAATTTTCTGCCATTATCCATGGATGGCACTTGCATGGCTGAAACCGAACGACTTTCAATTTTCGGTATGTGTGTTAATGACAACCTTCGTTAAAATGACCACATATTCGATGTCGCCAAGAACGCTGCGGACTGTCTAGGCTACCTTAAGCGATGCAAGAAATATTTCACTATTTCTGATCTGGCAAACATTTATAAGGCATTTATTCGCCCAAACTTTATTATATCGCTCATATCTGGTGCGGTGCTCCAATTACATATTTGGAGCAACTTGACAGGATTCAAAAACGTGCGGTAAAACTTATTGGCGATCGAGACATCGCGAAATCACTTGACTCTCTTAGTCATCGTCGTAATGTGTCCTGCTTGTCATTGTGTAATCGGTATTTCCACCACAAGTGTTCAAATGAAATTGCCGGTTGCATTCTACCCCTACAGCAATTCAACCGCAATACTCGCCATTCTAGGAATGCACATCAGTTTACCCTCAAGCCTGTATTCGGATTTTCAGTGAAAAAACAAGGATTCGTTTCTTAACCGTACAACGCGAATGTGGAATGCTCTACCATGCTCTGGTTTTCTCTCACATTACAGTATACAGACATTTAAAACCAACGTGCATCGGTATCTCCCGTTTCCTAATCCTTCACTTTCCTAATGCCCGTACTGTGGTTACTTCATTATAAGGGAATCCAAAATCCCTTTAGTGTATATTATAAAAAAAAACAAAAAAAAAGTCTAAAAATAAAAATTTCATAGTTAATCAAAGTTGAAATTTTCTTGGGTGTGCCAAGAGTTGAAGTCGTTACGCTACATATGTAAATGCTTTCCCAAGTTTTCTGCCAAGCCCCCATTTTCGGAGCGTTTTAAAAAAATCGTTGGGTATTCAAAAATTTTCTTAGAAACAAAAATACAAATATTTTTAACAAGCAATTTAGACAATACAATTCCCAATGATACATTTGTACAACATTTTTAACCACGCCCACTTTAAAGTGTTTGTTTTCCTGTTAGTTTTTAATTAAAAACAATTAACGCCAAAAAGTAAATTGACCTCTTGATACTAAATGGAACTTCAGGTGCACCATGTAGCCAGCAAAAGTATAAAAAAAGGCTTCCCGTTTTTCTGTTAATTTTTAATTAAAATGTAAGGAACTTGAGGCGAATAGTATGATAACCTATCCATATAACCTATCTTCTTTCTCTCTATGAAATTTTAAACAAAAAACAATATTTGTTATAAAAAACCCCCAAAAAGTGGGCGTTGCCAAAACTTTTGCTTGGGCGGTATAGTGGAAAAAATGTTGGCTAAATATCTTGTTAAACATTTTTTTCGGTTTCTATGAAAATTTTCGAAGAAAACATTATTTAAGTGAAAAACGCAGGCAAAAATCATAAAACGACAAACCTATAAAAGTTGTAATACTCTACCTCCTAAATTTAGCTTTAAAGCGATTTTTTCTAAATTGTGGGAGTGGGAGTGGACGTATTCATTTTTACAGTTAACTATTTTGGAGCCCAAGCGAATATGCGGTCCAAATTTCAGCTACCTAGCTTAATTTTAAAAGCCTAAAAATTGCGTACGGACGTGGATGGAACTGGACACTGGATGGAACGTCAGAAGTCTTGTAGCCATTACAAGTCTAAAAAATGTTAAAACATAAGGAAAGACTTCAGTTCGCTTGGGGCGAACATTAGAATACGCTAATATGTTGTTAAACTTTTTTTTTCGGTTTCTATGAGCATTTTCGAGACAAATAGCTTTTAAGTGAAAATCGCCCATAAAAAGTAGGGGTGGTAAAAAACTTAATATAACGAACTTATGAAAAAGGGAAGTGCCTACATATATTGTTAAAGTTGTAACTATCAAAGGGTCATTTTTTTCATTAACGGGGGACTTCATTGCTATGGTATGGGTAAAAGATTTATATGACAAATTTATGGAAAAGGGAAGTACCTACATATATTGTTAAAGTTGTAACTATCAAAGAGTAATTTTTTGGCGTCCTCAACGTAGCCTACGGTGTCAAAATTAAACGGGGGGACTTCATTTCTATGGTATGAGTACCAAATAATCTGCTTTTCTGCAGCTTGTAACACGCTGATAAATAGCACTGTACCGGAAAATAGGGGCAGCAAGGGAAGAGTACCGAGCTAAGAGAAGAGAGGAGAAACGAATCTTGCGTAGAAAGGAGATAGTACGCAGTCCCCAGCTCAAGGAGATCGAAGAGTCTCGCAAACAATAAAACATCCGGAAGTTTTATAAGAAAGCAACTTGGTGCTGGCTTTAAGATTTAGGCTATTGCAACAGCCAAGGAAACCCAGTCACCGTCGCACAGGAAATTTAAAGCAACATTTCCAACAGAATCTAAGCGGGCATCATGTGATTCAATGAAGATGTGATGATAAATGAAGAACCAGTACCGCCACCCAAGTATAGAAGACTGAGGTTGCTCGTACAAGGACTCAAGAATAACAAGGGCGCCGGCTCTGATGATCTAGCTGTAGTGCTTTTCAAACGTGCTGCGTGAATGATCTTGCCTGCAGCTTGTTAAGTAAATGTAATTAAATGAGCACACCTAAAAAAACATATCAGCTCGCACCATATGATTATGTTTCCATAATAAAAATATGCATTACTTAAAAAATCAAATTCCAATTTTTTATATGGGACAAAACATTGTCCGTCTCTTTTCTGGCTGTGCAGTGGATCTTTTGCCTTGACTCACGCTTCTTCGCCAGACAAACCCTGAGCATTGCTCTATTTGGATCGATTTTTACCGCCGTCGCTAAGCCGCGTTCAGTTGGCCATTTGGCAGTCAGGCTGTTAGCCTCTGATAGGGAGTTATCCCTTTCAAACGAGCTGATGGAAATAAAGTCGTCGATATCGCTAATAAGATCAGCAACATCTGAAGCTTCAATCTCCAGGTCCAAGAAAACTGTCAAAGAACTCTCTTCTCTGTAAACTGCCCCTATCTAGCATTTTATAGTAACGAATAAAAAAAAATGAGAGAAGAAAAATCTAGGTTCAACACTACACACGTTCATAAAATTGCTTTTAAAAGCTTTAAAAGAAAACAAAATCCGAAAATTCTGTGAGAAAAGGCAAAGGAAAAGCCCTTCTTGTGCATTGTGAATATTGTCTGGCTACACGTTCATGGGAATGATCTTCATGTCGCACGAGATAGGTCGATTTTATGTGAGATTGCACAACGAATTCACCGAAAATCCCCTTTAAAGTTAAATTCTCGGTGTGCAGGGCATGCACATTTCAGTTCCAAACGATATCACTTTTCTCAGTAATCTTCATTTGGTATTTGCGCCTGGCTGTCAAAATATGAAAAAGTAGAAAGTTGAGCTATATTGGCTTCCATCACCATCAATGGGTTGTTTTTGGGTCACCTTCCAAAAGAAGACGCCTATTCTATCTTGCTGTCAGCCAAAAAAAGCGGACGCATGCAGCAACAGATTCTATGGGTCGGGGCCTTTATAGTTTTCGAGTAATTTTGGGTAAGACAGAAACGCAGTGCACAGGATATACAATTGACTTGGCTCTTATTATACGGAGGATATTTTTATTGCCCGACGACGAATACAAACTATCTGTCCAAATTAATATACCTACCGTTAGGATAGTGGATAAAAAACACGTAACTATGATTAATCAAAGCGTATTAGATAACATACCCAGAAATGTCTTGGCAACGGAAATTGGAAATTTCATCCATCATATCACTTGCCTGGCATTAAACAGTTTGTAGTTTGTTTTTGATTGCTTGTAAAAACCGTTTATGTAGACCATTGGTGGCCTGTTCATATGTATGCCTTGTTTATGTGTAATTCCAGTATTTTTTTTTTAGAAACGTTTGAAACTTTTTGGCATTAGTTTTGGGTCCGTGATCACTAGCGAATACTTTTGCGGTACCAAAAGTTGTACAAGTATCCGCGAGCGTGACTTAATTTTTGCTGTGGCAAAGTGATCTGTATGGAATTCATTTAATACACGTCCCCTTAAACTTTGGGAACTCTCTGTAGGCGAGAGTGTTGGTAATACTCTATTTGGGGAGACTATTTGCGATATTGTCTTGAAATATTGGTAGATTTTACGCACGCCATATATAATACCGAAAGCTTCTGTATCGATGTGACCATTGACAATGTTTGTAATGCGAACTGTATACATCTTTCTGAGCCATCTGGATACAGATGACTTAACACCGCCCCAATTCAGTATGGGCTTGCGTCCACTGGCAAAACAATATGGAAATTTAAAGACATAATATGTGCTTCTTAGCTCCAACAAATGATTTTTCGAAAGATGAGTCCCATAATAAAGGTGCATTATTTTGTAAGAGATTTAATCGGTGAAAGACTTAATTCGGTCTTTCATAAACACGGATTTATTCCAATTTAGTCTCATGTACTAATTATTTAGACTATTTTCGAGAATTTCTAAACCCCTACCATTGTGATTAACATCTAGTCGACGGTAGATAATGGGTGCTCATCAACTGTACGTACTGAGTTAAGGGTGATTTTATAATCTCCGCACATTCGCACTTCGTTTTTCCTTTTCCGCACGACTATCGGTGTTAACCCTTTCTATTTACCTTCCCTCACTTTGCTCTCGATTTATTTTTCAACGGCGTTGGTATAGTACCCTTTTAGCCTTACAGAACTTTAGCGAAGCAAACATACTTAAGTTCCAACACAGTCCGAATTCACAGTGAGTTGTGGAATCGCCAAAACTTACTGGTTGGCAACTAAGTTGAAAAATCTGATCCATCCATCCATCGTGACAACATTCGAAAAGAAAATGTTTACATAATATTGCTCAGCGCATAATTTTTCATTTGCTTGAACGTTTTCAAAAAATTGATGCACGTGTTGAACTTTAAAAACCCAAACCCACAAAAGGGATGTCAAATATGACCAATAAATAAACAAAGAAGTAAAGGGAGGAAGCAATAAAATAAACTTCAATGCCCTTTAAAATTGAGCTACATATATTTTGTTATCGCGCAGTTCTATTAATTTGACCAATCCATTGCCACACTACTACTACGGGTTTAATCTCTCACATTGGTGACAAATTTTAAAGAGATAAACGTGATTTCAACCGAATAAATCTATAAAAAAGAATGAAAATACAAAACAAACTTCTAAAAATAAATATTTTTTTTATTTTTAATGTAATGTGTCTACATCTGCAGTGATATCTTGGTGTCTATCGGCAAGTTCTCTTGTTCGGTTTGTACGATTTTGAATGAATCTGCATTATGTGTTTATATATTATTACTGTTTTTACTATGTTTCTGCTAAAGCTGATCAGACTTTTCAAATACCAATGTACCGATTTGATTTTTCTACATATACAAGTAGAACGTCTTACTATTTTTTAAAGTGCAACACATGTTTTTGTTATATCTTACCTAGGTTAGTACTACAAGTTTGTGTATACATATGAATGTTGCATGTACATTTCCCCTGTATTCTATTCATTCTTCGATCTTTGCAATTGTTGCAATTTTGCACAGCAAAATATTTTAGTGCATTATGGGATTTTAAACAGACTCATTGATTCGCGAATTTGATTTCTGTTATAATCAGAGCTAGTTATGAACTTGTTATACCAAACGGAAAGTGTTAATTGACCTTTTGGTCTTAAGACAAATTTTAAAGTTTTAATAAAAATCAAGTTGCAATATTTATAATGTAAACCAGAATTATAGTCATACGTAATTAAATGCATATATAATTTGTGATTGGTATATACCTGCCTACCTACATAAAATACGAAACTTATACACAAATAAGATCCTATCAGTGAGTGGAAAATATTATAGTAAGCATATCTTTATCTGTTGCACTTGCGATCGATTTTAGCAACACTTAAAAAATACTAAGAAATGATGTTAGTAATCAATATTTCCTTGTCTCGTACATCCAGAAACGTTTATTTCTGGTGTACGTAGTTTTATAACGCACAAATGCAAGGTAGGTCTAGCTTAGGCGTTGACTTTTATAAATCTTAATAGTTTGCAGTGCTGCAAAAACGATTTAGAAATGTATAATTAACATTAGAAAATAGTTATAGTTATAGCTCAGCTTGCTGATCCCTCGGAATTATATTGTGAATATGAAACATTTTGGTCCCTAAATAAAGAATATCAAATAAATTGACCGCAGTGCCACCTATTCTCTTATAGCTACGAAGCATCTTCTCGACAAAAAACAAACATATTATCATTTAATTACCTTAAGGCCTGAACTACATCGAATCAAAACAACTGAAGAAAAGTAGATAAAAGTCAATATATCAGTTTTAACTACTTCATCATACAGCAAACACTGTATATCTTTTCTATCTTTTCTTTTTCACTGAAATCTTACAGACCTACCGTTAGGTCACGTTCAAATCGCATAATTCCTGTCAGTTTCTCAAGTATAAGCTCTTTTGCATGACAAAAAAATACAATTGAAATTGAAATCAATCATTTGGTGTGTATTTAAGGAAGTTATTATGTTTTACCTAAGTTGCATATTTTTGTATTGCAGATTTTTCACCTACGAACATTTTCATAATTTGTAATGTTAAAGCCTGAACTACATAGAAACAAAAGGAACAAAAAATTATAAAATGTAAAAACATCGAAACTAATCGAAAACACACGAATATTTATATGACATCTATGAGTAATATCTGAACTAATAGAGCTCAGAAATTTTTTTTATGACGTTAAAATTTTTAAAGTATTGTAAAAAACATGAGTGAAATTTAAAATTTTATTATCTAGGTACGTTTTTTTTTTTTTGTCGGAGGTTGCTGCTATCCGATGGAGCGCGCAGACACAACTACAGGTCCATTGTACTACCATTCACTGAACTAAAATCTTACAGACCTACCGTTAGGTCACGTTCAAATCGCATAATTCCTGTCAGTTTCTCAAGTATAAGCTCTTTTGCATGACAAAAAAATACAATTGAAATTGAAATCAATCATTTGGTGTGTATTTAAGGAAGTTATTATGTTTTACCTAAGTTGCATATTTTTGTATTGCAGATTTTTCACCTACGAACATTTTCATAATTTGTAATGTTAAAGCCTGAACTACATAGAAACAAAAGGAACAAAAAATTATAAAATGTAAAAACATCGAAACTAATCGAAAACACACGAATATTTATATGACATCTATGAGTAATATCTGAACTAATAGAGCTCAGAAATTTTTTTTATGACGTTAAAATTTTTAAAGTATTGTAAAAAACATGAGTGAAATTTAAAATTTTATTATCTAGGTACGTTTTTTTTTTTTTTGTCGGATGTTGCTGCTATCCGATGGAGCGCGCAGACACAACTACAGGTCCATTGTACTACCATTCAAACACCTTACATTAATGTACTTAGTTTTCCCGTCTTTCGAAGAAAAACGAGAAGGAGCTTCAGTGATAAAGAGCTTAGATGTTCGGCACTCACCACGTCAGCCCCGAAGATCCGCCACCTGATGCGAGCATAGGCCGGACAACTGCAGAGAAAGTGTTCTGCTGTGTCATCCTCCTCACCGCAAGCAGGACTGGTAGTGGTGTCGCTTAAGCCCAACACATTTAAGTGTTAAGCAAAAGCCTACAAGCAGCCTACAAGCAGCCTACAGTCGATTCTCCTCAAAGATAGAAGAAAAGATGCTGACCTTTTGCAAATGTCCGGGTTTGGTCTGTCTACATCTACCGCAATCGCGCCACCGAATCTTCACGAGAAACCCAAGAATCGATAGACGACATGACTAAAGACGCAGGCAGACCCAACACAGGTTCAGGTCCTGAGAAAACTTCTTCTGAACCTTGCCTAGCAAGCTCATCCGAGATCTCATTTCCCTGGATGCCAGTGTGACCTGGTACCCAGACAAGATTTACTGTGTTCAGTCTTCCGACCAAATTCAGAGAAAGCTTGAGTTCTAGCACTAATTTGGACGAGGTAAGAAGGTTTAGAAGCGCTTTTAATGCAGCTTGGCTATCACTGCAGATGCAAATGCCTCTAGCCCTCCACCTGTTGTTCACAATATAGCGCATTGCCATTAGGATGGCGAAAATCTCCGTTTGGAAAACAGATGCATGTTTACCCAAGGGGTAGTAAAGTCGTATATCATCGCATTCCACAAAGACACCAGCACCAGACCCCTGCCCGGTTTTGGAGCCATCCGTGAAAATACGATGGCATTCAATCCATGGTTCAGAGTCTGACTGAAGCCATTCCGTCACCTGTGGAAAGTTGACGTGGTAGTTTTTTCGCAGAAGGATTTCTGGTGTCATTGCATTAGACGGCATATCCATAAGTCAGGCGTCAAAGGATAATTCTCGAGCAAGTTCTTCAAAATTCCATTGCGCATGGTACCAAAAACCACCCCTCTTTAAGCGAAAGATGGTTTTTAGCGTACATCCCATGATATATAAGTCAAGGGGAGGAAGATTCATCAGAGCATCTAGAGCAGAGCCCGGGGTGCTAGGGAAGGCCCCTGTGCAGCCGAGACAAGCCGTTCTTTGGAGTTTGGCAAAAGAGGCAGTAACACGTTTCCGCGAAATCCTGTTCCACCAAACAACTGATGCGTATGAGAGTAGCGGTCTAATCATGGCCGTATAGATCCAAAGGACCCGTTTTGGAGACAAGCCCCATGTCTTACCAAAAGCGCCTTTGCACTGCCAGAAGGTCGACAGCGCTTTATCGGTTTTCGATTCGACATGTTTGAACCACAGAAGTTTTTTATCAAGGATTACACCCAGATATTTGACTTCATCGGATATAGTGATGGTGACACCTTAAAGCACGAGATGGGACAGGCCAGTGATGATTCTCCTTCTCGTAAAGAGAACAACCGTGATTTTAAGAGGATTCACTGAAAGCCCATTACTAGTGCACCAGACATCGATCAAATCCAGGGATCTCTGCGCTTGAGAGCAGACAGCCTCTAGATTTGAACCGACAGAAAGAACGGCGACATCATCCGCAAAAGCTTGAGTGTAGTTTCCAGGAAAGTTGAGAGCCGTAAGCAGAGAGTCTACCACCATACACCATAGAAGGGGAGACAGAACACCACCTTGAGGGCAGCCCCTATTTACCCCTGTTATGACGCACTTGTCACAATCTGCATCAGCTACCAACGTCCTGTATATTAGCATTGCTTTAATCCACAACACAAAAGCTTCATCTACATCATGCTGTCTGGCTGAGTTACACATACTGTCAAAGGTCGCATTATCAAAAGCACCCTCAATATCGACGGAAATTCCCAACGCGTACTCCTTCCGGTCAAGAGCACTAGCAATCCTACCAACAAGGTTTTGAAGCGCAGTCTCGCGGGATTTTCCGCGCTGATGTTGCATCTCAGAGAGAGGATGTGATCGAAGAGCAACTTTGCGCACATGCAGCTCAACCAGTCTTTCCAAACTTTTCAGTAAGAAGGAAGACAGACTTATGGGTCTAAAGCTTTTGGCTAGAGTGCACTTTAACCATTCGCCACGGGGAAGGTATATAGGCCAAGGCCAAGCTCGCGTTGAAAATTCTTTTCTACATTGGCAAAACCTGACTTAAACCTTGTTTCAGCAAAACTGGATAAATTCCATCCGGACCAGGTGACTTGAAACTCTCAAAAGATGCAATGGCATATTTGATAGCATCATCAGTCACCACTCCCGATGCAAAATACCAGCTGTGCCGCGTGGTATTAGTCGGTTCAAATGTAGCCACCGTCGTTTGAAGGGCGGAAGAACACGTAGTAACCTGATTTCCCGCACAGCGAGTCTCAAGTAGAAGACTGAAAGTCTCCGCCTTTGTCTCAGTGTACGTGCCATCAGGTTTAAGGATTGCATCCAGTTTACTTGGTCTGTTCCTTTGGAGGACTTTAACAAGCCTACTAGTTGCACTTAGAGATTCGACCTCTTCACAAAACTTTTTATATGAGTCTTTTTCGACTTGCGAATAAGTCTCTTAATAACTTTTTGCTTCGATCGATAAAGATTCCAGTCTTCCACTACCGTCTACCGATTTTCTGCGGGGGGGCTTAGAAACAGGGCACACAATTTCAAAGCAGCGGGTGAGGACGTTGTTCAGATCCTGAGCGGACCTCTCCACTCCCTGTCTTGATCTAAGTTTGAGTGGAACTTTGACAGAGTTGGCAAGCTCCTCTCTAAACCGTGGCCAGTTCGTTTTTCTCGTATTTCTCCTCTCTAGCGAAGGTGAAAGTTCGCAGTAGATTTGAAATTCGATGTGTCTGTGATCCGATAAGGTGCTATCTGGCGATACCTTCCAATTTATGATAGACTTCAAATGCCTGTTTGACAGGGTAACATCAATTACTTGCTGTCTTCTGGCCGTAACAAAGGTAGGTTGATGATCTACATTGTTGATGGTAATATCAGACGATAAAATGAAGTCCAAAAGTCGATCTCCCCTTATATTGCATTTGCTGCTGCCCCAAACAGTGTTCTGGGCATTAGCATCACAGCATAAGACAAGACCTAACCTTTTGGATTCACAAACCTCTACGAGCTCAACAACAGCCTTTGGTGGAGGAGAGGTTAGAGAGTTATAGGGGAAATAAGCCGATGCAGTGACAAAGGTTTCCCAGTTATCATTTGCATGGTAAGTTATAGAAACAGCTACCAAATCTTGGCTACAAAAGCTTTTGATCATAGTAGCTGTAAAAGATTTCGATACAATAAGACAAGTCCTAGGTCTTTCGGATTGCTCATCATAAAGAAAGTGGTATAAATCACTCAAGCAACCAAGACCACAGAGGCGACTTTTTCACACCCATGGTTCCTGGATGGATATTATGTGTGATTTTGTTCTACAAGCCACAAGCCTGCTACTGAAAAGGGCGGTAGCAGCCTTGCAGTGCTGTAGGTTAATTTGAGTAAACAAGATGGATGAATACTCTGGGTAACGTCCACTATTAGCACTGGTTGACATTGAAATGGAAATGGATCCTGCCAAGATGCAGATAGGGACGCATGTTGTACCTAGATTTGATGATCTCGGCAGCTGTAGACATGACTCACAACAAGAGAACTACCACCTTCATTGTGGCGGTTTTTACTCTTCTTGTGTGAACGGACAATCCAAGCTTTTGTGTCGAGACCAGGATTCTGGGTTTGCAAACGCCTTAGGACATGCTACTGGCGTAACAAGGCGGAGTTATCTAGGTAGGTAGTTAGGTATTCTTTTAAAATCTGCAATACCAACCATATGCAACTCAAGTCAAATAAAATAAATTCCATCTCTTTAGTTTCGATGTAGTTCAGGCTTAAGACAAAAGCTTATGAACTTTTTTTTTTATATTTTACTCATAGATGAGTTTCAAAGTTTTTACTTGTTTGTCTTCACTTTGGTTTCGATATATTGTACACCTAAGAAAAGTTAAGAAAAGCACAAAAAATCGACAACATTCAAAACACAAGCATATCTATGCGACATATGATATCTGGGAGTGAAATCTGAACTAATATCGCTCGGAAACTATTTTTGTAATTTAAACATTTTTAAAATTATGCGACATATGATATCTAGGAGTGAAATCTGAACTAATATCGCTCGGAAGCTTTTTTTTGTAATTTTAACATTTTTAAAATTTACGTAAGTAAATTTAAGGTAGCGTGGTAGGAAGGCATTCATTTCAAATCTGCGATAGCAACCTTATGCAACTCAGATAAAACAAAATAAATTCCTTTAAAACATACAAAACGTTTGATTTGAACGTGAATCTGGCGGTGGTTCTGTAAGATTTTTTTTGAGTATACAGTACACTCGCGGTAACGTGACTAAACGAACAATAACGTAAAACATCCACTAATGTGAACACACACATTTTTATATTAGGTATCCAGTAAGGTGAATACGAACCTCTTGATAACGTTACTCTTCTTAAAAAAATAAATATTAGGCCTTAACGACCCATACAGGACCCGAAGCCTAATGAATGCATTTTGAGACATAAAATTGACTTTAAATTGAATTACCTCCTTATTCTGTTTTGTAAGTAATATGTACAAAAATATACCTACTCGTATGAAAGTAGTGCGGAGAATTTGCTTCTTAGGATTTTTATATACATAGGTGTTATGTTAGCTTTTCAATTTTACTTTTGCTATTTTTACATAAAAAAGGAAAAAACAACTTTTTCTATATATTGTTATTGTTTTACCTAAGTTACATACATTTGGTATCGCAGATTTAAAATGAATACCTTCCTACCTAAATAATAAAATTTATTTATTTTACATTACCTATTTTTAAATTTAAAAAAAAAATCTTCTGAGCTTTATTAGTGGCTGAAAGCTTGAACGTGCTTCAGCTTTCAATCTGAACAAAGCGTTCAAATCATATAATTCCTGCCAGTTTCTCAAGTAAAAGCTCTTTGAGATTACTTGCTAGGGATTGAGTAATCAAATTGATTTGCCAATCGAGTTATGCTCGAGCTGATACCAGCTCGCCTACCCAGTTCTTAAACTTGCCTACCAATGTCGCTAGATGGACCTGCGAATATGTCTCTTCGTCGTCCGTTGATCCTAATGATGTCGCACGTATGTTGCCATGAAAGACATGTAAACTTGAAGGCTTTGGTTCATCCGGGGATTGTACATTGTTGTTGCTTAATCTGTGTAGCAGTTGATGATGATGATCTGAGCAAACGCCACATCTACTGGAGGCGCAATTGCCTTTGTTGAGGCAATTAATGCAGAGGCCAAGATGCTTCGAGTCCCAACTCTCCAATTGACTCTACATTGACATCGTTTATTAAGAAGTTCCGGGCATAATTCCCAAGTTAGGAACTCTAAATAATTTAAAGACTCATTACAATCCACATCTATCTTTGGCATAACCGAATAGATAACGATGACATTGCAAATGTCCTCATGACTGCCTAATGAAGTCAAAGAGTCAAATAATGCAGACACGTTATCAACCAATTTTCTCAGCTGATTCGGCTGATTTTAATTTTTTATTTTTGGTAACTCAAAGAGATTTTAGATATATTCCAGAAATATCAAACACTTGTTACCGTATCTGTCTTTAAGCCGTTCGCATAATTCTCCTCGGTAACTTGAAAAGCTTTGATGGTACCGAGCGATTGTTCACTTAAGTATTTGAAACCAAATATTTGAATATTTCAATCTGAGTAAGCGACTTATCATTATAAACAAGTTTTTAAATGATCCGATAAAGTTTTTTTATTCTGCATTTGCATATCTTCCGGAAAACTTTGGCAGTTTAGTTGGAGGTAGTTCTAATGACGTTGAGTACATCGCGAATGTCGAGAGCTTGTTTAAAATATAATTCTAGAATTCCCAACCGACATTCCAATTTCTATATTTCCAAAGAAGTCGACTTTGTGTCAATTAATGTTTTCTAGTGATACTTACCTTTGTGGAAGCGCGATTAATTTTTAAAGTATCGATAGACTTTTCTGCTTTCGACATGATTGCTTGAAATTTATCTCATGAACGAGTTATCAATTAGGATAAAGCGGAGCCAAAAGAGTGATGCTGGTGCAGTTGCTGGGAGAGTAACGATATATGATAAGCTTAAGCTTATTCAGGAGGCGCTGTAGATGTAAAAGTTTTCGACAGAACAACAGAGTTGCCACAAGTTTTTAACGCACCAGAATTTGCTTTGTTTAAGCAAGGCAACAACAAATATTGACGTAGTGCCGAGATCCGTTAGGTTCAAAGCCCTTATTATTAATAATATTTATCATATTTTCAAATATTCAAACAAGCGAATACGAACAATATCATATTTTTGTTTGACGTTCTTTATGTGAGTCAAATTAATCAAATTGTGATGAATTTCAACCTATCGCGATACCGACACTGAATTTATTACACTTTATTGTTTTTACTAATTTCCCGAATTAGTTTCACTATATTTATTGGAACATTATAGTCCTATCACGGTCGCCATATTAAACATTTTTTTGATGGTTTAGTTATATTATATCACGCAAACGAATTTTATAAACATCACTTCACTTTAATAATTTTAAGACGATGTCCTCATTTTTAATAGTTACATACGAATGAATATTATGTTAAGATCAAAAGATATTATTCAGAAATGGATACATTTTACATCCCTAATATTCTATAGATTTAAAATCGATAAGAAACCGACGCAACAAGGCTTGGAAGAATTACATTGTTAGATATAAGGCCACTGTCACAAATCTGTTCTTGTTGGTTTCGACATTCTGGGCAGACAACACCCGAATGAAGGTATGTCGAGATCTTCGCTGAGGTAAATTTGACCAAAAGCTGAGGCAACAAATACTATAAAGTCTCACCGGTATTAGAAGCTTTTGGTCGTTTGTTAAGATTATTAAAAATTCGGCTTCGTCATCTATCCCGATACTCATTTGCAATGACGTCCCAGCTGTCAGCTCTTTGGATAAAGGCAATCAGCTTGCTGATCATTTTACAGCTATCTCAATGCTGCCAGATTGTGCTTCATAACCTCCTGTTCTCGAGTGCGTTGAATATTCTATGGAACCCATCATTCATTTTCGCACTCGTGCAGTGGCAAGATCTTAGCATACATAAATCCGCTGGTCCAGATGGTATTTCCTCTATCGTTCTGAAGAAGTGTTCTTCCACGCTGGCAAAACCACCGCGTAAGCTTTTCGATCTGTCCTAATCTTCAGGGCTCTTTCCGAGAAGATGGAAAACAGCAATTAGATATATCATCAAATCACCAGTGGATCTGTTGTTGCGAAAAACGTACTGCCGGTCATTAATAAGTTTTCGCGATTCTAGATATTTCATAAGCTGACGACTTATCAGCGTTTCCATGACCTTGTAAAGAAGGGACGTTAGTGCAATTGGTTGGTAGGAGGAGACAGATGAAAATTCGCCTTTTTTGTGGTGGTGAAAGGAAGGCGTTGCGCTTGATATTTCAAAGGCTTTTGACAGTGTTTGGCATCAGCCTCTTTTGTCGAAAATGCACGCATTTGTAATCGATGATATCAAGAGGCACGGTAGTGCCCAGCCAAGTTCTTTAGCAACTTTGGCACTACACCCTTATTTACACGAACCACTTTAGGCCATTTTGATCCCCCCTCTAACTTAGCTTACAACAAAGTTAGAGACATAAAATTTCAGGATTTATTGGGACACGCAGCAATAGGTTCCATACCATATTTCAGGAACATTAGCGGTTCCTGAGTAAAAATCGTAACCACTGACTCACTGACAGGTCATCAAAACTATGGGGCACTTCCAATCATCGTAGAATCTTGAAATTTTGCACAGTAATAGGGTTTGCAGAGAAACTACAGGGAAAAATCGAATATTTGTAATTTTCCATCCAGGGGCGTAGCAGACGCCCACTTCTCTTAACTCATCATCATCATCAAAACTATAGAGCAGTACCAATCATCGTAGAACCTCAAAATTAGGCACAGTAATAGGGTTTTAGGAGAAACAACAGGGAAAAATCAAACATATGTGATTTTCCATCTAGAACGCGTGGCAGCCGCCCACTTCTATTCAAAACAATGGATCACTTCGAACTATCGTAGAACCTTGAAAATTGGCACAGTAACGCCCACTTCTCTTAACGCAGCCCTCAAAACACCTATAATTATTATTTTTTACATGAGGGTTGGATTTTAAGAACAGACACGGGAAAAATAAAATATTGTTTATTTTCCCTTTAGGAGGCGTGCTAGCCGTCCCTTTTCTTTAACTTTGCACCCAAAAGACTTAGAGCTATGAAATTATACTTGGAGAAAGGATTTGGAAAACAAGCACAAACTTTTTGTATATTCCAAAAAAGAGGCGTGGCAACCGCCCTTATATCAAACTCATTCTATAGTTATGTGAATCTTACATGTCGGTAATTGTTTTAAAGGCAAACAAGAAAAGTTATGAAACAAATTGTATTTTCCTCGAAAGAGGGCGTTTACGTTCGGTCGAAATCCCTACAATTTAAAAATTTTACAAAATTTCCATGTATAAACAAATCTTTGCAAAAAGTATTGATATCACACCAAAAACATAAATGTTAAAGAAAAGCCAAGTTCTCTTATACAAAAATCGCTTTTGCGATACAAGTCAGCCACAAAAAGTACTGAGATCTAAAAAATAATGCCAAGGTTGTATTGTAATTATTAAAAATTTCACAAATAGTATTTAGGTACATTTCTATACTTGGCAAGTTTTTAACATTGTGAAAAGTGGGGCTCTCTACACATGTGTTTATATATATATATGTATATATCTTCAAAACTTCAAATTGAAAAACTTGTCAAGTATAAATATGTACCTAAATACTATTTGTGAAATTTTTAATAATTACAATACAAACTTGGCGATATTTTTTAGATCTTTCTTCCATTAATTAGAAATTACCTTTCGGAGCGTCCAATACAAGATGTTTTGGACGGTTCCAAGTCTGCAACTCACCAAATAAATGCTGGTGTCCCTCAAGGCTCCGCTTTGTTTCCGGCTCTCTTTCTCTTTTTTATCAATGATCTCCTGTCTGTTATTTCTAATCCAATCCATTCCATGAATGACAGTGGTCTTAGCTTGGCATACTCGTTTTATGATTAATATAGCTCATCTTCGCGCGTGGAGCTAGAATGGCAACGTATGTTAAGCTCATTAAATTCTGACTTTGACAGCATTCTTAAGGGGGGTAAAACAAATAAGTCGAATTTAATGCTTCCAAAACACAATGCTGTCTTTTGTTATTAAAGCGAAACCCCAAAACTTTGCACTCATCCATGCATGGCACTTGCTTCGCTGAAACCGAAAGGCTTTCCATCTTCGGTATGTGTGTTACCGACAAACTTTGTTGGAGCGACCACATATTCGAAGTCGCCAAGAACACTGCGTGCGAATTGTCCAGGCATCCTCAAGTGATGCAAGAAATATTTCACCGCTTCTGATTTGGATAGAATTTATAATTTATTCGTCCTGAACTTGAGTACAATGCTCACATCTGGTCTGGTGCACCAATAACATATTTGGCGCTACTGGATAAGATTCAAAAACGTGCGAATAAACTTATTGGCGATAGAGACATTGCGAGATCGCTTGACTCTCTTAGCGATCGTCCCAATGTCTCCTGCCTATCGTTGTTTTATCGTTACTTCCACCATCAGTGCTTAAACGAAAAGTGAAATACAAGATACAAGACGAATTTGGAATGCTCTATCACGTTCTGGTTTTCTTCGCATTATAGTTTACAGACATTTAAAACCAAACTGCTTTGGGATCTCCTTTTTTCTAATCCTTCACTTTCCTAATGCCCGCACTGTGGTACTTCATTATAAGGGTATCCAAAATACCTTCAGTGCGCGTACATTATAAGAAATAATGTTTTTCGCTTGCATGTTAAAATTCTTTAAAAAATAATAAAAACAAAGTCGATTGCGCATACACAAATGATCCATGAGATTATCGACTTTAAACTCAGAGCTAATGATAGCACATTAGGGGTATTCATTCGTGATATTAAGCAGGTAAAAGTATAGTAATCCAAAGAATTTGACGACCTCTAAGTTGCTCAGTCGTTGTACAATGTTTCCATTAGCAGATTCGGCAGATGCCGTCAAATTTCTGCTCCTGATAGTAGCTTTCAATAAGCACTCTACGACACAGAGTATAGAAAAGATGCTACTCAACGAAACCATCCATTTAGACTTAACTAGCCTTTGAACAAAATATAATTCTGTTCCCTTACTTTTCAAGTATGTTCCTAAATTTCAAAGAGTGGGCATAAACACTCTCAAATTCTCTTTGAAAATGCTCAAGTTAAGAAAAAGTCAAGGAACGCTTTTGTAGTAATTTAAAGTTACCATACTACTTAACAGAAATAACAATAAATAATAATAATAAGAATAAAATATAAGGAAAAGCTACAGTCCGCTTCGGGCGAACAGTATGATACCCTACCCACATCCCTATATACTCCGAAGAAAAAGCATTAATCAAATAGCATTTTATTTCATTCTATGAAAAAAATAATTTATAATTTTTAGGCGTGGCCAAAAACTTTGTATGGAAATATTGAGAAAATATTGGCTAAAAATTCTTTTAAACATTTTTTTTCAGTTTTATGAAAATTTTCGAAAGAAAACAAAATTTCTATGAAAAACGCTCACAAAAAGTAGGCGCGGCAAACAAAATTATAAGACAAACTTATAAAGGAGGCCAATGCCTACATATCTTGTGAAGGTTATTACACTCTATCTCTCTAACTTTAGCTTTAAAATGGTTTTTTCTAAATTGTGGGCGTAGCAATTAGCGTATCAAAAAAATTGTACAGTTCACCATTTCGGAACTCTAGGGAATAATAGTGTGAAATTCTTACTCACTAACAATACCTCCCGTCCAAAAATATTTATACGACAACTAGGCTAATGTCTATCAAGCAACTTTCATTTAAATTATTTAATGACATTTCGCAAAGGAAACATCCCAGCGGAAGCACTTGATTATACCGCCAATAACATGCGGTTACATCTTATTGTGTTTATTCAAAAGGTTTTATCCTTTGCAGTCCGCGCACAAAATTTCTCTGATCTAAATTTGTAAAGAGCACATAAAAAACAAAAAAATTATTCACGTCACCCTTTGTAGCAATTCCTTTCCAACACCCATCATCAACTCATTGCTAAGGAACTATAGGAGTAATAAGGAAAGCAAAACAAAACGCGTACCTCAAGAGAATGTTTGCAAAAGCTTGTTCTACATTGCAACTCTCTCTGACCACATGAAAGCCGCGCACATTAGAGAACAAGAAAAAACAACAAATGCTTTAGTTAGCACCATTCAATATGCCACGCCCCGGGTAACCTAACGCGAAAAAACCTGTTCCCGCTGAATCAGCAGTCATTGGCCTGGCATGTGCATGCACCATTGCACTGTAGCCTACGGTACCTGCTGAGCCATCGCTTCCCATGATAAGCAATGGGGTGACACCCGAGATCAGCGGATACACGCGCTGCGTGCAATTTGGAGAGTCAGCACTTCGAATGTGCAGGCCGACGCTACCTGTGGGGAAATTAGTATTTTAGAATTCAATTGTAATCTGGGTGCGGTATTGTTCAGTCGCTTAAATATAAGAATAATTATAACGAAGTACGAAAATCTGAGTTTTATTCAAACGAACGTTGCGGACCAACCTCAGGTTGGTGTTCGGTTTTTTTTGTTAAGACTTAAAAGGATTTTCTAACTGGCGCCCGAGCAGGGACCGGCTTCCAAAAATCTCATCCTTAATCTGACGCTGTAAGTAGGTCATTAACCGAGCTAACAGGCGCAGTAAATTCAATCCTTGCGCAACTCAAGGTGTATGAGACATGCCTCAAAGCGCTTGAGGACGGGCAGGTGCGAGAGGCAATGCCTGTCGCAAATGAAGTTGAACTTTGCGCACCCCAGAATGAGTCTGTCCTAAAGGACATTAGTCGACTTCCTGACTGCGTCAGGGAGTTGCAAACTTTCGAAGGCGACCCGACCCAATATATATCATGGGTCCATGTCGTGGAAGCCATTCTAAGAGACTATGAAATTGTAAAAACAAAACCCTTATATCGAGCTATAATTCAGCACATTAGAAAAAATCAGGGGATCTGCTAACGCAGCCCTTGTTTCGTACAATCTTTTCAACAATGATTGGCAGACAATCAAGCAATGTCTCTCGCTGCATTATGCAGACAAAAGAGACATGAGGACCTTGGAGCATCAGCTCAATCAGTTATTCCAAAGAAATCTCAAACTCGACGAATTTTATGCGGCGGTTAACCATCAGCTGTCGCTTATGATAAATAAGATCAAGACAGAGACATTTAGTCAGGAAACAGTGACGGCTCTAGTTTAGACTTACCGAAATAGGGCCTTAGACGTTTTTATTCGAGGCCTGAACGGCGAAATTTCCAAAATGCTTATTATTCAAAAGCCTAGGACTCTCCCAGAAGCCTACTCGGCATGCTTGGAGATTCAAAATCTCAATTATCGCAACTACGCGATACACGCCCCGTCAATACGCAACCGTCTAATACGGTAACCGCGCCGATTAATCAAACCTTTAAACAGGACACGAGGCCTGCCTTGCCTCGGCCAAGTTTCAACAGATTCGACCAACAACCTCATCCCACTCCCTATCGCGAGAGTGGTATCCCTCCAAGACCATGTGGCCCTAAGCCACACGAGAGAATGGAAGTTGACCAATCGGTTCACTCGCGTAATATAAATTACATGAATCGTCCACAAGGCAACAGACAATTCAAAAGGCGAGCTTGGTCAGATAACTACCCCCGGAAACAGCAGAGGATGTTTAATCTGCAAACCTCGCCCGAATCACTGAATGAGATCGACGGATACGCCGAGGTAGCGAACGAAAATCTGGAAGACGAGGTAAACTTTATGGCAGGCGGACATCCAGCGTACCATATATAGGGTACTGCATGAGGGATGGAACTACTGAAATTTCTTGTCGATACGGGGGCGAACAAGAATTTCATCAGCCCGTCCGTCTGCACTAAAACCACCCGCCTCCAGAAACCATTTTCAGTGCACTCAGCAGCTGGGAAAATTGATATTAAGGAATGCATTACCGGAAGATTCTTCGCACAAGTTGGCAATAACACTCTTCTAACATTTTATGTCCTGCCGGGCCTGGTGTCCTTTGACGGTAACATTGGGGACGATACGTTGAAGGAACTAAAGGCGGTAATTGACAGAAAATCAAATTTGTTGAGACTATTTCCTAACTTCGCTCTTCCCCTTAGGGAAGAGCTCTCAAAAGAAGTCAACATTGTCCTTGTCGAGAATGTACCGAACGAAACCCAGTCCCAGCTGCGTCACATAATCAAAAAATACAATTCCCTTTTTGGTCCCATTAGCAACCACGAAACGGTTCAAACCACAGTGCTTGCGGAGATAAGGACAAGCACCAGTGGACCTATATACACGAAAAGCTACCCTTACCCAGCACCCCTTAGACAAGAAGTTGATAAAGTGATCGCCGTACTATTGTAGGAAGGAATCATTAGACCTTTCAAGAGTCCGTACAACTCACCAATATGGGTTGTACCCAAGAAACCCAAACCCTCAGGTGAAAAACAATACCGTATGGTTATTGATTATAAGCGCCGGAATTCTGTAACCATATCCGATGCGTACCCTATAGCGGATATAAATTCCACAATAGCGAGCCTTGGCAGAGCAAAATATTTCACCACTCTGGACCTTACCTCCGGATTCCATAAAATTTCGATGAAGCCATCAGACATTCCTAAGACGGCATTTTCCACCATGAATGAAAAATATGAATTCCTCCGATTACCATTTGGTCCCCCCGCCATATTTCAGCGAATGATAGATGATGTTTTAAAGGAATTCATAGGCCAAATCTGCTACGTTTACATAGATGATATCATCATATTTTGGGATAGCGAAGAAAGTCACTTCAAAAATATCGAAACTGTTTTGGCCAGACTCCAGGAAGCCAACCTCAAGGTAAATTTGGAAAAAACCCACTTTATGGAAACGCCGGTTGACTTTCTGTGTTACATCATAACCCCGGATGGCATTCGACCAGATACAATAAGTCCCTATAAATCTAAAAGAACTTAAGTCGTTTCTCGGCCATACCTTTTATTATAGGAAATTCATTCGCGATTACGCTAATGTGGCCAAACCCCTAACCAATCTTACGAGAGAGGAAAATTCCCAAATTAAAGCTAATCAGTCCAAAAACATCCCCATAAATCTGAACGAGGAAGTAACAGAGGCCTTTAACAATCTCAAAACTTTGCTGACCTCATCAGAAGTATTGGCTTTCCCTGACTTCAGCAAACACTTCAATCTTACCACCGATGCTTCTGACTATGCGATAGGAGCAGTATTGTCAAATAATTGTGAGGGAAAGTAAGGGTCTTGACATATATCAGGAACCCCATCCCGGCTATTCCCGACATTACGTCGCTGAGCCAAGTTTAGATGACCCAAAACTGATACGAATTCTCAGGAAAAAAGTTAGTCCAAACTTGATTAACGGCATTCAAATACCGGAGACGTACATAGGCATGCTCCAGAGAATCTAGTTAAACAACTTCGTTAGCTATCAAATTCGCATCATCCAGAGAATAGTGAAGGATGTGAAAAACGGGGAAATGGCATGGCAACTGATTAGCGAAGAGTATAGAAGGGCGCCTAGAAATGTTAGGAAAAATAAGCTACAACTTCTGGAACGATGTTACTTCCCTAGGATAAACAGTTTAATCACAAAGTTTACCAGGACATGTGAAATCTGCTTGGCAAACAAATACGATAGACACCCTACCAACCCCAAACTGCAGCCAACTCCGTCCGATACCATCATACCCGTGTGAAATTCTTTAAATGGATATTGTAGAGGTCCAAAACGAAAAATTTATCAGCTGCATCGACAAATTTTCGAAATTTGCCGAGCTTTTTCACATCAAGAATAAATCTTCCCTTTATCTACGGGACAAAGAGACAACAATTTTACACTACTTTACGGTCCCCAGAATATTAGTAACCGACAATGAGAGAAGCATTCTCAGTCCTATCATACAAAACTTCATTCAAATGTTGGGTATAAAACTCTATTTAACACCCGTTAACCGTAGTGAAGTAAATGGGCAAATGGAACGACTACATTCCACGATTTTAGAGATTTACAGATGCCTGAAAGCAGAGTATAATGACCTGCGTACAAAGGAAATGGTGTACATAGCCGTAGACAGATACAATAACACCGTACATTCTGTCACTAAGAAGGAACCGGCCGATGTATTTTTTAATAGAACCGCGAGAATAAATTATCAGAACTTCGTTAACTTTCGGGCCAAAGTAAATCACGAGTTAAAGGGAGAAATTGAAAGAAAACAGAGGTCGAAAAATAACCGGCTCAATAAAAAGAAGCTATCACCCCAAAAATTTAGATAAGGGGATGTGGTATACACTGCATATAAAAAGGTACAAGGCAAAACTAAGCCTTTATATCGTAAAGAAATTGTGGCAAGAAATAATAAAGTGACGATCGTCACCTCTACTGGACGAAAGATCCATAAGAGCCACATCAAAAATGTAAAATAAAATCAATTTCTAATTATATCATAGACTTAAGACAAAAATAAATCTATTCCTAATTATATCATAGACTTAAGACAAAATTAAAATAAAAAAATTATTCATACACACCTATGTTGGGAAAATACTAGCACATTCTTTATAAAGAAAATTATAGTAATTAATCAACCTTTGTATCCATAGATTTAAGATTTGCTTACTGATGACGACCACCCAGAGTTTCCAAATCTACGAATACAAAGCACCAATAGTTCCCATAAAAGACGGAAAGGGTTGGATAATCGACTCGTATTTCAAGCTGGTGCATGTGATTGATCTAGAAAAATTCGGGAACGTTCTAAACCTAATCACAGATGCGATAACGAACCTTACTACTGGAGGAGAGAATAAATCAATCATTCAGCTTCACCTACGAAAATCAAAGGAGCGCATTGACCTACTAAAAGGCAGATCCCCTAGGAGTGCTAGGTCCATTGATTGGATTGGCTCCGCCTGGAAATGGGTAGCAGGTAATACTGATGCAACTGACTGGAGCAACATTCTTCGAAGCCAGGAAGATATAATAGAGAGAAACAACCACCAATATAAAATAAACGATGAACTATTCAGAAGCATGGATAATTTTACCCAAAAAATTAATCAGGTAGTCGATCGGGTAAACATGGGGATTAGAGACAAAATTGAAGGACACTACGAAAAGGGCTTATTAAACGAGGTTTTGATCCTGAAAGAAGAAATACACGAAATCGTACGGGCTAGATGGAGAAGAAATCAGTAGAATAATTAACGAACTCGAAACCCTACCCTATGAGAATGAAGTCGAGGTCATAGAGCATGGAACACCATTGATCTACACTAATAATTCAATCCTATTATATGTTCTCTCAATCCCCAAGGTAAGAAACGAAGACTACAATTTGTTGCTGACGAGGTCATCGATTATTGAAGGGAAACAAGTCAATCTGGAATTTGACAGGATGCTTATCAACCACCGGGAAACGTATGGACTAATTGGCAAGTGTTTATCCATAGGTTATTCGACGGTCTGCAAAGAAGAAGCACTAAAGAAAGTTGCAGAAGACGACTGCGTAGCTAGGCTACTAAAAGGTGGACAGGCAGCGTGTAGCGTGTAAATTTCATTCAAACAACAACGAGGTCATCGAACTTATTAAAGATGACACTATATATCTAACTAACTTTAATACCTCAAGGTCCTTATCAGGTACCTACATTATCCGATTAAGCAATGAGACAATCCAGCTCAAAGACAGGATGTTTACCTGCTCCATACTCAGCCACCTGCAAGCTCTCCCTCCGGCGATGTAAAATATCACCAACAAAGGACATACGATTGATCTGGGATATGTGCAAAGCCTAAGCGTCAAAAATATAGAGAGGCTTGGTAATTTAACTCATAAAGTGAACATTTCTCTAATTACAGATACGAGTATGTTCCTACTTATTCTAACCCTTGCCTGTAGGGCATTACGGAGTTTCAAGGTCGAGTCAAAAATCCCAAGAGTAAACCTTCATCTACAAGGCTCGCCTCCGGTCGATAACCAATATCCGGTCGTTGACCGGCAGTAGTTAAAAAGATCTACGGGACGCAGATTTTCCGAGAGGGAGGAGTTAGCACCATTCAATATGCCACGCCGCGGGTAACCTAACGCGAACAAACCTGTTCCCGCTGAATCAGCAGTCATTGGCCTGGCATGTGCATGCACCATTGCACTGTAGCCTACGGTACCTGCTGAGCCCTCGCTTGATAAGCAATGGGGTGAAACCCGAGATCAGCGGATACACGCGCTGCGTGCAATTTGGAGAGTCAGCACTTCGAATGTGCAGGCCGACGCTACCTGTGGGGCACCCAATTGTAATCTGGGTGCGGTATTGTTCATTCGCTTAAATATAAGAATATTTATAACGAAGTACGAAAATCTGAGTTTTATTCAAACAAACGTTGTGGACCAACCTCAGGTTGGTGTTTTTTGTTAATCCTTAAGGATTTTCTAACTGCCTTCAAGTCTGTACATACGATTAGAAATGAGTTGTTTACCAACACCAAATGAAGTGTGGACAGATTGGAGAAGCCGAATGTGATTTACCAGATAAACTACCTAGGTGGGAAGAAGACACCATGCTCCGCTGTTTACATTGGAACTTGGATGTGCGTTTATTGTTTGAAATTTGTTTTAATAATTTTTTTAATTTTAACGTTGTTATATGTTATATATTTCAAGATATAAGTAAGTTGTTTTATAATTTTAATTTTAATGTTTTGACGTGTTCCTAATTGCAGTTGCCGATTTTGTACCTTTATATTGTTCTGAATGTAGTTCCAATTTAAATATTTCTTGTTCTTTGTATGTAAGTTTCTTTGACTTTCACATATGACGTGATAACAACATTCTATTTTATTATGTTAAATAAAAATAAGGCCTGATGAAGACTGTAATCACGTCCGAAACGTCGCCGAAATAAAATAAGAGTTTTTTCTTTAACCTGGAGCCCATTCAAAGCAACTATGATATTAATAGTCTAAAGGTCACTTCAAATATTCATCAATAAAGTTCTTAGGGACATCGTTAATGCACCGTGGTATATCAGAAAAACTGATATTCAGCCAATATTTTCTCCAATATATCGCCCATACGAAGTTTAAAAAATTATAAATTATTTATTCCATAGAATGAAATAAAATGCTATTTGATTAATGCTTTTTCTTCGGAGTATTTAGGGATGTGGGTAGGGTATCATACTGTTCGCCCGAAGCGAACTGTAGCTTTTCCTTATATTTTATTCTTATTATTATTATTTATGTTATTTCTGTTAAGTAGTATGGTAACTTTAAATTACTACAAAAGCGTTCCTTGACTTTTTCTTAACTTGAACATTTGCAGAGAGAATTTGAGAGTATTTATGCCCACTCTTTGAAATTTAGGAACATACTTAACTTGGCTAGTTAAGTCTAAATGGATGGTTTCGTTGAGTAGCATCTTTTCTATACTCTGTGTCGTAGAGTGCTTATTGCAAGCTACTATCAGGAGCAGAAATTTGACGGCATCTGCCGAATCTGCTAATGGAAGTGCTTTTAAGACAAAATGTGCAGTCGGACGAAACATTGTACAACGACTGAGCAACTTAGAGGTCGTCAAATTCTTTGGATTACTATACTTTTACCTGCTTAATATCACGAATGAACACCCCTAATGTGCTATCATTAGCTTTGAGTTTAAAGTCGATAATCTCATGGATCATTTGTGTATGCGCAACCGACTTTTTTTTTTATTATTTTTTAAAGAACTTGAACATGCAAGCGAAAAACGTTATTTTTTATAATGTACGCGCACTGAAGGGATTTTGGATACCCTTATAATGAAGTACCACAGTGCGGGCATTAGGGAAGTGAAGGATTAGAAAAAAGGAGATCCCCATGTAGTTTATTTTTAAATGTCTGTAAACTATAATGCGAAGAGAACCAGAACGTGGTAGAGCATTCCAAATTTGTACTGTACGGCTAAGAAACAAATCCTCGTATTTCAATGTCCGTCCCTCACAGTCTTGTATTTCACTTTTCGTTTGAGCACTGATGGTGAAAGTAAAAGATAAAACAACGATAGGCAGGAGACATTGGGACGATGGCTAAGAGAGTCAAGCGATCTCGCAATGTCTCTCTCGCCAATAAGTTTAATCGCACGTTTTTGATTCTTATCCAGTAGCGCCAGATATGTTATTGGGTGCACCTGACCAGATGTGAGCATTGTACTCATGTTCAGGACGAATAAATTATAAATTCTTATAATTTCTATCCAAATCAGAAGCGGTGAAATATTTCTTGCATCTCTTGAGGATGCCTAGATAATTCGCACGCAGCGTTCTTGGCGACAACGAATATGTGGTCGTTCCAAAAAAGTTTGTCTTTAACACACATGCCGAAGATGGAAAGCCTTGCGGTTTCAGCGAAGCAAGTATAATGCATTGATGAAGGCAAAGTTTTGGGGTTTCGCTTTAATGACAAAAGACAGCATTGTGTTTTGGAAGCATTAAATTCGACTTATTAGTTTAACCCCACTTAAGAATGCTGTCAGGGTCAGAATTTAATGAGCTTTACATACATAAGATGAGGGATATTAATCATAAAACGAGTATGCCAAGCTAAGACTACTGTCATTCATGGAATGGATTGGATGAGAAATAACAGACAGGAGATCATTGATAGAAAAAAGAAAGGGAGCCGGAGACAAAGCGGAGCCTGATTTACCAGATAAACTGCCTAGGTGGGAAGGAGACACCATGCCCCGCTGTTTACATTGGAACTTTAATGTGTGTTAATTGTTTTTAATTTTTTTTAATATTTTTTTTTAATTTTAAAGTTTTTATATGTTATATATTTCAAAATGTAACTATTGTTGAGCGACATTGCACGAGGAATAAAAACGATCCCTTTCCTTAGTCCTTAACATGTAAGTAAGATAAACTACCCTCTTTAAACAAGAGAGAGTGGCCAGCGATCGTGTAGTTGAATGGTGAATAATAATTGAGTTAGTCAACTTTGAATTACGAAAGAGTGCGGTCGCTGCTTTGCTCGGTGGCAGTGATAGTACTCAGAAACCTTCGTCGGTCGTATTCAATTTTCCTTTCGAGAGATTACGCGGTTACACTATGTTGTTCTATAATTTTAATTATAATGTTCTGACGTGTTCCTAATTGCAGTTGCCGATTTTGTACCTTCATATTGTTCTGCATGTAGTTCCAATTTAAATATTTCCTGTTGTTTGTATGTAAGTTTCTTTGACTCTCACATATGATGTTCCATTTTATTATGTTTAATAAAAAATAAGGCCTTCCCCGTACAGGGACAGGAAGTAAGAATATCCCTGCAGCGCCCGCCAGTACTTGTCGTTAAAGGCGATTAAGGGGGAGGATTCACATCTAGGCAACACCGGAAAACAGGCGCTTTTCTTGGACGTTAAGACAAAAGCGTACAAGATGTTCTTCTACGGTAAAGAACAGGCTAAGAATGGTATTGGTATCGGCAGAGTTACTTAGCAACGTATTGACGATTTCAAAGTCCAGTGACCGTTTGATGTCTATCAAACTTGTGATTCGAGGCGAGGTGTGGAATATTGTCAGTGCATAAGCTCAACAAATCGGGTGCGAGCAGAGGGAAAAAGATGCATTCTGGCTTGATTTTCACAACCTCATCAAGAGTATCCCAAAAGATGAGCTTCTGTTTGTTGGCTAAGATTTGAATGGACATGTCGGGAAGTCTAACGAAGACTATGAAGACTGACATAGAGGCCTAGGAAACGGCACCAGGAATTCTTCTGGTGAAGACATCCTAATCATGTGCAAGTCATACGGTCTGATCGTTTGAAATACAATGTTCATCAAATAGCAGCAATAAAGGAAAAGAAAGTAGCTTTCAAAGCTTGGTCAAAGTGCGCCTCTAATAATATAGTTTAAAAAGCTCGTCTTGAAGCGGAATACAGACGTTGGAAAAGTATCGCGAAGAAAAAGTATGCCCAAATTCAAGCTAAGTGTGTGGAGAGTATGTATCAGGAGCTGGTGGAGGTATTTTCTTCACCTGCTGATAGGAACGAAGTAACCCACGAGCTTCGACAAAACACGAACAAGGAAACAACAATTTTCAAGATTGCAGAGGAGAAGAAATGCTCAGAAAATTCGTTCGCCGAAGTTCATTAACAATAAGGCCAACTACTTGTGGACGACGATAAAATGTTACACAGGCGGCGAAAGTATTGCGAGCAACTTTTAAACGAACAGTTTTCCCGGCTATATTTTCCAGGAGCCGCTAATCAATAAAGAAGTGACCGAAATAACAGTCGAAGAAGTTTGGAAAACGGCCAAAACTCCAAGAAGAGAAAAGCGGTTTGGCCGGATGAGATACCCAGTGAGTTCTGTGACTTCCCAACATGTCCATTCAAAAGATGGGAGATATCGGGCTTAGATGGACAATGCACAAAAAGTGTGAAGGCAAGTTGACAGCACCTGAGATGAAGATGCTTCGCATGACAGCAGGATTAAAAAAGCTTGATCGAATTAGAAGTTCCAGAATCCGAGGAAGCCTTCACGTCAAAGAACCCATCTCGAAAAAATTGGAGCACGACCGACTCAGTTGGTATTGTCATGTTCAAAGGAGGGATCCTACGGACCCCGTCAAAAAGGCAATGGCAATCAACCTTCAATCAACTCGTGGGTCACACTAATGCAGAAACATCAGCATTTTATTGGCCTTAATGATGAAGTGATCCAAAATCCGGAGGTCTGCAGATATTTTTTGAGGTCGAACCGGCGAACACCACAGGCGGACCAGTAGGAATGCAGTGAAGTGGGAGGGTTATGATCCCTATAATCCTGATCATAATCTCGTCGTTATATGGAAAGAAGAAGAATAAAAAATAAGGGCTGGTGAAGGATGTAACCACGTCCGAATCATCGCCGAAATAAAATAAGAGTTTTTTCGTTGACCTGGAGGCAACTCAAAGCAACAATAACATTTCTATAGAACTTTATTTTGAAAAGATTGTAAAATATTTATGTTACTAGTTTTGGTAAAACCGCAAAGTTGTATACCATACGTCCAATACGTATTATTTATTAATGATGTTCATGAAATATTTAAATTTTATAAGGTTTTGACTTTCGTCGATGATTTGAAATTATTTTTTCGGATAAGAAATATAACTGAATGCATTCGGCTTCAATCAGATATTTATAGATTGTCGGAGGGGTGCATTCGTAATATACAATCGTAATACTTTGGGGCTTAACATTTCTAAATGCAAAGTTTTTTCAGCAACAACGTATTAGTACTACAATTTTGCATAATTATTTTGTAAATGATCTTATCTTCAGCGTTTTGATGAAGTGAAAGATCTTGGTGTCATATTTGACAATAAGATAAGTTTATATTTTCATTGCGATTATGTCATTGCCAAATCTAACTCATTGTTAAATGTAATAGTGAAAACTTTCGACATATAAATAGCTTTAAAATTATTTATTGCTCGTTAGTCAGACCATATTTAGAATATTGTTCCGTAATTTGGGATTCGCCATATGCAGTTTACGAATTTAGATTCGACAGAGTCCAAAAAAACTTCACGAGGTACGCGGTTCGTAAATTAAATATATTTGAAGAGCTTCCTAACAATGGCAGAAGGTGCAATTTAGTTGATCTGGAAACCTTAAGTTTCAGACGCGATGCTATTCTTAATTATCATATTAATTCACCAGATTTGATCTTTCTTTTAAATATATATGCCCCCCAAATGTCACTGCGGGTTAAAAGCTTATTTTATAGAGATAGGCATATAACCAATACGGGTAATAATGACCCTATTATGGGGTGCATAAGCACATTTAATGAATTTTGCAACGAAATTGATTTTTGTTTGTCGCGAGCAGATTTTAGAAGTCCATTTATTCACTTTAAAATAATTATATTTGTAATTACTTGAGATATAAGATCAAGATCGTTAGATGAAGCTTAGTCGCGTAAAAAACAACCGTTGCGTAAAACGATACTGAGAGCTTGCACTTAGAGAACGTAGTGTTTTGAATTGGACTAGCAATACCTATCGTAATTTCTAATGTGAAATGTCTGCGGGGAAGATTAGATATTCATATGAGTATTTATTATTATATACCGGTTATATATTAGATATTATTATTGAAAAAAAAAATCATTGAATTCGCTTTAATTTATTTTGATTTTGACTGCAAACTGCATAAAGCGAAAATTATTTCAATACGTTAACAAGCTGCAATGGCCAAGAAAAGGTGGAATTTATTAAAAAAGTGATCTAACTAAATTTGTTACAATAAAGCATCACATGTGCCGATGAAAAAAATTAATAGATGCAAAAGTTAACTCATAGGTATGAATAAGGTGCACCTAAGCCGCAAGTGAAAATTTAGTGAACGACAGATTTTTTTAGGCACGCGTCACCACTAGTTAAGTTCATTGGACTGCTAAGCGAGGGGTCATGGTTCAAATCCAACCCGTACCACCTAAATTTTTTTCGCTGCTCCACCTCTTAAAAAATGTCTGATAAACATCGAGGAGTTAAGGTTCGATGAGACGGTAATTCAAACTTGTTATCTGGACGATCTCCTGACGTCGCTATAATGTAGAATTTGTCATAAAGCGGGCAACCCATCGATTGTTATCCAACCGGACGAAATCGCATGATTTTTTACAGTGTCACCTAAAATCGGATGACACGTTTGCTTCGTTGAAAGTGAAAAAAACTTACACTCGGGTGACCTAACGGATGACACTATGTGACGGGGTGTAATCTAGCAGATGACACGATTGTAGATGACAACCGAACTACACAAGTACTCTGACGTCAGCATTTCATCTGAGTGACACTTTCAAATGAACATGAGCATGAAAATCTTCTCAGAAATAGGTTGCCATTCGGAAATCGCATGTATGTCCCTTTCACTTCTAGAAATGTTGATTTTAAACAAAATCAACTCGGTCTGCACCGAACTAGAAATAGCACAAAACAACCAATTCGGATTCAAATCCAATCACTCGACATTTCACCCACTGCTGAAGCTGCACGCCGATGTTAGTATTGGATTAAATAAGATAGAGACCACCGTTGCTTGTCTACTTGACATTGAAAAGGCATTTGATTCCGTTTGGATTGAAGGCTTAGTCTTCAAACTCAAATCCCTTAACTTCCCAACACATACCATAAGAATCATTCACAGCTTTCTGACCAACCGTAAGTTCTATGTGCGAATAGGGAACTCCAAATCCAGTATCAGGGATATCAAAGCAGGGGTAGCCCAGGGCTGACGGCTCGGCCCAACCTTGTTTCATCTCTATACTTGTGATCAACCACAAAATGATTCTCGAACAGAGACTCTGCTTTACGCAGATGACTCTATCACCTACTCTTCTTCCCCTTGCCCTAACATTGCATTACGCAGAGTCAAGACACACATCCTCAAACTTTGGGAATACTACCAAAAATGGGGAATCAAAATAAACTCCGCTAAAACGGAGCTTATAACATTTCGAAATCCCTACGGCACTGCTCGCAACAACACTGTAGCGAAATGTAAAAAGCTAACTCTTACCCTGCCCGACAACTCCATAATACTGCCAAAACAACAGGTCAGATATTTAGGGGTGAACTTTTCAGAACGTTTCAAGTTCAACCGTCACGTAGCCCTTACCCTTCAAAAGGCAAACTTTGCCTTATCGTTAGTCCTGCCACTTATGCGAATAAGAGGTGGACTCGAGACAAGGACAAAACTTCTTCTCTACAAGCAGTTGATACGTCCAATAATAACCTACTGCTTTCCCATCTGGTACACTATTAGTCCCAGTTACATGAAAAAAATACAAATATTCGAGCGAAAAGTGCTTCGGCACTGTACTTCGCTCTACCGAAACCCTCACAACAACCACTATTATAGAACAGAAGTCCTATATGAAGCCGCCAATCTTATCCCCATTGACCAATATCTGTGCTCGCTTTCAACGAAAATGACGCGCAATATCCTATCCCATCCCAACCCTTTGATTCATATCATTTCAGAGACTCCATCAATACAGGATTACTATCCCCACGTGATGGCTTTAATTGAACCAGATCTTGGAATAGTCCAAGAAGATTCATTCGAAGACTTCTACGTGGTTGCTGGAACGCGATACAACCGTGGTTAACGATCTGCCGGAAAGCAATGGAAACACAGACACGCCATCTAACACCAAGAAGAATACAAGCCAATGAACTAAATCTCCAACCCACCCCAACAAACCACACCAATGACCGTCGGCGCCACTCACGCTGTACGACAAATAATCAATAAAAAAATGTAAATAAATTTCAAAAATAATTTTTAAAATAAAAATGTAATAATAAACTATCATTTGCACAACGCAGAGCCCCATCAGTGCTCGCAGAATATTAGATTTATCCTAGACTTAAGAAAAACAATTGTATAAATATTTTAAACACACATTTTTTAAAAAAAGAGTAATGAATTGTAGATAGATAGATAGTATGTCCCTTTCAATGGTGTCCAAAAATTATATCCTTGCACCACAATGGTTAAAGAAGCTCACATATCTTCAGGTAGAGCTGCAGTATTTATGCGTATGTCCGACTGCTTGTAAATTGTATCATCAGAGACGTGCTTTTATATCGTTCCGCGATCAGTATACACAAAAAAAGGAAGGGCTACAGGCCGCTGGGGGCGAACGGTATATTTTATGAAAGCGTTTTTTTAAACGCCTCCAAAAAGTGGACGTGGCCGAAAACTTTGTATGGGTGGTATGCAACAAATTTTTATAAACACGTGGTGCGACTTGTAACCCAGCTAAGGAAAACCGAAAAAGTTTAAACTATTTTATGAACAAAAGTTGAGGTAAGAAGTATCACAAAGTCCTAACGGTAGCAGAGACTTTTGGTCGTTTGGTAAAAACATTAAAAACTCTGCCTCTTTATCTGTTCCGATATTCATTTATAATGACATTCCAGATGTCAGCTCTTCGTATAAAGCCATTGGAAACGCTGATAAATTGTCAACTTATGAAATATCTGGAATCCCGAAAACTTATTAATGTCCGGCAGTACGGTTTTCGCTGAATTGAAGCTATACCCTATCCTAAGACCAACCATTTTTTTGGGCGGATAATATTTTTGATGCATTCAGTTAGAAGCTCCTCAATTTTTTTTATATTCGACACTATTATGAGATACTTTACTAATCTATTTTAAATGGCATTAAGATATAGGGACATGAGCAACATATTTAAGATCAATTGTAGTTTGAAAGATCAATTCTTGACAGTTCTGTTATAGCTTCTTGTTGGATTTCAAAGACGTAAACATAAATTTTTGAATTGTTGTAAAATGTCCTTTGAATCGCCCGACAGGTCCTTGTCGCCTTAAGTAAGGTCTTTTTGCAAAATGTTGCTAGAATCACTTAATTATTTGCTGCTGTATTTTACCCATGAGAACATTCTTTGGAGCTTTAAAAATAATATTTATTATATACATTTGAGAATCCACTGCATCTCAAAAAATTGCTTATCAAAATAAGCAAACATTCGTATTTTCATATCCATCTCTGTAATATTTAAAATAGAAAATTAGAAAAGTAGTTTGTTGATGACATTAGCCATATTCCATATTGTGTGACACTGGCATATTGGTGTGTCATTTCTAACTGAGTCCAATAATCTAATCACCTTGGTGATGATATTCCAAGAGCATATGACAGAGTTTGGTATCAAAAACTTTTGTTGAAAATGCGTGAAATGCGATGAAACCTTTATTACATGGATTTAAAATTACCTTTCGGATCGTTTAATGTAAGTTGTTTTGGACGGTTTCAAATTTGCAAACCCAAATAAATACAGGTATTCCCCAAGGATTGACCATATATTCGACGTCGTCAAGAACGCTGCGAATTATCTATCAGTTCGCCCTAAAGCCTGTATTCGGACGTACTTTTAAATATCAGGATTCGTTGCTCTGCCGCACAATACAAATGAAATGCTCTGCGTCACTCCGTTTCTGACCACTGCAACTTGCAAGCATTTAAAATCAACGGCCATCGGTTTTACATGATTTCGTCTAATTCCTTATTTCCTTACTGCCCGTGCCGTGTTCTTATTACGTTACAAGTGTGCTAACAATCCCGTTTGCACTTGCAAATTATAAAAAAAAAATAAATAAAAAAAAAGTGTACAAAGATATTTAGACAATACGATTTTTAATATTCCACCCATGCCACGTCCATTTTTTTTAATAAACTGTGTTCTGTCATTAAATCAAAACGCCAATACTCTGCCATTATCCATGAATGGCACTTGCATCAGTGAAACCGAAAGGCTTTTCATCCTCGGTATGTGTGTTAACGACAAACTTCGTTTGAACGACCACATCTTCGATGTCGCCAAGAACGCTGCGATATGTCTTAGCTTCCTCAAGAGTTGCAAAAAATATTTCACCCCTTCTGATCTGGCTAGATAGATAAGGCGTTTATAAATTGTGTTTTTACAAGAAAAAATATTTCTCCAGTTTATTTTTGCCTTGAGAATAAAGGCGAAAAAAATATATTTATTTGTCTGTTGCACCGCCGACTGCTTTGAAATTGAACGCGTTGACAGCTTTAAGTACTGAGGTATTATTTTGGATTATAGGCTCAGTTGGTTGGTACATAATATGTCCTTAAAGCAATATCGAAACAGTGTCGTTAGGCAAATTTATCATCTCAGCTAATACTGCAGTTTACCTATTTTAAAAATGGTCTATAACGGTCTTCTTAAATCTAAACTGCAGTATGGTATTGCTTGTTGGAGTGGTACGCATTTCAATAAAATAGAGCCTTTGCTAATCAAATAAAAACATGCTGTTCGTATTATATGCAGGGTTAAACGTCGAGTTCTTAGTTTTGAGTTGTTCAAAAGTCTTGGATTTCTACCTTTAAGGCACTTGTGCTATTATAAGGTTTTAAAAATATTTTTTGAAACTTCCGGGTAAAACTTTTTAAGGGTTTATGGTAACCACAATCTACGTGTCAACAACAGTAATCTCGTCCTTGTACCTACGATCCTTGTAAAACGATCGAATTTTTCTTGCTTTTATTTTGTTACTGCGCCCCGTTTGTTTAACAAAAAGCCTGCAAGTCTAAGATGTGAGCGAGTTAAATCCGTATTCCTTAAAAACGTTAAATATTGGCTTTTTTTGGTTAAATTATGATGTATTGATAACTTCTGAATCTGAATATCCTTTGGTATGGTATCTTTTGTTATTGTTTCTTGTTTAATTTAAAAAAAATACTTGTACTTCGACTATTATTATTGATTTAAATTTTCATTTTTGATTATATATATATTTTGAATTTATTTCTTAATTTTATCGCATCCCCATCGATAAATAAATTAACCTAATTTTTGTTAAATACGAACAGTACATTCGCCTGTTGTCAGTATCTGTCAACAGAATGTACTTAACTATTTCACTTTTAAACTAAAAAGCTGTATTTTTCTTTCTGAACTTTTGAATAACTTTTATGTTTTTTTGATGAAATAAAGGAAAAATAAATAAAAAAAATATTTTTTATTTACACACCTAAAACTAATATTCAAGAGACCAAATGCAAAAAAATTTATTCAGTTTTATTAAGAAAAATTAGAAAAAACTAAAACATTCACAAAATTACAGTGTCAAGAAAGACTTTTTACATATTGTCCGTAAGCATTTAAAAGTCAATTTTATCACATTTTGCTGCCTTCAGCTTCAGGCATAGCTTCTTTTAGTCTACGTTTCATCGATCTAATTAATTTCTAAGGTCGTAGTCACTATATATTTTGTTCCTCTTGTATAAATTGAATTAATTGATTTCGGGTCTTAGAATTACTCTGGGCAGGTGTATTGAGCCATTTGGTACAATTGTATGGCAGCAACTGTATGCTCTTATGTATTGGATCATTGTCCTGACCAAATTTCAATATGGGTGTTTAGTGCAATCACCGCATTCAACTCCAAAATTACGAGCGCTACTATGCAGCTTAGAACGCAAAATGTTTAAACCTTTTTTTTTGTTTTTTTTTGCGAGGGTAGGTGGAAATCTTCCAAGAAACATTTGAGCCGCATGTGCTCATAATAGTGTGAGATTCTTACTCACTCAAAAACACATCCCATCAATATTCATAATACAACTAGGCTAATGTCTATCATGCAATTTTAAATTTAATTATTTAATAAGGTTTGGCAGGAAACGCCGCAGCGGAGGCACTTGCTTATACAGACAATAACATGCGGTTACATCTTATTGTGTTAATTCAAACGGTTTTAACCTTCGTATTCGGCGCACAAGATTTCTCTGATCTAAAATTTGTAATACATTATGCTGGAATGGGCAGGAACGCAAGTGTGTTGTTGTTTATTTTTATAATTTTTATTTTTTTTTTCAAACCGTGACTACGCCAGTAAAACTGACATTTTCTGGTACGATCGAACTGCTTTCTTTCTTTTCTTTTTTTTTTGTAAGTGGAAAATCTTCCATGAGACACAGTGAGAGGTTCTTACTAACTAACACAACCTCCCTTCAATATCCTTTATACTACAACTAGGTTATATCCTATCTAGTAGTTTTGATTTCAAGTTTTATGCAGTTTTAGCAGCAAGTCTCCCAGCGGAAGTATCTGCGGTATCTCCGCAATTGCTCGCGGTTAGATCTTATTACGCTAGTTCAAATGGTTTTATTCGTCATAGTCGGCGCACTAGATTCGTTTGATTTGCGTTATTACAATGACCATGAAGCCGGGTCCGTTGCTTACTCGTCTTTGATGGTAGTCATACCTAAGTCTGGGTGGATATCACCGTTTCGGATATACCACGGGGCGTTAATAATTCTTCTTAGTAGTCTATTTTGAAAAGTTTGTAAAATTTTTATGTTACTGGTTTTGATCCAACCCAAAGTTGTATACCATACATCCAAACCAGTCTTAGAACTTCCTCGTATAAAACAGCTTGTTTTGCATGCTGAGTTTGGCAAATTGACCAAGCAGCTAATCTATTTGTTTATATTTAATAACGAGCTCGTGCCGTTTCTTCTTTACGAACGCCAAAAACGCTGTTTGACCGTTGGAGCTTGTTCGTTACTGATTCTACAGTATTACTTACGGCCAATATAGTATCATCCGCAAACGTAGCTACAGTTATGCATATCTCGAGTATTAATTAAAAAGAGAATCGGACCCAGAATCCGTGGAGAACTCCTGCCTCGATTTCTTTGAATTCAGAGTAATCGTTTTCTTGGTTAACATGGAAGACTTTGTCCGCTAGATAAGAACTTAGTAGCTTATATAACTCCCTTGGAAATACTAACTTAAGTTTATGTTTCAATCCCGTATGACATAACTCAAAGGCTTGCGAGCTCTCAAGAAAAAACAGTATTTTTACCTCCGCTAGAGCTTTTTCTATTTCATTGGGTATTCGATAAACCTGGTCGATTGTAGAGTGTTTATTTCTGAACCCGAATTGGTGGTTTAAGCGTCGCTCTTAGATAATCGGATGTAATCGCTTTAGTAAAAAATGTTCAAATACTTTTGACATAATTGGTAAAAGCGATATTGGTCTATACGACTTTTTGTCACATGGAGGTTTACATGGTTTTGGAACCATTATGCTACTTCGCATTAACTTGGGGCGTACAATAACCTAAACGCAGCATTTATTCGATAGACTAACACGATTAGTGCTTTCCTAGGCAACTTGTTAAGCACCTGTCCCGTAATTGAATCGCACAGGATTTTTGTATTTCATAAGACAGCTCAGCCAGATACACTTTTAATTTTGAAATTGTAGGGTATCCCGGTTACGGCTGTATCTTCAATAAGCTCTTGGCCATGAAAGGGCTTAAAAGTTTTTCTAAGTGCTCGGCAAATATGTCCTTGTCTTCCTTCGCCCATTAGCTATTATCTTTTCTTGGAGGAGGCGCTTGCCTTTTTGGCTTTCTAATGCCTTTTAAAGCTTTCCAGAGCGAATAGTTCGAACTGTTATCCTCAGTTAGACATTCAATATATAAATATATATAAAAAAATAATAAATAATATAAATTTTTGCAATTTTTTACGCTGTTCTCTTTTAATAATTCGATTATATTCCGAGGATATTTTATTTCGGTTGTTGCTTTGTTATCCGTTTATAAGGAGCATTATACCAGACTGAGCTTTGTATGACTCCGATTTACTGATCGACTTCGTCCTCAAGTTCAAAAGGTGTTTGAAGTGATACGTTAAGATCGATTTTATCTGCGCCAACAAGGATAAATAAGTCTGTAGGTAAGTCTGGGTGGGCCCTCCTCTTCTAATATACTAACACTAACTTTCAGAATGACAGGCGAGTGTTCAGAAGAAGGATCGAAATTGTCTTCAAGTTTAATACGGCTTTCTGATATCCCTTTTGCGATGAAAAAATCAATAAGGTCCGGAGTTTTTGCATTACCCGTTGGCCAATAAGTCGGTTTGCCTGACGAGTTAAAGTCTACCCCGAATTGCATACCGGCTTCGTCGATTTTGCCTTTTGGTGAAATGCATCTTCAACCCCAGAGGTATGTTTTGCATTAAACTTACCGCAGATAGTAAAATTGCATGCTAGTGAGTCAAGTTAATAATAAAATATTTTTTGTCTATCTGTTCCCTTGGAGGGATATATTTATATAGACGCAATATCATACGTTTTCACACGAACCGTTATTGTTTGAATTTTATCATGTTCTATTTGTGTGCTTATTAAATGGTCAATAATGTCTTTTATAAACAAGAAAGCTCTATCTCTATCCATTTCCGAAGGGTGAAATGTGATTGATTCCTTCGTCAGATGGGTTTCGCAAATCAAGCATACGTCAATATCACTTTTATTCCAGTCTAGCAAGAATTGCTGAGAAAACTTGAGAGCTGGATCTGCAGTATTTTCGCTTTGTTGGTTCGCTTGCAACGCGGCTTCAGCATATGCTTGTCGTCGAGTATTTGAAGACTTTTCAATAATGTTTCTTCCCCGCGACTGCTTAATCTTCGGTCCAAGATTCAACGATTTGCTAAGTTTTATTTCGGCAGTTGGGACAGGTTCTTAGCCTTTTTCCATTGTTCAGCTGTTTTCGTTGCGTTTGTCACTAGCTTTTACCCCGACGGGTAAAGATATTTTCCTTAGTAAATCACGGCTGTTTCGTAACTCTTTAGCTACCTTAAAGCTGCAATATCTTGCCGTATGATTGCCTTTGCAATTTATGCACGCTGGTTAATCCTTTCTATTCATACTGCACTTTTGCGATAAGTGTTAACCGGCACATTTGACGCAACGCGGTTCTCAGTTTTGACTACAATATTCGGTATATTTTTAATATTGCATATTTTATCAATATTCTTCGAATTTTCAAAACTTAATATGAATAGCTATGTCCACGCTTGACTACAATGTCTTTATCTCGATCGTTTTTTTTTTTTTCTTTTTTTAAAAGGTTAACTGAGTCGATAGCCATTTATTTATTGCAAAACGTCGTCTTTGCAGCACGAAGAATGCAGGCCTCGGGCAATTACTCGAGACGGCCTTCCTGACTTATTTGCATACGTGTACCACTGAATTTTCTCGGCATTAAGCTTTTGGGAGACTGCGCGGTAGCTTTCGGGATCGGTAACGCCTTTGAAATTTCTTTCAGAAAACTATATATAACTTTTTAAATCCGTGACTTCGATAACGTGTATTGGAGGCGGAAGGTGTGCCCTACTAAGAGGCGATTTCTCGTGCATTTTAATTTGTTAGCTTATAGTTTTTTTTAAGGTTTACATCTCCAACAATCTCTAGTACGGGTGAAGAACCGACTTTCATTTCGTTGCTTGGTCGTCTCTTCGCATTGGGATCTCTTCCTCGCGCTAGCTCTTTTTCGCCTGAACTGGGGTAATTGTTTTAACTTTAGGCTCTTTTTTGGTGGTCATCTATTAACCCTTTTACTATTTCTAAAAGGGTATTTAAATTGCAATAAATGGGTCTCCTCAGAGCCTGCCTCCGTAGAGTGTGGATTTTCCAGTAAAACTGAGCTGCCATCTGGGGTATTCAATAGTTTTGTTTATTGAATATTTTGTACATGCTACAACTCGGTAAACGGAGGATGTAGTTTAGTCGCCTCTTACGACAGGCATGCCTAACTTGGGTATTTATTTAACATTTCTTTTCTTCAACGCTTTTAAAGGTTGCCGCCAAGACTGTCGAATATTGAGATGATGTTATTTTCTGTGATGAAAGCAAGATAATGCTGTTTTATAGTGAGGGACCCAATAGAGTATGGCGGCAACCGTAGAAGCGTTGGAGAAAACAAATATTACTCCAATAATTGAATTTGGTAAATTGTTCGTTATTATGTTGGCTTGCATATCCAGCAAAGGAGTTTTTATTGATGGCCACATGGAACCGAAGCAATAATTAAACATTTTGCAACGCCCGTAAATTTGGATTTGAGTGCGGTAATTTCACCAAACACCGAAATTAAAATTTTACAATGGCAATGATCGAAAACATAATCAGTATGCAGTTAAGATGTGGCTGCATTACAATTGTACCAAAGAGTTCAATACACCTGCCCAGAGTTTGCGTGCACATGTGAAAGAAAAAGTTAGTAAAGGAAGTCCTAAGACCAGAAATAAAATAATTCAATTTACCTACGAGGAATTCGCAAAAATACCTAGCGAATAAAATTAGATCGATGAAACGCAGACTACAAGAAGCTATGCTTGAAGCTGAAGGCGGCAAAATTAAATATTGAATAAAAATTATGTGATAAAATGGACTTAAATGTTTACTGACAATATGTAAAGACTTTCTTAGCACTGTAATTTTGTGAATATTTTCGTTTTTGTTGTTTTCTCTTATGTTTTTTAATAAAAGTGAAAAAAATTGTTTGTATCTTGTCTCTTCAATATTAGTTTAAGGTGTGAATAGAAAAAAAAATAAAAAAAATATATATATGAGTCTTTATTAGCAAGGAAAAAATAAATTGAAGGAACATTTTTGCTTGTAAAAACACTTTCTTGATAAACTGTATATCTATATAAATATTTATGATCAAAACTTAAGACTATTTCGCATTGTCCGTTGGTCCGTATGCCTTTAAATTTAAGCTAGGAAGCTGAAATTTGGTCCATGGTCCATATATTCCCGAAATAGTTAATCGTACACGGCCTCTGGCACGGCCACAATTTAGAAAAAAACATAAGGAAAGGCTACAGTCCGCTTGGGGCGAACAGTATGATACCCTATCCTTATCCCTATGTACCCCAAAGAAAAAATTCATAAGGAAGATGATAGATAGCATTTTATTTCATTCTATAAAATTTATAGAAAAAAAATTATTTTTTCCAAAAAACGCCCCCAAAAAGTGGGCGTGGCCAAAAACTTTGTATGGGCGATATATTGAGAAAAATATTGGCATAATAAATATATTGTTAAACATTTTTTTTCGATTTCTATGAAAATTTTCAAAGAAAACAGCATTTTAGTGAAAAACGCCCACAAAAAGTAGGCGTGGCAAAAAACTTTATATGACAAGTTTATAAAGGTAGGCAGTACCTACATATCTTGTGAAGGTTTTAAAACTTTATCTCTCTAACTTAAGCCTTAAAACGGTTTTTTTAAATTGTGGGCGTGGCAGTGGGCGGATTTAACAACTTTTAACACTTTACCATTTCGGGACCCTAGGGAGTATATGCTCCAAATTTGAACTTCCTAGCATAACTTTAAAGGCCTCAAAAGTTGATACGGACGGACATTGCTAAATAGTCTTAGGATTTGGTCCTGATCATAAATATATATACTTTTATGGGTCTACGACGAATATTAAGGGGTGTTACAAACTATGTGTCAAAATTAATATACCCTTAGGATAGCACACGGATAAAAAAAATTTATTCGTTTGTTAACTTTTCTTATTAATAATGAATGGTTCTCCATACAATAACTAACTGACCGTTTTCCTGAAAAATTGGCTTGAAAATGGCATCACTGACTTAAATTGTACTAAAATCTATTACGTTCCGGCTGACATCTGACATATACAAATAGAAAATTTACAATTTGCTACAAACTATGATATAAAATTGGGAAAAAATGTTTTTGAAATCAAATGGAGTAAAGAAAAGAATGTTTCTTATTTTGAAAACTTTCACTTAAGCGATAAGACAGCTTTTTCTATTAATTGCTCCTATTATATTGGGAAAATGGCTTTCGTACATCCACAGTCTTCCCCACCATGTCTTCCTTACTAGGGAAATTAGTTTCAACATATTTGGGTTTGAGAACCTGTATTTATTTTTTTAAATGCAGCAATTTCCAAATTTGTAAAAAGATTTATTCTTGCTATATACACTTTTCTTCGGCCTAATGTAAGTATAATATCATCTTCAAACATGTTTATATTATTAAGAAAGTTTATAAAGGCATTAGCCATTTTTTGATTATTTAAGAAAAAAAACAGTTTATTATTTAAATGGATAAATTTACAATTATACAGATTTTTTTATGTTTTTATACTGTTGCAACTCCTAAATTAACAATAATTTGCAAAAACAGCTCTTATTTTTCAGTCGAGCAATATTATTTCAAAGTTATCAACTTGTGTAGTAACCTACAGTAGTGAGTTAGTTTTTGATGCAGCGTATATATCTAAAAAATGATAATTAATAAGAAATTGAGTTTAACTAATGAGTTACAGTGTGTAAGAGTAATCAATCAGTTAAATCGGCATTAATTAAATTAGTTTTCTCATAACCGGCTTTAACGATTTTTATCTCTTAGTGTATTTTGGACAATTAGGTTAAAAACATCCAAAAAGCAAAATAACAAAAATATAAATGTAAATGTAATCTATTGTTTACATTAAGAACAAACTTAGGCACATTTTCATTTTCTGACATGATTTAAAAACGTGAAAAATTTCCTATGATGCTGTCGTGCTTCTTTAATTTTTGCCAGAATATGAAAAGCTAGCAAATTCAAGTTCAGCTGATGCTTTGGGGGTATATCTCAAAAACGTACAAAAGTACATATAATACAAAAATATTATTACTACTTATTAATCTCTAAAATTGACATACGAATGAATGATTTTCGTTCATATAAATTTCAATTGAACATTTTTGCGATGTTTTAAAATAACCGGTATGTTCATGAATTTGTTCACCAACACTAATTTGCTGATTGGGTTAAGGTTCAATCTTCATTGAATATAATTGTATAAAATTAAATAAATGACCCTCTCGAGGTGATGGTATTTATGTTCGAATTTGGTAACTTTTGCTTTCAACATCTTTTTATTTAGTTTTAAATTGTTTCGATCATGGTTTTATATTGACAAACATTCAGCCAATGTCATTTGGATGTTAACTTGCCTTTCCTATGGTATGCGTAGACATACATTTATATGAAACTTTTTAAAAATTGTAAAGCATGTATATAACACCAAACATATATGTTAAGAAGTTCTCTTGAACAAAAATCGTTTTTGCCTTTCCTATGGTATGCGTAGACATACATTTATATGAAACTTTTTAAAAATTGTAAAGCATGTATATAACACCAAACATATATGTTAAGAAGTTCTCTTGAACAAAAATCGTTTTTGACTAACAAGTCAGTCAAAAAATTAGGTATTGTGATATTATATAGGACGCCAAGTTGGTAGTGTGATTACTACTTACTTTACTTACTTAACGAGCTCCCGACCCGTGAAGATTCCCTGCCTGAGATACGGCAGCCTTCCACCCTCTGCGACCCCGAGCACGCTGCTTCCAGTTGTCCAGACTCTGGCATCTTCGATGGCTTGGTCTTTAAAACGAAGGTTCGGTCTTCCTTGTCGTCTCGAACCTGGAGGCTGGGATTCGAAGATCCTCTTGGCTGGAGCGTTGTTGTCCATTCGCTCTATGTGGCCAAGCCAATGTAGTCGACGAGTTCTAGCCTTTGGTACTACATCCACATCTTGGTACAGCTTATAGAGTTCGCGGATATATCTTCTACTCCATTCGCCCTCCTCGCACACAGGACCAAATATCCGTCGAAGGATTTTTCTTTCGAAGGATCCCAGTACTAACTCCCCTTTCCTGCCCTTACAACACTCGGCGCCGTATAGCAGAACTGGCAGGATAAGGGTTCCGTAGAGCATGTACTTTGTCCTTCGAGTTAGGAGTTTTGAACCTATTTGTTTTGCAAAACCGAGATAGCAGCGGTTTCCTGCTATCAACAGTGTCATTTTGTCCTAGTCGGTGGACAGATGATTGTTTGTTTGCATATATTTAGTCTTCTCCTCATTCACTTCAAGGCATTTGACAGTTTCGCCTGTTCTTCCATAGCCGTGAAAGACTTTATCACGCTGGGATCGTCCGCGTACCGCAGCAGTTGGACTGCTGCTCTCTTTTCTTTCTACGCAGGATCTTCTTCTCCTCCCTTCTCCTGGCTCGGTACTCATCCCTTGCTGCGCTTGTTTTCCTCTGCAGCGTTCTAATGACTGCATCGTCTGTCACCTTTTTCCTCCTCCTTGATGATGTCGCTATACTGAGATCACTGGTTGTTGGCGTCTGTGGTAGGTGAATGCACGGTGGGGAGTTTCTCACTCAGGCGCTCTTTTTGGATGCGTGCCTCGCATCGATTAGCACATGGTCGATTTGGTTGGCGGTTCGACCGTCTGGAGAGTGCCAGGTTGCTGTGTGGATCCTTAGTCGCAGAAACCTAGTGCTACTTATCACCGTATTACAAGCTGCTGCAGATTTAATTAGGCGGTAGCCGTTATCTGTTGTCGTTTCGTGGAGGCTGTACTTAGCAACCAATCCGCCGAAGATGTTTTCCTTGCCGACTTAAGCATTGAAGTCCCCGAGTACAATTTTGACATCTTACTCCGGAGAGTCTCCGTCCGTGAGGTCATAGAATTCCTCCTTGATAAGTTCCTCAGCCTTGTCGGTAGGGGCGTGTGCACATATTAGGCTAATGTTTTGGAATGTAGCTCTGATGCAGATCACAGCCAGGCGATCACTTATCGGCTTAAAGTCCATTACTTTGGATCCAAGCCGATTACCCACGACGAATCCACGTGCACATGCACCCGCACGTGCAATATTTTGTTACAACTGTAATAAATGTCGCAATTTTCTCTTTTCATAGTTCCTGATCCTATCCATTGTATCTCCTGGATCGCGGCCTTGAACCGCGGAGGACAGATTCAAGTTTTTGAGTAGCACCTGGAATGTAGAGTGTCCGCACATTCCAGGTACACACTTGCATGTCCATTAACGTTCCGGGTCTATTTTGCCTTTCAGGTACATATATCCGAGGCTGCCATAGTCTCTCCCATAACTATATATTTTTGATGTGTCGGGACGACGGGACAACCCACAACCTGGAGGGCCAGGCCCTGTTCTTGACCCTAGAACAGTAGGCCGGTAATTCCGGTGCCAGTAACTCACTTCGGGGATGTGAGTGCTGCCGTTGATCCATCAAGGGCTCATCCGCCACCAACTCTTTTCTTAGTGTTGGATATCCCTATAGACCTGGGCTTCAAATAAGACCTGGGCTTCAAATAAGACCTGGGCTTCAAATAAGACCTGGGCTTCAAATAAGTCGAAGCAGCTCATATAGGGAGATCACTCGTTCCACCTAATTGGAACTGTGGACGCCGCCGTTCATCCAGCCGTAGAATTCGTCCGCCACCGTCGGGAAACAGGAGAAGTGCCTTAGTGAGCTGGTACTCCCCCCCCCCCTCTCTCGTCAGCCGACACAGCTGCCCCATCTCCAGTCGAGGTACTAGGCATCCAACAGTCACCACGGGGAGGTAAGAAGTAAGAGTTGATGGTGTTATGATAAAGTGAGAACGCTTGTATTCTCAATAAGCGCATTCACCATGCTTTTGACCACCAGTGTGATTACTACAGATCTTATAAATAGTATACGTATTTTTATGTTTGGCAAGTTTTCCAATTTAAAGTTTTGAAGATATATCTTTTAAACACTATAATGTGTAATTAGAAAACTTGCTAAGTATACAAATAGAGGTACAAAACAAGATGAAGATGCTTCACATGACAGCAGGAGTAACAAAGCTTGATCGAATTAGAAGTTCGAGAATCCGAGGAAGCCTTCATGTCTAAGAACCCATCTCGAAGAAATTGGAGCACGACCGACTTATTTGGTATTGTCATGTTCAAAGGAGGGATCCTACGAACCCCGTCAACAAGGCAATGGCAATCAACGTTCCTTTACAAGCGCGTAAGAAAGACAGGCCTTTAAACTCCTGGATCACACAAATGCAGAAACATCAGCATTTGATTGGCCTCAATGATGAAGTGATCCAAAATCGGGAAGCCTGCTGATATTTTTTGAGTTCGAACCGTTAAATGGAGAGAAGAAGAAATACACAGCAATACAGACAACAATTAAAACTATAGCTTTCTTTCTGCTTATATATTATTAATATGCAGACATTAAGAACAGTGCAAAATCATAATAATAAAACCGCCATAATCTAATCAAGATGTACTTACCAATTTGCTTTATTATGCAGTTCCTTAGGAAATTAACTTAATAATCATATAACTGTAACTAACAATCGCGATAGGTGGAAACTCTTCCAATTAACAATTTATACACAAAGTAAATACAGAATTAATTGGAAGAAATAACGGAATTTTTTAATAAAATTTATTTTTTGAACAACGGATAGGACCTATTAACCAAAATATAGCTAGTGGGTTTGTAATCCTTATCCTTATCCCTATGTACCCCAAAGAAAAAAAGCATTAGGAAGATGCTGGATAGCATTTTTTTTCATTCTATGAAATTTATAGTAAGAAAATATTTTTTTGTAAAAATGCCCCCAAAAAGTGGGCGTGGCCAAAAACTTTGTATGTGCGATATATTTGAAAACAAAAGGAAAGGCTACAGTTCGCTGGCGGTGAACAGTACGATACCCTATCCATATCCCTATATGCCCCAAAGAAAAAAGCATTAGGAAGATGATGGATAGCATTTTATTTCATTTTATTAATTTAAAAAAAAAAGTTTTTTGAAAAAACGCTCCCAAAAAGTGGGCGTGGCCAAAAACTTTCTATGGGCGATATGTTGGAAAAAATATAGGGTAAATATCTTATTAAACATTTTTTTTCGCTTTCTATGAAAATTTTCGAAGAAAACAGCATTTTAGTCAAAAACGCCCACCAAAAGTAGGCGCGGCAAAAAACTTTATATAACGAATTTATAAAGGTGGGCAGTACCTACATATCTTGTGAAGGTTGTACAACTTCAGCCTTTAAAAGATTTTTTCTAAATTGTGGGCGTGGCAGTGGGCGTATTTTGAAAATGTTGATACTTTACCATTTCGGAACCCTAGAGAGTGTAGGTTACAAATTTCAGCTTCTTAGCGTAACTTTAAAGGCCTCAAAAGTTGATACGGACGGACGGACGGACATTGCTAAATAGTCTTAGATTTGCATCCCGATCATAAATATATATACTTTGAGGGGTCTGCGATGAATATTAAGGGGTGTTACAAACTATGTGTCAAAATTAATATACCCTGAGGATAGGGTATAAACATATATACACATTTCGATTCCTCTATGATTTTTTCCACGATTCCTTGAAAAGCGTTTTTTCGGTTCTTTTTCTTTACTCAAAAGCTGAACTTTTAAAATAGGAAAATGTACTAGACGGTGGTTTATATACCGATTAATGTTGTCTCCGATGAGCTTTTTTTCATCGTCCAACGGGCCTAATAACAACACATGGTCTTCCTTTTTAAGAATTCTTTCCATAAATTAAATAAAATTAAAGAAGCCGATACTATTCGTATTTGCAATCCCCGTCAGTTATTAATTCGGTTAAATTTTGACCAAAATTGTTATATGACTGAAGGCACTTGACTTGTAAATTCGGTAAAATCAAATACTAAATATCTGTGGCAATAATCATTTAAAAGAAGCACTCATAAAAAATGTGTATAAATTGACTTCGTAAAAGGCTTGTAACTTACTGTATAGGTTTATATAATTAAAAATATGAATGATAGCTTTGTTTTTGAAGTTCTTCATTAATGAGGCTATTTTGGCTTAAAAACCGGTACTGAAATATATATGCTTATTGACACAAAAACCACAAAAAACTAATAAAGTGCTCGTATGAAATTTTCTCGGTACATGAGATGTGTTTCTGAATCGCTTCAAAAAGAATGGTTACATTTGATTAAATCCCAAATTAATTTAAATCTTTTTTTATGTTTTGAAATATTATATATTTTCTAAAACGGCTTCAACGTTTTTTATGTAATTTTGCATATTGGAAACTTTTAGCCTAATTCTCCAAAATACAAAAATATATGTAAATCGTTAAAGCCGTTGAGGAAATTAGTGATAAGTGATTCAAAAAAAAAAAAATTGTATGGTAGGACAGGTCCGTATGGACCCTCTCTATAGTCGTACTATCATCCCTCAAACTCAGTTTGAGCTCGGAATTTTCCACACGATCGCAATAACTTTCTATTTCGTATACTAATGTCAGTGGCGATCCCTCTAGGTTGGCCAGGTTGTCTGCGCAAACCCTAAAATTTCAGCATAAATAAATGTACTACAAACAAATTGTTTATATTAATATTTAGATTCGTAATAATAAATATTAACAAATACAAAAATAAAATAACCCAAGCGTTTATATCATTATAAAAAAGCAAAACCTACTTAAGTCGAGCCATTCACTTTAACCTCTACTTGATATATCAATCCCATGCAAAGTATCTCGCTAAATATTACTTTGCTTTAAATTTCTGTCTTGGCTGGGCTACAAAATTTGCGCCGTCAATATACAAACTATACAATTATACCCGATGTGCTGTCTCATTCTATCTCTAAGTACAGACCAAAATATATTCACTCTAATAAAAGAGCCAACCAACCAGGGTAGAATGCCACAAGAAAAATATGTATGCTTTGTCGTTTGAAGCGATACAGTTTCAGTGGGATATATTTAGTTCTTGCACAGCGTTGCCACTGACTTTTCAAAATATGTATATTTTCTCTTGATACAAATTCTTACAACTATTATTTTTGGTACATGAAAACACATTTTTAACAACATTTGCAATAACTTAACATAAGGAAAGGCTACAGTCCGCTTGGGGCGAACAGTATGATACCCTATCCTTATCCCTATGTACCCGAAAGAAAAAAAGCATTAGGAAGATGATGGATAGAATTTTATTTTATTCTATGAAATTTAAAGAAAAAAATTTTTTTTTTGAAAAAACGCCCCCAAAAAGTGGGCGTGGCCAAAAACTTTGTATGGGCAATATATTGGAAAAAATATTGGCTAAATATATTGTTAAACATTTTTTTTCGATTTCTATGAAAATTTTCAAAGAAAACAGCATTTTAGTGGAAAACGCCCACAAAAAGTAGGCGTGGCAAAAAACTTTATATGACAAATTTATAAAGGTAGGCAGTACCTACATATCTTGTGAAGGTTTTACAACTTTATCTCTCTAACTTAAGCCTTAAAACGGTTTTTTCTAAATTGTGGGCGTGGCAGTGGGCGGATTTAAAAACTTTTAACACTTTACCATTTCGGGACCCTAGGGAGTATATGCTCCAAATTTCAGCCTCCTAGCATAACTTTAAAGGCCTCAAAAGTTGATACGGACGGACGGACGGACGGACGGACATTGCTAAATAGTCTTAGGATTTGGTCCTGATCATAAATATATATACTTTTATGGGTCTACGACGAATATTAAGGGGTGTTACAAACTATGTGTCAAAATTAATATACCCTTAGGATAGGGTATAACTAGTAGTACCCAGTAGTAGTAAATTGTTTTGTTTGTTTTCATAAAAAAAAATACCAAAAATTATAGCTTGGTAAATAAAGACTTCTGTTGGAAAAAGTGGTCAATTAATTCAATATATAATTACAATATAACATACATTATGTTATGCATTCGATAGGAAAATGCAACCAAAATATATTTATGCAGTGCAGTCCAGTTACCATAAATAAAGCATATTAACTTAGATAAACATTTTTCAAAGCCGCCTACGAAAACAAACAGCTAAGAAAATTCAATGACTAAATGTACAAAGTTTGTAACATAAAATAATTTAAAAACGATTAAAAATATGCACAGAATCTGATTATTTTCATATATACATGCACTAAACTTCCTTATTTTGAATAAAAACAATAAAACTGTCATAGAATTTAATATATATAAATGAAAAGCCATTCCAAAACTATACTACTATATACAATAAATATTTTACACCCAAACATTACTAATGTAGCAATATTTATACAATAATACAATAAAACATAAGGAAAGGCTACAGTCCGCTTGGGGCGAACAGTATGATACCCTATCCTTTTCCCTATGTACCCCAAAGAAAAAAAAGCATTAGGAAGATGATGGATAGCATTTTATTTCATTCTATGAAATTTAAAGAAAAAAAAAGGTTTTTTGAAAAAACGCCCCCAAAAAGTGGGCGTGGCCAAAAACTTTGTATGGGAAATATATTGGAAAAAATATAGGCTAAATATATTGTTAAACATTTTTTTTCGATTTCTATGAAAATTTTCAAAGAAAACAGCATTTTAGTGAAAAACGCCCACAAAAAGTAGGCGTGGCAAAAAACTTCATATGACAAATTTATAAAGGTAGGCAGTACCTACATATCTTGTGAAGGTTTTACAACTTTATCTCTCTAACTTAAGCCTTAAAACGGTTTTTTCTAAATTGTGGGCGTGGCAGTGGGCGGATTTAAAAACTTTTAACACTTTACCATTTCGGGACCCTAGGGAGTATATGCTCCAAATTTCAGCCTCCTAGCATAACTTTAAAGGCCTCAAAAGTTGATACGGACGGACGGACGGACGGACGGACATTGCTAAATAGTCTTAGGATTTGGTCCTGATCATAAATATATATACTTTTATGGGTCTCCGACGAATATTAAGGGGTGTTACAAACTATGTGTCAAAATTAATATACCCTTAGGATAGGGTATAAATATACATTTTATAGGTATATACATTTTTATTTAAAATATAAATAATAAAACAATCAAAGAATTTAGTATATATATATAAATATTTTAATGTAGCAATATTTATGAAATAATACAATAAAATATATATTTTATATCATTTTATTAACCAAAATGAAATAAATGAATACAACCCAAGTATGTTTATTTAAAGGCAGGTACAAAATAGAGAACTATTTCTTATAACTGCAAAAAATATTCGAATTAAATTGTAGCAACTTCGCATTTATATTGTGTAATTAATTTTTGGTTTCATTTACATTAAAATAGCTGTAAAAGTTGAACTACGTAAACTCAACACTTCGTTGCATTTCCTATTTCCCAACACATCCGCAATGACCAGCTGTTTTTATACCCTATCCTAAGGGTATATTAATTTTGACACATAGTTTGTAACACCCCTTAATATTCGTCGCAGACCCCTAAAAGTATATATATTTATGATCAGGACCAAAATCTAAGACTATTTAGTAATGTCCGTCCGTCCGTCCGTATCAACTTTTGAGGCCTTTAAAATTATGCTAGGAAGCTGAAATTTGGAACATATACTCCCTAGGGTTCCGAAATGGTAAAGTGTTAAAATTTTCAAAATTTACACAATTTAGAAAAAACCGTAATGTAAATGTAAATGTAACTATTTGTGAGATTTCAGTACTTTTTGAGTCTTCCTTGTGAGGCAAAGAGCTTTTTTTTAAAGAGAACTTAGCTTTTCTTTAACATTTTTGGTTTTTTATTCATTAATTTATGCAAAGATTTTCTTACATGGAAATTTCGCAAACTTGTACCAATGTTGACAGAACATAAACGCTTTGTTTGAGGAAAATAAGATTTGTTTTATATAGATTATATAGAATGCGTTGGATGTATGGGTGGTTGCCACGCCTCTTTTTTTGAAAATACGTGCTTCAAACCCCACTTCCAGAAGTAATTTCATAACTCTAAGCCTTTTGTGTCCTAAGTTCAAGAAAGGGGACCGCTAGCACGCCCCACAAATGGACAATAAACTATTTTATTTATTTTAATATAACTATTTAGTTTGTACTTAAAAGCAACCTTCTTCTAAAAAGTAACAGTTGAGAGCAAACTGAGTTTTTATTTATTAATTACTTATTTATTAATTACATATTTTGGAAGCTGCGTTAAAGAAAAGGTGTAATGTCTCAATAAGAAAAAAAACAAAATAAAACATAAGGAAAGGCTACAGTCCGCTTGGGGCGAACAATATGATATCCCTATATGCCCCAAAGAAAAAAGCATTAAGAAAATGATGGATAGTATTTTATTTCATTCTATTAATAAAAAAAATGTTTTTTTGAAGAAACGCCCCCAAAAAGTGGGCGTGGCGATATGCTGGAAAAAATATTGGGTAAATATCTTGTCAAACATTTTTTTTCGCTTTCCATGAAAATTTTCGAAGAAAACAGCATTTTAGTAAGAAACGCCAACAAAAAGTAGGTGTGGCAAAAAACTTTATATGACAAACTTATAAAGGAGGGCAGTGCCTACATATCTTGTGAAGGTTGTAACACTCTACCTCTCTAACTTTAGCTTTAAACGGATTTTTTCTAAATTGTGGGCGTGGTAGTGAGCGTATTTAAAAATTTAAAACTTTACCATTTCGGAGCCCTAGGGAATGTGTGGTCCAAATTTCTGCTTCTTAGCTTAATTTTAAAGGCCTAGAAATTGCGTACTGACGGACGTGCTTCATAGTTTTGATGATATGTCAGTGAGTTAGAATGTTTTCTAATTCTGGACCCTTGTAACCCAGGGTTCATGTTCAACAACTGAAATTTAGTATGAAGCGTCCAAATAAATACTAAAAATGTTATGTCTTTATCTTTGTTGTAGGTGAAGTTAGAGTGGGCTAAATGGCCTGAGTTGGTATCCGTAAATAAGGGGGCAGTGCCAAAGTTTCTAGAGAACTTGGCTGGGCACTACCGTGCTCCTAAAAAAAACATGCATTATAAAAAAACATTTATTTATCTTAAAGCTCATCAAACGAGCGTAAATAATATCACACTCAGGGAAAAACATGTACAAAATAAGTTTAATCGTGGTAGAAGCCACCTAAGGCCTATAACAGTTTTGAATCTGCTTCTTCCTGGGGTGACTCACCTTAACTTGTTTTTGATACTTTTTGGCGTGTTTTTTTTAACAAAAAGTTATTTTTCTCGAAATTTCCTTAAAATGAAAACAATAATACAAAATTTATAACACATATTACATATTTAGAAAATACATTTCTCAATATTCTATCTATACAACGTTTTTAGCTACGCTTGAAAGGTTTTTTTTCAATTTGCTGTTTTATATGAATTTATCATAGCAAACGAAACAAAATGTCAAAATGTGTTTTTATACATTTTTCATGGGGAGATAAATGGAAGGGTATATAACTAACTTATATTTTCTTTGGTTAATTAATTAAAAAGCAGTACAAACCTTCAGTCTTGAGTGCTCCTCAGGTGTTTTCTTGTCAATAAATGTACTTTCACACATCGCAAGACGACACACTGCTCCATTTTCTATTCCTCTACACCATTGCCCTTTTAGTACTTACCTTAAAACTGAAACAATTATACAAATATTGCATATATTTCAAATAATAAGTACTTATTAATAACTAATTTTTATTAACAAAGTTCCCTTTTGGCAATTGAACCTTTACTTTCCTCGTCACAAGACTATGCACTAACCTTTACGCTATCGCCTCCTTAATACTTTCTTCAAACTTAAACATATTGCGAACATTTCCTAACGCAATTTTACAGTGTTAGCATTAGATATAAAATGTATTTAGCTTAGAACTAAGGCAATTTTAAATAGTTTATCCTCTGGGATCGAAAATTAATTTATGTTTTCAACATTTACATTAGAATTAAGGTAATTTTACACAGTGCGTGAGCATTTCATATATGTTATCAGAATTATTGTAACGCAATTTTAGTCAGTGCGAAAATTTAACCCTAATATGTTTAACATTTGCCTTGGATCTTAGGTGTATAAAATTACAGTCTGCGAGCTTTTCATATAATCAGTATTAACCTAGGAACTAACGTATTTTTACACACTGCGAGCATTTCATATGAACAGTATTTAGCTTAGAAGTTAAGCAATTTAACAAACTTCACGAACATGTGAGACAAAGTTACCGTGTATTTTTGTCACTTACCTTTGAATTAAGGTAATTTTACAAAGTCTTCAAGTATTTCATATATTCGGTCTTTTCCTATATAGTACTAACGATTTTTTACACAGTGCGAATATTTCTATAAATAGTATTTAGCCAAGAACTAAGACACTTTGCGAATATGAGAGAGACAGCTTCCTTATATTTTTAACACTAAGCTTAGAACTAATGTAAATTTACACAGTCTGCGAGCAATTAGAATCAGTTTTTACATTACAACTAACTCAATTTCGCACAGTTATATAATGTATGCGACTTGACAGGAACCACAGGTTTGTAAAAATCGCATCTGTGGTCTTGGTTGGTTGAGTGGTTCATACCACGTTCTTTATGATGAGCAATCCGAAAGACCTAGGACATGTCTGTTTGTATCGAAATACTTTGCAGCTGCTATACTAAAAAAGTGTTTGCAGCCTTCCCATAAGGCAGTTGTAGAGATCGTAGAGTATTGTGAATCCAAACGGTTGGGTCTTTTTGGTCCCAGAAACACTGTTTGGGGCAGTAGCAAATGTTACATAAGGGGAGATATACCATCAATAATGTAGGTCATCAACCTACTTTTTTACAGCCAGAAGGAGCAAGAGTCAACGTTATTCTGTCAAAGAGACATGCCAATCATATATTGGAAGGGTTCGCCAGATAGCAACTTATCAGATCACAGATACATCGAATATCAAATTAACTGCGAATTTTCACCTTCGCAAGTGAGGTGGAATTTCGAACTCCAGTGTCTTCATAAAGAAATAAGGAAGCTCCTAAATCGGTCTATAAAAACTAAATCAGTAGAAGACTGGAATCTTTATCGATCGAAACAAAAAGATTTTAAGAGACTTATTCGTAAGTCGATATTTCAAGATCATATAAAAAATTGTGAAGAATTCAAATCTCAAATAACTAGTAGCCAAGCAAACTTGAAACAATATTTAAACCTGACGGCATGTACACTGAGACAAAGGTGGAGACTTTCAGCCTCTTCTTTGAAAATCACTTCACGGGAAATCAGCCACCCGACGTGTACACACACATTTAACATAAATTTTTTGTAATCGTTCCGCGGTCAGTTTTCGCACAAAATAAACCAACAAAATGTGAGCAAAAAAAAAATAAAAAACGCTAACCGCGCGCTGCTAAAAAAAAAACAACAAAAAAAAGTGTATTGTGTTGGGGCATTCCTTCTGGTCCCACTCCCTATCGTTTGCTGCTGCTTTGCTTGGTTATAGAAAGTATCGTATATTTATGCGTGCACTTGCTATGGCTGGGTAACGCATCATTTGGTGAATAGCGGGTCGCGTTGTGTAGAGTTTGTTTGTAGACCAAAGCAATTCATTGTATGGGCATAACACCTGCAGTGATTTGTTTTGGAAAGCTGACGTCAGAATCTATATGGTACGGCCTAGCTTAGTCAGCGTCGGAGTTGAGTCTTTTGTGTTTTGTTATGTGTAGGAACATAGTCTACCCTGCAGTAGACGTTAGCAAATTTCGTGGGTTACGGGCGATTTTTTTTCATTGTACGCACACACGAATCTCAATAAAACATCTATTTTGGCACTAGGTGAAACACAGGTCAGCATTAATTCTGATTCTGATGGTGCTGCCTCAACAACGACGTGGATGCCGCTGCCGGTATGATTACAAATTTAATTCACCTGGGTATGAAACGCTTTATCCCTAACAAGATAAAGTGTATCAGACCTAAGGAAAACGCGTGGTGTGACTTGAGTTGTAATGAAGCTATCAGGGCTAAAGAGGTACGTTTTCGGTCATTGAATACTAATCCAACTGAGGAAAACCGAAAAAAATTCAAACGTGCCAAAAATTGTGTCAAGTTCTTCTACGACCAAAAGTTTAGGCAAAAAATACTACAAAGTCCCTCCGGTAGTAAAAACTTTTGGTCGTTTGTCAAGAATATTAAAAATTCGGCTTCGTCATCTATCCCGACACTCATTTGAATGACTTCCCAGCTGTCAGCTCTACGGATAAAGCCAATCTGCTTATTGCTCATTTTGCAGCTAGCTTAATGCTGCCATATGGTGCTTTATCTCCCCCTATACTCGAGCGCGTAGAATCCCCTCCTACTACCGACCAATTGCACTTACGTCCCTTCATTCCAAAGTCATGGAAACGCTGATAAAATGTCAGGTTATGAAATATATGGAATCCCGAAAACTTCTTAATGGCCGGCAGTACGATTTTCGCAGCAACAAATCCACTGTTGATTTGATGACATATCTAACCAAAAAGTGGAACCAATGTATTCACCGTCCTTGTGCTTGATATTTCAAGGGCCTTTGACAGAGTTTGGCATCAAGATCTTTTGTCGAAAATGCATACTACTTTTGGAATCGATGATAGCTTTCTTCGATGATACCTTTCTCCGTTTAATTCAAGTTCTTTTGGATGGTTTTAACTCTGCAACTCAATAAATAAATGCTGATGTTCGCCAAGGCTCCGTTTCGTCTCCGTCTCTCTTTCTCATTTTTATCAATGATCTCCTGTCTGTCACTTCTAATCCAATCCATTGCTTCGCTGATGAAAGTACCCTTAGCTTTGCATATTCGTTTTTGGATTTGCGACCCTCGTCTTCGGGCGTGGAGCTGGAACAACAACGTACGTTAAGCTCATTAAATTCTGACCTTGACAGCATTCTTAAGTGGGATTAAACCTTAATGTTTGAATATAATTTCGGGCATGTGGCCGCCGCGGCTGGTTCGAATAAAGACAAGTCTAGAGGTCCAATTTTCAACCACTTTTTCAAGCATTTGGGGCTGTATGTCGGCAATAATGCCACGAATGTTGGCTTCCAAGTCCCCTAACGTTTCTTATTTATTGGCGTAGGCGAGCGACTTCACATATCCCCAAATAATAATCCAATGGTGTCAAATCACACGATCTTGGTTGTCAATTGACAGGTCCATTCCGTGAAATTAGGCGCTCATCGAATGTTTCCTTCAATAAATCGGTGACGTTCGCTGTGAGGCACGCAGCACCGTCTTGTTGGAACCACATCTCATCCACGTTCATGCCATCCATTTCGGGAACAAAATAGTCGGTTATCATGGCTCTATACCGGTCTCTATTAACGGTAACTGACTCTCCAGCATCATTTCGGAAGAGGTATGGCCCAATAACTCCACCAGCCCATAGAGCACTCCAAACTGTCAGTAAAATTTTGCGATGAAAATCAGCATCGATATCAATCTCATTTTCGGCCCATTTACCAAAATCACGACGCATTGCATGGTCCCGCGGCTTTAAATCTTGCACAAGCTGGATCTTGTAAGGTCGTAAGAAGAGATCTTTGCGCAAAATCTTCCATTAAGTTGATGGACAAAGCTCCAATTTTTGTGCAAGGAGGCGTCGGGTCCTCTTCAACACTCTGCTCTACAGCGGCAATTTTTTCGTCGGTGCGCACTGTTCGACGTCTCTGCGGATGCGTATTATCACATAGAGTGAACTTAGTGCGAAAATGATCCACGGTTAACCGAATTAATTGCTCTGATGGACGATTATGTCGACGATAAAATGAACGGAGCTTTCGATAAACTTCGCGAACTGAACCATTATCTTCGAAATAAAGTTACACGTTGTTCATTTGTCAAGCTGTTCATGATAAAATGGCAAACCAAACTGAACATAAATGACATTAGTGTTGCCAGATTTGACCACAAAATATCAGTTTTGTCTCTATTTGAAAAACCAACCTCTAAAAAAAACACCCTTTATTAGAAATAATATTAGTTAAATATTTTGCTACACACTTTTTTTCGTTTACTATCGAAATTTTCTTGAAAACAAGTATTCTAGTGAAATGTGGCGTGGCAAAAAACTTTATATGATAAACTTATGAAAGAAGGCGCTGCCTTTTGTGAAGGTTCTAACACTTTATCTCTGTAAATTTAGCTTTAAAACTGTATGTTTTAAATTATACTTAAATATATTAAAAACATTTTAAACCTAATCTTTCCGGTGCCCCCAACTTCCTACCTTAAAATTAATTAAAACCAAAAAATTGTGGACGGACGGTCGGACATTGCTAAATTTTCGTAGCCTTTAACGCTGAACATAGATATACATACTCTTAGGGTCAACAACTACTATTCAGGGTTGTTACAAATTATGTATCAAAATTAATATACCAGGATAGGGTACATATTTATGGAAACGCTACATTCCAGTAGTGCAGTACGATACCCTAACCATACCCGCATATGCCCAAAAAAATAGGCATTAAGAATATGATGGATGACATTTTGAGATCCATAAAATAAGCAGTAATTTTTTAAAAAAACCGTCCAAAAAGTGGTTGGGTGAAAAACTGTTCATGCGATGCATTAAAAAATATTGGCCAAATATTTTTATACCCTATCCTAAGGGTATAGTAATTTTGACACATAGTTTGTAACACCCCTTAATATTCGTCGTAGACCCATAAAATTATATATATTTATGATCAGGACCAAATCCTAAGACTATCTAGCAATGTCCGTCCGACCGTACGCAATTTTTAGGCCTTTAAAATTAAGCTAGGAAACTGCCAAATTTCACCACATATTCCCCAGGGCTCCGAAATGATTAAGTGTAAAATTTTTTTTAATACGCCTACTGCCACGCCCACAATTTAGAAAAAACCGTTTTAAAGCTTAAGTTAGAGAGACAGAGTGTGACGACGATATGTAGGCACTGCCCTGCTTTATAAGTTTGTCATATAAAGTTTTTTGCCACGCCTACTTTTTGTGGGCGTTTTTAACTAAAATGCTGTTTTCTTCGAAAATTTTCATAGAAAGCGAAAAATATGTTTAACAAGATATTTACCCAATATTTTTTCCGACATATCAGCCATACAAAGTTTTTGGCCACGCCCACTTTTTAAGGGCGTTTTTTCAAAAGAACCTTTTTTCTTTAATTAATAGAATGAAATAAAATGTTAGCCATCATCTTCTTAATGCTTTTTTCTTTGGGGCATATAGGGATATGGATAGGGTATCATACTGTTCGCCCCAAGCGGACTGTAGCCTTTCCTTATGTTTTTGTTCACTTTCTTTTGTTATCTATAGAAATTTTTGAAGCAAATACATTTTTTTAAAAAAACCTCCACAAAATAGAAAAAATTTGATGGAATTTGGTGTCAAAATTAATATACTTACCCTAATTTATTTATTTTATTTTTTAACAATACTAAGACTGTGTTGTGGAGTGCTTATTGCAAGCAACTATCATAAGAAGAAATTAGTCGGCACAAAAATTGTTCTTATAGGTACATAACTTAGTGTAGGTGTTAGTATATGTATATGTAATCAGTCTGAGCTTACTAACATGCAAAAGAATAACATGATCATTAAAATTATAAATTTTATTTACGCAACTCATCAAAATAAATCAAAATTTTTAAAACTATCATCATTCCAAAGCATATAATGAAATAAAGAATGCTGAAACCTGGAAGTTTCTTTCTTGAAAACGTTATTTGTTACATTTAGATGAGCTCAGGACTTTATCATACCATGGGTGAAAATATTATTTTGAGAAATGTCTTGGCATCCTGAAATTCAATTATGTTCATATCATTAGACAGAATCCCAAAAAATTCATATTCACCGGTAGTACAGTTTAAGCACCAACCTACAGTGAAATCATGAATGTGAACATTTTCCGATTTCGTGTTAATTGATTGGATGGTTTGATTAGCCTTTAAGAATTAAAAATCACCTATTGCAATTTACAAATTAAATATTTTTCGTAAGTCACGACGTTTTTCTTTAAGATTAATTAAGATTAAGATTACTTATTTAATGAACACAACATCGCATTTGGTGATAAAAAGTTAAATTTCGATATGGGATTGTATGTAGTTAAATATGCATATTTTGGCGCAATTTGCTATTCAAAATATGTAGTTTACTTACCGATCTCAATTTGCGAAAAATATTTGATAATTTAATATACGAATGATATGTATTAATTTTACATGTACTACTCGTACAACTGATCAAATCAAGAATATTTTGTTATTAATTTTACATACGACATCTTAGAACCTTAAATTGCGATCATAAGTTTTGTTATTTTATACCCATAGTTAACGAGACTTCCAACTACTTTCTCGCAGTTTAAGGTTTTTCTTGTTCGCAAATTGCAACACCTATTTACGGCGACTGTCGAGAGAGGGGGGAGGAGTGCCAGCTCCTTCCTGTTTCCGGACGGCGGCGGACGAATTCTACAGATGGATCAACGGCGGCGTCCACAGTATCAGTTAGGTGGAACAAGTGATCTCCCTATATGAGCTGCTGCGACTTATTTGAAGCCCAGGTCTATAGGGATATCCAACACTTAGCCAGGGTGTTAGAAAAGAGTTGGTGGCGGATGAGCCCTTGATGGGTCAACGGCAGCACTCACATCCCCGAAGTGGGTTACTGGCACCGGAATTACCGGCCTACTGGGCCTACAGGGCCTGGCCCTCCAGGTTGGGGGTTGTGCCGTCGGGGTAACTTCCCGACACATCAAAAATATATAGTTATGGGAGAGACTACGGCAGCCTCGGATATATGTACCTGAAAGGCAACCGGAAGTAGACACGGAACGTTAACGGACATGCAAGTGTGTACCTGGAATGTGCGGACACTCTACACTCCAGGTGCTACTCAAAAACTTGAGTCTGTCCTCTCGCGGTTCAAGGCCGAAATTACCGCGATCCAGGAGATACAATGGATAGGATCAGGAACTATGAAAAGATAAAATTGCGACATTTATTACAGTGTTAGGATGCGGATTCGTGGTGGGAAATCGGCTGAGATCCAAAGTAATGGACCTAAAGCCGATAAGTGATCGCCTGGCTGTGATCCGCATCAAAGAAACATTCCAAAACATTAGCCTAATATGTGCACCACACGCCCCTGCCGACGAGGCTGAGGACCCTATCAAGGAGGAATTCTGTGACCTCTTGGACGGATCCTACGGAGCCTGTCCGGAGTACGATGTCAAAATTGTACTCGGGGATTAGTTGGTAAGCACAGCCTCCAAGAAACGACAACAGATAATGGCTACCGACTAATTGACTTTGCAGCAGCTTGTAATACTGTCATTGTAGCACTAGGTTTCCGCGACTAAGGATCCCCACAGCAACCTGGCGGTCTCCAGACGGTCGAACCGCCAACCAAATCGACCACGTGCTAATCGATGCGAGGCACGCATCCAACACCTTGAAAGTGCAGCTAGATTCAGAGCTCGACTGTCCAATGAGAAGAAGCTGCGAACTGCCCAAAAGAAGAAATTCGACGTTGGACGCCTTAGTACATCTGGAGTCGCCAGAGCTTACAAAGAGCGTCTGAGTGAGAAACTCCCCACCGTGCATGCACCTACCACACACGCCAACAACTAGTGGTCTCAGTATCGCGACATCATCAAGGAGGTAGCCCAAACCACCCCAGGATACTGGCCACCCCAGAAAAAATGCCCGTGGTATGATGATGTGTGCGTACACCGGAAAAAGGTGACAGACGATGCACACATTAGAACGCTGCAGAGAAAAACAAGGGCAGCAAGGGATGAGTACCGAGCCTGGAGAAGGGAAGAGAAGAAGATCCTGCGTAGAAAGAAAAGAGAGCACGCAGTCTCCCAGCTCAAGAAGATGGAAGAGTCCCGCGACCGAAACAACATCCGGAAGTTCTATAAGAAAACCAAGCAACTGACTGCTGGCTTTAAGACCGAAACGCAGGCTCTTCGTAACAGCGAAGGAAACCTAGTCACCGACGCGCAGGGAATAGTAGATGTATTTAAGCAGCATTTCCAGCAGCTGCTAAACGGACAAAATGTAGAGAGAGTGATGGGGCAAGAAGAGAACCCACGTCCAGTCAATGAAGAACCAGTCCCTCTGCCCAGTATAGAAGAGATTGGCTTAGCTATAAAAAAGCTAAAGAACAACAAGGGCGCCGGCTCTGATGGTCTACCTGCAGAGCTTTTCAAATACGGAGGTGATGTTATGATATAGCGCACGCACCAAATTATCAACCAAGTTTGGGTGGAGGAAAGCATGCCCGAAGACTTGACCATCAGCTTCATATGTCCCATCTATAAGAAAGGCGATCCTATGTCTTGCGAGAACTATCGAGGCATATCCCTGCTTAATGTCGCATATAAGATCTTATTAAACGTACTGTGAGCGCGTTCCATTGTGGCTTTCGGCCCGGCAGATCAACTGTAGACCAAATCTTCACACTAAGGCAAATCCTGGAAAAGATCAACGAGTTTCAAGTCGAGACACACCATCTGTTCATCGACTTTAAAGCCGCATCTGACAGCATTCATTGTCAGGAGCTTTTTGTGGCGATGGCCGAATTCGGGATCCCGTCAAAAATAATTCAGATATGTCGCATGACAATAGATAGCACGCGATTCAGTGTGCAGTTTGACAGGAGCTCATCTGAACTTTTTCAAACATGCACCGGATTTCGGCAAGGAGATGCGCTGTCGCGTGATTTCTTTAATCTTTTTTCTTGAGCAGATAGGGCGCAGGGCGGGTGTCAACACGAAAGGCGCTATCGTCAACAGATCAGTCCAACTGCTGGGGTATGCGGACGATAAAGATATTGAAGAACACGCGAAACTAGTTGGCCTTGAAGTGAATGAGGACAAGACTAAATATATGCTATCAACAAACAAACAATCATCTGTCCACCGACTAGGAAAAAATGTCACTGTTAATAGCAGCAACTTTGAGGTAGTTAAGGAGTTCATCTACCTCGGGGTAAGCATCAACTCCACAAATGACAACTTAGTTTAGATCCGTCGAAGAATTACCCGAGGAACCGCTGCTTCTTCGGTTTGGCAAAACAAATGGGTTCAAAACTCCTAACTCGAAGGACTAAGTGCATGCTCTACAGAACCCTTATTCTGCCAGTTCAGCTATACGGCGCCGAGTGCTGGACGATAAGCAGGGATGCTTTGACAGAAAAATCCTTCGACGGATATTTGGTACCCTGAGGGCGAATGGAGGAGAAGATACAACCGCGAACTCTATTAGCTGTACCAAGATGTGGATGTAGTCCGAAATAGCCAAAATTCGTCGACATTGGCTCGGCCACATAGAGCGAATGGACAACAATGCTCCAGCCAAGATGATCTTCGAATCCCAGCCCCCAGGTTCGAGACGACAAGGAAGACCGAACGTCCGTTTTAAAGACCAAGCCATCGCGGATGCCAAAGCGCTTGGTCTGGACAACTGGAAGCAGCGTGCTCGGGATCGCAGAGGGTGAAAGGCTGCTATATCTCAGGCAGGAACTCTTCACGGGTCGGGAGCCCTTTAAGTAAAGTAAGTATTTAGGGCGACGAAGATAGTAAAATAACGCATTATTCGTAAATCACAACATTATAGTTATAAACATGCTTTAAAGCAGTCTTTGTCTTGAAGATTTTGTGGGCGGTCATAATTCACACTTTCGTCAAGTGTGTACGCGGCAAGAAACCAAGGAGAAAGTGCGTGTGGATTAGATGTGTCTGCGGCAATCCACTGATTCTCCACATATGGCTGAAACGCTTTTGAAACTATAGGTCGCTTAATGATTTATCATTACTGTTTAAATTAATACACAATGTATCAACTTTCGTATGATATGATGAGTATTAACAATTTTTTGGTATTTTAAAATAGCTTGCAAATTTAAAACACCCTTGCTCCAAGAAATCACGAAAAAAAAATTGTAAATTTAATAATAAATAAGTTTCAGTTTACGATCATACTTTTTTAAATTGCATTGAAATGAATAGTAAAACATGTTACTTTAGCAAACAAATGAGTTGCAAATAAAAAAAAAGACAGCAATTTAGGTACATCTGCAGTAAATTAGTTTTATAACGCAGGAAATCAAAATCACAATAAGAAAGTGCTTACAAGTTTAAATTTCTAAATTTGCGAACGAAAAGTTTCGAATTATGCTAACTGCATAGACTTTTTCTTTGCAGTTTAATTTTTGTTAATATGATCTTAAAATTGTTTTAAATTACTAATTTTGATTGAATTAACAGTTCGAAAATCCGAGGAAGCCTTCATGTCAAATTTGCAAGAGCAACTCAATTGGAATTGCCATGTTCCAAGAAAGGAATCCTACGAACCCCTTATTTAATTCAAAAAAGCTTAATAATTTATAAATCAAAATTCGTAAACTTGTTTCAGAAACCAAACTTTCTAATTTATTATGCGAAAGCAATTAACATTTAAACATAATTTCCCAAAATTTAATTTTTGCACATTCATATTTCAGGCATTTGGAAGACGATATAATAACCGAAAAGTGGAACCTGCAAGTTTCATTCAATCACTATGGTGAACGATAAAATTAATATAGGTTTTGTGATCAATTGAATTGCTATAAAACACTATCATATCAGTGTCGTGAAGTGCTTAATGCAAGCTACTATCACGAGCAGAAATTTGCCTACACAAAGTGCACCACACAGGATCATCACTCAGTACAGGTATTAGTATATACATATATTAAACAAATATAACAGGCATATAAGTATAAACCCTTACATAAACACAACGCACGCAAAATGAATTAAGACAATAGAACATGATTACGCAGTATATTTTTAAGTTTCAGCTGACTAATATGCAAATCAATTACTCGAACATTTAAATTATAAAGTCTACTCATGCGACTTATAGGTTTATTCCTACCATAATTCGTCCTATGATAAGAACTGAATAATAAATTCACACATCGTAAGTTGTGAGCACCTCCACGAAAGTTAAAGTCAATTGAAGACAGCAAATCAGGTGCATCAATATGATCAGATATAAGCTGCTATAAGAAAACCATATCACTATTAGCTCTACGCTGAGAAAGGGGTATCATTTATAGAAGTTTGATACGATGACTGTAAGGGACAAGGTTATACGGATCTTCCCATAAAGACCTCTTATGGCAAATCGAATAAAGCTTCGTTGAATGGCTTCAATACGATTTAAGTGAATATTGCAGTACGGAGTCCAAACTTGTAAAGTAAACTCAAGATGCGGACGGACGAAGCAATTGTACAATGCCTGAGTAACGTGGGGGTCATCAAATTCTTTAGACCATATCTTTATAAAGCCTAGCACAGAATTTGACTTATTCACAATGAAATTGATATGTTCTTTAACGGTAATTTTGGGGTCAAAATTAACTCCAAGATCCTTAAAACTATCGACATTGGAAAGCATATGATGAGATTTAGAATAATGAAAGCTTTAAGGAATTCACTTTCTTAAAAAAGGACATATGTTTACATTTAGATGGGTTAATGATTAAACCGTTCATAGCACACCAAGTAGAGAGACTAATAATGTCTCTTTGAAGAAGATTTCTGTCATCCTGGTGGTCATCGGTCATCACTGATACAAGCAGCAATCACTACCAATTAGACAAAAAATAAGCAAGAACAAAGCAATAATCGCAGCGTATCGCTTGCAGACATATGTATCCAGCTCGGATATATGTATATTTGCAGCGAAGTCAGGTCATTTATTTATTTATTTATACTACCTATTATCTGATGGAATGCTCAGACACAACTACTAGTCCATTGTATTACCATGCAGAAACCTTGCATTAATTTACTAAGTTTTTCCGTCTTTAGAAGAACCTCATTGATGAAGAGCTTGGTTGTTTAGCACCTACCACGTCATCCCCGCCAAGGCAGGACAAAGAAAGTGTTTCGCTGTATCATCCTCCTCACGAAAGTAGTTTGTTTGTCTGCATCCATCGCAGTCGCTCCACCAAAATTTGTGTTTATGAAATACCGTAATATCAATAGAAGACATGACTACAGAACCAACGCAGGTTGGGTTTCTGAGAAAACTTTCTCTGAACCTGAGCAAGCTCACCGGAGATCTCATTTTCCTAAATGTATGACAATGTCACCTGGGACCCAGGCAAGAGTTCAAGCGTTCAAGGTTTGAGCGGCGATTTAAATCCTGTTTAGCTATCGCTGTCATCACAAATGCTTCTAGACCTCCACCTGTGGTATAGCCATTAGGATGGTGAAAACCATGGAGAAACATGTTTACCGAAGGGGTAGAACCGTCAATGCTTCAGTTGCCTGAGGAAAATTGAAGTGGTAGTTTTGTCCAGAAGTATTTCTTGTGTCATTGCGTCGGCACTTCCATAAGAGAGGGGTCCAAGGATATTTCTCGCTCAAGATCTTCAAAATTTTAAAAGCGTATGGTATCAAAAACTACCTCCCATTAAGCGAGAGATATACATGTCAAGGGTGATTGATCGTGACATTTGATATATACTGTAAATTAAAACACATACATTTAAAAGTAAATTTAAAATTTGTATTATCTGTTTAAAGAACAATTCATTACTTTTAGAAAGTGATATCATGTAAATGTTGGGCACTACTACGTCTAAGGTGGTCTATCAGGAAATCCAAATTTTTGGCGACTCATTCGAACATTGCGAATAGTATCTCGCGAATAACACAGGTAATGTTGAATTCAAAAGCGTCAATAGCAGGTGGCTTATTCCAAAGTGTGCTTACCAAAAGGATTTCTTAACAAGTTCATTGTTTGACGAGCGGTATGGCTCGTATCACAGTCTTGTTGAAACCAGTGCTCACCGAAACCATCTTCTTGAATTTTAGGAAGCACATAGTCCGTTAAAATGGTGCGATAACGGTTACCATTGACGGTAACGTTCTGAATTGCCTCATTTTTGAGGAAATATGGACCAATAAAAGTGCACAAGCCCATAAACCACACCATACCGTTGTTTTTAATGGATGTAATAGTAGCTCTTGGTACTCTTCGGGTTGCTCATCAGCTGAAATATGGTAATTTTGTTTATTAACGTACACATTGGACTTCATCACTGAACAAAATTCACGATAAATCATTTTCATTGAGTTTTTCATAGCCAGCTGAATAATTTGGAGACACTGCTGTGGTGTGAGTCTTTCCATGATGACTTGCCAAATTATACTGAACAAAAATTACAAAGCAGTTTGATAGCAGTCAGGAAAAATAAATTAGTTAAAACTCTCACTAAAAACGTTTTCTAAAGGTTTTAGTCTATTTTCTCTATCTTTAATTTTTGCTTTTGGTTCGTTTTAATAATTAATAAACAGTCGCCGTATCAAGAGATCTTGACCGTATTATTTGGTTCGGTATCTGAACAGAAACTAACTTAGAGCTAAAGTGAATGCCAGAAGAATAGGTTTAATGTCCACAAAGATTACAACATAATTTCTTGCATTTGCATTTCTCAAGAGTTCAGCCGAATGCACTGGCTTCATTTAATTTCACTATTTCACAATAGGTTAACCGAATACATTGGTTTACTTTCTTGTTTGCCTTATTCGGTCGTCGTCACTTTCATGGGTCAACATAAAACTGATGACGATGATTATTTACGGTATGGAAAAATTGAGGCCATAGAGCAAGTATGGTCTATGAGCATATAAATACAACGTATAGTTGTATGACCCAAACTTAACTCACGTGATCTGTTAAAAAAAGCACATTGAAAATCAAACCTCAGGATGAAACACATTATATATATGTATATCAAGGTGAAAAGATAAGATTTAGGTTTAACGGTATGCCATTTAACCCTAAATATTTATAGCACAGATCTAAAAGACTAACTCTTTGTGCAAAATTAAAATAATGCTTGGAAATGTAAACATTTTTGTATAAAAGTATGAAGAATGTTCACGTATTCTATTTGATTTGCACTAGTAAAATGTATAGGTACGTATTTGAATCTGAATATTTAATAATTTTACAGAAACATAAAAATTGCCTTATTTTTTTTTAGATTTCAGTCCTTTTTTTTGATCATTCAAAGTGTAAATGAGTTACTATTTATACCAATCTTGGGGCTCCGTAGCTCAGAAACTACTCAAATTGAATAATTGAAAGACCCAAAATCTTAAAATACTTCTTACCAAACATCAAATTTTAGTATTGACTTGATGACTTTAATATTTCGACAAGAAATTTTTTACCACCGAAAACAATAATTTTATTTTAACTTAAATGTTACTAATGTCTACCATTCAAGTTCAAAGAAAGGAAACATTAATGTTATACCCAGCCCTAATCAATTCACACGAAAAAATCTATCCTTTCACCCAAAAGTGAAGTTCTTTACAAAAGCGAATAAAGTGCGCCACTCCGTCCTCAGTCTTATCACTAATTTTCTCAAAAAAGGTCTCTAAAGGTCTGTCTGTCCGAAAGCCGTATGGCGAAATAACGGTACCTGCCACACAATTTTTTTGTTTTAAAAATCTCATATCACTTATTTTCTCAAAAACTGCTGTAACGATTTTGATCAACTTTTGTATTTTAGGCAATATCGTTAGAGCCGTTTTTGAGAAAATCTAATATTGCAAAACTTAAAAAGTGATTCAAGTGAAATTGGTATGTAATCAAATGTTATCATTTTCTTTGAAGTGATTCAGAAACGCATCACATGTACCGAGAAAGTTTCGTATGACACGGACGTGCACTTTATTTTTTTATACTTTTTTTGCTTGTTTTGTGTAAATAAGCAGTGGCTTAGTGGTTAAGTGCATCGGACCACTAAACGAGAGGTTGCTAGTTCAAATCCTGACCTGTACTCCCTGAAAGCTTTTTTACGCTGCCCCACCTCTTGCGAACGTCCGACAAATATCCAAGAGTAAGAACTGTCATGAGAAGCTTCTCAAAAATTAATTTCCGTTCGGAATCGTCAAGAAACTGTAGGTCCCTTCCATTCGTGTCAAAAAATATATCTTCGCGCACCTAGTAGCTAGCTGGAGAAGCTAAGCTTTGGGTCCTATATGGGCCGTTTACGCCTGATATTCATTTATTTAATTTTTTATAAATAAGCATATATATTTCAATACTCGTTTTTTTAGCGTAAATATGTAATAATGAAGAATTACAAAACCAAAGCTTTCAATCATATTTTCAGTTATATTCACCTATACAATAAGTTACAAGCCTTTCTTTTACGAAGTCAATTCATATACATTTTATATGAGTGCTTCTTTAAGATGATAGTTGCCACATATATTTATTTAGTATTTGATTTACTTTGTGTTAAAGTTCCTCTTCAGTCTCTTCTTAAACAGTTTGCACCTTTCATGATTGTTAAAAGTTGTGTTATTATTAAGTGAATTTTAATGAACTGCATTATAAAAGCTAATTGGTAAGTACACCTTGATTAGTTTTGTTGTACCAAGTACTGGTCATACTATAAATCAATTTATACTTTATCTGTTTTATGTATTTTTGTGCAATTATACAGTGTTTTGATTAAACAATCAGGGGGGCTCGATATAGGGTAACGAAATCTATCCCAATACGAGCCCAGGAGGCTCCTGTTTCCGTACAGGTTATTTTAAATCTAGGCTGTGTATCTAGATCTACAAGACAACAGGGAAATACAATGGTCTTCCCGTACATGCTGCTTCAAAAAAAAATAGTGTAATCCTAGTCCAAAGCTCCAGAATAGAATATATAAGCGAACATTAACGTCGCATACAGGTCCCGAAACCTATGCTAACATATGAAAAGGAATCCCAGATAGTTGATTGGATTTTTGAAAATTATTCAAGAGGTTTTCCGAGGCGAAGGCACGAAGTTCGAGGAGTTGCAGAAGAATTTTTGGACGGTTGTTCCCGACCGAAATCTTTAATAAGCAATTATACTGAAAACAAATGGTATAGTGGGTTTTTAAAAAGACATCCTGAAGTGGAAATTCTAACTTCTGAACTGGTCACAGATGTTAGTTCTGTAAGTGTAAGAAGGACATTCGAGGATGGTTTCATTAAATCAATCAAGAAAAACTTATGATGACATTTAATTCAACTCGAATGCTCAATGAGGACGAATAATTATTTATTCTCTGCCCGCAAGAGATTTGTTTTGGTACCAAGGGGATCAAGAAAAGTTTGTGGAACACGTTTTCCGCTCCTGGAGAACTTATTCCACCAATGATCATATATTGAAAGACATAATAGATATTATCTCAGAAGGAATTTCGTACACTAAAAATGATTCTGGCCAGACGATTTTGGAAGCGTTCCTATACTACATCAAAGAAGCCTTTTATCATAGGTTAGGTTAGGCTAAACAGGGGTGTGGTGAAAACTAAATCAGCCACACAACACTAGGCATTATAACGGGCCCATCGCAATCCCTGGAGGAACCATCTGAATTCAAAATTCAAAAGGTAGAAAAAACATAACCAATTTCCCTTGTAAAGCAACCAATTTCCCTGCAGAGACTGAAGAGGTCTTTGCCATCTATTTCCTCTAAGTTTTTGAAGAAGTATTCCCCCAAGAATTTTCTTCGACTGCGCGTTATTGGCTCACATTCACACAGTATATGTGCTATGTCCTCGTCAGCATGCAGATATCCGCTAATCCGCGCCTCTTTGCAAGTTTCCGCAGGAGACAGTACCCTGTCAGAATTCCTGTTAATATTCTAATTTTAACCCTGCTTAATTTTTTTGGCCATAGAGCCTTAGATACCCTGTGTCCCTCAACACTTTTCCACCTTAGATTGGCAAACCTGATGGTTTTTTCCTCAATCATGTCCTTGATTATGCAGAGGGGAGGTTTGATGCCAGCAACCTCACTATCAACAAGTAGCTATCCTATTCTTGCAAGTTCATCCGACTGCTCATTCCCTTCAATACCGCAGTGTCCTGGCACCCAGCACAGTCTCACTCGGTTCTGACTACATAATGCCTTAAGTATTGTACGACAACTCCTAACTGTATCAGAATAGTTATTGGTTGATTCCATTGCCTTGAGTGCGGCCTGGCTATCGATGTAAATGGCGATATCCCTTCCAGATACCGATATCATCAACATTAGCTCAGCCGCCCTGAGAACAGTCAGAACCTCCGATTGGAAGACACTGCTTATGTCCGGTAGTCGTATAAACACTCTCAGCTCTAGATCTTCTGAGAAGATACCAGAACCTTTTCTTCCGCTGTTTTCGAAACATCAGTAATAATCGCAATTTCTTTCGATCTGATTATTGCGTTTCTTTGCCAATCGTTCCTCTCCGGATATATAATGTCATATGGAATGTCAAAGTCGACAAAGGAAGGGATTTCATCCGCTATAATTGGATTGCCTGGAAGTAGCTCTGATAGGATCATACCATGACCAAAACTATCACTCCTGAAGAGTACCAAATAAGTGAGTCGTATAGCACTGTTACCAGCAAGTTTTTTGATCTGTAAATCGAGCTGTGGAAGATGCGGAAGGGTTTCCAGAACAGTCGTTGTGGAAGTTCGGAGCGCACCCGTAATGGTTATGCTGGCCGTTCTCTGAACTGCCGCATATTCCGTATATCATTTTCTTTTTGGTTGCTTTCCACGATACTAGTGAGCCATATGTAAGTACGGGCCTAACGATCACTCCATGTGCTATCATTTCTAAGAAGTTTTGCCCTATTGCAGAGTTTTCTAACCTCTTTCCTCTTTGCACTGATTTCCCCGTTCTGCCACTTTGGCTGAGCCTTTTTGGACTTTCTGTTAGCCGGACAGTTTTTTTTCGAACGCAATCATTAGTGCTTTACTTACATTTTCTAGCACTCTATCTATGTTTACAATATCATCACAGGTGATCGAATTGGTATTCAGGTGTATATATACCAGTTCGTAATTTCGTTCGATCTGATTATTGCTTTTCTTTGCCAATCCTTTCTCTCCGGATATGTAATGTCATATGGAATGTCAAAGCCGACAAGGGAAGGGATTTCATCCGTTATAATTGGATTGCCTTGGAAGTAGCTCTGATAGGATCATACCATGACCAAAACTAAGTGAGTCATATAGCACTGTTACCAGCAAGTTTTTTGATCTGTAAATCGAGCGGTGTAAGATGCAGAAGGGGTTCCAGAACAGCCGTTGGGGTTGCAGAAACAAGAGAGGTTTCGTTACAATATCGCCAACCTGGTTTTGTGTTGGGACATACTCCAACTCAAAAAGATCATCTTCGAACTTTTAACGAATAAAGTTGAAACAAACATCGATGTGCTTTGTTTTCTTATGGAACTCAGGATTTTTGATCAATCTGATTGCCCCTTGATTGTCTACGTACAATACTGGTTTCATCGTTTGATTCATAAAATCGGTTAAAAGTTGTTGGATCCACAATAATTCTTTGACTGCTTGACATGCAGTCACAAACTCAGCCTCGGTTGTCGAAGGTGCCACGCTTTTCTGACGTTGCGAAGCCCAAGTGATGCAGCTAGTCCCCATCATGAAAATATATTCAGTGGTACAACGTCTTGCGATTACGTCACCAGCATAGTCTGTATCACTGAAAAGAAAGAGTTTAAATTTAGTGCCTTTAAAAAGTATACCGAAGTCAGCCGCCCCCTTAAGGTAGCGAATTATCCGGTTGACCATAGTAACATGATGTGGACTAGGATTATCCAGATTTCGGCTCACACAGCCAACTGAGAAAGCTATGTCCGGACGTGTAGCCACCATGAGATACATAAGGCTGCCCACCGCTTGTCGACAAGGAAAATTTATATACCCAAATGCCTCTTCAGAAGAACTCGCGATTGCTGATGCTTCTACTGGAGTTGACACAGGTGCTGTATCCGACATATTAAATTTTGAAACCAATCGTTTCACATACTGTGATTGATTAATATGAATTGATCCATCGTGAAATCTCCTTATCTGCAATCCCAGAAAATGTCTAGCCGGAAATACTTTAATTTCAAAATTAGGTTTTAGATGCTCACAAAACTTCAAAATTTCATAACTGTCCGTTGATGCCACTAGGCCATCATCAATATAAACTGCCAAAATAACCTTTTTCCCATTTCCGTCACTTATGAAAACACATAGATCAGCAGGGCAAGGTCGAAAACTAAACGTTTTAAGAAGTTTAGTAAAGGTTTTGTTCCAGTACCTAGACGCTTGTTTAAGTCCACATAAACTTTTCTGAAGTTTGCATACTCGAGTACTTCCATCTTCATATCCCTTTGGCTACTTAATATAAACTTCTTCTTTGATATCACCATTTAAAAATGCCGTTTTCACATCAAATTGAGTGATATGAAGTTTTTCTGATGCAGCAATGGCCAAAGTTGTCCGAATCGAAGTAAATTTCGCTACAGGACTAAATGTCTCGAAGTAATCCACCTCGAATTGCTGTCTTAAACCTCGAGCTACTAATCTAGCTTTGTATCTTAAACTTTCATTCTCATTTGAATTTTTGATTTGGTACACCCATTTCGTATCAACCAGCTTGCGACTCTCAGGCAATTCCATCAAAGTCCAGGTTTCATTTTTATTCAGCGAAGCAATTTCTTCTTCCATACCTTTTCTCCATTTATCCGCATCCTCACACAGCATGGCCCTTTCAAAGCAATCTGGCATATAGGACTCCGCAAGGAACGCAAAACTTTCCTGGACGCTACAGTTCATTTCACTTTGCGCATTTTTGTTTCTGCTTCTTAACCGTCCCCTGATTGTACTAGTTTCTTGTCTCTCCGCAAAATCCATTTCGCCTCCAACTGCTTCTTCAAAACCGTCATCACCATCGCCCCCAAAGACAACATCAATAGCACTTTATTGAGATTTTTCTCCAACAGCGTCAACATCAACAACATCAGCATCACAACAACTCTTAAATGTTATAGCTGACTGTTTGCCCGTACATTTTCACAAATCAGTTTGTAGATCATTATCATCAAACACAGCAAACAACTCATTCTGCTTAACCGACATCGTTTTCGAATCATGGAAACGAACAACGCGGCAAATTTCCACTTTATGATTTTCGGCAAAAAATACCCTATATCCCTTGACACTTTCACCATAGCCCACAAAAATACCCTTTTTAGATTTCGGATCCCATTTTCGCCGCTTCTGCTGCGGTATGTGAACAAACGCTTCAGTTCCGAAAACCTGAAATTTGGTAATGTCAGCCTGCTTTCCATACCATAACTTAAATGGTGATTTTCCTTTTGTTGGACTGGTAGCAGTTCGGTTAAGAACGAAAACTGCCGTGTTAACTGCCTCAGCCCAAAGTTCATGTCCAAATTCCTTCCGTGAATCATTGTCCGAGCTACCTCAACAATTTCGCGCATTTCACGCTCTGTACGTCCATTTTGCTCTGGGGTGTAAGGCACAGTAATTTTGATGCACAACAAAATTCTCTATTAAAATATTTTGAGTATATTGATTAATGTACTCCAAACCATTGTCAGACCGAAGAACCTTCACCCTTGCATCTGTTTCAGCTTCAACTAATTTAGGGTACCTTGAAATTAGAGAAGTTACCTCCGTTTTCTCTTTTAGAAATTAAACCGTCCTAAATGCGAAAAGTCATCCTTAAAAAGCAAGAAGTATTTGGATTCTCCAACTGAAGTACAGTGCATCGGCCCGCATACATCAGTATGCACAAGTTCCACTACACAACTCGCTTTATTTTCGCTTGAATGAAAAACGTCACGATTTTGTTTTCCGTAAAAGCAAGCCTCACAGAAGAAATTGTCTTCATCTTCAAAAGAAATATTTCTGGCCTTCAATATACTCTTTACTTGCACGATGTTTTGATGCAAATTTGCACATGAACCATCATCCACCGCATAGGTTGTGACCTTCAGAAGCAATTTGAATAATTTAGACTCACGCACTCCTACTACCAAAACAGATTCTCCCTTAAACAGCTTACATTTTAAATTATCCGAAGACAGTTTAAGACCTTTGTCCAATCAGTGAGAAAAGGTCAAGCCGAATATCCGGAACATAAAGCACATGAGCTAAATGGTTCCCAGCATGCATTGTTAAAAGACAGCACGTTTATGTAACGTTTATGAACACGCAGGAAAAAAACGTCTGACAGTGACCAGTTATGTATATAACCAAATTACCGAAAGTGACCAGTTATACGTTATACGTAATACGTAATAAAAATTACCAAATAACAATGGTCTGCAAGATAATTCTGTTTCTCGGTGTTAAATTGATTTTCCGTTCCTTAACAAATTCACAATTTTAAATTTAAACTTTTACGTGATTCTCACCAAAAAAAACATGCAGCTGGCCCATAACCTGTTGCAGAAATAAGAGAAACACGTCTTAATTGTTGACTTCGACAAAATGGACTGAAGTATTTGTATTTAATATAAGTTTAGCTTACAGTGCTACAATATTAGATAATAGGAAAACTTTTGTATGTAGTGTATATTGCATATATAAATAGGAGTATAAGAGAATTCATTGGAAATATATATTATGTGACCCAATAGTTATTATTTTTTTTTAAGAATAAACTAATTATCTTAACAGTTCGGAGCGCAGCCGTAATGGCTATACTGGCCGTTTCTGAACCGCCGTTAATTTTCCGTATATCATTTTCTTTTTGGTTGCTTTCCTTTATACTAGTGAGCCGTTAAGTACGGGCCTAACGGCCACGGTATATAGTCAGTGCAACATAGCAGGTTTTAAGCCCCAAGTCTTTCCCACCGTTCTTTTGCAGATTAAAAGAGCATTATACGCCTTTTTTATTCTTTCCGCTACGTTAAGATTCCAATTCAGTCTCTTGTCCAGAATTACGCCTAGATACCTCGCACTGTCCAGGAACAATTCCACTCCATCGAGTTTTGGGAGCTTGAATTGCGGTATCTTGTATTTTCTGGTAAAAAGAACAAGTTCCGTTTTGGAAGTGTTTTCATTGAGACTACAGCTTTTTGTTAAGTATGGTAAGCATTCCCTATTTAGGTACAGCAGAAAGTGCTGTCCGTATTGCCGTCTAGGACCCGTATTGAGGACTCTCCACGTATCAGCTTTAAACTCCCGATTTTGGACGTGGGGAAGTCCAAGGAGCTTTTCTGAGTGCGTGTAAGGACACAGAACCCATACCCATGCGGTAGGCAGAGCTCACTTAGCCAACTCTGCCACCGTGGTGCATTTGACCTTGACCCAGCGTAGCACACTACCAAAATGAAGTGTCTGAGGAAGTCCACAGAGGGTTTGTTTCCACAAGCCACAACCCTGCGTCCGCCTTCCCAACCAGCACCGTCAATTTGAGGATCCCCGTTTTCCATAGCGGATAATCCCTTCCACAGGGCGTCTTGGAACCCTTTACCCTTTGTTTATTACAAAAAATGTTCAATTTCCCATAATTTGTTTGCTTGTGGCCACAGGATACACCTTACCTGCTTTCTAAATTACATATGTGAAGAACTGAAAATTGTTTTATTATGCTTATATCCAAATTCGACAAGTATTCTCTAGCCCGCGAATGTATCCATTTTTTAAACCTATAAAATTAGATTGGGTAGAAGTGCTTTAGCTGTGACCCCTTTTAAAAAAGCACTCTGCTCCAATGTAAATGAAAGTGGTATATAGCTATACGAAGAAAAAACGATAGAAAACTGATTTCGAGCTTGCGGCATTTTCCTCTCTTTGAATTTGATTTTATTAGAAGCTAACCAACAAAAGATTCCGTAAGTATCCATTTCTGGTAACCTTCTTATTGTCAACAAAAAAGCTTAACTTTTAAACCAAATTTAGGTTAATAATGAAAACAATAGAACGTGTTCGGTAACGTTTTAAAATGAGAGCGGTTTCATAGTGTTTCGACATTTGGAAATCGGACAAGAAGTCGTAATTTCCGAAATAGAGGATGTAAATAACATTAGCGTGGTGCAGTGGCTTAGTACCACCTGGAAGCTTTTATTCGCTGCCCCACCTCTTGCGAACGTCTGACAAACAACCCAGAATAAGAACTGTCATGAGAAGCTTCTCAAAAAATTAATTGCCTTTCGAAATCGACATTAACCTGTAAACCCTTTCCATACTTGTCAAAAAATATATCTTCATACACACAGTGCTTGGAGAAGCTAAGCGTTGGGTTTTGTATGGGCCGTTTACGCCTAATATCTATTTTTGTTTTAAATAACTTTAGCTCCGATGTAAGCAAAAAAGATAATAATGATAATGTTAAATTTGTAAATTACATATCCTTTATATTAACTTTAGACTACAAACATCCAATCATATTAAGTTTTTAGGGAATGATAGTAATCCATCGAAAATAAAAGTAATCCCACTTCAAACGACTTCAGAACGGTGCTGAAGGTAATAAGAACACTTGCGAGAAAAAGTGTCCGAAAAGTTTAGAAAGAGTTTTATCGTTTCTTCAACTCCATTTTAAACGGCACCGGAACTTCAGGAAAACGCTAGATATGATAAGAATATGATAAGAAAAGAAGAAATAACCGTCAAGTCTGAAAAGTTTGGAAAGAGTTTTATTGTTTCTTCAACTCCATTTTAAACGGCACCGGAACTTCAGGAAAACGCTAGATATGATAAGAATATGATAAGAAAAGAAGAAATAACCGTCAAGTCTGAAAAGTTTGGAAAGAGTTTTATTGTTTCTTCAACTCCATTTTAAACGGCACCGGAATTTCAGGAAAACGCTAGATATGATAAGAATATGATAAGAAAAGAAGAAATAACCGTCAAGTCTGAAAAGTTTGGAAAGAGTTTTATTGTTTCTTCAACTCCATTTTAAACGGCACCGGAATTTCAGGAAAATGCTAGATATGATAAGAATATGATAAGAAAAGAAGAATTAACCGTCATATCCACATTTGCTTATTAGATAGCTTTTATCTAAAGTTTTGTTTTTAAATTACAGATAAAAGCACAAGGATTCTCCCGCCGAAGTTAAATAAAACGAATGACCCACATATGCGTAATATTTTTGCAACTGACTCTGTCTCAGGAAAGGAAGATGTTTTTTCCGATATATAATGACTAGACTTCGCTTCGATTGTGAAGAAAATATATCAAAAATTACATTGGTCATGTATTGATTTATATGTTCCAAAAAATATCACACCAAGTTGCTGAAAATTTTCCGACGAGATAGAGTTTTATAGCTGCAAAAAATGGAAACAAAATTAAAAACATAAGCAAAGGCTACAATCCGCTTGGGGCGAACAGTATGATACCCTATCCTTATCCCTATGTACCTCAAAGAAAAAAAGCATTAGGAAGATGATGGATAGCATTTTAATTCATTCTATGAAATTTATAGAAAAAAAATAATATTTTTTTATTTATTATTGCTAATTAGTCTTTTATTTTGGTCCTGATCATAAATATATATACTTTTAGGGATCTGCGACGAATATTACAGGGTGTTACAAACTATGTGTCCAAAATTAATATACCCTTAGGATAGTTTACGATTGTATCAAACTCAAAATTTTTCTGAAGGGGGCTACTTTACCCCATACAATTTTCAATTTTGATGAAATTTGAAAAATATGCTTTGCCGTGACTCTTAGTCTTTTGACTGTAGACATTACAATTCCTTAAACTTAGAGAGATGAGCACCTGTTATTATTTTTCCAATTTTAAATGAAATAAAGTGCACGACTGCGTCATACTAAACGTTCTCACAACATGTAGTTGTGCATTTTCAAAACGTCTCCAAAACACTGGAAACCAAAAATATCTTAACTACCAAATTTATTTAAATCATTTATTTTGTTTTATCAAAAATGTCACTTATGACTTTGATTTAATTTTGCACATTAGTCACTTTTTACGTAAATAAAAATTGATCAAAATCGTTAGAGCCGTTTTTGAGAAAACGAATTTAATCTAAATTTAAGAAAATCGTTTAATGATTTGTTCATCTAATATCATAAAAAAATAGTAAAATTTTTCGAAATTCCCGTTATTAATTTTTGACATATTGGCGGTTTTATAAATAATAGTTATAGGCGTAATATCATGCCTCATACTCAGTTTGAATTCGAAATTTCCGACCGATCGCAACAACTTTCTCTTTAGTTTTTTTATAATGTTAAAAAAGCCCCAATGAAAATTGGCCCTAATCTAATAATTGGAAATAACCAAATATATGACTTATTTTTCCAAATGGAAAATGTATTCGATAAAGTTAAAAAATACCCATCTAAAAATGGAAAATAGCACCAATAATATGACTTATTTTTCCTAATGCAAAATGGCTTTCATTTCAAAATGACATCGTATGGCCAAAAAAATATAAAAAAAAACTTAAGGAAAGGTTACAGTCCGATTGGGGCGAACAGTATGATACCCTATCCATATGATGATTAGCATTTCATTTCATTCTATTAAATTTAAAATAAACAAAATGGAAAATTTATGGGCTAAATATCTTGTTAAACATTTTTTTTCGGTTTCCATGAAATTTTCGAAGTAAATAGCATTTTAGTGAAAAACTCCCATAAAAGGTAGGCGTGGCAAAAAATATATTATATATTATATGACAAGCTTATAAAGGAGGGCAGTGGCTACATATATTGTGAAGGTTGTAATTCTCTATCTCTTTAACTATAGCTTTAATACAGTTTTTTTTTTAATTGTGGGCGTGGCAGTGGGCATATTCAAAAAATTGGTACACTTAACCATTTCTGAGCCCTAGGGAAGCTAGGGAAGCTTATTTTAACGACGAACAAATGGAAACGAAATGTATAAGAGAAAGATATTTAAAGGGAAAGTCGCCGACTCCCGGAGTGACCTTGTAGCACTTAAAAAAAAACATTCTGACCGGTGATACGATTTGGAACTACTCGCCCTGGAAAGCTATGACAGGTATTAAGAAACCAAAAATGGAAGCTCTTTCTATCAGAAAATATAATGGCGAATGAGCGAAATGAGAAAAATAAAAAGCCGACATACTTGCCGAACACTTGAAAAAAAGATTTATGTCCGTTGGAAGTCAAAATCTATTTGAAGGTACCACTTGTACCCGGGATAACTTACAATTTTAGTATTAAAAGTATATTGGTCAGCTCACAATACAAAAAATAAAATTAAAAAAACCTTCGGGATACGATTCGATTCTTGGCAGGTCCTTAAAGAGTTGCCCAGGAAAGCACTAATCATGTATGTTTATCTCATAAAATCAGCTGAAATCATAGTGTTCCCAAAGTCGGGATAATCTCAAAATGTAAATTTACTAAAACGGTTACATACATCGAATAGCGTCGATTAATACTTGATTACCAATTCGAGTTCTTAATTAAGCACAATCTATCAGGTCTATCGAATAACCCATGAAAAAGACAAAGCTCTCGAGGAGAAAAAAATTGTAATTGTAATACAGTTGAAACAGTCACGAATGAGCTCCAACGGGTTATCAACAGATTTTTTGAGTGGGCAAAGGCTTAACGTATTGTTCTCAATAAAACTAAATCTACGCACGCTTATTATAGAAATGTAAATACGCTACCCATTTTTATAGAATTGATACAAATAAAAATATTGAAAAAAAATTACATAAAATGCTAAACATAAATGGAAATCCCACCTCAAGAGAAAATGGGAAGAGCTCGTTATTAAATATAATCATTTGCTGCTTGTTCGATTTAGCAAAATCAGCTCGCAAAACAAGTTGCTTTCATATAAGCAATTTCTAATACCAATAACGAATTGCTACAAATTTTGAACAATATCAGCCAAGATACATCACAACATGCTTGAAGCGAGTTATACCTAAATAGTGTTGCAGCTAAGGATATGTTTGATGTACGCGCACACGAATGATGTGAAAATCCATATAGATGTTTCTGTGGAGTTGTTTCCATCTTCAACTGTTTATTCAATATTTTTAAATTTGTTTGCGTGTGAGTATAATGGTCCTTGAATTGCATTTTTATGCATAGGTCAATAACCGGTATTAACTTTGTGATGCTTAGAAATGTAACTAAATAACGGCTGATTTTTTTAGCGTTGTTCTTTTAAAAATCGAAAAAAACACTAAAATATTCAAAATTTTAATTGTTGGCTCCGTTTCAAATGGTCCTATTGTGCGTCACTTTTTCGAGCATTTCGGCCTGTATTCCACGAATTACGCGTGTTATGATATCCTGTAAGGCTTCAATCGTGTTCGGCTTGCCCACATAGACTAACAACATTACATAACCCCACAAGAAATAATCGAGAGGCGTTAAATCGCATGATCTTGGCGGCCAATTCACAGAACACAATTTTTCGATAAAACGGCGGTTTTTTTATGCCCATTAACCAAAAATTAGACGTTGTGGTAGGTCATACGGCTTAAATTCTTGAACAAGTTGAATTTTATAGGCTTTGAAGCCCTAATTGACACGTACAATTTTCTATGTGGTTGATTTACACATGCCCAATTGCTGGGAACGGCGACGAATTGACATTTCACGATCCTCATTAACATTAGACGCTACGACTGCAATATTCTCTTCGGTACGCACTGTGCGCATGCGAGTCGATGGTTTGATGTCCAACAAAGTACATTTGGTGCGAAATTTGGTGATAACAGCACGAATTGTTGATTCACCAGGTCGATTATGACGACCATAATATAGATTAGGTTTGGACGTCATTACTAACCAGTGCTCCCAACCTGAAAAACTTAACTCTTAAAAAATCACCCTTTACATTCCTACAATATATCTTTACTTCAGCTGTGCTTAAAAATCTCCAGAGAGGGGGTAATTTCCTTACCACATAAAACTTTGTTATGAGACCACGACCAGGAAATCTGGGATGTGTCTTCCAGCGGTGTAAGGCGGCGGTAATATGCAACAATAATTATAGTTGCCGTACATGTTAGGATGCGGATTTAACGTGGGAAATCGGTTTGTGATAACAGACGATAAGTGATCAACTGTAATGTACTATTTACAACTATTGTACATTTTACAAACAATATCTTAATAAGTGCATACGCCATTGCCGATGAAGCTGAAGACTATCAAAAATAGGTTTTGAATTTCCACGTTAATTGACATTCAACTCGATCGATTATATTGAGCGAATAGGCTAAGCCAAGAAAACCCTAGAATCATAGCCCTCAGGTTTGAGAGGACGTGGAAGACCAAACCTCCATTTCAAAGGCCAAGCTATCGTGGATACCAGAGAATTTAGTCTAGATAATTGGAAGCAAGGTGCCTGGAACCGTAGGCTGTGGAAAAATGCTGTAACTTTGACAGATCTCCACGCGTCTGGAGCAGTAAGAAAGTAATTCAAAAGCATCTTATGAATAGAAAGAGCGAAATTGTTGAATATATTGCTATAAATTGTCTGTTTCGAGTTTTTAAGTGGTGCGCGGTGGGGAATTTACTGCGTTGGATCCCATTAATACGGGTGTAGTGCCGGAATAGTTAGGAAATTTGGCTGGGCACTATCGTACACTTTGATACAGTTCGTTCCAAAACAGTTGCGAAATTCCGAGTTCCGCAGTAGAATTCCGTCATTAATTTGAATTCTTTTATTAAAGTGATACAAATGATTTATGTTTTTTCTGCTTTATGTTTTCATTTTGTCCACTATTGAAAATGAGAAGATATTTGTTGCGTATTCGCAGATTTTAGGCTACTCAAGAAGAACGATAGCTTAGTAAGTTTTTTGTCGAAATGCGTTTTGTTTAAATTGCAAAAGCACGTAGCCAACCCTTTATGTATATTAAATTAAAGAGTGTTTAATAAACAACATTTTAAGATACGCCTTCAACATCCTCCAAATAAAATCGAGGCACTTTAAGTATATACAGCACTAGAGATTTGAAATTTATGTATTGTATCAAAAGCCATACATTTTCAACTTTCTCGTATACATTAGTATACTAAAAAGAAAGTTATTGCGATCGTGTGGAAATTTCGAACTCAAACTGAGTACGAGGGATGATGTTACGATTATAGACCAAAAAAATGTGTCCGTGTATATTTCAAATAGTTATGTTAAAAGTATTCAATGTGCGAGATTACATCAAAATCGTAGGTGCCCTTTTTTGAGAAAATCAAATTTTTTAAAACCTAAAAAGTGATTTAAATAAATTTCTCACCATTAATTTTCGAATCATTTTGCGACTCAAAAACGCATCTCATGTGGCGAGAAAGTTTCGTATGACACAGTCGTGCACTTTTTTATGAGCTAATTTCAACTTACCGTAACAACAGCAAAACTATTTTATCGCATTAGTTCTCTATAACTATAGTCAGGTCAGGTTATAAATTACTCTGCCTACGCCAATGGAAATATTTTTTGTATTCGAATTTATTTATATGATTTGTTATTCTAGTCGTTTACAAAATTAAAAATTTAATAAAACAAAGATCGTCTAAATTTAATTTCTTTTTATGTGTATTTTTTTTAATTTTTAATATGTCCGAAATGTTTTCAATGTTTTGATTTTGCGCTGCCTACCCAATTATACGAGTATGGGAGAATATATAAATGGTTCTGGTAGTAGGTATCTAGTAATATTAAAAATAGATATGCTTAATATGTGGGTATACAATAATATATTCTAAAGTTGACAATAATAAAATGACTTCTGCTTTAGGAACAAATAAATAAGTAGTTTGTAATAAAAATTATATTTAATTGTTCAAAAGGCCGTCAATCACAGAACTAAATAGTTTGTTTTGAAAATTATATTTTATTGTTTAAAAGCTTATCAATCACCGAAGTGATTGATCAAGTTCATTATCTTCCCCGTCTACGTCATCGTCCTGATATTTTATAGATCCTTTTATTTTATTACTAACATCTTCCGGTATTTCGTTGGACAAAAACCATTTATCTTCTAATATTAACTATTCTTTAATACACAAAATACTATTACTAAACTTGGATTTCATTCTATTTTGAAGGTAACATTAATTGATCCGTTCGTTCGTCAATTCCATGCCGATACTTAGCGCTAACATTTGCGTATGATGGGTATAAACGTTTTGCGTTTTGATTTTAATAACTACAAATTTGCTGCATATGCAAATTAAGGTCCAAATATGCTTGATTTATTTGGTGTCAAATATGCTAAAATGATACCACTGAATATAAGTATTTTCTGAATAATTTTTTTTTCTGGATTTTACTTTTCTGCCCCATCTCCAAAATCGCCCAGTTGATTTTTATGTACTGAATTCAAATCTGAAAAAAAAATTGGTGCTCTGTTACGATTTTCTAGAACGGAGTGTCGTGGCTTCGGTGGCATCGCAATGATGAGTATTTCTTTATTCGTAATTCCTCTAAAATCTCATAAAATTCTTAAAAGTTTTATTAGTCACTTTTGTCATGCGTACGGAAAACCACATCAATTACTCAGCAATCAAATTAAATTTCGTTCCGCGTTCGATTAAAATAGTATGATGTAGCGGTTGCTGAATATCGAATAATATAAAACGTATTATACGTGGTTCTTTCAGCTTTAGTTTGATATATTTGATGTTTCTCCCTGTCAATAGTTTTCTGAGTTAATGGACTTTGAATGGAGAGTAATATTTTTTTTGATAGCATAGCAATCAATTATCGTATGGTAAATCAATCGCGCCCTGTCTCCAAATGAAGTCAGTGCTTCTACCAGCAAAGGTAGTAGCATTGATGGACGGAAATCGGTTGTAGCGCTGTCTCCTCTTTAGCAGTTCTCATTGGGAAAGCGGGCGTAAAAACCGCCACAATGAAGGTAGTAGTTCTCTTGTTGTGAGTATAGACATGGCTGCTGCCGAGATCATCAAATCAAGGTTAACTTGCGTCCCAATCTGCATCTTGGAAGACAATAAATCACACATAATATCCATCCAGAAAACATGGGTGTGGAAAAATTGCATCTGTGGTCTTGGTTGCTGGAGTGATTTATACCATGTTCTTTATGATGAGCAATCCGAAAGACCTAGGACTTGTCTTATTGTATCGAGGTCTTTTACAGCTACTATGATCAAAAGCTTTAGCCAAGATTTGGTAGCTATTTCTATAACTTACCACGCAAAATATTGTCGCTGCATCGGCTTAATTCCCCTGTGACTCTCTACCACCTCCTTTATCAAAGGCTGTTGTAGAGCTCGTAGAGTATTGTGAATCCAAAAGGTTGGGTCTTGTCTTGTGCTGCGATGCTAATGCTCAGAATACTGTTTGGGGCAGCAGTAAATGCAACATAAAGGGAGATCGACTCTTGGACTTCGTTTTATCGTCTGATATTAACATCAACAATATGGGTCATCAACCTACCTTTGATACAGCCAGAAGGCAGCAAGTAATTGACGTTTCCCTGTCTAACAGGCATTTGAAGTCTATCATTTATTGGAAGGTATCGCCAGATAGGACCTTATCAGATCACAGATACATCGAATTTCAAATCTACTGCGAATATTCACCTTCGCAAGAGAGGAGAAATCCGAGAAAAACGAACTGGCCACGGTTTAGAGAGGAGCTTGCCAACTCTTTCAAAGTTCCACTCAATCATAGATCAATACAGGGAGTGGAGAGGACTGCTCGGGATCTGAATACGCTCGAAACATAAAGTTTTTAAGAGACTTATTCGCAATTTGAACCGGGTAATACCACGCCGCACAGCTGGTATATTGCTTCGGGAGAGGTGATTGATGATGTTATCAAATATCCTCTTGCATCTTTTGAGAGTTTCAAGTCACCTGGTCCGGAAGGTATTTATCCAGTTTTGCTGAAACAAGGTTTAAGTCAGGTTTTGCCAACGTTAAAAAGAATTTTCACCGCTAGCTTTGCCTTGGCCTATATACATTCCCCCTGGCGTATGGTTAAATTGGTTTTCATACCAAAAATTGGTAAGTCTGACTACACTCTAGCCAAAAGCTTTAGACCCATAAGTCTGTCTTCCTTCTTACTGAAAAGTTTGGAGAGACTGGTTGAGCTGCATGTGCGCAAAGTTGCTTTTCGAACACTTCCTCCCTCTGAGATGCAACATGCCTATTACCGCGGAAAATCGTGCGAGACTACGCTTCAAAACCTGGACAGGGGTCTGGTGCTGGAGTCTTTGTGAAACGCGATGACATAGGACTTTACTACCCCTTGGGTAAACATATATTGTGAACAACAGGTGGAGGGCTAGAGGCATTCGCATTTGCAGTGATATCCAAGCTGCATTAAAAGCGCAGCTAAACCCTCTAACCAAGTCCAAGTTGGTGCTAGAACTCAAGCTTTCTCTGAATTTGGTCGAAAGACTGAACACAGTGAATCTTGTCTGAGTATCAGGTCACACTGACATCCAGGGAAATGAAATCTTGTATGAGCTTGCAGGGCAAGGTTCAGCAGAAGTTTTCTCAGGACCCGAACCTGTGTTGGGTCTGCCTACAAATTTAGTCATGTCTTCCATTGATTATTGGGATTCTCGTGAACACAAGATTCGGTGGCGCGATTGCGGTGAATATAGACAGACCAAACTACTGCGCCCAGACATTTGCAAAAGTTCAATATCTTTTCTTCTATCTCTAAGAAGAATCGACTGTAGGCTGCTTGTAAAAGTCCTTTCGGGCCACCAAGCTTTTGCTTAACACTTAAATGTATTGGGCTTAAGCGATAACACTACCTATCCTGCTTGCGGTGCGTAGGATGATACAGCATGCTGGCATCAGGTGGCGGATTTCAACAAATGGTACAATGGACCTGTAGTTGTGTCTGAGCGCTCCATCGGATAGTAGCAACCTCCGAAAACAAAACAAAAAATGTAAATCAAAGGGCATTCTTAGAAATATCATTTTCTCCAAAATACTTTCATAATTGTTTTTTCAAATATTATCATGTATAATGGCTTCAACAAATAATCGGACAAAGGTGCTCAACTCACTTAAAGATTATTAAAAACAAATATAATAAAACTTTTAGTACTTGTTTGATATAGTTTCCCGGTTTCAATTATGCCCCTTTAAACTGATTAGGCGTGCTTAAACTTCTGGTGTTTACTCTTCTTGCAAGTCCGCATAAGTGCTTTATCACGTTTGTGCATTTACGTCCCTTACTTTCGGGCGTGGAGCTGTAATGACAACGTATGTTAAGCTTATTAAATCCTGGATTTCAAAAACGTGCGATTAAACTAATTGACGATTGAGACATCGCGAAATCGCTTGACTGTATAAGTCATCGTCGCAAAGCCTCCTGCTCCATTATTTTATCGTTACTTATGGCATAAGTGCTCGAACGAAATAGCCAGTGGCACTCCTAGGAATTCACATTTATCCAAACTTAAGCTTATATTTGAAGGAACAGTGAAAACCAACGTGCATCGCTATATCCCTTTCTCTAATCCTCCAACCCTGAAATGATGCAAGATATGTATATATTATTTTCACATCTCATTTAACAGCTTAAAATCGACATCAGTTTCTCTGGCATTTTATTTCCCACGCCTCAGTCGTCAGTCCCTTGCCAACAAATTTGTGTGCCGGGAGAATTAGTATCGTCTGCGGAGGCCCAGTGACACTGGCAGTATGGTCATGTAAATTTAATTTGAGAGATTTGTATTGGAGCACGATTTATATGACAAACTTATAAAGGAGTTCAGTGTCTACATATTATGTTCAGGTTCTATATCTTTATCTTTGCAGCTACAGTTTTAAAACAGTTTTTTCTAAATTATGGACGTGGCAGCGGACGTGTTTAAAAACTTTTAACACTTTACCAATTCCGAACCTAAGGGGGTATATGTTCCAATATTCACCTTCCTAACATAAATTTTAAGTCCCCATGATGCGGACGATCGGACGGACTTTGCTACATTGGACGCACATTGCTAAATAGTCTTAGGTTTTGATCCTGATCATAAATATATATACTTTTAGGGGTCTACGACGATTACTAAGGGGTGTTACAAACTATGTGTCAAAATTAATGTGCCCTTGGATAAAGTATAAAGAGTAGCGAAAAACTTAAGATAAGTACATTTTAGTCAAGCGCGGACTTCCGCTTTTAAAAAATCCACAAAAATTCGCTTTTCAGCATCGAAAAGTCAAAAAATCGAATGTATAAAATTATCGTGTCACAATTAAAGTTGCCATACTCCTCCGCAGTGGCTTAACGTATGTTGATGATATTTTATATGTACATTTGGTAGGTCTGAGAATTTTATCTATTTTTTATACCCTTAAGTGATAAGGGTAATCAACCACAACAAATTTTAATTTTTTTAATGTTTTGTTAAAAAATACATACATCCACCCACTCCTTTTCACCCTTCTACCCTCAAACCATATTTTTTTATAATATAGTATTAAGACAAATTTATAAAATTTATTTATAAGCGAATAAATAATAAATAATAAATAATAAATAATAAATAATAAATAATAAATAATAAATAATAAATAATAAATAATAAATAATAAATAATAAATAATAAATAATAAATAATAAATAATAAATAATAAATAATAAATAATAAATAATAAATAATAAATAATAAATAATAAATAATAAATAATAAATAATAAATAATAAATAATAAATAATAAATAATAAATAATAAATAATAAATAATAAATAATAAATAATAAATAATAAATAATAAATAATAAATAATAAATAATAAATAATAAATAATAAATAATAAATAATAAATAATAAATAATAAATAATAAATAATAAATAATAAATAATAAATAATAAATAATAAATAATAAATAATAAATAATAAATAATAAATAATAAATAATAAATAATAAATAATAAATAATAAATAATAAATAATAAATAATAAATAATAAATAATAAATAATAAATAATAAATAATAAATAATAAATAATAAATAATAAATAATAAATAATAAATAATAAATAATAAATAATAAATAATAAATAATAAATAATAAATAATAAATAATAAATAATAAATAATAAATAATAAATAATAAATTAGTACCGCACAGGAAGAAGACGTCTTACGTGTTCAAAGCTCCGATTAGTACTCATTTAAAATTACTATTTTACTTGAGTGATTTCATATAACGTCAAAACGATAATAAAAACATAAAGATAGTCTACAGTCCGCTTAGAGGAACAGTATGATACCCTACCCATATCCCTATATGCTTCCAAAATAAAAAATCGTTAAGAACTTGGTGCATGAATACAAGAAGAAGACATAGTTGAGGCAATATTATCTATCAAATCGAATGCTACTGGCCTCGACCTAATGGAACCTAAGTTCGTCAAGTTATTGCTTCCTCATATACTCCGCTTTATAGCTTTTATATTCAATAATATCTTAACTACATCCGAGTTTCCTTCAGAATGGAAGAAGGCTAAAATTATTCCCTTTCCTAAAAAGCAAACTGGTATTGTTACGGAGTTCCGACCCATTGCTATCCTCCCGTTTCTATCAAAGGTGTTTGAAAAAACCATTATGAAGCAGATACAAACATATCTATCGATTAACAACCTGTTAACTACCTGTCAGTCTGGTTTTAGACCAAAGCGCAGCTGCAAATCTGCCCTACTTTTTGTTACTGACGAAATAAGAACCGCAATGGATAAGGATAATATTACACTTCTAGCGCTTTTAGACTTTTCAAAGGCTTTTGACACTGTTAACCATTCAATTCTATGTAAAAAACTGCGTAATTTCTTTGGGTTTTCAATAGAGTCCTGTAAGTTGATTCACTCGTACCTTAGCGGAAGGCAACAACGCGTTGTGGCAAATGGTCAATCATCGATCTTTCTCAATGTTTTGAATGGAGTGCCACAGGGATCTATTCTTGGCCCAATTCTCTTCTCACTTTACATAAATGAGCTTCCAAAAGTTGTAAAGCATTGTCTTATTCATCTTTACGCTGATGATGTGCAGCTTCTGATAAGTCGACCGTTTGGAGAAAAGAATGATGCCGTTGCATTAATGAATGAGGACCTTTTTTGCATTTCTCGCTGGTCTAAGAGAAATTATCTGTGCCTAAACCCTGCCAAATCAACAGCCCTCCCCATCTATCGCAAAATCTTTGATTTTGCAGTCTTAAGACCACTGAATCTCGAAAACGAAGGAATCGAATATGTTAACAGTGCTAGAAACCTTGGAATGGTTTTCAATCGTACCCTCACATGGAACGACCACCTAATTAAAGTAATTGGTAAAATATATGGAAGCCTCCGTGCTCTCCAAGTCACTCGAAGTTTCATCCCCACAAAAACCAAACTTCTTCTTGCCAAAACGCTTTTACTACCTATTATGTTATATGAATGTGAAATTTTTTGCAACTTGGGTTCTGCCGCTAACAGCAAATTAAACATTGCATATAACAACATTGCCCGTTACGTCTATAATCTACGTCGGTATGACCACGTTTCCTCTTTTGCTGTTCGTATATCTGGCTGTAGTCTAGACAATTTATTAAATTTTCGATCACTTAGCTATCTACATGAAATCATTCAAACAAAACAGCCTGATTATCTACACGGTAAGCTGAACTTCCCTCATTCAACAAGGTCTTTTGCTCTACTACTACCTCGATACAATTTCCTTATTACTGAGCGTCAATTCTTCGTCCATGTTATTCGCCTTTGGAACTCCCTGCCCATAAGTATGAGAAGTGTAAAGAGCACAAGAAGATTCAAATGTTTACTTTTCAACTATTTGGCAAATCATTGATAATTTCTATTAATTTATTAACTTTTCTCTTTTTAAATTTAGATTTCTTTTCAATAAACATATAATAATGCTGAAAATAGCTTAATAAATAAATTAAATTCAAATTCTTAAATTAATTTAAAGGCTTTCAAAAATTTATAAGACTCTTGTCTTACTTTGTAAGCGATTTTGAAATGAATAAATAAATAAATAAATAAATAAATAGTTAAACGCCCCCAAAAAATAGGCGACCTTATATGACAGACTTATAAAGGAGGGCAGTGCTTACATATCTTGCAGAGGTTTTAACACTCTATCTCTCTAACTTAAGCGTGGCCGTGGGCGGGGTAAACAAATTTTAACACTTTACCATTTCGGGACCCTAGGGAGTATATGATCCTAGCGTAAATTAAAAGGCCTCAAAAGTTCATACGGACTGACGGACATTGCTAAATAGTCAGGTCAGGTTTTGCTTCTGATCATAAATATATATACTTTTAGGGGTCGACGAATATTGAGAGGTGTCACAAACTATGTGTCGAAATTACCTTAGGATTGGGTATAATATTAAAGTCATTGCGTGAAAATTTAATGAGAATCATCATAGAAAAGAAGTTCGCAGGGTAAGCTAGTTATAATATAAAAATTCTATTAAATATTGTAGTAAAAATTGAACCGATGCATCAAACAACTAGACTCATCCCTCAATGTAAGTGTTGCCAACGGTACAACCACAAGGGTGTAAACATCCGTGTTGCTTTAAATGTACCGATAATATTTTCCCATAAATTCCTGCCTAAAAATTTAGTTTATCAGTAGTTTTATATATTTTATAAAGAAAAATTTGTATATTAATAATTAATCTAGTGCCCCATCGAAGCTTATTTTAACGGAGAAAAAATGGAAAGTAATTGTGTAAGAGAAAGACAATTAAAGGGAAAGTCACCAACTCCCGGAGCAACTGATTACCACTTAAAAAAAAAAGATTCTGACCACTGATTTGATTTGAAACTACTCACCCACCAAAAATGGCAGGTCTTTCTATCAGAAAATATAATGGCGAATGAGCGAAATTAGAAAAATAAAAAGCCGACATACTTGCCGAACACTTCGGAGAAAGATTTATGTCCTTTGACAGTCAAAATCTATTTAAAGTTACCAGTTTTACTCGGGATAACTTACAATTTTAGTATTAAAAGTATATTGGTGGCTGACACAGCTCACAATACAAAAATTAAAATTACAAAAACATTGTGGATACTATTCGATTCTTGGCAGGTCCTTAAAGAGTTTCCCATTAAAGCACTAATTATGAATGTTTATCTCATATCAGCTCGCAAAACAAGTTGCTTTCATATAAGCAATTTCTAAAACCAATAACGAATTGCTACAAATTTTGAATAATACAAGCCAAGATACATCACAACATGCTTGAAGCGAGTCATACCTAAATAGTGTTCCAGCTGAGGCTATGTTTGATGTACGCGCACACGAATGATGTAAAAATCCATATAGGTGTTTCTGTGGAGTTGTTTCCGTGTGAGCACGTATTGATGATCCTTGAATTGCATTTTTGTGCGTTGGTCAATAACCGGTATTAACTTTGTGATGCTCAGAAATGTAACTCAATAACGGCTGATTTTTTAAGCGTTGTTTTTTTTTTAAATAGAATAAAACACTAAAATATTCAAAATTTGTATTGTAATCGATAAATAGGACTTTGCCATTTAAATTTGATAGACAACTTCATGAAAATGTTGTCCGCGGTTCCGTTTCAATGGTCCAATTGTGCGTCACTTCAATCGTGTTCGGCTTGCCCACATAGACTAAGAACATTACATAACCCCACAAGAAATAATCGAGAGGCGTTAAATCGCATGATCGTGGCGGCCAACTCACAGAACACAATTTTTCGATAAAACGGCGGTTTTTTTATGCCCATTAACCAAAAATTAGACGTTGTGGTAGGTCATACGGCTTAAATTCTTGCACAAGTTGAATTTTATAGGCTTTGAAGCCCTAATTGACACGTACAATTTTCTATGTGGTTGATTTACACATGCCCAATTGCTGGGAACGGCGACGAATTGACATTTCACGATCCTCATTAACATTGGACGCTACGACTGCAATATTCTCTTCGGTACGCACTGTGCGCATGCGAGTCGATGGTTTGATGTCCAACAAAGTACATTTGGTGCGAAATTTGGTGATAACAGCACGAATTGTTGATTCACCAGGTCGATTATGACGACCATAATATAGATTATGTTTGGACGTCATTACTAACCAGTGCTCCCAACCTGAAAAACTTAACTCTTAAAAAATCACCCTTTACATTCCTACAATATATCTTTACTTCAGCTGTGCTTAAAAATCTCCAGAGAGGGGGTAATTTCCTTACCACATAAAACTTTGTTATGAGACCACGACCAGGAAATCTGGGATGTGTCTTCCAGCGGTGTAAGGCGGCGGTAATATGCAACAATAATTATAGTTGCCGTACATGTTAGGAATCGGATTTAACGTGGGAAATCGGTTTGTGATAACAGACGATAAGTGATCAACTGTAATGAACTATTTACAACTATTGTACATTTTACAACAATATCTTAATAAGTGCATACGCCATTGCCGATGAAGCTGAAGACTATCAAAAATAGGTTTTGAATTTCCACGTTAATTGACATTCAACTATCCAAGATGTGGATACAGTTCAAAAACCCAAAAGACTATTGGATCGATTATATTGAGCGAATAGGCTAAGCCAAGAAAACCCTAGAATCATAGCCCTCAGGTTTGAGAGGACGTGGAAGACCAAACCTCCATTTCAAAGGCCAAGCTATCGCGGATACCATAGAATTTAGTCTAGATAATTGGAAGCAAGGTGCCTGGAACCGTAGGCTGTGGAAAAATGCTGTAACTTTGACAGATCTCCACGCGTCTGGAGCAGTAAGAAAGTAATTCAAAAGCATCTTATAAATAGAAAGAGCGAAATTGTTGAATATATTGCTATAAATTGTCTGTTTCGAGTTTTTAAGTGGTGCGCGGTGGGGAATTTACTGCGTTGGATCCCATTAATACGGGTGTAGTGCCGGAATAGTTAGGAAATTTGGCTGGGCACTATCGTACACTTTGATCCAGTTCGTTCCAAAACAGTTGCGAAATTCCGAGTTCCGCAGTAGAATTCCGTCATTAATTTGAATTCTTTTATTTAAGTGATATAAATGATTTATGTTTTTTCTGCTTTAAGTTTTCTTTTTTTCCACTATTGGGTATTCGCAGATTTTAGGCTACTCAAAAAGAATGGTAGAAAGATAAATCAATGATTTGAGAACAACGAAACTTGAAGTTTACGATCTTATGAAGTAAAATATTTTATTACACGAATAAACCGAGAGTGACAGACTTGTGATTTTCCCCCTTGCTTCATTCGGCAACTGCCATACGGGATTTTTGGGTGTCGATCACAGTTGCATAAAAATATCTAAAACCCCGTTATTTTCATATACTTGCACAACTACCCCTCTCTCAAGAGAAGGTAAATTTTTTGTCGAAATGCTTTTTGTTTAAATTGCAAAAACGTACGTAGCCAACCCTTTATTTATATTAAATTAAAGGGTGTTTAATATACAACTTTTTAAGATACGCCTTTAACATCCTCCAAATAAAATCGAGGCACATTTAGTATATACAGCACTAGAAATTTTAAATTTATGTATTGTATCAAAAGCTATACATTTTTTATGAGTCGATTTCAACTCACCGTAACAACAGCAAAACTATTTTATCACATTAGTTCTCCATAACTATAGTCAAGTCAGGTTATAAATCATTATTCGAACGCCAATGGAAGTATTTTTTTTTGTATTCGCATTTATTTATATTTTTTTCCGAGGGTAGGTGGAAAATCTTCCATAAGACACTATGAGGACCGAACGCACGTGCTCATAATAGTGTGAGATTCTTACTAACTAAAAAAACCTCCCTTCAAATTATTTTATACTACAACTAGGTTATTTCCTATTTAGTAGTTTAGATTTAATAATTTATATTCTCGTTTACCAGGCAGCTTCCCATCGGAGGCACCTGCTTGTACCACCAAAAACACGCGGTTAAATGTTATTCCGCTAATTCTGTTTTTTTTTTTTTTTTTGTAATACCATCACAGAGCAAAACACAAAACACTACGTTCTCTAAGTGTAAGCTCGCAGTATCGCTTTACGCAACGATTGTTTGTGTTTGTTGCGCGACTAAGCTTCATCTACCGATCTTCATCTTATAGACTATTTCAAGTAATTACAAATATAATTAATTTAAAGTTAATGCATTAATGGACTTTTTAAAATCTGCTCGCGACAAGCAAAAATCAATTTCGTTGCAGAATTAATTAAATGTGCTTATGCACCTTGTAATAGGCTCATTATTACCATAATTGGTTCTATGCCTATCTGTGTGAAATAAGCTTCTAACCCGCAGTGACCTTTGGGGAGCATATATATTTAAAAGAAAGATCAATTCTGGTGAATTAATATGATAATTAAGAATATCGCGAATAAACATGACGGAAGTTGGATCGCGTCTGAAACTTAAGGTTTGCAGACCAATTAAATTGCACCTTCTGCCATAATTAGGAAGCTCATCAAACATATTTAATTTACGAACCGCGTACCTCGTGAAGTTTTTTGGACTCTTTCGAATCTAAGTTCGTGAACTGCATATGGCGAATCCCAAATTACGGAACAATATTCTAAATAAGGTCTAACTAACGAGCAATAAATAATTTTAAGGCTATTTATATCTTTAAAGTCTTTACTATTACGTTTAAGGAAGCCTAACAATGAGTTAGACTTGGCAATGACATAATCATAATGAAAAAAGAAACTTAACTTATTGTCAAATATGACACCAAGATCTTTCACTTCATCAAAACGCTGAAGTCTAAGATCATTTATAAAATAATTATGCAAAATTGTAGTACTAATACGATATGCCGAAAAAACTTTACATTTAGAAATGTTAAGTTCCAAAGCATTACGATTGCACCACTCCGACAATCTATTTATTAATATCTGACTGAAAACGAATGCAATCAGATACATTTTTTATCCGCGAAAATAATTTCAAATCATCGGCGAAAGTCAAAACATTACAAAATTGAAATATTTCATGAACATCATTTATAAATAATATAAATAGCAACGGGCCCAAATGACTGCCCTGTGGAACACCGGAAGTAACTTCTATAACGCGAGAAGTCAAACCATCGACTTTAACCATTTGCCTTCTATTAGTCAGGTAATTACGAAACCATTTTAGCATTGATGAATGAAAACCCAAAGACTTTAGCTTAGCCAAAAGAAGTGTGTGATGCACCCTGTCAAACGCTTTCGTAAAGTCAGTATAAAGTACATCAACTTGTTATCGTTCATCAAAACTATTAAATATATAATTAGTCAACAAAGCCAAATTAGTAGCACATGATCTACCACGAACAAAGCCATGCTGACTATTTGAAATAATTTCTTTTACCGCGAAAAAGAGTTTGTCCTTAACAATACTTTCAAACAATTTTGGTATTGCAGAAAGCTTTGATATAGGCCGATAGTTTACTACTTTTTGCCTTAAACCGCTTTTATAAATAGGTGTTATGAACGAATATTTCCATTCATTTAAGAAGTTCCCAGTTACAAGAGACTGGTTAAAAATAATTTTAAGTGGATGAAAAACGGATGATAAACATTTTTTTAATATTACCACAGGAATCCCATCTGGGCCAGGGTTGCTATTTAAATTTAGTTTTTCTAACGCGTTTATTAAATCGTCATCCGAGAATTGCAACACACCGATGTTCAGAACTTCAAGAATCATAATGTTATGATTTCCCGTAACCTGCACATGCGACTTATTGTACACTGACTCAAAGAAATCAGCGAACAAATTACACGTACTTTTCAAATCTGTTGAACTTACATCTTCGAATTCCATTACCTTAGGAAAGCCTGTGGTATTTCTTTTCGAATTAATGTAATTCCAAAACGATTTGCTATTACGCTTCACCGACGATTCTACAGACAAGATATATTGCCTGTATAAAAACCGATTTAAAAATTCATATTCTTTCCTGAATCTCAAAAAAAGTTCACGGTTAGAATTAGTTTTATTTGATATATAACGAGAATATGCTTTCCTTTTTACGTTACGTAAATTAACTAATCTTTTATTTGACCAAGGAATTTTAAACCTTTTGTTAAGACGCGTTTTTGGTACAAATAATTCAGAACCAGATTTGATCTTATCCAAAAATATATCACAGTTACCTTTTAAATTGGGGGATTTCAGCAGTTCATCCCAATCAAAACCACTCAAATATTCCTGTAAAGCAACGAAATTGGTTTTCGAAAAGTTATAAAACAACGCGGAATTAATATTATTTAAATCACTGGAGTAATTAAGAAAATTAATCTCCAAAAGTAAGGCTTGGTGATGCATTTTATTGGAATCTATAAGATCCAGAGCTTCACTTATAGTATAATTAATTTCATTATTAAGAAAAACTAAGTCCAATATTCTATTAATAGAGTTCGGAAAATGGTTTACTTGAAATAAATCCAAAGAAAGAAGACCATCGACAACTATTTGTTCAACCTCATGGTTGACGTTAAATGGTATTAAATTCTTATCACCATCCACATTCCTCCAATATACATTACCAATATTGAAGTCACCCAATACACAAGGTATTTGAGTGGCAGCAAGATTACTAACGACACTACTTATGTTTTGAATGTGTTTTTCATACATATTGGCAACACTGTTTGGTGGAACGTAGGAGACAAACATAAATAACTGATAACGCACATCATTAACGAAATCAATACACACACACATCTGTTCCACTTTAACCGAACAATGTACCAATGTCATTTGCCTACTATGAAGACGAGAAGAGACAGCTATTAAATTTCCCCCGCCTCGCTCGCTGCTTGTTCGGCAACGATCATTTCGGTAAACGACATATGTTGAATCGAAGATCTCCGTAGAAAAAATGTGTGGGTGCAGCCATGTCTCCGTTAAAACAATGACATCATATTGATGGTCAGAGAGCGCAACAAAAATCTCTTTTGTTTTCGTTCTCATACCACCCATATTTTGATAATAAAGCGAATAATTTAAAACGGAGGTGCATTGCTGTTGCAGCTGATCAGTATTTATGTTTTGACTTCTGCGATGGGCAATGCAACTCCGTTTTTTGGCAAAAATTTTTTTACACGAATTCCCGACGGCCATTTAATTTTAAAATTAATAAAATTTAATTTGGTCAAGTCAGCAGTTGACTTGACTAATTTATTACAATTAACACGGCCATCCGGTATGGCTAACTTAGTTGAAATTGAAAACCATTTGAAAAATTCAAATGGTTTTATCCGTTGAAGCCGGCACACTAAATTTGTATCGTTCAAAATATATATCATTTCGTGATTGCAATGACCCCGAAGGCGAGTCTGTTGGATATGGGCAAATGATTTTATTTCTTCTTCGTCGGTTGCCACATCCAAAACTCTGTGGATATCAATACTTCTGATATACCACGGGGCGTTAGCAATTCTTCTTAGCACTTTGTTTTGAAAAGTTTATAAAATTTTAATGTTATTTTCTTTGGTACAACTCCAAAGTTGTATTCCATACGTCCAAACCGGTTTCAGAACTGGCTTGTATAAAAGCAGCTTGTTTTGCATGCTGAGTTTGGAAAACCGACCAAGCAGCCAATGCATTTGATTATATTTAATAACTAGCTCTTCCCGTTTCTTTTTTACGCGTGATTTCTATTTTAGTTTCGGATCAAGTGTCATTCGCAAATATTAATCTTCATTTGCGTAGGGAATTTGCTCGGAGTCTATGAAAATGGGTAGCTACATTTCTGTAAGTAAAACGCTATTGATAGCTCGTTCAAGCTTAATTGTTGCTGATTCAACTTTACTCACGGCCAATATGGCGGTATCATCCGCAAACGTCGCTCAGTTGTTTATTAATTATATATAAAATCGGACCCAGGACGCTTCCTTTTGGAACTACTGCTGCGATTTCTTTGAATTCTGAATATTTGTTTCCGTGTTTAACAAGGAAAAGTCTATCCGCTAAATTAGAACCTAATATCTCATGTATTTGTTTGGGAAGGGCTAATTTTAGCTTAAGTTTTAATCCCATATGCCATACTTCATCAAAAGCCTGGGAGACGTCGAGAAAAACGCTAGAGCATATTTTTTTTCCTCAATGACTTTTTCAATTTCATTGGTTATTCGATAAACCTGGTCCATTGTAGAGTGTTTAATTCTAAACCCGAATTGGTGATCAGGAATTAAGCGGCGCTCTTCGATAATCGGGTGTAACCGTTTTAGTAAAAAAATTTCGAATACTTTTGACATAATTGGTGAAAGAGATATTGGTCTATACGATATTACGGATATACGGATTTTCCCGGCTTTGGGACCATTATGACCTCAGCTACTTTCCATTGTCGTGGAACGTATAATAACCTAAACGAAGCATTTATGAGATAAGCAAACATAGTAAGTGCTTTCCTAGGCAACTCTTTTAGGACCTGTCCCGTAATTAAATCGTATCCAGAAGCTTTGTTTAGTTTCAATTTTTGTATTTCATAGCACAGTTTCTTTGTCTCGTTTCGCCCATTCGCCATTATTTTTTCTGAGGCGCTTGCGATTTTGGCTTTTTGATGCTTTTTATAGCTTTCCACAACGAGTGGTTCGAACTTTTGTCCGCGGTGAGACCTTCAAGGTATGAAGAAACTTCCCGATTTTTAAAGTCCCGAATCTTTTTTTTTTAAGTGCTGCATAGATTATTTAATATCGTTTTATGCTGCGGAGCGCGAGGCTGTTGCCATTTTTTACGCGCTTTTCTTTTCTCCTTAACCAATTCGGTTATTTCCTGAGGATATCTTATTTCGCTTTTTGATTTTATTATCCGTTTATAAGGCTGAACTTTGTATGACTCCGATAAATTGATCGACTTCGAGTTCAAGTCCAAATGGCGTTTGAAGAGACACGTTAAGATCGATTTTATTTTCGCAGTCTTTTCTAAAGGAGTCCCACTTAGTTGATACGCTAGTAAGTCTGGATGGGGCCTTTTTTTCAATAAGCAGCGGCTAATTGTCAGAATGATAGGCGAGTGATCAGAAGACAAATCGAAACATTCTTCAATTTTAACAAAGCTTTCGGAAATCCCTTTTCATATGTAAAAATCTATAAGGTCTGGAGTTTTTGTCGTATCCGTAGGGCAATACTTCGGTTTGCCTAACGAGTAGAAGTCTACTCCAAATTGCATACTGGATTCATAGAGAATTTTTCCTTTTGGTGAAATGCATCGTAAACCCCAAAAGGTGTGTTTTGCATTAAAATCACCACCGACAACAAATTTCCGTTTGAGTGAGTTAAAAATACTCGTGAAATCAAATTTTTTTTTTCACGAACCGTAATTCTTTGAATATTAACTTGCTCGATTTTTGTGCTTATTGAATGCTATATTGATATTTTTATGCGATGAAATATGCGTTTATTAATACGACTTTGTTCTTCCAGTCTAGCAAGAATTGCAGAAAACACTTGTTCGACTGGGTCAGCCTCTGTATCGATTTGCTTATGAGCTTGGCACGCCGCTTCAGTGTATGTCTGTAGCCGAGGTTTTGACAACACTTTACTATTAATTATCTTTTCTCGCTGCGGTTTTTTCTTTTCTTTTAAATGCCTTTCGCTCGACAGCTTAGACGTTTCGTCGTTCAATTGACTTGTTTGTACCTCTATTGGGTTTGTCATTCTCTTTAACTCCAACGGGTAACAATTTTTTCTTTACTACATCGCGCCTACTTTGAAGCTCCTTAGCTACTTCGCAACCATTTGCCGGATGATTTCCCTTGTAGTTTTGCAGGTTGGTAAATCCTATCTTTTAAGACCGCAATCTATAGACAAATGTTTCCCCTCGCATTTAACGCAACGCGGTTCTTTTTGACAATATGCATTTGTGTGGTTATACCCTTGAAAACGCTTGCATTGAGGGATGAGTCCAGTCGTCTTACGCATTGGTTCAATTTTAACTACGATTATTATATTGTAAATTTTTTTAATGTCTTCTGACTTTTCGAAGCTTAGCATGAATAGCGGAAGTCCGCGCTTAACTAAAGTTTCCACATCTTCATCAGTTTTTCGCTTCTCTTTTTTAATTAGATTAACTGCGTCGATAATTTTGAAGCCTTTGGATTTAAGGTCTTGCAAGCAGGAAGAATGAAGTCCTCTGGCCACTACTCGGTGTGGCCTTTCTGACTTATTTTGGTAAGTGTACCATTGGATTTTCTCAGTATTAAGTTATTGAGAAACTGCGCGGTAACTGTCGGGGTCGCTAACATTTATTTGCCACACATTATTGTTCAAAGATGTTACTTTGAATGTGGACTTTAAGATTTCCTTAAGAAATTTATAATGCTTGCCGTAGTCCGTTATTCCGATAACATTAATTGCCGGCGGAAGGTAAACTTTATTTCTAAGATTTTTGTCTTGCGTCTTCATTGCATTTTCATTGGTACAATTTTTTACGACTTTCTTTACTCACTACAATTTCTGGTGAGGAGCCGGTCTTACGTTTTTTGTTTGGTCTCCGCTTAGTCGAATTAGTTTCGCGCTCTAACTCTTCTTCATCCGTGAAGTAGTCGCGGCGATCTGGACTTTGTGTTTTAGCTTCAGAGTGCTTTTGCGTCTAAGATTCATTTAGTACCTTATTCTCGACTTTAAGCTGGTCTAACTCGGTTTTCAGCTCATTGTAGAGCAGTTCGATTTTATTAAGCTTTGTATGAAGGTCATTATTTTCCTCCTCGAAGCTTTTAGTTTTCGTTGAGTCCCGGGCTACGCGCGGAAAGTCTTTCTGCGCGGCAGGATTTATTTTTGATTTTAATTGTGGTATAGATCCCGATGGTGGTGATCTAGATACCCTTTTGCTACCATTGAAAGGGGCAAAAGATTACAATAAATGGCTCTCCCCAGAATCTGTAGAGCCTGCCTCCGAAGAGTGTGGATTTTTCAGTAGACCTGGTCTGCCACCTGGGGTATTATATCTTACAATTTTGTCCATTGCATTATTTTGTATACGCTATTATGCTCGATATACGGTGGTGGATGCCTTACGACAGGCATGCCTACCTCAGGTATATTCTAACCACTACCCGAAGGCGCAATTTATTTATATGATTTGTCATTCTAGACGTTCACAAAAATTAAAAAAAGATCGTCTAAATTTAATTTATGTGTATGTGTATTTTTTGATTCTTAAAATGTCAGAAATGTTTTTAATGTTTTGATTTGGCGGTGCCTACCCAATTATACGAGTATGGGAGAATATATAAATGGTTCTGTTAGTAGGTATCTATTAATATAAGAAATAGATTTGCTAAATCATATGTGGGTATAAAAAAATAAGTTGACAACAATAGAATGACTTCTGCTTTAGGAACAAATAAAAATGTAATAAAAATTATATTTAACTGTTCAAAACGCCGTCAATCACAGAACTAAGTAGTTTGTTATGAAAATTATATTTTATTGTTTAAAAGCTCATCTATCACCGAACTTGGTTCATTATCTTCCCCGTCTACATCATCGTCATGATATTTTACAGATTCTTTTATTTTATTACTAACATCATCGGTATTTCGTAGGACACACAGCATTTATCCTCTAATATTAACCATTCTTTAATACACATAATACTATTTAGAAGCTTGGATTTCATTCTATTTCGGAGCTAACATTAATTGATCCGTTCGTTCGCCAATTCTATGCCGATACTTAGAGCTAACATTTTTGTATGTTGGGTACAAAGTTTTGCGTTTTTATTTTAATTACTACAAATTTGCTGCATATGCAAATTAATAAAAATTATTTATAAAAATTAAATAAAAACCTACTCTAAGACCTACCAAATGTGCATGTAAATTTCATCAAAATCGGTTAAGAAACACCGGACAGGAGAATTTTATATTTTAAATAGATTAAGAATTTTTTTTACTTTTATTACCGATTTAAATGAATTTTTTTTTAATCAATTAAGCTTTTCATCGGAAAATTTTCCAAACTTTGGTGGCGTTAAACCCAAACGGAAAGAGAGCGACAAGTTTGTCTTAATTATGTTTTTATCAGCTTGAATGTATAGTTACGTTAATACTAATTTTGTTGTTAGAATTTTTTTTAACCTTTCAAGGCTGACGTAAATGAACGGACCCGGTGATATTCCCTTGACACAAGGTGCAACTCCTGAGCGGCCCTGTGGTTTAATATCTATAATACCAGATTTAGGTATGTCATCATGCCGTGGACGCGCTGAGGCGTTTGCGCGTAGACTACAGTCAAAGCTGAGGACACTTGGATCACAAGTATTTTCTATGATGTTTATCCCCATAATTTCATTTAATAATATTTTTTTTAAGAATGAAGATAATACCCAAGAAGAAGAACCAATCATCAATGGTGTTGCATCGAATACATGGATTGCATCACAAGAAGCAGAGCAGACCGTAACAGATTTGCAGCCATTACGACATGAATCCGATTCCTATTTTGATTTTGACTGCGACATTGAGAGCCCCGGAAGTCCGGTTGATGAATGTGAATACTTAAGACTTATTGAATCCGCCTCCAATACCCCACACAATTCAGCCACTGAGTCTGGATATGCCTGCACTTCCGTTGCCAGCAGCCACAGTTCCTCTTCGGATGGGCCCTACTACGATCCTGAAACAATAGAAAATAATGATACACAAACAATACATATTCAACAACCTCGTATTACTGGCATTGCTGAAGACGTTAAAACTTTAAAAATCGATGCAATAAGTGAATCCGATGTAAGTTTTACAAACGGTCGTACCAATCACACCGCACCTTGTGGAGATTCAGATAAAAAATCACAACATCAACAGCTTCCTAATGAAACCAGTGAACGAGAATCATTATCGGCGTCGCATGACGGTAGTGAAGCAAAAGTGGTAAAAAAAATTGGGAACACAATTGAAACGCAAAATCGGGTTTTGCAGGAGCTTCAACAACAAAGCCATCTTCACAGCCCAACCTGCAACGGATTCTTTTACAATGACAATCAAGAAGACGCACTACGACTTCAAACATCGCATGATACTAGCTGTATTGAACTTCAAGTGAACAAAGAATTTAATAACAAAAGAGACTTAGTTCTAGCAAGTGCACAAGATTTGCAGATGCAGAATCCCATAACAGCCACTGACATAACCTATATAATTGATGCTGAAAATCCATCAAAGCAGAAACATAATGACCATGGGAAAATTACCTCAATGCTGGACACTGATGATGAAGACGACTGTAGACCACAGCGCATTCGACGTTGTTCGTCACTTAAAACTGGCAAAACTCCTCCAGGAACCCCTGGACGTAAGAAGATCGTACGCTTTGCGGATGTACTAGGTTTAGATCTAGCTGATGTTAAAACATTTCTTGATGAAGTCCCGACAATACCAAAATCTGCGTTTGAAGATTTGGAAATAATGGAGTCTGAGCCACCAGTACAACTAGGGCCAAAATCGGACAAACTGGTAATGCCATTGTTCCAACAACCGGGAGGCCTGCCAACATTCCTTGATATGGTTCGAGACAAGCAAGTATCCTTGGAAAACGCAGCTGTCTCTGATCATCTTAACCAAACAATAAGCGGTTCGGTGAGGGTAAGGAATTTGGATTTTCATAAGTCAGTTCATATTCGATATACAATCGACCATTGGCGGACATATGCTGACCTTCAAGGAACTTATGTGGAGAATTCATGTGATGGTTTCTCGGATAAATTCACCTTTATACTTTATGGAAATTCTATGCAAGTGGGCCAACGTCTTGAGTTTGCAGTACGCTTTCAGTGCAAAGGCCAACAATTTTGGGATAACAATTTTGGAGCTAATTATTGTTTCCAATGTTTACCAGCTACAACGCAGGTCAATCCTACACCTATGCCTCCAGTAATACCGTCGCATCACACTAGCAACAACAACGAGTGCTCTATGATGAGCCCAGCGGCAGGAGAAACATGGTGCGGATTTTATTAGCAGTGTCTTACCCCTCAGTTCAAAATAATATTTTGTTATACATATTATATTGTAGCTACTTTGCGGATATCCTGTAAGCCAAAATTAGGAAAGGCAAACGCATTAGGGGTTTGCTGTTTCTATTACAAGTGTACACATTTAAGGATATTACTAATATTAATCACATATATATTAAGTAAGTTTTAGTCAAAATTATGAAAGGAAAAGGTATAAAATACACTACCCAAAGATTATATTTTAATAAAAGATAGATAAGATAAATGCAAGTGCGACATACATTAATTTGATGATGACCAAATGTACACAAATCACATCAAATACCAATACCTAATATATGTTTTATATATTTTTAAGTTGTGTTAACATCGCTTTATACATACTCAAATTGACATACTGATATAAATAGATATGTGGAATCAGATATTTATATATTTGAATTCTATGTCATTTAACGCCTTACCATAAGAAATTAAAACTGTTACATTATTTCTAAGCTGTTATCTATATGTTATGAATGCAACCACATACAAAATCGAAAATAATAGAGACTCAAAATAATTCAACTCAGGATATACGCGCACGGTGCCCGGCCTAGTTCCTATTTACAGGAACCACAACATAGACCATTTTTCACCCCAGATTTTAATATTATTATATTTATGAAAGTAATTAAACAAAACTCGCCCACATATCGAACCCTTAAAGGCCTAAACATTCAAAATTAAACATGTACAGCAAAAAATTGAAGAATTGTTAATATTATGATTTTCATTTTTAAATACAAAACGGTCTTTGCAATACAATGAAATTACAAAAGAAACATGAATGGAAAATATTCTTAAATATAAATCTAATTTTCATGATTCTAAAAAGTCAATCATAAAATGTAAAATGATTCAAAAGAGAACACCAAGTTCTTAGTTTCCATACTAATTAAAGATTTAAATTGTATAAATTTTTAATGAATTTAGTTGTTAAAGATTAAATAAATATTATTTTTAAAATTAATGTTGTAGATCTTTGAACTTGCATTTAAAAACCTTAAAATCTGTGAAAGGAAAATCTTTTACAAGCATAAAACTCAAGAAAAGAATTTCTATTTTAATAAAGGATGCTTTTTTTGAGGTATAGAACTTCGAATCGAAAAAAAAACACAAGAAAATGTCCATCAATTTGGCTTTATTGGAAGGATAATTTTATGCCAATAATATTTAAATATAATTTCAGGCCTGTGGCCGCCGCGGCTGGTTCGAATAAAGACAAGTCTGGAGGTCCAATTTTAAACCACTTTTTTAAGCGTTTGGGGCTGCATGTCGGCAATTTTGCTTGTTGACGAAGCCATTCAACCCAAAATAAGCCTCATCTTGCTTGCGGTAGACTTCGCGAACTGAACCATTATTTTCGAAATAAATTTGCATGATGTGCAAGCGTTGTTCATTTGTCAACCTGTTCATGATGAAATGATAAACCAAACTGAACATAAATGACATCAGAGTTGCCGGATTTGACCATAAAATGTCAGTTTTATCTCTATTCGAAAAACCAACCTATAAAAAACACCCTTTATATCATATAGTTCTCTTGAAAGTTATCTTTGATACTCCCCAACTTTCGAATATTGGCCTTATTTCTCTTGGATTTATGACCTTATGGCGTTTTAAATTGATCAAATTGGCTTAATGTTGCTTTAAGTCAGTGAAATTAGTTTAATGTAAGTAAGTCCACAATGCATAATCAATAGAATTTATATACATAGAGGCCCACGATGCTAATTGCAAACCTCTGCTAAGTATGTCAACTTTGTTTATATCCAAAGAATTTGTGGATATAACCAAAATAATTAAATTTAAATTTTGGTGGAACCGTTTGCTAAGTTAACCAAATGAAAAAGAAACTTAAAACAAACATACTTAAAGGAGATAATACCCGCTTTCATGGATATAAGAGTAAGCTTTTAGTCGATTATGTTTGAGAGAGGAGCTGTTAAATGAAAAAAAGTACAAGTAGCCAGCTTTCCAGGAAGTCGCTGAAATTAACGGCTAGTAACAGACAAGTAACAGACAAGTCGGACATTGTAACAAAGTCAAATATTAAGCAAAACTAAACATTTGATCTTAGCAATTTCTTTTGTGTTAAAGTAAATCGTATCATTTCGTTTGACTGCGCAAATTAAAATTAAAAGAAAAAAACCAAAAAAAGGCTAAAAGTGAGATGGGTTAGCTGAAATTTGAAGGTACATTTTATAAAATATTTCAAACAATATTCTGTAATGTTTCATAGTGCTACTTTTCTGCATAGGGCAAACTAAATTTTTTTTGATATCTCGCACCTGAAATTAGTTCCACCGAGATATTAATCTGAGTGGTCATGAATTAATTTCACAAATTTGAAAGCTACTCCGCCGTTACCATAGCAAAAAAAGGCATCTATAAAAATCTATCCGCACAGCACGAAGCGATACTAGGCCCTTTCGAGCTCCACGTCTTGACACTTGCTTTGGCCGTGTTGGTTAAGGCGCGAGCGAATAGTCGTGCACAACCATCGCGGAGTACAGACATCTTTATTTCGACATAGATTAATACTTCCAGTGTGTTAACTATAATTTTAAACTACAGAGTTCTAATAACCGGTGAAGGGATACAGAAACTACCATGTAGTTAGGAGAGCCTGGCCCAACACTGCATGTGATTATGCGGGAGGGGTCGGAATCTTAATTCAAAAAGGCCTGCGCCATAAGGTAATATATAGCGGGGGCGTGCGTAGGTTCCAGTTGCTGGAATCATGCATTCCTCTCCATAGTAGGAGCACATTGTACGTGGTATCGCTTCACGCGCCTGAAATACCTCCATCAAACTTATTTTTAGCAGAGCTCGAGACACTTTTTCGAAGCCTTAAGCTTCATTCGGAGGAGAATTATTTCTTCTTGGCTGGGGACTTAAACGCCAAACATGCGGCATGGGGATATGTTACTCGCAACACTAGAGGCAACCATTTTTATGACTGGTGGCGCCTCAATATGAGTACAAACTTGATTTGTACGCAACGGATATCCCTTCTTTCCCGAGAAGCGGTGCTTTCCTGGATTTGGCCTTAACTGACGCAAGACTGGAACTGACAAACGGATCGACTCGCGCGGAACTGTTTGCGTGCATTCCAGTACGATAGTGACCACTACGGACTCGCCGCCGCATTTCGGATCCCGAACGAACAAACGATGCTTGAGGAGTACGAAATGGTGTATTCTTTCGATTATGGAAGAACACGCTGGTCGCACTTTTCCAGATTGTTAAAACGTGAGATACGTTTGAGTGGGATCGATCCACCAACTAACGTAAACATGACAAACGTTGACATTGATCGTCATCTAATACAGATGAATGATGTCATTAAACAACCATGGAGCGAACTATCCCTCAGATAGACCGTTCCAATGACGACCAAACAGAAAAGTACAGAAACGCTATAACTGACGCACTTTATATACAAAAAAGTAGACTGCTCTCTAGGCTTAAACAGCTTTATAGACAGTTTACTTACCGCAACGAACCGGAGATAAGGACACTGAACTTAGAGATCCGAATCCTGAAACAGTTGATAAAGCAAAATTAAGGAAAGTCTGTAAGTCTGTAAGTCTGTATTGGGGCAATCAAATTCGGGCTATACAAAACAATAGTACGAATATGTTCCAACAGATAAATAGACTGTTTAAGAAGATAGATCATAAAGATATTTCAACTGTTCGAATATCCTAGACAAGAGGAAGTAGGCAGACATTACTGAATGCTGGCATAAGTCCGGAAAGTGTTTTTGATTCTCGAAAGAACAAAAAATCGACGGGAGTTGATGGTATCCCAAACGTCGTATTGAGGCACCTGTCCCTAGAGGCTGTGGGGATATTCACCACACTGGTTGAATGCTGTTTAACAATGCGTTGAATAATGTTTATTATCCAGCGCATTGAAAAATGGCGGAAGTACATCCAATCCCAAAAAAGGGAACGGATAATACTAACCCTGCTAATCTTCGGTCAATTAGTTTGCTTCTGAATCTTGGCAAGATAGTTTGGTTTTAGGGCGAGGCATGACACTATTCATGCCGCGTCAAAATTGGTTTCCGACATACAATGGAATAAATGCAAGAACCAATGCACGGGTGCCTTTCTGGTTGACTTTAAAAAGCCCTTCGACACCGTATGGTTAGGGGGGCTTTTCCACAAGTCGATTAAGCTAGGAATGCACAAACCCTTGCTATATGTAATTTACAACATGCTTATAGAAAAGAAGTTCGTGGCCAAATGTGGCAACGTAACTTCGAGCAGAGTCTATAACATTACGGTTTACAACAGGGTGCGGTGAATTCTCCGATTCTGTTTAATATTTACACAAGTCATCTGGTACGTTCACTCAGACATGCTATAGCGTATGCCGATGATATGGTCGCATACAGATCAGGTCCTAAGACCTTCTGCAGCGTGACTTCGAATAAATTAAGGGATATTGCGACGACTGGAAGTTGAAAATCAACTTCCAGAAGACGAAAACAATCCTGTTTAGAACCCCATTAGCTAATGCCACTAGGGATACCAGAAAAAACTGGAAAACAGTAGCCATTATTGGACAAAATGGGCAGGCATTAGCGGTAAAAAAACGTGGTTAGGTATCTTGAAATCTGGCTTTACCAGTATCTATATTTTAACAAACATGTAGATGCTTGTCTTGCTGGAGCCAAGAAGGCCTTTGCTCTGACAAGGAGACTGCTTCATAGCATAGTCATCATCGCTTATGGCTGTCCATTGTGGTTTAATATAGCGCCATCTTATATGGAAATAATTCGGGTTTTCGAGAGACAATGTCTTAGGTCATATTTCAGGTTGTTTCGAACACCTGAATCTGACTACATAAAATATTATCCCAACACGGCACTATACGATGGGGCTTAATTGAATAGGATTGAAAAAAAATTTCTTAATAATATATGATATTTAAATTCCCCAATACTTATAGTTTATAGGCCGAAAGGCAATTAATATTAATGATATATATAAGTTTAGAGCGTCCGCCTAAGGACCAGTAAGCTAGTTTTAAAACCCTATAATTATACCCTATCCTAAGGGTATATTAATTTTGACACATAGTTTGTAACACCCCTTAATATTCGTCACAGACCCCTAAAAGTATATATATTTATGATCAGGACCAAAATCTAAGACTATTTAGCAATGTCCGTCCGTCCGACCGTCCGTATCATCTTTTGAGGCCTTTGAAATTATGCTAGGAAGCTGAAATTTGGAACATATACTCCCTAGGGTTCCGAAATGGTAAAGTGTTAAAATTTTCAAAATACGCCCACTAGAAACGCCCACTGTAGAAAAAACTGTTTTAAGGCTTAAGTTAGAGAGATAAAGTTGTACAACCTTCACAAGATATGTAGGTACTGCCCATCTTTATTAATTTGTCATATAAAGTTTTTTGGCACGCCTACTTTTTGCGGGCGTTTTTCACTAAAATGCTGTTTTCTTCGAAAATTTTCATAGAAATCGAAAAAAAATGTTTAACAATATATTAAGCCAACATTTTTCTCAATATATCACCCACGCCCACTTTTTGGGGCGTTTTTTGAAAAAAAATTATTTTTTTTCTATAAATTTCATAGAATGAAATAAAATGCTATCCATCATCTTCCTAATGCTTTTTTTCTTTGGGGTACATAGGGATAAGGATAGGGTATCATACTATTCGCCCAAAGCGGACTGTAGCCTTTCCTTATGTTTATACCCTATCCTAAGGGTATATTAATTTTGACACATAGTTTGTAACACCCCTTAATATTCGTCGTAGACCCATAAAAGTATATATATTTATGATCAGGACCAAATCCTAAGACTATTTAGCAATGTCCGTCCGTCCGTCCGTCCGTCCGTCCGTCCGTCCGTCCGTCCGTCCGTATCAACTTTTGAGGCCTTTAAAGTTATGCTAGGAGGCTGAAATTTGAAGCATATACTCCCTAGGGTCCCGAAATGGTAAAGTGTTAAAAGTTTTTAAATCCGCCCACTGCCACGCCCACAATTTAGAAAAAACCGTTTTAAGGCTTAAGTTAGAGAGATAAAGTTGTGAAACCTTCACAAGATATGTAGGTACTGCCTACCTTTATAAATTTGTCATATAAAGTTTTTTGCCACGCCTACTTTTTGTGGGCGTTTTCCACTAAAATGCTGTTTTCTTTGAAAATTTTCATAGAAATCGAAAAAAAATGTTTAACAATATATATAGCCAATATTTTTTCCAATATATTGGCCATACAAAGTTTTTTTCCACGCCCACTTTTTGGGGGCGTTTTTTCAAAAAAAATTTTTTTTCTTTAAATTTCATAGAATAAAATAAAATTCTATCCATCATCTTCCTAATGCTTTTTTTCTTTCGGGTACATAGGGATAAGGATAGGGTATCATACTGTTCGCCCCAAGCGGACTGTAGCCTTTCCTTATGTTTTTAATTTACATTTAATCATTTTTGTCTAGTTTGGAAATTTTTTATTGAAAAGAATAATAAAAATGAATTTAAAATTAAATTAAAATTAAGCACTAGAGCTCAGGCGCCAGACGTCCTGGTTCGGTTCAAGGCGACGGAGAGAATTTGTTGGTTTTTTTTTCTGGAAAAAAAAAATAGAAACAAAAGAAAAACATTAATTAAAAGTGATACTGACAGTCCAAAGCGATGGACCCCCGTCTAAAGAGCTCCTCTTAAAAAGAGAAAAAATTTGCAATGCCAAACTGGGAAAAAAGGAGCTGCGCAAACGACAGGAGCTCCAAGCATTCGAGGAACAACAACACAGCAGCAGCGAAAACAACAACATTCGCCGCGGCAACAACAGAAGAAGAGACAGCAACCACAAGGGCAACAACAACAGCAGCAGTCACCAAAGAAAGGAAGGAAGGTAAAAATGCCGCCGATGAACGTAAGTGACATTGAGGTGAAAGATTGCATTTAATTATGCAAATTAGTAACACTTAATTTTAGCATTAAGCGACTTACTGCCAATAAGCAAGAGGAGTACCAAAAAGTACGCACCGCCCAAGTAGATTACTTTACGTACACACCAAGGGCGGCGAAACTAAAAAATTAAGTTTTTAAGGGCATTGATCCCTCAATAGAGACGGAGGAGCTCGAAAAAGAGCCAAAAAGTGGGAAAGCGATGACCTTAAAGTTTGTGGGGGTCAAGCCGTTTTCGTCGACTGTGGCAAGGAGTGGTAACTTCTGTCAAATGGGAACCATTGAAAAGTTCTGACCGCATATTTCAATGTATGCACTGTCAGAGGTTCGGGCACGCCGCGGCTAACTGTGACATGCAGTTCAGCGATAAGGACCACATACATGAAGAATGTTCTCTTGGTAAGGACAGAGTTGAGGACCGGAGTGTCCTCTCGTCTTTGCACGGAAAGATCGACAAGTTCCAAACACAGCTTAATGATCAAGCGGGTCGAATAGACGTTATCTATTGGGAGCTATTTTATAGGTCTGGCGTGCGATAATTTCAATGGCTACGCTGGATGAGGGAATATTAGAGATCCTTGTAGTGAATGTTAACTCACTAGTCGGGATCGAGAAAAGAATGTTTTTTCTTGTCAATTTCAGTAGTATACGATTACCTGCTAACATTGTGGTGAATTCTTTCGCTTATAATTTATTCCTTTACTTATTTTTTCTTTCATCTTGTTAGTCTCATAAAGCAGAAGATGAAATTGTTCAGGAGATGAAATCACAAGGTGTTACAAATGCATACAAATTTACAAAACCATCAGTAGATAACGAAAAAAAACCTACAGTAGTTTGTGCAGGCCTGGTCCAATTTTCATATGACCTCTTTAGTCCCCCCACTTTACATAATATTGGTTGGTACAAGGTAAAATCGAAGAATACTTTACCAACCCGATGCGCTGCTGTAATTGTAAGTTGCTGGGGCACACCTCCAAATAGTGTAAAGGCAAAACATGTTGTGTCACTTGCAATTTAACACCTCACTCTTCTGAAACTTGCTCAGGTGTTTATTGTGCTAATTGCGCTGAACCGCACCCATCATCTTCGAGACAATGCTCACGTTACTTGCAGGCTAAAGAAATACTTAAAATTATAACTGTCAAAGAATGCAGCATGGCTGATGCAAAACTATTCTACAATGAACAACATCCCTCGACTATCCTCCCCTCATCTTACGCATCTGTATTAAATAAATCATACCAACCAAAATCTACACAGAACACACTATTTAAATCTACAGCAATAAAAAAGTAATTTAATTTTTAATTTAACTAAAACCTTGTTCTCTTAAATGACATGCAACCTACTTCTGTACTCATAGTACACTCATCCATATAGATTTAACATTTATATCGCCTCATCGCTGTGCCAACTGCTCCTGGTCAACACTCCCTGACTTGGATGGCAGTGATCACTTCCCAATAGCTACCACATTGAATTTTGGAACTCCGCAACTTAATATAAAATTTCTACCAAAATTGCAAACAGACAGAGGTAAATGGTCATCCTTCCAAAGTGCCAAAGTGTCAAACTTCTTATCTGACAAAAGCCAATCGTCCAAACATCAACAAAGAAACAGCCATTATCCAAAAATCCATCCGCTTTGCAGCAAATGTAGCTATCGCTCAAACGCATGGTAAACCATACAAAAAAAAGTCCCTTGGTGGCACAAGGAGATTGCCGACCTCAGAGAAATTAAATAAAATGCCTGGAAACAGTTAAACAAGTATCCATCAGACCATAATATCATAGCCTTCCGCAAAGCTAACGCAGTTTTCAGGAAAGATGCTAAAACCGCAAAAAACGTCATGCTTTCAAAAATTTACAGAAAACATAACCCCAATTTCAGCTCTAAAAATCTCTGGGCGGAAGTAAAGTCATTAACAGGCAACTATAATAGCCTCTTAGTAAAAACTATAAAAACACCATCTGGCAATAATTTAACCGGCCCACATGAAATTGCAAAGCTGTTTGCTCAAACTTGGTCGCTATAATCTGAGGATAAAAACTTCCCGCAGAATTCACCACCCAGAAACAAGCAACAACTAATAACGCGACCCTTATTAATGAAACTTATTTAAGAGCAATCAATCGAACTTCCTATTAATTTAATAGCAGTCTTCGCTCCGCAATAGGTAAAACCCCTGGATTCAACAGGATTTCATATACAATGCTTAAAAATGCACCAATGGATATAAAAAAAAAGGTTTCTATGCCTGTACAATGATATCTTTAATGTCGGGATCATCCTACAAGTATGGAAAACAGCCAGCGTCATTCCCATCTCAAAACGAAACAAGAACACCTCCGAAATAGTTTTCGTCTCATTATATTGCTACCATGCGCTGGCAAAATAAGTGAGAAAATCATTTCAAAGAGACTATTCTGGCTACTAGATAAAAGAAAACTTCTCAGTCCTTACCGAATGGCATTTAAACAAAAGCATTCTACAATTGATGCCCTACTGCACATTGATTACCACGTTGCATCCGCTTTATCCTCTAAAAACCATGTTTCAATCCTTTCTATTGATTTTGAAAAAGCCTCTGTTAGAATTGGAATTCATATCATCCTTAAAAAACTTGTCGAATAAAAATTGGGCCAAAAATCTATAACTTTATTAAATCTTTCCTAAATTACAGAAAATTCCGAATAAAACTAGATCATGTGTATTCCTCAGTCAAGAATCTTAAAAACGGAAGTCCGCAAGGATCTCCTCTTTCAGTTGTCCTTTTCATAATAGCTTTCAAGGATCTTAGCGAAATTATAAGAAAATACACAAAACTTGGATCACTTTTTTTATTTTTAATATTTAATATTTGATTGTAAGTTTAATTTTAAAGAACACTGTTTGTACTTAAAAAAAGCTTAGCTACCAGACTTAATCTAATTAAGTATTAACCATCTAAGAATAGTTTAGTTCACATTAACTCCCTTATAAGAATCATTAGATCAACCGTACTTGCCAAAATCGATTATAATATAAGTATTTATGGAAAATGCTCAAAATCCTCACTTAATATATTTAAACCGCAGTACCATTTTACCATACGATTGAGCCTAAAACTACAACTATTAAAAATATGTTTAGCTGAAGCTAACAACAACGCCTCACATCTCTCCTCATTGGAAAGTTAAGTACATCTGGAAGTTGTCTTCTCTATACCGATGCTAAGCAATGTTTAAGCCGCAAAAGAGTTCCCAAAACCCCGTCCACGCTCTATAATGCCATACAATTATCAAAACATATGATCATCACTATTTTGAATAATGTTATACGACCTGCCGCCAAACCACCTTAGACTCTGCCAATTGGTTGTGTAAACACACGACTAAAGTGGTTACCAAAAATGTCAACTTCTTACGAGCAGTATAACAGCTTCCCTGAACTAATGCACAATGAAAAACAATATAAATTTAATTTTCTCTTCACTGATAGATCTAAAAACCAACTGGACACGTCTTTTGCTGTTTCCACCCATGATGACACAATAATAGCAAAAGAACTTCTTAGAGATTCTGCTTCAGTTTTCTCAGCAAAAGCTATGGCTGTTTTAAAGGCAATCGAAGTCTCAAGTTCGAAAAAAGCTATTATTTGTTCTGACAGTCTTTCGATACTAGAAACAGTCCGTAACGTTGACAACAGAACGCTCTTCCCGAAGATTATCCGCAACAAACTAATAAACAGTCGGAATAAAATAAAACTCATGTGGATTCCAGGACACGCAGGCATAAAAGGCAATGCAGCAGCAGATAAAGCCGCAAAATCCGCAATAAGCGAACCATTAATTAAGTTTTATATTCCTAACAACAAAGATACGCAAATAGAAATAAATCATTATTATTTAAACTATATGATGACTGGGTAAAATATTCACATCATTATTCTGATATCAATCCGAATTCTGGAAGGACCATCTACCCCACACAATGCTCATTAAAATATACCTCCGGCTACGCTTGGGTTACACTAACACCACACACGGCCATATTATATCAAAATCTGATCCTGTTAACTGTCATATCAATAACGCAAATGTAATAATCACCATCAAAAACCTTGTCTATGACTGTAATAAAATCAAAGATGTACCAAAAACACTACTTCCTAATTCATCCTTACTAAATCTGCTCAAAAACCAATCGCAAGATAACATCAACCAAACCTATAAACTAATCACTGAGATAAAACTGGAAAACCACATTTAAAATTAAGTTATTAACTTTTATTATCAATTTATGTAATATATTATTATTCTTACTTTATTCTGTATTCGAGCTGATAGTCATGATAACTAAAGCTCAGTAAATTATATCAGCATTGTTATTAAAGACATAAATAAATAAAAATTACAGAAATTCTGTAAGTCTCTATTGGGGCAATGGAATTCGGGCTATAAAACCAGTATTCCAAATATCGTCCCACACATATACGGTGAACAATCCTGTTATGACAACATTCAGAATAGGGGCCTGGTCAGTCACTTATATCTGCGCACTGAGCTCGAGAATTAGCGATCTGAGAATACCAGTTTTACTGTTTTCAGTGATGAAAACCATGCGAATGCCGTTGTCACCAATATGCGAGAAACACCTCATTTGTTCGTGTCGACAGATGATCTCTTGGCAATCTTTAATTCTCTGAAGAATAAAAAATCGGCGGGAGTTGATGATATCCCAAGTGTCGTATTGACACACCTGCCCCTAGAGGCTGCGGAGATTTTCACAATGCTGTTTAACAATGCGCTGAATAATGCATATTATCCGGAGCAGTGGAAAATGGCTGTGGTACATCCAATCCCGAAAAAGGGAAGCGATAATACTAACCCTGCTAATCTCCGGGAAATTAGTTTGCTGCCGAATAGCAGCAAGGTGTTTGAGTAGGTTGTTCATAGAGCTCTGTTGAAATGGGTCGAGGACAATAAAATAATCGCGGATAACCAGTTCGGTTTCAGGGCGAGGCATGACACTATGGCGTCAAAACTGGTTTCCGACATTCAATGGAATGAATGCAAGAACCAATGCACGGGTGCTTGTCCGGTTGACTTTGAAAAGACCTTAGACACCATATGGTAAGAGGGGTGTTTCTATTAGTTGATCAGATTGGGAATGCACACAACCTTGCTACATATTATTTATAACGTGCTAATTGAAAAGAATTTCGTGGTCAAATGTGACAACGTAACTTTGAGCAGAGTATATAATATTAAAAACGGTTTGCAACAGGCGCGATAGATTCGCCGATCCTGTTTAATGTTTACACGAGTGATCTGGTACGTTCGCTCATATACGCTATAGCGTATGCCGTTGATTTGGTGGAATACATATCAGGTCCTAAGATCGAGGTCATCAACATCCTTCTGCAGCGTGACTTCGAGCAAATTAAGGGATATTGCGACGACATTATTGGACAAAATGGGCAGGCATTGGCGGTGAAATATGTGGTCAGGTATCTTGGAATCTGGTTCGAACAGTATCTCTATTTTAATAAACATATAGATGTCTTGTCTTCCTGGAGCTAAGAAGGCTTTTTCTCTGACAAGAAGACTGTTTCACAGCAGTCAAATTGCTTCTAGGGTTAAGGTCATATGCTACGTGGCCCTAATAAGGCCCATCATCGTTTATGGCTGTCCATTGTGGTTCACTATAGCGCCATCGTATATGGAAAGGATTCCTGTTTTCGAGAGAAAATGTCTCAGGACATGTCGCGGGATGTTTCGGACGCCTAATTCTGAGTACATAAAATACTATCCTAACACGGCATTATATGATGGGGCTCACTTGAATAGGATTGACAATTTCCTCATTAAGGTGACTTGAAGGCACGTTGCGAGGGCGATGACCAACGATAATAGCCTGATCTTCGGGGCTTACTTCACCAATGAAGCGCTCATGGCGAGAACGCTAAGATCTGGCTTTGTTCCGCCAGAGGCTTTACTCCATATTTATAAAAGAAGTCGACGGATGGTATCCCGGTACTATACCTATGTATCACTCGACTCTCAGAAACACCACACCCTGCAGCCGACATGCAGAGCACAAGCCAATTAGTAGGAGGTACCTAAGGCATAGTCTTAAAATAGAAGTGAAGACATCAAGTTTTATACAACAAATTTTGTTTTAAAAAATCGTATTTCAACAACAACAACAACAACAACAACAACAACAACAACAACAACAACAACAACAACAACAACAACAACAACAACAACAACAACAACAACAACAACAACAACAACAACAACAACAACAACAACAACAACAACAACAACAACAACAACAACAACAACAACAACAACAACAACAACAACAACAACAACAACAACAACAACAACAACAACAACAACAACAACAACAACAACAACAACAACAACAACAACAACAACAACAACAACAACAACAACAACAACAACAACAACAACAACAACAACAACAACAACAACAACAACAACAACAACAACAACAACAACAACAACAACAACAACAACAACAACAACAACAACAACAACAACAACAACAACAACAACAACAACAACAACAACAACAACAACAACAACAACACGAGTCGTGTTGTGTCGTGTCGTGTCGTGTCGTGTCGTGTCGTGTCGTGTCGTGTCGTGTCGTGTCGTGTCGTGTCGTGTCGTGTCGTGTCGTGTCGTGTCGTGTCGTGTCGTGTCGTGTCGTGTCGTGTCGTGTCGTGTCGTGTCGTGTCGTGTCGTGTCGTGTCGTGTCGTGTCGTGTCGTGTCGTGTCGTGTCGTGTCGTGTCGTGTCGTGTCGTGTCGTGTCGTGTCGTGTCGTGTCGTGTCGTGTCGTGTCGTGTCGTGTCGTGTCGTGTCGTGTCGTGTCGTGTCGTGTCGTGTCGTGTCGTGTCGTGTCGTGTCGTGTCGTGTCGTGTCGTGTCGTGTCGTGTCGTGTCGTGTCGTGTCGTGTCGTGTCGTGTCGTGTCGTGTCGTGTCGTGTCGTGTCGTGTCGTGTCGTGTCGTGTCGTGTCGTGTCGTGTCGTGTCGTGTCGTGTCGTGTCGTGTCGTGTCGTGTCGTGTCGTGTCGTGTCGTGTCGTGTCGTGTCGTGTCGTGTCGTGTCGTGTCGTGTCGTGTCGTGTCGTGTCGTGTCGTGTCGTGTCGTGTCGTGTCGTGTCGTGTCGTGTCGTGTCGTGTCGTGTCGTGTCGTGTCGTGTCGTGTCGTGTCGTGTCGTGTCGTGTCGTGTCGTGTCGTGTCGTGTCGTGTCGTGTCGTGTCGTGTCGTGTCGTGTCGTGTCGTGTCGTGTCGTGTCTGACAAGAAGACTGTTTCACAGCAGTCAAATTGCTTCTAGGGTTAAGGTCATATGCTACGTGGCCCTAATAAGGCCCATCATCGTTTATGGCTGTCCATTGTGGTTCACTATAGCGCCATCGTATATGGAAAGGATTCCTGTTTTCGACAGAAAATGTCTCAGGACATGTCGCGGGATGTTTCGGACGCCTAATTCTGAGTACATAAAATACTATCCTAACACGGCATTATATGATGGGGCTCACTTGAATAGGATTGACAATTTCCTCATTAAGGTGACTTGAAGGCACGTTGCGAGGGCGATGACCAACGATAATAGCCTGATCTTCGGGGCTTACTTCACCAATGAAGCGCACATGGCGAGAACGCTAAGATCTGGCTTTGTTCCGCCAGAGGCTCTACTCCATATTTATAAAAGAAGTCGACGGATGGTATCCCGGTACTATACCTATGTATCACTCGACTCTCAGAAACACCACACCCTGCAGCCGACATGCAGAGCACAAGCCAATTAGTAGGAGGTACCTAAGGCATAGTCTTAAAATAGAAGTGAAGACATCAAGTTTTATACAACAAATTTTGTTTTAAAAAATCGTATTTCAACAACAAAAACAACAACAACAACAACAACAACCTAAACCTCCTAAATTCCTAATCAGGTTTAGAATGATTGGGCTGAGAAAACTCCTTTCATTGTCTGTGACTAAGGTTAGAGGAACAGAAAAATAATGCAATATTTTAATTATTTTTGATCTCATGTAGATGGCTGACCTGTCTTTGATGTGGAAGAATTTTGAGAACTTCGAGAACTTATCCACAACGGTAAGGAACTTTTCATTCTGAATCTCCATAATATCCATGTGTATTACTTCGCATGGATACCTGGGAATAGGTGTAGCTTGCAATTCAGCGTTTATGGGATGGCTGTCGTATTTATTAAGGTTACAAACTTCACAGGAAGCAACATATTTCTTTATACTAGACATCATTTGTGGGAAGTAGAATTGTTCTAGGATCTGTTCTTTGTTCTCCCTACAACAACAACAACAACAACAACAACAACAACAACAACAACAACAACAACAACAACAACAACAACAACAACAACAACAACAACAACAACAACAACAACAACAACAACAACAACAACAACAACAACAACAACAACAACAACAACAACAACAACAACAACAACAACAACAACAACAACAACAACAACAACAACAACAACAACAACAACAACAACAACAACAACAACAACAACAACAACAACAACAACAACAACAACAACAACAACAACAACAACAACAACAACAACAACAACAACAACAACAACAACAACAACAACAACAACAACAACAACAACAACAACAACAACAACAACAACAACAACAACAACAACAACAACAACAACAACAACAACAACAACAACAACAACAACAACAACAACAACAACAACAACAACAACAACAACAACAACAACAACAACAACAACAACAACAACAACAACAACAACAACAACAACAACAACAACAACAACAACAACAACAACAACAACAACAACAACAACAACAACAACAACAACAACAACAACAACAACAACAACAACAACAACAACAACAACAACAACAACAACAACAACAACAACAACAACAACAACAACAACAACAACAACAACAACAACAACAACAACAACAACAACAACAACAACAACAACAACAACAACAACAACAACAACAACAACAACAACAACAACAACAACAACAACAACAATAACAACAACAACAACAATAACAACAACAACAACAACAACAACAACAACAACAACAACAACAACAACAACAACAACAACAACAACAACAACAACAACAACAACAACAACAACAACAACAACAACAACAACAACAACAACAACAACAACAACAACAACAACAACAACAACAACAACAACAACAACAACAACAACAACAACAACAACAACAACAACAACAACAACAACAACAACAACAACAACAACAACAACAACAACAACAACAACAACAACAACAACAACAACAACAACAACAACAACAACAACAACAACAACAACAACAACAACAACAACAACAACAACAACAACAACAACAACAACAACAACAACAACAACAACAACAACAACAACAACAACAACAACAACAACAACAACAACAACAACAACAACAACAACAACAACAACAACAACAACAACAACAACAACAACAACAACAACAACAACAACAACAACAACAACAACAACAACAACAACAACAACAACAACAACAACAACAACAACAACAACAACAACAACAACAACAACAACAACAACAACAACAACAACAACAACAACAACAACAACAACAACAACAACAACAACAACAACAACAACAACAACAACAACAACAACAACAACAACAACAACAACAACAACAACAACAACAACAACAACAACAACAACAACAACAACAACAACAACAACAACAACAACAACAACAACAACAACAACAACAACAACAACAACAACAACAACAACAACAACAACAACAACAACAACAACAACAACAACAACAACAACAACAACAACAACAACAATAACAACAACAACAACAACAATAACAACAACAACAACAACAACAACAACAACAACAACAACAACAACAACAACAACAATAACAACAACAATAACAACAACAATAACAACAACAACAACAACAACAACAACAACAACAACAACAACAACAACAACAACAACACGAGTCGTGTCGTGTCGTGTCGTGTCGTGTCGTGTCGTGTCGTGTCGTGTCGTGTCGTGTCGTGTCGTGTCGTGTCGTGTCGTGTCGTGTCGTGTCGTGTCGTGTCGTGTCGTGTCGTGTCGTGTCGTGTCGTGTCGTGTCGTGTCGTGTCGTGTCGTGTCGTGTCGTGTCGTGTCGTGTCGTGTCGTGTCGTGTCGTGTCGTGTCGTGTCGTGTCGTGTCGTGTCGTGTCGTGTCGTGTCGTGTCGTGTCGTGTCGTGTCGTGTCGTGTCGTGTCGTGTCGTGTCGTGTCGTGTCGTGTCGTGTCGTGTCGTGTCGTGTCGTGTCGTGTCGTGTCGTGTCGAGTCGAGTCGAGTCGTGTCGTGTCGTGTCAAATAGTTTTTCGTTAATTGCGTATTGTTGGTTGTTATTCTGTATGAAGTCCGTTTGCTTCTCTTAAAGTCCGTCCCAGTCAGTTGCGTCAGGAGATCCACCTACCCATTTCCAAGCTGCTCCTATCCAATTTATTGACCTAACTTTCCTTGACCTTGCGTCGCTGAGTTCGTTAAGGCGATCCTTGATTTGATCTAAATGATACCCCAAAATGGGGCGTGCTTCTTTGTCCTTAATATTTTCCAGCATAAGTCGTTCAGTGTCTTTTATAAGTATGTCATATTTTGTCAAATCAATAATGTGTATCAATTTAAAAAAAACCCGTTAGTCACCCAAGCGTTTCCCTCTTTAATCGTTGAAATAGGGGATTCGTAGGCGAAAATATGCAGAGTCTGCATGGGAGTGAAAAGAACTACTAATCTGCAATATAATCAAGATTTATTAAACATGAAACTAACAATTAAATCTTAATATCTAAGCTACGTCATTATGACATAGTTGCAGGTTCTAAGTACTGACAAATATATTTGATTTTTAATTCTTAGATCTAATGTAGGTGTGTTTTTTTTTATTAAGATGAACATTAAAATTGTATCTTTGTCCCATATTCGATTTTTCATCTGATTTAAATTGTTGTAATTGTAATATTCTTTTGATTTTTCCATCTTTTGTATTAATAATTCAATAGACTCCTTGGAAATAACATTTTTTTTTGTTAGAAGCCCGATGAGGTAGCTCTCCATTAAATTTTCGGGGTAGTCACTCCGGATTGGAAGGTTCGTATTTGTCCGCTTTGGTTGTAAGGTTAAAAATTTCAAACAACCTACTAGGGTACGAAGATCAACACCACCGCAATTATGGTTAAATAATTATTTAAGAGAACCGACCCCTTGTTTCGTGAGAGCTACTCTTCAAGGCGTATTATGGTAGGATAATATAGTCCTTTAGTTAATTTAATTCTGTATTTGGTCTCAGTAATAATTTTTTTTTTTTGTTTTTTGAAAAGAGAAGGGAAAAAAATTTATTTAAATACAATTTTTCTTTTTTTTTGTTATAATTTGAGCATGCTATAAGTCACTTTACGTTTTTTAAGTGAGCCTTGTGAATTTTTTTACCGCTCACTGTTAATATAGTTACCCGATTATTTTTGGCAACGATGGCTTCTATATAAAGATTTGTTCTTACTTTGTATGCCTTTAACAGCAATATATACTACATCGCCTGGATAGTATCTTCTCGGGACCACTCTTTTTAGATTTTGTCTTTTGTTCCTAGCTTACATATTTCATTTATTAATCCCCTGAGGTCTTTGTTGATCATTGAGCGAATATTTAAAAGATTTTGATAATTAACTCTTTGTGACCTATTAAAGAAAACGTCGGAGGGTTTTCTGTTGGTCACAGAATGTACGGTGTTGTTGTACCGATCAACAGCCACGTAGACGAGTTCCTTGACTTTTAGGTCTGAATGTTCTGCTCTAAGGCACCTACATATATATTTCCAAAATTGTAGAGTGAACCCTCTCTATTGGGCCATTAACCTCACTTCTGTGGGATGGGGTAAGGTACAATTTGTCTCCTAAATTCCTAATCAGGTTTAGAATGATTGGGCTGAGAAAACTCCTTTCATTGTCTGTGACTAAGGTTAGAGGAACAGAAAAATAATGCAATATTTTAATTATTTTTGATCTCATGTAGATGGCTGACCTGTCTTTGATGTGGAAGAATTTTGAGAACTTCGAGAACTTATCCACAACGGTAAGGAACTTTTCATTCTGAATCTCCATAATATCCATGTGTATTACTTCGCATGGATACCTGGGAATAGGTGTAGCTTGCAATTCAGCGTTTATGGGATGGCTGTCGTATTTATTAAGGTTACAAACTTCACAGGAAGCAACATATTTCTTTATACTAGACATCATCTGTGGGAAGTAGAATTGTTCTAGGATCTGTTCTTTGTTCTCCCTACAACAACAACAACAACAACAACAACAACAACAACAACAACAACAACAACAACAACAACAACAACAACAACAACAACAACAACAACAACAACAACAACAACAACAACAACAACAACAACAACAACAACAACAACAACAACAACAACAACAACAACAACAACAACAACAACAACAACAACAACAACAACAACAACAACAACAACAACAACAACAACAACAACAACAACAACAACAACAACAACAACAACAACAACAACAACAACAACAACAACAACAACAACAACAACAACAACAACAACAACAACAACAACAACAACAACAACAACAACAACAACAACAACAACAACAACAACAACAACAACAACAACAACAACAACAACAACAACAACAACAACAACAACAACAACAACAACAACAACAACAACAACAACAACAACAACAACAACAACAACAACAACAACAACAACAACAACAACAACAACAACAACAACAACAACAACAACAACAACAACAACAACAACAACAACAACAACAACAACAACAACAACAACAACAACAACAACAACAACAACAACAACAACAACAACAACAACAACAACAACAACAACAACAACAACAACAACAACAACAACAACAACAACAACAACAACAACAACAACAACAACAACAACAACAACAACAACAACAACAACAACAACAACAACAACAACAACAACAACAACAACAACAACAACAACAACAACAACAACAACAACAACAACAACAACAACAACAACAACAACAACAACAACAACAACAACAACAACAACAACAACAACAACAACAACAACAACAACAACAACAACAACAACAACAACAACAACAACAACAACAACAACAACAACAACAACAACAACAACAACAACAACAACAACAACAACAACAACAACAACAACAACAACAACAACAACAACAACAACAACAACAACAACAACAACAACAACAACAACAACAACAACAACAACAACAACAACAACAACAACAACAACAACAACAACAACAACAACAACAACAACAACAACAACAACAACAACAACAACAACAACAACAACAACAACAACAACAACAACAACAACAACAACAACAACAACAACAACAACAACAACAACAACAACAACAACAACAACAACAACAACAACAACAACAACAACAACAACAACAACAACAACAACAACAACAACAACAACAACAACAACAACAACAACAACAACAACAACAACAACAACAACAACAACAACAACAACAACAAAGTTAAAGGATCACATCCGGGTGATCATAAAAAAAACGCGAACGCACGCCCACTAGGAGGCGTGCCCACTTGTTCGACTTACAAGTTAAGAAAATAAAAACCGTTTATTCGTTTCCGTTATGGATTTATTGCTTTCGCTTCAACAGTCAACTTAGAACTAACTTATTCTATCCTAATCTCCCGTTAGAAAGCCACTGCTCCCACGGTGCGAATCGCTGATTCGTCAAATAGGCCACTGCACGCGTATCCGGTGGCAATGGCGCGCTCGTAACAAGATCCTCATGCACTGAAACTGTGGGAACAGGTTCAGACATGAATATGCTGACACAGCCAATGCGCATGACTTGCTATCATGAACTTTTGATCATGGCCTTGGGCTGTGGTGTTAACTCCTCCCCCTTTAAAAATCTACGTCCCGTAGATCAAGAGTGACGTCAGAGCCAGCAGAGTAAGTTTCGCGCTGGTGGGGTATTGGATCCTCTAATTGGTTCGTCCTGTAGGGCATGTTAACTGCCGGGATGTCCAATTTGACATTGACCTTACGCCATATCATTAAGACCACGGCTGTCACCATCAGGAAGATTAGAGCACTGGTGCCGGAGGAAATCCATAGTGTCGTGGTAAGGTCCTTTAACCTTTTAATGTTAACTAGGCTGAGTTTATGTACATAGCCTATATCGACTCTGTGGTTCCTAGTGATAGCCCCCGTTAGCACTGGAGGAAGAACCTGCAAGCTCGTAGCTATGAGACTAGAAAATGTTCTATTGTCCAACTGAATTGTTTCGTTATTCAACTGGATAACGTAGGTACCGTCAAGGTGATTGGAAGTATTCTTTGATACCAACTCTCCCTTGTAGTTGGTCACAAATATGGTGTCATCCTTGACAAGCTCAATAACCCTATTTAGGTTAGTATGGTAATTACAGGTTGCGGAACCTCCTTTCAGGACTTTTGCTATGCAGTCTTCCTCAGGAATTTTCTGTAATGCCCTTTCTTCGCAAATTGTCGAATTGCTTATGGAAAGGCAATGACCAACTATTCCAAAGGTTTCCATGTGGTTTACGAGCATCTGTTTAAACTCAAGCTCGATTTGCGTATCTCCGTTTATTGCCGCTCTTGTGTGCAATAGGTTAAATTCCGACTTCCTTACTTTAGGCATTGCAAGGATGTACAGAAGCTTCCTGTCGTTGGTATAGACCGAAGGTGTCGCATATTCTATTGCCTGGATTTCGTTTTCGTAAGGGAGGGTTTCGATTTCGCTTATTATCCTATTTATCTCCTCCTTGTCCAATAGGTTTGTGTTCACTGTCCCACTTCTAGCCATTTGGCATGCGCGAACCATTTCGTTTATCTCTCCCTTAATAATCAATATCTGATTAATTACGTTCTGTTCGAATTTTTCTGCATCAACCGTTTCGACTTCATGATTGAACGAGTAAATCATCTGGTTGATTTTGCGAGTAATGTCCTGCGTTACCCCGAAGATACGTTCGTTTATCTTGTATTGGTGGTTATTGTTCTGTATTATTTCCTGTTCGCTTTGAAGGATCTTGTTCCAGTCTCCAGCATCCGGGCTTCCTGCCACCCATTTCCAAGCTGAGCCAATCCAATCGATGGATCTTGTTTTCCTCGTTGGCTTTCCTTTTAGTATATTTAATCGGTCGTTCAGTTGTTGCAAGTGAAATTCAATTATTGTTTTCTTCTCCTGATCCTTGACACTGGCATTCACTGCTGTGGTTATTTCGTCTACCAAATGTTCAAATTTGCCAAGGTCTATGACGTGAACTAGCTTAAAATAGCCATCGATTATCCAACCGTGACCATCCTTGATTGAGACTATTGGGGTCTTATAGTCGAAAATTATAAAACCTCGTGCTACAGTCAGAGAGATGATCCTAAATATTTGTGATGTAAAGTGGAAAAGGAAATGAAAGTTTGTAAGACTCAATTTCATACTATAAACGATTTATTAGTGACAGTAGAATTTTTCAAGGTCTTAAGATACTGAATAAGGGTGTGAATTGTTTTTTTAAAAGAACTTAACTACTTATAAATGTGTGATATTATTAATGCATCTTAAGAATGTGCAATGCATGAACTTGATTAATTATAAAGTGCAAAAACTTAACTAACTATGAACGTAGAAATTTGTCCTACATATGTGCAAAAGACTTAATTATAAATGTGCAATATTTTGTTCTGTAGAATTCCAATGAACTTAGGTGCTAAAGTGCTATTGGGCAACATTCCCCTTTTTTATTTTTTTTATTTAATTTTTTATATATTCTTAATATGGGTCTTGTGAACTCTTCTCCCAGTAGAGGTAGTTACAGTGACCTTGTTATTCTTAGCAACAGTTTCTTTGCGAAAGAGGGGTTTATTTTTACCTTGAATTCTCTTAGATCTTGTATATATAATGTCGCCTTTTTTATATTTTTTGGGGCTACATTTAGTAGCATTTCGTCTGATATTAGCAGCCTTCTGCTTTCGTTCGATTTCCCCTTTTAGTTCTTGGTTTACCCTAGCTCGAAAGTTGACAAGGCTTTGATAGTTGATGCGTTGGCATCTGTTAAAAAACACATCCGCAGGCTTTTTCCCTGTGACCGAGTGGATGGTATTGTTATATCGGTCGACCGTTATGTTAATGAGTTCTTTCAATCTCAAATCCTTATACTCAACTTTTAAGCACCTATATATTTCAAGCACAGTCGAGTGGAATCTCTCGACTTGTCCATTAACTTCACTTCGGTTTACCGGTGTAGGATATAGTTTGATTCCCAGTAATTTGATGAAATTAAGTATTATGGGGCTCAGAAAGCTCCTTTCATTATCAGTGACTAGCATTTTTGGAACAGTGAAGTAATGTAATATCTTCGTTATCTTGTCCCTTAAGTGTAGTACTGACCGGTTTTTAATGTGGAACAACTTCCCAAATTTGGAAAACTTATCCACGCAACTAATAAATTTCTCGTTTTGTATTTCAATTATATCCATATGCAGTATTTCGCACGGATATGACGGAATTGGCGTAGGCTGAAACTCTGGATTGAACGGGTGTCTATCGTATTTGTTTGTCTTGCATACTTCGCAAGTATCCGTGACCCGTTTTACACGACTATTCATCCGGGGGAAGTAATAATTTTCAAGAAGTTGTTCTTTGTTTTCTCTCGGATTCCTGTGGGCCCTTCTGTGTTCATTTGAAATTAGCTCAAATATATGGTCTTCGTTTTTTACATCCTCTACCAGCCTTTGGGTAACACGAATTTTATAGTTTACGAAGTTTTCTAAATACACTTCCTGTAGCATGGCCAGGTAAGGTTCGGGTATTTTGAGACCGTTCAAGATGCTTGGCCTTAGTTTACTTTTTAGGATAGCTACCAGTTTTTCCTTTGTTAAATCGCTTTCTGCGATGTAGTGGCGTGAGTACCCAGGATGGGGCTCCTCGTAGATTTCTAGACCTTTGCCGATCTTGATGATAATTTGGTTCCGGAAAACATTTATTGGAACCTCGACATGTGGTATAAGGTCAGAGCCATCTTGTTCAGCACTGTGTGCCGTTTGTAGGGAAGAGTGACCTTCGCTAGCAGTTTCCGTATTGCTTCCAACAGCGTGGTTGTTATCGTGATCTTCACTGGCAGTTTCGGTATCTTCGGTTCCACTGCAGTTATTTTCGTGATGTTCGCTGGCGGTTTCAGTCCCCGAACCGGCTTCTGCTATTCTTGAACTTGTTTCCGTCTCAGCACGAACTGAGCCGGACAAGTGATTGACTTCCGTCTTTAATCTATACAGCGCGTCCGCTACGAAATTCGATTTACCAGGTTTGTAAATCAATTCGTAACTATACTCTTCGATACGGGCCTTCCATCTTTTCAACTTCGCGTTATAATTGCGATTTCCCAGGGCAAACGTCAACGGCTGGTGATCTGTGAAAATGCGGATCTTTTTCGCACCGTAGACGTAGGAGCGGAGATTGTCTAAGGCCCATACAATGGCCAACATCTCCTTCTCGTTCGTTGCATAATTCTCCTCAGATTTATTGAGGGAACGGGATATGAATGCTATTGGCTTGTCCTTACCTGTTTCCCCCTGAGATAACACGGCTCCGATTGCATAATTGGAAGCGTCCGTTGTTAGGTTGAAAGGCTTTCCGAAGTCAGGGAATGCCAGAATTTCGGAAGACGTCAGAAGCTCTTTTAAGTCGTTAAAAGCACGTAACGCCTCACTACTTAGATGTATAAGCACCCGCCTAGATTGGTTAGCCTTTATGCGGGCATTTTCCCCTCTCGTGATGTTGGTTAAGGGTTTAGCGACCTTCGCATAATCGCGAATGAATTTCCGGTAGTACGAAGTCATACCTAGAAATCTCTTTAGATCTTTCAGATTGTCTGGCGGCAATATTTGCTGAATAGCTGTTACCTTTTTTACGTCCGGGCGAATTCCTTCGGGAGTAATAACATAGCCCAGGAATTCTACTTCGGTCTTCATAAAGTTAGTTTTTTCAAGATTGACCTTAAGGTTGACTTCGCGCAACCTGCCAAGAATGGTATCTATGTTCCTCAAGTGGTCTTCTTCGCTACTACCGAAGACAATAATGTCATCGATATATACATAGCAAATTTTAGCAATGTATTCCTTGAGAACGTCGTCGATCATCCTCTGAAATATGGCCGGTGCATTCTTCAGGCCAAACGGCAACCTTAAAAATTCGTATTTTCCATTCAAAGTGGAAAAGGCAGTTTTTGGAATGTCTGAGGGTTTCATTGGTATTTGGTGAAACCCTGAAGTAAGGTCTAACGTAGTAAAGTATTTAGCCTTACCCAGACTAGCAATGGTAGCGTTGATGTCGGGAATCGGGTAAGTATCTGAAATAGTTACAGCATTGAGGCGCTTGAAGTCTATTACCATCCGGTACTGTTTTTCACCGGACGGCTTGGGCTTCTTGGGAACTATCCAGATCGGAACAACAACAACAACACGAGTCGTGTCGTGTCGTGTCGTGTCGTGTCGTGTCGTGTCGTGTCGTGTCGTGTCGTGTCGTGTCGTGTCGTGTCGTGTCGTGTCGTGTCGTGTCGTGTCGTGTCGTGTCGTGTCGTGTCGTGTCGTGTCGTGTCGTGTCGTGTCGTGTCGTGTCGTGTCGTGTCGTGTCGTGTCGTGTCGTGTCGTGTCGTGTCGTGTCGTGTCGTGTCGTGTCGTGTCGTGTCGTGTCGTGTCGTGTCGTGTCGTGTCGTGTCGTGTCGTGTCGTGTCGTGTCGTGTCGTGTCGTGTCGTGTCGTGTCGTGTCGTGTCGTGTCGTGTCGTGTCGTGTCGTGTCGTGTCGTGTCGTGTCGTGTCGTGTCGTGTCGTGTCGAGTCGAGTCGAGTCGTGTCGTGTCGTGTCAAATAGTTTTTCGTTAATTGCGTATTGTTGGTTGTTATTCTGTATGAAGTCCGTTTGCTTCTCTTAAAGTCCGTCCCAGTCAGTTGCGTCAGGAGATCCACCTACCCATTTCCAAGCTGCTCCTATCCAATTTATTGACCTAACTTTCCTTGACCTTGCGTCGCTGAGTTCGTTAAGGCGATCCTTGATTTGATCTAAATGATACCCCAAAATGGGGCGTGCTTCTTTGTCCTTAATATTTTCCAGCATAAGTCGTTCAGTGTCTTTTATAAGTATGTCATATTTTGTCAAATCAATAATGTGTATCAATTTAAAAAAACCCGTTAGTCACCCAAGCGTTTCCCTCTTTAATCGTTAAAATAGGGGATTCGTAGGCGAAAATATGCAGAGTCTGCATGGGAGTGAAAAGAACTACTAATCTGCAATATAATCAAGATTTATTAAACATGAAACTAACAATTAAATCTTAATATCTAAGCTACGTCATTATGACATAGTTGCAGGTTCTAAGTACTGACAAATATATTTGATTTTTAATTCTTAGATCTAATGTAGGTGTGTTTTTTTTTATTAAGATGAACATTAAAATTGTATCTTTGTCCCATATTCGATTTTTCATCTGATTTAAATTGTTGTAATTGTAATATTCTTTTGATTTTTCCATCTTTTGTATTAATAATTCAATAGACTCCTTGGAAATAACATTTTTTTTTGTTAGAAGCCCGATGAGGTAGCTCTCCATTAAATTTTCGGGGTAGTCACTCCGGATTGGAAGGTTCGTATTTGTCCGCTTTGGTTGTAAGGTTAAAAATTTCAAACAACCTACTAGGGTACGAAGATCAACACCACCGCAATTATGGTTAAATAATTATTTAAGAGAACCGACCCCTTGTTTCGTGAGAGCTACTCTTCAAGGCGTATTATGGTAGGATAATATAGTCCTTTAGTTAATTTAATTCTGTATTTGGTCTCAGTAATAATTTTTTTTTTTTTGTTTTTTGAAAAGAGAAGGGAAAAAAATTTATTTAAATACAATTTTTCTTTTTTTTTTGTTATAATTTGAGCATGCTATAAGTCACTTTACGTTTTTTAAGTGAGCCTTGTGAATTTTTTTACCGCTCACTGTTAATATAGTTACCCGATTATTTTTGGCAACGATGGCTTCTATATAAAGATTTGTTCTTACTTTGTATGCCTTTAACAGCAATATATACTACATCGCCTGGATAGTATCTTCTCGGGACCACTCTTTTTAGATTTTGTCTTTTGTTCCTAGCTTACATATTTCATTTATTAATCCCCTGAGGTCTTTGTTGATCATTGAGCGAATATTTAAAAGATTTTGATAATTAACTCTTTGTGACCTATTAAAGAAAACGTCGGAGGGTTTTCTGTTGGTCACAGAATGTACGGTGTTGTTGTACCGATCAACAGCCACGTAGACGAGTTCCTTGACTTTTAGGTCTGAATGTTCTGCTCTAAGGCACCTACATATATATTTCCAAAATTGTAGAGTGAACCCTCTCTATTGGGCCATTAACCTCACTTCTGTGGGATGGGGTAAGGTACAATTTGTCTCCTAAATTCCTAATCAGGTTTAGAATGATTGGGCTGAGAAAACTCCTTTCATTGTCTGTGACTAAGGTTAGAGGAACAGAAAAATAATGCAATATTTTAATTATTTTTGATCTCATGTAGATGGCTGACCTGTCTTTGATGTGGAAGAATTTTGAGAACTTCGAGAACTTATCCACAACGGTAAGGAACTTTTCATTCTGAATCTCCATAATATCCATGTGTATTACTTCGCATGGATACCTGGGAATAGGTGTAGCTTGCAATTCAGCGTTTATGGGATGGCTGTCGTATTTATTAAGGTTACAAACTTCACAGGAAGCAACATATTTCTTTATACTAGACATCATTTGTGGGAAGTAGAATTGTTCTAGGATCTGTTCTTTGTTCTCCCTAGGAGCGCGGTGAGCCCTTCGGTGCTGTTTTTCTATGATATCGAATTTCCGCTCTGCGTTGGCGACATCTTCCACTATCCTTTGTGTCACCCTAATTTTATATTTCACTTACTTTCAAGATATACGTTTTGGAACACTCCAAGGAATTCTTCAGGAATTTTTAATCCATTTATCACATTCGGATTAAGATTTTCTTTTAAAGCCTCAGTGAGTTTATACCTGTCTAACTGCCTTGTGGAGATGTAGTGGCGATGGTAACCAGGGTGTGGCTCCTCGTAGGAGCAAAGGTCGATGCCAATCTGGAAGATTAGCTGGTTACGGAAAACATTAATCGGAGCCTCTACATGGGGTATTAAATCAGAACTATCTTGCTCGGCACTATGCATAGTGCCGGAATCCTCGCTATCAGTCAGAGAAAGTTCTCGCAGTCCTTCCTCGGCAGTGCCCGTTTCTACTTCGTCTGCCCTTACGCTTCGTCCCTCTTCAGCAGTCTCTGTATTTATCTGCGTCTGTTCGCACAGAAACCATTGCGTATGTTTTTATATTCAGCTGACAATGATGAGAACCGACCAACCGGTAAAGCGGATCGATCGAAGGATGGAGACGTGGGCGATGAATATTAATGTTAAATTTAATTTAAAAAGAAAAATATGTTGAAATATTTAAAATATATATTTTACTTAGTTATTTTGGCTGTATTATATTACCCTTTTGATCTGTTACCGATTGGATTTGCGATCAATAGACGTATGAGATAAAATGTAATCGAATAATTGATCAATATAAGTTTTGTATTTTGTTTATGATAAAATCCGGCAGTACCATAGTTTCCAAGGCGACAAGATCTGAAATTTCCTTAACATACCTATGTAATGTTTTATGGTTTTTAAGTGAAAATATTAGCAAAATTACTAAAAATTCGATTTTCAAACTTCGTTATCTCCTAAAATAGGCGAAAACGAGTCTATTGTTACATGCTAACTTGTGATTATTTCATTGAGATCTTTTTTAGGCGGATTGCTATATCGGGTTTAATTATTAGTTGATTTTTTTCTCTATCAATGATGGCTCTCAATTCCTTCAGATTATCGTCGCCGATTATACCAACGAACGACTCTAAACTAGGAAGGATGAAGAAGGTCACTTCTAGGTTACAGCCAACAAAGGAGAAAAATTTGCCGCGAATTTTGTTTTTTATCAATATCCTTCCAGCAGGACTATTGATGTAGAAAGGGTTTCGGACGGGCAAGGATACTGGTGCTAAAGTTGGTTTGACAAAATTTTTATTTGCACCAGTGTCTACGAGAAAATCTAGTATTTTCCCGTCTCGTCCGGCGTACTCTATATATGGTACGCTGGAAACGAGGCACCTGTTATAAAATTTTCCTCGTTTTGTGACTCCCCAGCGTTAGAAGCTCCTGGATTTACAGTTGCTACAGGAGCCTCTATTGCCATATGGAAGAGGCGTTGTTGTTTCCTGCGATAATTATTATCTGAGTCGGCCTCTCGTTTGACTGTGTTACTGGGCCGATTCATATAGTTGACATTTCGCGTCTGAAAAGATTGATCTACTTCCATCTTAATTGGAGGCTTGGGGCCGGTTGGCGGCGGATATTGCCTGTGTTCAGATACTTACTTTTGTATCTTTTTATTTTATATAAATGTTGATTATAGTGTAGAAATTTCCGAACAAAAATTGTAAATTTCGTTTTCGAAATAAAAGACCAAGAAAATTCGGGTTTTACTTATTGGTTTATTGGCGGTGAAATTAATTCTATATTTTTTTGACATTTGACATTAAGGTATATTTGCAATACAATAATTCAATTAATTCAAATTTATTACAATTGTATTTCAACTTTAATTCGATATTTGTTTTCAACTTCGAACATTCTCCCCGCCTGTGAACGGAGTTCGCAATTTTGTGATGACCTCATGCCAGCTCTGGTTGATGTAATGTGCCGTCACCCTTATCTTTCTTGCAGTTTGAGTGTAACATGCAAATAGAAACATAATTAGTACATTGTATTTAAAACAAAACGAGACAACACAATTCATATAGACATGAAATATTTAGGAGTGATAATATCGATTATATAGAATGCCTTGGAATGTGTTATGGTTTAATTGATCGTCGAGTCACAGCTTGCTGTCCCATTTGCGTGCCCTTCTAATACTAAAGCCACAGTATTTAGTGCGTGGTGAATGGCGTTGGGTCGGTGATAAATTTGGTCGGGAAAATTAAATTTGTTTTTTTTTTTCAATTATTTAAAATGTGTGTAATATGTGTTTAATTTAATTTTGTGTCGTGGTGATCGAATTGTGGTAACTTTTGTGTTTAATAAGATTTTAATTTTCATTTTAATTTTGTATGTATGTTTATTGATTGTGCGTGGATGTTTAATCTCATTCATGCGATTGTTCGTTTCGGTTTCACGGCGTTTCGATTTTTTTTTTCGCGATCGAGGATACATATGTGCCTATACGTATGTGCGTAAAAGTGAGTGCCTTATTGCGCATACAAGTGTGCAATGTTGTTTTTTTTTGTTTTCTATTGTGCATTAAATTAGTACGGGTATACGAACTCCAGTTCGATTAAATTAGAATTTTTTGATGAGTGCATTTTTTTATAGTTTGGCATTGTTGACAGTGCGATGATTTTTTATGTATTTATTGTGTTGTGAATAAATTAATGTTTTAGAATAAGATTTGTGTTGTTTGTAATTTGGTAGTTTTTCTATTGTAGCCAATATTAAATGTTGTGATGTGTAGAGTTTTATCAATGTTGTTATCAATATAATTTGTTTTTTTTTTAAATTTGAAGTTATGTTCCAGTGTTGTTTATATTTTGTGTTCGATGTTATTCAATGTATTTAGGTTCATTAGACTTAAGATAAATCGAATGTAATTGTAATGTTTATGAAAAATAAAATAATTTATTTTATGAAGAAAAATGATGGATTGTGTTTTAATTTACTTTTAGATAATTGTGTTGTCTTCAGTTCTTTTATTGGTGGGTAGGTAGCATATTTTTGTGATTGGGCGTTTTATAATTCCGGTTTTTGTTTTCAGAGTGACTACGCGTACTAGTTGATCTGCTCCGGGATGAGTTTCGGTGATTCGTGCTAGGATCCATTGGCTTGGTGGTATTCGCTCGTCTTTTACGAGAACTAAGTCTCCTAGTTCAGAACGCTTCTATCTGTGTAAGAAGCGTGCAGAGTTCCTCAAAGGAAAGTCTCTCGTCTCTAATAACTCTTTTTAGGTGGTACTTTACAGATTTCAACCCTGCTTCCCATAGTCCTCCGAAGTGAGGGGAAGCGGGGGGAAAAAAAGTTCCATTTAGTCCCTTGATTCGCTAGTGTATAGGCGACTTCTTGCCAATCGTGTTTTGCGTCTCTCAGCATTCGGTGTAGTTCCGCGTTCGCTCCAACGAAATTTGTTCCGCAGTCGCTGTAAATTTGGGAGCATAAACCTCGGCGAGCCGTGAAACGCCTAAAAGCAGCTATAAAAGCCTGCGTAGTCAAGTCAGACACTGCTTCCAGGTGAATAGCTTTGGTGGCTAAACAAATAAAAATGGCGAAGTAACCCTTGAAGCTTTTCGCACCACGTCCCTTCCATGTTTTAACCTCGATCGGTCCAGCGTAGTCAACTCCGGTGTTGCAGAAGGGCCTGGCCATACGAACACGTGGTGCTGGTAAGCTCCCCATGAGCTGTTGCATGTTTTGCGCCTTTTGTCGAAAGCATTTGACGCAATGATGAATATGCTTTTTACTGACCTTTTAATATTAGATATCCAGTATGATGTTCGAATATACGCCACCATTTGTTGAATGCCACCATGATTGGTTTGATCATGGGCATACCGAATCAACAGGGTTGTGAAATGGTGGTTGTGTCGAAGTATGACCGAATGTTGTTGGTTATATGCTAAAAGGGAATTTTGTATTCGACCTCCTACACGTATGATCCTGTGTGCGTCGATGAATGCATTGAGGGATTTCAAGTTTTTTGGGGTGGTACACTTTTCTTTCAGCTCGGGTAACTCTGCAGGAAATATTTCTTTTTGTGCCGATTTAATGGCAACCTGTGTGGCCGCATAAAGTTCTTCGGGTTCAAGTATGCCTAGTGCTTTTGAGTTTACAGGACTTATGCAGTTTTTCCCTAGACGTAAACAATATGCTAAGATTCGGATAACTCTAAGCTGTTTTGAAAAGCGATGTATGACGATGCTAACATCATCGTCCTTAGATGTGTTGGTTGTCACACAATGCGTTTTAATACTGCCCTTCTCCTCTTCTGTATCAATTTGAGTTGGTTGGTCTGGTAATTGGAAATGCCACTGATCTCTAAGAAAGCTGGGACCCTTCCACCACAAATCCTGTTTTTTCTAGTGCCGATGGCGAAATTCCGCGTGATGCTAAATCAGCTGGGTTGTGATCTGTAGGTACATGTTTCCATATATTTGTGTTGGTAAGGCGTTGAATTTCCGACACCCGGTTGCTTACAAACGTAGTCCATCTCGGCGGTGTTCCCCGGTTCCAAGCTAAGGCGATGGTAGAGTCTGACCGTGCTAACAACTTGGCCGCAGGTAAGCCGAGGGTCTCTACAGTGTAGCTCATCAGGGATGCAAGGACGAGTGCTCCACATAGCTCCAGACGTGGAAGGCTTATTGTTTGAGGAGGAGCCACTTTAGTCTTCGACATCAATAGGTGCATGTGTATAGTGTCTTTGCTGTCCAATACACGCAAATATACTGCTGCTCCATAAGCCATTGTTGAGGCATCGCTAAAACCATGGAGTTCAACATCCTTACAGGTGTTATGGGAACTGACCCACCTGGGTATTCTTATATTTTGTATTAGCGGGAGGTCCCTACGGAACGCATCCCACTCGTTCTTCAGCTCATTTGGAATTGGCTTGTCCCATTCCGCTCCTCTTAACCAAAGCTGTTGCATCATGATCTTGGCTTTGATCACGCACGGAGATATCCAGCCCAGTGGATCAAACAGTTAAGCTATTGCAGATAACATTGTGCGTTTGGTTACCTCTTCGTTGATGGGCTGAAAGTTTTGAAAAAAGAACGAGTCTTCCATGGGATTCCACCTAATTCCGAGGGTCTTGACATGATCCGAAGATCCGAAAGGAAACTCAAAACCTATTTCGCAGTCGTGCTCGTTAATGCCCTTTAGCAAAGTCTTATCGTTGGAGGTCCATTTTCGAAGGTTGAGTCCTGCTGATGCCAGTAGTTGACGAACCTCTTCGCGTTTCTGCAATGCTTCTTCGACGGTGTTCGCTCCGCTTATTAGGTCATCAACATACATGTCCTCCTGAACGACTTTTGCTCCAACTGGGTAGTTGTGAGCTTCAATCCTCAGCGACCTTGCTAAGTACTCGAATGGCCAAATACGGCGCACATGCAGTACCGAAAGTAACTGTTTTGAGTCTGAAGGCTCTAAGTGGTTTCTTTGTGTTTTCCCGCCAGAAAATTATTTGATAGTACCTATCTGCGGGAAGAACGGAGACTTGACGGTACATTTTTTCAATGTCAGCCCTAAAAGTGTAGCGATGCATTCTCCACCTTAAAATGACATCGAAAATATTTTTTTGGAGTTTTGGACCCACTAGTTCATTAAGTGAAGTCCCATCTGTTGTTTTGGCAGCTGCGTCAAACACGACCCTGAGCTTGGTCGTGGAGCTAGCTTCTTTAAAAACCGCGTGGTGTGGAAGGAAAAAGTGGAACGGTGAGAAGATGGTTGCGTCTTTTTCCAAATCAATTTCTTCCATGTGGCCAAGAGTCAAATACTCCTGGATGCACTTGCTGTACCCTGCCCACAACTTTTCATAGCGCTCGAAACGTCGCTCAAGTTGAACAAATCTTCGGTAAGTAAATCCTCCGCTGTCCCCGAGTGCTGGGTATCTTTCTTCCTTGAACGGAAGTACCACCTCGTATCTCCCATTTGGCAGCCTCTTAGTATTAGAGATGAAGTGGTTTTCACAGGCGACGTCCTCTTCTGATGGCTGCGTTTTGAATGGAGCCTCTTCTATCTCTCAAAATCGTCGCATCTCCATGTCAAGAGCTATCGATTGAAAAAAACTTTGAGGTCTTCGCTGCCCTCCATCAGGCATTTTTCCTAAGACGATCCAGCCTAACTGTGTCTTTTGAGCGATAGGGGCAGGATCCGCTAACTGTAGTGTCGTTCGTTGGGCCGGAAGAAGGCCAGTCAGCGACTTAAAAATAAAGGCTTTGGTAGCGCTTTTAAACGTCGAATGCCGTGACGTAAACATTATGTCGACATAATGCACGAAGTTCGATATAATTTCCATCCGCTGACCTTGCTTTGACTATTGCGGTAGCCAACAACACTTGGGTGCTATCATGTTGCGCTGCATAAAAATTGCGCCGTGACTGACTGGTGGACGGTTGTTCTCCCATGGGATGATACGCGGGGGCATTTGGGTTGATGGTCACCTGCCCATGACTATTCCCACTAAATTGGGGGACCTGTTGTTCAGTGTTGTGTAAGTTTGTTGCAGATATGTTCGTGTGTTGTTGTGTCGTTTGTTCCGTTTGTACATTTGTCGTTGGGTGCAGTAAGGAATGATGTCGTCGATAGCAGAAGTAGCAGTTTCTAGAACTGGGACATTCGCGTGTTGGGTGGCTATAGGCGAGGCAGTTCTCACACACCTTGACCTGTCGAACTGTCTGCAACTTGGCTGCTAACTCAAGACTCAGAAACTTTCTGCATTTCCTCAACGAATGTTGCCCTAAATGACACACCTTACATTGGAAACGCTCAACAGTATGGGGTTTTTGCGTTTTTGTGTGAACTGTCTTTGTTTGGGGATACCGTCGTATCGCGCTTTTAGTAAATCCCATGCCTTAATATAATTTTCTGCTTCTAGACCAACATGTTGCAGAAGGCGTTCAGCGTCACCAGCAAGACTAGCTTTTAAATGATGCATCTTCTGGATATCACTGAGTGACTCATTCGTGTGAACCAATGAAACAAAGACATCATGGTACGAACGCCATTTTGTATAGGATCCAGAGAACGTGGGAATTTGTATAGACGGCAACCTAAGATCTATGCTACTACCAGGATGCCCAACAGAAGAAGAATTATAAGATTCAGAAGACGGTTTTGTTGCAGGCGTACACTTATCAATAGCATCCAGCAGATCGCTACGATAATCGAGGTAAACTTCATGAATTTGTCGATTTACCCCAACTAATTCCTCCTTTAAAGTACCCTTTTCTAGGTTGCTCCTGCTCATAATTTCTTCATGGTATCATCTTGCTTTTAAGAAATTGTCTTCCAACATCGAAAGACGGCTTTTTAAATGATTAATGGTGCGCCGACCCTCTGCCACATCTCCAAAACGCTGCATATCGCGCTCAATTTGCGCTAAAATATCTTTCTGGAGCTCCCCAAAAGACATTGTGCTACTTTATTTTATCCATGAATAAAAAAAGGACGAAAAAAAGATACGTGAAAATAAAAGGACTTACTTGCTGTGCCTCAATGGTGTAAAAACTGGTGAATTGCGCGGCGCGGAATCCCGAATTGCACAAATAATTAAATTAAGTGGACTGTATATTAAGTTTAAGTCTGTGAAGTTTCTAGTTTTAAGCACTTTTTAATTTTAGAGCAAAACAAAATGTATAAAGTACTTTCTTTGTTTAAAATATATATGTATATATATATATATATATATGTACTTTGATTTAACTGTTTCAGAGTATTTCGCACTTGCACTGCATTGCACATACAAAATCCGGTTCGATTGGACCAAATGTTCAGATACTTACTTTTGTATCTTTTTATTTTATATAAATGTTGATTATAGTGTAGAAATTTCCGAACAAAAATTGTAAATTTCGTTTTCGAAATAAAAGACCAAGAAAATTCGGGTTTTACTTATTGGTTTATTGGCGGTTTGTGTTGGAATGACGTTTTGATTTATATGTGAAATTAATTCTATGTTTTTTTTGACATTTGAAATTAAGGTATGTTTGCAATAGAATAATTTAATTAATTTAAATTTATTACAATTTTATTTCAACTTTAATTCCATATTTGTTTTCAACTTCGAACAGCCTGTTTTGGTACCCTCTATTCCAAGATGACCGCTGCCCGAATCTGTTACTTTGAAACCTATTTGGGTTTCTTGAGGGCAAAGGGGGTCCCCTTTCGGTCTAGAAATTATAATGTGTTCTGTGCCTGCACATGCACAGAATTGTTCCTAAAATTGAGGTTCTGCATCTCGTGGCAAGGGGTGTAGGCCTCAGGGAGAGTTTTCGGCTTATGGATTATAAAAGCCTCGAGAAGTCTTCGTGCAACCCGCACACAAAGACATCCAATGCCCGGTTGCGGTAAGCTTCCACCAGGTCATATATAGTCTTGGATGAATACGTTTCGGACCGAATTTTACTTATAATAAGGGAGAACTGATGGTTAACAGTGGCATAAAAATCATCCACTCTGGAGGACCCTTGCTTCAGCTGGCTCAGCTGATTCCCCCAGACCTGTCCTTTCTACAGCTTTAACTCTATTCTCAAAAGAGCTTAGCTTCTCCACAAAATGTTTGGCCTGTCGGGAATCCGGCTGCTCAATGTGAGCAATTCGGTTCTCGAACCCCCTCAATTGTTCAAGGACGGAGTTAACCGCCCCCGTTAACATTGTTACTGAATCCTTAATCTCCTCCATATCTATTAAAAAGTGGTACCGAAAAGGTTATGGTTTATACTAAATTACTCTTTATCTATTTGTAAGATTTTTTCCTTCTCTTCCTAACTTTTATTCTTTTTGTTTTACCTTGGACTTGTAATTCTTGTCTAGTATTCTATGTTATATTTGATGGAATTTTTTTGTTCAGAGACACTCTTATAATGTATTTTGATCTTACATCTAAAGGGTGATCCATTTCGAGGTTCACTACTTTTTTAAAGAAAAAGACACAGAAAATTCAAATTTAATGGAGAATGTTTATTATCATTTGAAAGAACATTCTTTGGCATTTATTTTTTGAAGATTATGTCTATCAAATGTTGGCCGTTGCTACGTCGCAGATGGTCCATCCGTTGAGTCCAATTTTCGATCACTCGTTCGAGCATTTCGACTGGTAACTGGCGAATGACACGCGTGATGTTTTCCTCCAAGGCCTGAATCGAAGCGGGTTTGTCGGCATAAGCTTTTGACTTTACATATCCCCACAGGAAAAAGTCTAACGGTGTGATATCACACGATCTTGGTGGCCAATCGACCGGCCCAAAACGTGAAATTATGTACTCACCGAAATGTTCTCTCAATAAGTCCATTGATTGATGCGATGTGTGGGAAGTGGCGCCGTTTTGCTGAAACCAAATGTCGCCGAAATCACGACAAAATTTGCCTCCAAAACGTCGGATCTTCTTGGAACTTTTCAAGCTTGGGAAGGTCGAGCGGCTTCAGTTGTTGCACAAGCTGTATTTTGTACGAACAACAACAACAACAACAACAACAACAACAACAACAACAACAACAACAACAACAACAACAACAACAACAACAACAACAACAACAACAACAACAACAACAACAACAACAACAACAACAACAACAACAACAACAACAACAACAACAACAACAACAACAACAACAACAACAACAACAACAACAACAACAACAACAACAACAACAACAACAACAACAACAACAACAACAACAACAACAACAACAACAACAACAACAACAACAACAACAACAACAACAACAACAACAACAACAACAACAACAACAACAACAACAACAACAACAACAACAACAACAACAACAACAACAACAACAACAACAACAACAACAACAACAACAACAACAACAACAACAACAACAACAACAACAACAACAACAACAACAACAACAACAACAACAACAACAACAACAACAACAACAACAACAACAACAACAACAACAACAACAACAACAACAACAACAACAACAACAACAACAACAACAACAACAACAACAACAACAACAACAACAACAACAACAACAACAACAACAACAACAACAACAACAACAACAACAACAACAACAACAACAACAACAACAACAACAACAACAACAACAACAACAACAACAACAACAACAACAACAACAACAACAACAACAACAACAACAACAACAACAACAACAACAACAACAACAACAACAACAACAACAACAACAACAACAACAACAACAACAACAACAACAACAACAACAACAACAACAACAACAACAACAACAACAACAACAACAACAACAACAACAACAACAACAACAACAACAACAACAACAACAACAACAACAACAACAACAACAACAACAACAACAACAACAACAACAACAACAACAACAACAACAACAACAACAACAACAACAACAACAACAACAACAACAACAACAACAACAACAACAACAACAACAACAACAACAACAACAACAACAACAACAACAACAACAACAACAACAACAACAACAACAACAACAACAACAACAACAACAACAACAACAACAACAACAACAACAACAACAACAACAACAACAACAACAACAACAACAACAACAACAACAACAACAACAACAACAACAACAACAACAACAACAACAACAACAACAACAACAACAACAACAACAACAACAACAACAACAACAACAACAACAACAACAACAACAACAACAACAACAACAACAACAACAACAACAACAACAACAACAACAACAACAACAACAACAACAACAACAACAACAACAACAACAACAACAACAACAACAACAACAACAACAACAACAACAACAACAACAACAACAACAACAACAACAACAACAACAACAACAACAACAAACTTAACGATTTCGCGGACGCGGATAGGAAAAAATTAATTTTCGGACTAACACTGTCCGGTGTACTCAATAAAAAATGCGGTTACTTCAATTTGATTTATTTTATTCTGATTAATTACGCTAACACAAGATCCGCCCGAAGACTGACGCCCCAATCCACCCAACTGCTCGTTGTCACCTTCCATTCCTCCAGACAAGTTGCTGACCAAGCCATATTGTGCAACGGTGCATCCGGCGCGTGTGTATACCTGATATGTATTTTGCCAGCCAATGCACTGCACATATGCTAAGTCAGCATTGGTTCCCACGGCACAACGGAATATTATGCATCGTCCAATGGGATCACGTTTCCCAAGGTCAACGTACATTCGCTCGTGTTAACTCTTCCCTTCTCAAAAATCTACGTCCCGTAGATCAGTGACGTCAGCAGCTGGTGACCAATAGTTTTCCTAACTTCTAGCCGCGGCTTCCAGTGGTAACCCTATGGTCGGGAGACTGAGCTTTCCACTTACTTTGCGCCATATGACACATGCAAAGCAAAGCAGTAACGTAAGGATAACAGCATCTGTAATTGTAGGTAACTTCATCCTCCATGTCAGATTACCAAGGCGTTCAATGTTTTGAACGCTGAGACTGTGCACCAGTTGGAGATCGACTTTGTGTCCTTGATTGGTGATATTTGCCATAACGGGTGGTAGAGCCTGTAGGAAAGTATAGCTTGAACTCGTGAATGTCCTGTTTTTCAGCCTGATCGTTTCATTGCTTAGTCGCACGATATAGGTTCCTAACAGAGATTGGGTTGAGTTATTTGAAGAGAGCTGGCCATTAAAATTCGTCAAAAAGATAGTATCTTCGCGGATGAGCTCGACAACTTCATTCCTATTCGTGCGGTAGGTGCATGTTGCGTGTCCTCCTTTGAGTAATTTAGACACACAGTGATCCTCCGGAATTCTTTCAAGTGACTCCTCTCTGCAGACCGTAGAATTATTAATGGCAAGGCATTTCTGCAGTATGCCATACGTTTCCTCTTGGTTAACTAAAACCCTATCGAACTCGACGTTAACCTGCGTGCCATTAATGATGGATGGTCTTAGTAGGAGCAAGTTATAGTCCTCTTTCCTCACCTTGGGAATCGACAATACGTAAAGCAGCATTGAGTCGTTCGCGTAAACTGACGGAGCTCCAAATTCGATTGCTTCAATTTCATTCCCGTATGGGAGCGTCTCGAATTCATTTACGATTTTGCTAATTTCGTCATGGTTAAGCAAATTTGTGTTGATGATCCCCCTCTTTGCCATCTGGCAACCTCGTATGATTTCGTTGATTTCTCCTTTAAGGAGCATGACTTGTTGAAGAATGTCCTGTTCGAATTTCTGAATATCGGCTACCCTTATCTCGCTATTGGAATTATCGATGACCCAGTTGAGTTTTCTCGTCATATCGCCGATTACCCCGAAAACCTTTTCATTCACTTTATACTGGTGATCGTTGTTCTCCACTATCTCCTGCTGGCTTTGTAAAATTTTATTCCAGTCTGCTGCGTCCGGGTTTCCTGCGATCCATTTAAGTGCTGAGCCGATCCATTCAATGGACCTCTGCTTCCTAATTGGTTTTGCTTTCAGCAAATTGATGCGGTCACTTATTTGGGTCAAGTAAAAGTTTATCAGCTGCCTCCTGTCTTTGTCCTTAAAGTTCCTGTCGACGGAGTCGGTGACCTCTTCCAGTTGGCGCTCGAATTGGCCTAAGTTAATGACATGGACGAGATTGAAGTTTCCGTTGACTACCCAGGCTTTTCCCTCTTTGATTGAAACCAATGGCGCTGTATACTCGAATAGCTGCAACCCCTGTGTTGGTGCTAGGCAGATTAGGTAAACCAGTCTGGCGGATAGGATTATAAATTTTATGAATAGTAACAATATGTATTGGAGTTATGCACACAATTTGGTATGTGGTCTAAAGAAGCTTAATTAAGTAAATAACTATTTTAACATAGAGATTTGTAGTTACATTAAAAAGCTGAAACAAAATTCTATAGAATTGGTAAAGAGGTATAATATATATAAAATACAAATTCAGTATTACAAACATGAGATAAAGTTAAAGTGGATTATGATGATTAAAATTATCATATTATTATTATTATTATATATATATATATTTTTTTTTTTTTTTTTTTTTTGTTTTTTTTTTTTTTTTTTTTATAAAGTATTCTTGATATTCTTAATATGTGTCTTATGGACTCTTCTGCCACTCGATGTTGTGACAGTAACTTTATTATTTTTTGCAACTATTTCCTTTCGGAAAAGTGGTTTGTTTTTAGCCTTAATGCCTTTGGAGGCCGTATATATAATGTCGCCTGTTTTGTACATTTTTGGTGGCGTTCGTTTCTTATTTCTATACAGGTTTGTTTCTCTTTGTTTTCTTTTAATCTCATGCTTCAATTCCCGGTTGACCTTGGTGCGAAAATCGATTAAATTCTGATAGTTAAATCTCTGAGTTCTGTCGAAGAACACATCGCTTGGTTTTCGCTTCGTAACCGAGTGTATCGTATTATTGTACCTGTCAACCGTTATGCTTAAAAGTTCTTTTAGGCGTAGGTCCTTGTGCTCAGACTTGAGACATCGGTAGATCTCTATGATCGTCGAGTGGAATCTCTCGACTTGACCGTTGACCTCAGATCGACGCACAGGTGTGTTGTACAATTTGATCCCCAACATTTTGATAAAGTTGATAATAATTGGACTGAGGAAGCTACTCTCATTGTCCGTGACAAGCATTTCTGGTACCGTGAAATAGTGGAGGATCTTAATAATTTTCTCCCTGAGATGAAGGACAGATCTGTTCTTGATATGGAACAGCTTACCGAACTTCGAGAACTTATCTATGCAACTTATGAATTTTTCATTTTGGATTTCGATGATATCCAAATGAAGTATTTGACAAGGATAGGAAGGAATAGGAGTTTGTTGAAATTCAGGGTGGATTGGATGCCTATCACACTTATTGGCATTACATACCTCACATGATTTGGTATATTTTTTTATGAGGCTATTCATTCTGGGAAAGTAATAAGTTTCGAGAAGCTGTTCCTTATTCTCGCGAGGGTTCCTATGCGCCCTTCTATGTTCCTTCATTATCAATTCACATATTCGATCCTGGTTCTTAACATCCTCAACTATTCTTTGAGTAATCCTAAGTTTGTACCTGGTAAAGTTCTCCAAGTAAACTACTTGTAGCAACTCTAAGCAACTTTCGGGTATCTTTATACCGTTGATAACATTTGGATTCAATTTTTCTTTCAGCAAGATTGTTAAGTTTTCTTTATTTGGATCGGTTATTGCGGAATAGTAGCGAAAGTATCCGGGGTGAGGTTCCTCTTGAGCTTCTATGCCTTGCCCAATTCTAATCACAATCTGATTCCGAAACACGTTCAATGGAGCTTCCACGTGCGGAATCAGATCCGTGCTGTCCTGATCAGCGCTATGAGCAGTAAAGCTTGACGACCGGCATTCTTCAACAGTTTCTGTAGTCTCACCGTTGGCGGGCTCATCTGCGTCAACAGTTGCCGAATCGCTGTTTCCATTCTCATCGGCGGTTTCGGTAGATTCGCTTTGGGTCAACCTAATACTTGGTTCCGACTCAGGGTGTTCTGAGTCGGTCAAGTGGTTAACTTCCGTCTTCAACCTTGACAGAGCATCCGCGACTAAATTGGATTTCCCCGGTTTGTAGATGAGTTCACAATTGTACTCTTCTATGCGGGCCTTCCAGCGCTTCAACTTAGCATTGTGGTTTCTGTTTCCCAATGCGAAAGTGAGAGGCTGATGGTCTGTATAGATACGAATCTTCCTTGCCCCGTAGAGGTATGAACGCAAGTTATCAAGTGCCCACACTATTGCCAGCATCTCTTTCTCGTTTGTGGCATAGTTTTCTTCAGTTCGACTGAGAGATTTCGATATGTAAGCGATTGGACGGTCCCTTCCCCACTCGCCTTGCGAGAGCACTGCGCCTATCGCGAAGTTTGACGCGTCGGTCGTGAGATTAAAGGTTTTATCAAAGTCCGGGAAGGCCAGGACCTCGGATGACGTGAGCAAAATCTTCAATTCGCTAAAAGCTCGCAAGGCCTCACTGTCCAGTTTTATCGGAACACGCTTTGATTCATTAGCTCTAACCTGCGCGTGTTCCCCTCTTGTCAAGACAGTCAGTGGTTTTGCGATTTTAGCGTAATCGCGAATAAATTTTCGGTAGTACGATGTAAGTCCCAAAAAGCTTTTCAGATCTTTCAATGTCTCAGGGGGTGAAATATGTTGTATAGCTGATACTTTATTAGGATCAGGCTGTATACCCTCAGGAGAAATGATATAACCGAGAAACTCTACCTGTGTCTTCATGAACTGTGTTTTCTCCAAATTCACTTTAAGATTTACCTCCACAAGTCTTCTGAAAATTGTATCGACATTCTTAAGATGGTCTTCCTCGCTCTGGCCGTAAACGATTATGTCATCAATATAGACATAACATATTTTACCTATAAATTCCTTTAGGACGTCATCTATCATCCTCTGGAAGATTGCCGGAGCGTTTTTTAGTCCAAACGGCAATCTCAGGAATTCGAATTTACCATTCATCGTCGAAAATGCAGTTTTGGGCACATCAGCGAGTTTCATCGGAATCTGATGGAAACCGGAAGTTAAATCTAATGTAGTAAAGTATTTGGCATTGCCTAAGCTTGCAAGTGTAGAATTGATATCCGGAATTGGATAAGTATCAGGAATCGTTATGCCGTTGAGGCGCTTGTAATCAATTACGACGCGATATTGTTTTTCGCCGGATGGCTTTGGCTTTTTGGGTACGACCCAAATCGGAGAGTTGTAAGGACTACTGGAAGGGCGAATAGTTCCTTCCTCTAGCAGGGCTTTTATTTCTTTCTCGACCACGTCCCTCATGCATGCAGGGTATGGATAACTCTTGGCGTACACGGGTTCGCTCGTATTAGTCTTTATTTCTGCTCTAACGTTTGTCATAATCGTTTCTTTAGTGTCAATTGGACCGAAAATTGGTTCGTATTTCACAATCATTTCACGAAGTCTAGCTTTAACATTTTCCGGAAGCGTCTCGTCAAGAACCGCGTTGACCTGGCCAGAGACTCGAGATTTTAAGGGAATAGTGACTCCAGGTATGAGGGTCAGAGTATTTTCTTTCCGATCTATTATTGCTTCCAATTCTTTAAGCGTGTCATCTCCGATAATTCCGTCAAATGACACCAACCCCGGGAGAACGTAGAAGGTGAGGATTGAAGTATTACCTGCCTTTTCAAAGAATTTACCTGAGACTTTTTCATTGATAATTATATTTCCAGCAGCACAACGCACTGTGAAAGGTTTAGCTAAACGCGTAGTTTTTTGGTTTATTGAAGGACTAATAAAATTTTTATTCGCGCCGGTATCAATGAGGAATTTGAGGTTGGCGCCTTCTCTCGTTATGTATTCTATATATGGAACGCTGGAGAGGCGTCCGTCATAAAATTTACAGTGTCTTCAACGTTTTCTTCGGCCAATTGATTGTACTCTTCCGTGTCCCCCTCATACACCACCACAGTATTATACAGCCTTTGCTGCTTACCATAATTTGGACGGTATCCCTCCGATCTGGCGCCTCTTTTGAATGGGTTAGCATCCCGAGGGCGATTCATATAATTCACCTGTCTGGTCTGCACAGAACCAAGCTCCATTTTCTCATGTGGTTTTGGGGCTGTTGGTCTTGGCGGAGGATTGTCGTTGTTTGGATAGGTGTGAGATGGGCCGGAATGATGCAAGAACCTTTTCGGTGGCACCATGGGCCGAGTCTCAAATGATCTTCCATGCATTGGCTTAAACGACTGGTTAATCGGAGCCGTAATGGAATTGGAAGAATTTTGCGTATGGATCGTGTGGTTTCTATAGTTCAAATTCTGGATTTCCAAGCAAGCCGTGTAGGCTTCTGGCAGAGTTCGTGGTTTTTGGATTATAAGCATCCGCGAGAGATCACCGGATAGCCCACGGATGAACACATCCAATGCGCGGTTACGGTATGTTTCTACCAGAGCATTTACGGTTTCCTGAGAATAGGTTTCCGTTTTTATTTTATTAATGATTAGAGAAAACTGGTGATTTACCGTGGCATAAAATTCATCCAATTTCGAACCCCTTTGTGCCAATTGGTTGAGCTGATGCTCAAGGGTACGGATGTCTCTCTTATCCGCGTAATGCAGTGAGAGACAACGTTTGATAGCTTCCCAATCATCCTCGAAGATATTATAGGAGATCAATGCAGTGTCTGCATTTCCCCTTATTTTTTGTCTAATATGCTGTAAAATGGCTCTATAGATAGGCTTACCCCTGACGATCTTGAAATCGTCTAAAATGGATTCCACGGTATGGATCCATGACACGTACTGTGTCGGGCTCCCATCGAAGACTTGTAGCTCCTTAACGTTATCTGGGAGTCTACTGGTGTCCCTTAGGTCCTCCTCTGTACGGGGACTAGCTAGTGGAGTTGGTACACCACTACCGTCGGTAACCACACTTTTACTCTCAAGCGACACTACACGACTTTCCACACTTTTTAATTGTTCATATATACGATTAACCGCCCCGGTCAACTCGGTAATTGATTTTTTTAAATCTTCCATTTTCTTTTCCTTTAGGCTTTACTTAATAAATGACTTATTTCTTATTTATTTATTTAATTCTTTACAGAGCTTATTTAATTTTTTACAGAGCTTATTTTTTAAATATCTCCTTCTAAGCTTAATTAATTCACTCTCGCTGGTTAAATAATATCGACAATAAAATTTCTTATTGCAACACTCACAAGTTTATCATTTCTTTTAAGTTAATTTTTCACTGTTCTTTCCTCGGTTTTTTTTTTTTCCTTTTAGGTTTACTTTCTTTCGATTCTAATATATATTTTTCCCTGCAATTCAGAAGATAAAAAAAAAACACTGTTTTAGGTCACGCGTCGCGAAGGGTTTTATAAGAAACCGGCAAGGAAGCGTCGTGTTGGTCCCGTTTAGTCGCTCACGATTTTTCTATAAGCGACCTACTAATGGCACGATCAAACTTCACACCATATCCTTTAGCCTTTTTTGAATAACTGCATGTTCCCATGTGTATGCAGAGTTTGTGCTCTAGAACCAGAGTGACGACTGTGTTCCCATGTGTACAGCGACTTTCACTTCGATGAAGAGTCTGGTCTAAATATTGCACGGATTCATAGGCAAAAAGGGTTACAGTTTGCCGGTCCCTGCTCGGGCGCCACTTAACGATTTCGCGGACGCGGATAGGAAAAAATTAATTTTCGGACTAACACTGTCCGGTGTACTCAATAAAAAATGCGGTTACTTCAATTTGATTTATTTTATTCTGATTAATTACGCTAACACAAGATCCGCCCGAAGACTGACGCCCCAATCCACCCAACTGCTCGTTGTCACCTTCCATTCCTCCAGACAAGTTGCTGACCAAGCCATATTGTGCAACGGTGCATCCGGCGCGTGTGTATACCTGATATGTATTTTGCCAGCCAATGCACTGCACATATGCTAAGTCAGCATTGGTTCCCACGGCACAACGGAATATTATGCATCGTCCAATGGGATCACGTTTCCCAAGGTCAACGTACATTCGCTCGTGTTAACTACAACAACAACAACAACAACAACAACAACAACAACAACAACAACAACAACAACAACAACAACAACAACAACAACAACAACAACAACAACAACAACAACAACAACAACAACAACAACAACAACAACAACAACAACAACAACAACAATAACAAATCTAATGCAGACCGTGAGGCATTTTGATCTCACCTGCATCCGCTAGATTGTGGGAACGTCTGCTTTTCTATCTAAAAGTAATTGTATCTCTCACCCGTATATATTCCGTTAAATTTTTGTTTGTTTGATTAGAATTTTAGATACACAAAAAAGTTCAGTTGAAGTTTGGAAGTAAAATAGATCGGTCGTTTTAATTTTATATATATTGCGCAGTTGACGGTCGTATGCGAAAAATTCGATCGAGGAACATTTTTGCTACGAAAAAAAAACCCACCACATAAGTTGAAGTAGACTTTTTTTTATCGCAAAAAGAATATCTAAAAACTCAGTCAAAAAGGAAGAAGAAAGTTTCGATCTCTCTTCTGACCATTCGCCGGTCATTCTGATAATTACCAGCGGAGTTTTACGCGGAAAGGCATACCAAAGCTTACTAGCAAAAGAACTACTTGGGACTCCTTTAGAAAAGACTGCATAAATAAAATCGATCTGAAAGTACCTCTTCGAACACCATATGGACTCGAAGACGAAGTGCATCAATTCATCGATGCCTTGCAAAGTTCAGCGTGGAACAATATTCCTCATAAAAAGGAAATAACTACAAGTAACGAATTAAAATATGCCCGTAAAATTACTGATTTAGTAAAGGAAAAAAGAAGAGCGCATAAAAGACGGCAGCAATCTCTCTCTCTGCAGAATAAAACAATTTTAAATAATCTTTCCAGCAAACTCAAAAGTGGCATTCGGGACTTTAAAAATCGTGAAATCTCTATGTACCTCGAAAGTTTAACGGCGGAAAAAACTTCTAACTATTCGCTTTGGAAAGCTATGAAAGGCATAAAAACCAAAAATGCTAGCGCCACCCATCCGGAAAAATAACGGGGAATGGGCGAAAGGAGACAAGAAAAAGGCCGAAATATTTGCCGAACACCTTGAAGAGACGTTTAAACCATTTGACGGTGAAGAGTTGGTTGAAGATGCTGTTCCTACCATGGTATCTGACAATTTTCAAATTAGATGAGTATGGCTGGTCGAACTCTGTTTTGAAATACAAAAACTTAAATTAAAGAAGGCTCCTGGAAATGACCTAATTAATGGACAGGTGCTTAAAGAGCTGGCCAGAAAAGCATTACTTAAAATTGTTTATCTCATGAATGCTTCTATTAGACTTTTGTATGTTCCCCGGCAATAGAAGATAGCTGAGGTGATAATGGTTCCTAAGCCAGGTAAACTCCAAATGCCAAAAAATCCTATAGCCCAATATCGCTTCTATCAATAGTGTTGAAGATATTTGAAAAACTCATATTGAAGCGATTACATTAGATCATCGAAGAACGCCAATTAATAACGGATCACCAATTCGGATTCAGAACTAAGCACTCCACAAATGACTCCCAAAGCAATTATATGAGATCCGAAGCTCTTATTTAGATGACAGACTCTTTCGAGTTAAACACGGAAACAAGTACTCCGAATTCAAAGAAATTATACACTCGCGATATCCCGCAAGAAGAGGATACTATCGTAGCAACTTTCGCGAATGATACGGCTATTGTAGCTGTAGACAATTCGATTCGGTCCGCGACAAATAAGCTTCAACGATCTATCGACAGAATATGCTTGTGAGCAAAAACTTGGCGTATTGCCCTCAACGAGACAAAATCCACACCCGTTAATTTTACTTACAGAAATGTAAGCAATCTACCCATTTATATTGACTCGGTATAAATTCCGTACGCAAACGAGGCTAAATACTTGGGAATGACATTGGATGCAAAATTAAAATGGAAATCCCATGTTAAGAAGAAACGCGAAATTAATCAGCATGCAAAACAAGTTGCTTTCATACAAGCAAGTTCTAAAACCGGTTCGTACAACTTTGGGGTTGTACCAAACCAAGTAATGTTAACATTTTGCAGACTTTCCAAAATAAATTCCTAAGACAAATCGTAAATGCTCCGTGGTATATCAGAAACGCCGATATCCACAGAGATCTAAGTATAACTACCGTTGAAGACGAAATACGAAATTTCGCGCGCAAACAACACACGCGCCTAATTGGCTATTGCAATGACGCTGTACTGCAGATTCTAGATCAGAGAAATCTTGTGCGCCGTTTACAAAGGATAAAACCTTTTGAATTAGCGAAATAAAATGCAACTGCATATTATTGTCGGTATAAGCAGGTGCTTCCCCTGGGAGGTTTCCTGCCAAACGTAATTAAATATTTAAATTAAAACTGCTTGATAGGCATAACCCTAGTTGTAGTATAAAAGTATTTTGTAGAGAAGTGTTTTTAGTGAGTAAGAATCTCACACTATTATGAGCACGCGCAGCCGGTCCTCATAATGTCTCATGGAAGTTTTTCTACCTAAACTCGAAAAAAAAATATATTTAAGTGAACTAATTATTTTCGTTAGATACCAAAGTGAACTTTAAAACTCGAGGAATATTTTTTCTACGAAAAAAAAAACTACCACATACAATAAATAAAACTGAAAAGCAGTGAGAAAGAAAAATATTGCGATAAAGTGTCTGTGTAAGTACTTAGTTATTTATATGGCTAAATCCACTGATTCTATCTTCACCAATTCCTTTTCCGATAGCTCGGCAGATGTTAATTCAATTCTTGAAAGTTTACGTAACCTTACAATAAGTGATCTGAATTTAAGTTCAAATATTACAATGTCAGTGAAACAATTTTTAAAGGTCCATGCTGACACCATACCTGAATTTGAAGAAATAAAAAACAACTAATATGAAATTTTAGCGACCATCGCGACGAGTTTTATTTATCGTTCGATTTTAATAATTTAAAGCAAACCGTAAATGAAACGCCGGCGCAATTTTAAGATAAAATCCGAAAAACCCTGAATGTAATTTCTAATACCTATCGATTCACGAAGAAAACGCAGCCACTAGAAAAATTGAATTGGAGATGCATAATCAGCAGGCACTACAAGTTTTTCTAGGTTTTCTAGGGTTTGTGGTTCGCACAAAGAAACCTAGTTCTATGTTAGAGGCGATAAGCTTTATTAAAAAAGAAGAAAACATCAGGTATTTGAAACAGCAAGCAAACTCTTTTAGTTATACTTGAAAGAAAATCCCATATAAGCCTTCTGGATACCCACAGAATCAAGATCAAAATCGTTCAATTAATTTCCAACAACAGCCAGCAAATTTCCAAAGTGTCAATCATTATCAACCAGTAGTTCAACCACAGGTCCAAGGTCGTTCACTTAATTTCCAACAACAGCCATCATCTCGAAGTTTTCACACTCATACTCAAGTTTTCGGCAAAAGCTAAAATGTATGGAGACCCAACTCAAACAAGAACGCACCTCAACCGATCCCAATGAGTACATCAACAGCTCAATTAAACCCTATTCGAAGGTCTTGTAATTCAAATTTCCAGCAAATGTATTGCATGGAACAATGTGCCAATAGTAATATACAATCTGAAGTAGAAGAAGAACAATTCGAATATTTTGAACCCCATTTCATAAATAGCGCAGATCAGGATTTTCCTCAACTCCCGAGCCAATTCCCCGAACCATAACAAATCATTTGATAATCGACAATTATCATACATCCAAATAAGTAATCCAAATTTAAAACAATTAATTGATACAGGAGCAACAAAATCCTTTCTTAACCCACTAATTAAAAAAGTGTGAGCCTTTCGTTGTCACAACATCTTTCGCTTATTCAGTACATGACGTTACCGTAACCATACCTGCTTTCGAATAATTTCGTGAAAATAAAGTAATTAAATTTTACGCGTATAAATTTCACAATATTTTCACCGGACTAGTAGGTTTAGACTTTATTCAACTTTTAAACGCCACCCTAGATTTCTCAAATTCGAGATTTGTAACGCCTAAAAGAAATCTACCCATAAAATATTTCAACTCAAACCCAAAAATTCTAATTGAGAATTAATTCATTAATTAATGCCCGCACTAAAAATATCAACAATATCAATATTGGGTAAATATCATGTTAAACATTTTTTTCGCTTTCTATGAATATTTTTGAAGAACACAGCATTTTAGTAAAAAACGCCCACTAAAAAATTGGCGTGGCAAAAAACTTTATATGACAAACTTATAATGGAGGGCAGTGCCTACATATCTGGTGAAGGTTGTAAGACTCTATCTCTCTAACTTTAGCTTTTAAACGGTTTTATCTAAATTGTGGGCGTGGCAGTGGGCGTATTCAAAAATGTTTACACTTAACCATTTCGGAGCCCTAGGGAACATGTGGTCCAAATTTCTGATATCTTTCAAACGCTCATCTGGTTCGCTATCATTTACTAATCAAATTAAACATAAAATCCACACTCGCGATGAAATACCCATACATCAAAAGAACTATCGTTACCCTATCGTTACCCTTTAATTCGAAAAATTTTAGAATATAATATCATACGACCAAGCAATTCGCCATGGGCTTCACCTATTTGGATAGTTCCAAAAAAGGCAGATGCCTCCGCCAAAAAGAAATGGCGCATCGTAGTTGACTACAGAAAAGTCAACGAAAAGACTATAGACGATTGATACCCAATCCCGAATATAGCCGATGTTTTAGATAAACTTGGAAAGTGCAATTGTTTTTCCACAATAGACCTGGATTTCATCAAATTGAAATGCAACTAGATGACATTCTAAAGACAAGCGGTAATTTTGAAAATGGTCATTTTGAATTTCTAAGAATGCCATTGGCCTGAAAAATGCGCCTGCTACATTTCAGCGTTTAATAGGTAACATTTTACAATGCCTCCAAAATGAAATCTGTTTTGTCTATATGGATGACGTAGTTGTTTTTTCGATCTCAATTCAGGAACTTTTGGTTAACCTCAAAAACATGTTTCAACGACTTCGAGAAGCCAATTTCAAAATACAATTAGATAAATCGGAATTCCTAAAGAAGGAAACCGCTTATTTAGGCACCATCATTTCAGATTCATTTCATCATTCAGAATTAAACCGAATCCGGACCAAATTAAATGCATTTAAATTTTCCCGATACCGAAAACTTCAAAGGAAATTAAAAGTTTCTTAGGGCTTCTCGGGTATAATAGAAAATTTATCGCCGACTTTGCTAAAATTACAAAACCCACTTCATGCTTAAAATAAATCTTGACACAAAATATATTTAATGCTTTGAGATGTTTAAGCAACTCCTAGTTAACGAACCAATATTACAGTATTCAGATTTAACAGTACCATATAATTTGACAACAGATGCAAGCCAATTCGCTATTGGGGTTGTGTTATCTCAAGGCCCTACAAATCAAGACAGACCCGTTGCTTCTGCTTCAAGAACCCTGAACGATGCTGAACTAAATTACAGCACAACCGAGAGAGAGAGAGCTTCAAAATAAAAAATATTTTCGCCCATGGAAAAAAATTCAATATTTATTCCGATCAAAGACCATGAATTTAATGTTGCATCACAAGGTTTTAAAATTTGAAGATTTAGAATACATTTTGGATCAACTTTAAAAGCACTATACTGGCAAATAATTTTTTTTCGGAAACGTAGGTTCGGCTATACATGAATACTATGAAGTAATTGAAGTCAAATCGTATCCGATTAATGACAGAATCGTTTTTATTCTACATTTTCCTATTGTATATCCGAAACTATATACCCTTTTCCATCTATAACTTTTACCCAACCAAAATAAAACAGCCATTCTACCGCCCAAACCTTTTGGTCATAACAACGGGACACTACCAATACGAGGACACAGAATGTAATACGATCCATTCAACATTATTATTGTCAAGAGCTCAAACTATCACAAACGCACCAGAATGGAGAATACATGGCAAACCTTCTTAATGTCGAAAGCACCAACTCCAGTCGGTGCGATTTAGTAACAATAACCGTCTCCCACGAACTCATCGAACGAACAAATTACCACCAAATTCTATATTGCAATTATTCCTGACAAGATAAAATTACAAACAGCATGCCGTCGAGTCGACATAATTTCACTACAAGAAACTTTCTTAATAGAACTGCCAATCAATTGTTCATTTCGCACTTCGAAGAATTTATTTTCAAACAATCAAGAGACACTTGAGGAACATCCCCTCCTTTTATGTACCACATGTCTCTATACCACTAAATCAAAAAGACCCACAAGAAATATTAATAAATGATCTACCCTTGGATTAAATCCATCGTCTTCTCCGACACCAACAAAATATTCAAAAAATTCAGACTAGCACACCATCGAAACAACACACAGTTCCCTGGTTGATTGTAATATTTGCCTTATTAATTTTCACCACAACAGTAACTCTTTATTTTTGGAGACGTCAACGTGCATCCGGTACAGCAGTAGAACTTCAACAAGATGTCACATCAGCACAATCTGAAAACAACGCCCGGCAAGATCCACTAGATTTTAACAGTTAAATACGTAATTATCATTATTACTAAGAATTCAAAATTTCGATAGAAGAACAAACAAATAAATATAAGTCTACCTCTTTTATGTAGCGTTTTAGAATTAAAAATATATACATATACAACCTATATGTATCCATATCCCTATCTATGGGCTATCCATATCCCTATATGCCCCAAAGAAAAAAGCATTAAGATGATGATGGATAGCATTTTATTTTATTCTATTATTAAAAAAAAGGTTTATTTGAAAAAACACCCCAAAAAGTGGGCGTGGCAAAACATTTTGTATGAGCGATATTTTGGAAAAACTATTGGGTAAATATCTTGTAAACCTTTTTTTCGCTTTCTATGAAGATTTTCGAAGAAAACCATTTCGGAGCCCTAGGGAATATGTGGTCCAAATTTCAGCTTAGATAGTCTTACGATTTGGTCCTAATCATAAATATATATACTTTTATGGCTTTACGACGAATATTAAGGGGTGTTACAAACTATGTGTCAAAATTAATATTGACTAAAATCATTTGACTAGCGAAATCATAACTGGCCGCCATGTGTTTTAGGATCCTGCTCCTCTAGAAATAAAAATTGACAGTACAGGATCCACAACTCGGTGAAAGTCCTTTGCTAATGTTGTGGGAAGGTGAAACGAATTTAAAACCCCGGACAAATACAAAAACCGGGTTCACAGTATTGTCGATAAGTACCTACGAACATTTTATTGCAAAGGGATATCCATCAGGGGTACTCAATAGAGAGCTGCAGTCGGATTCTACCATTAATTATAGGCCCTAGCGCTTATCAATATCAAAGCGTCAGGTGGTGATTTAAAGGCACACAACATCATCCAAGATAATGAGTCACATTTGGCCAGTCTTATTGTGTAAAAAAAGAATGACCAAAACCGGTAGCCTATCGGGCTCTTAATCGTATCACGGTAAAAGATCGATTTCCACCAAGAATTGAAGATCAGCTTGATAGACTATCGGGAAATCGATACTATACTTCCTTAGACATGGCGTCGGGGTTTTACCAGATTCCAGTAGCAGAGAATGCGATCGAGAAAACAGCTTTATTAAGAATATTTGCGAATGGCGTTTGGGTTAGCGAATGCCCCTGCAGTGTTCCAAAAAGCTATAAATAAAGTCCTTGGTGACCTAAAAGATATTATTGCTCTCGTATACTTGGATGATGTACTAATTCCATCGAAAACGTTAGGCGGGGGACTAGAACGACTAGATTCTGTTCTGAAAGCATTGGACTAGAACGACTAGATTCTGTTCTGAAAGCATTGACCGATTGTGGATTCTCTCTCAATATTGACAAGTGTCATTTTCTACAGACAAAAATAGAGTACTTGGGTAGAGAAATCTGTTTCGAAGGAATAAGCAATGGCACTCGTTAGGTCACCTGCTCCGACAAATGTAAAGGAAGTCCGGCAATATATGGGACTATCAATTATGCCCTGGTTTGGAGCCAAAATTAGTTGCATCACTTCACTGATGAAACAAGGAGTTTAATTCCTATGGACACAAGAATGCGAAGAAGCTAGGCTGCATATCATAGGCCAACTAACTAAAACACCGGTTCTGGTTATATTTGATCCATCTAGAGATACTGAACTTCAAACGGCTGCAAGCTCTATTGGCTATGGCGCCTTATAGAAACTGGCGATGTGAATGCCGCGTCTCCCTATTTACTGAAGCAAGGTTTGCTCTTTCATAAATAAGAAGATGGTCCCAAATTGTACATACCGAAATAGTGTCGTCTGTCTTCGATGAGACGTTGCCATAAGGATTATATCCACATCGGTTGGGAAAAGGCCGAATTGAAACAAAATTTTTGGATGCCGACCATGACGCGAAACGTAAACAAATTTGTGGGATTTTGTCTTATATTCCTTGTTGCAAAAAGACCTTCCGAAAAGAAACAATCTGAGTTACATCAGATCGATAAAGTTGCGATACCGTTCCATACGATCCATATTGACTGTATGGGTCCATTTAAAGAAGTCAGTAGTACGGATTATCGTTATATTTCAATTGTTGTCGACTGTTTTTCCAAATTTGTCATTTCGTCACCCTTTAAAACGTTACAAGCTACGGAGACAATGCGCCTTATGATCGCCTATCAAATTCGGAAGTCGAAGTGAGATGTTCATTACCAAGGTCCCTACGAAGTTGTGGGTATTCTGCCCAATGACAGATATAAACTGAAGAAAGGAAACAGCGATTTGATTGTCGTGGCAGCTGGAGAAGTAATCCGCCCATTAGGCGTTGGCACTGCGAGTGGTTCTGCGGAGGTTTAAGTTGGTGGGTGGTTGCTTGTCTAACTGATTAAAGACTGATGTACGAGTCTTGGGAGTTGATTTTCTGAACAACTTATGTAGAATTGTAGAGATGTGATTCTCTGAAAGATTTTATGTACAGGTCTTGAGATCTGATTCTCTGAAGGACTAATGAACGTGTTTCGAGATGTGATTCTCTAAACGACTTACATATATAGAATTGTAGAGATGTGATTCTCTAAACGACTTATATAGAATTGTAGAGATGTGATTCTCTAAAAGAGTTAATGTACAGATCCTAAGATGTAATTTTCTGAACGACTAATGAACGAGTCTTGAGATGTGATGCTCTGAAGGACTTATGTAGATTTCTTGAGATGTAATTCTCTGAAGAATTATTGTAGAATTATGTAAATATGATTGCTTTGTGGTACTCATTTTATTTATTATTCCTTACAGAAAGTTATTGAAGGAAAATCCATCGAGATGCAGAAGATATTCATCGATGGCGATTAACAGGAAGGCCGTGTTGGAGTAACCATCATTCTTAAGGATGGTGGTGGCATTGATGTGTTTAGGTATGCATGTTTCTCTTTAACTTTTCTCTTTTGATTCAGCGAATGGTTTTATTCATGGGAGCTTATTAAGAGTTCAACATGTGTTGGTATAAGTAAGTATTCGAAAAAAAGAATGAGATAAAGAGGGGAATCTGAGCTTTTGAAAGTCATTTCTGATAATGACGAGAACCAAAGGCAGTTACGCAGAATATGTCGAACGCGTAGGTCGTTAACTATCTATTAAATCTGTCGAACGCGCAGGACGTTAACTAACTATTAAATCTGTCGAACGCGCAGGATCATTGCTTTCTATTATATATATATGTAGAGTCATTAGTCTACCCTAGAATTTTTGATACCGCACGTCATTGGTCCTGAACATAAAAATATATACCGACTTTTAGAGGTCTACGACGAATATTAAGGAGTGTTACAAACTGTGATGTGTGCCCACCGACGTGCAAACACGCATCAATGGTTCCGCGGCCATTGATAGTCTTCGTCAAAAAAAAACAACAACACACACGGAAAATAAAAACCCTTTTCCTCGGCCGCGTGTGTAAAAAAATAACACAGTGCACCAGTAACAACAAAAAAAAAATTGCAAGAAGTGCACGGTTATGGTTATCCCTCTACCCCCAATCCATCTCGTTTGCTGCTGCTTCTGCTTGACCATACTTAGGACACAGTGATTTCATATCATTTGTGTACTTGCTATGGTTGGGTAGGCGCAGCAACTGGCGAATAGCGGGTCGTACGTGTAAATTTTTTTAGGTAGATCAAAACAAATTATTGTATGGGCATAACACCCGCGGTTACCCGCGCCAGTGTTGTATGTTTTGTGTTTGTTTTTGTAATGTTCAGAAGTTCTAGAGCAGATGTTAGTAACATTAGGGGCTTAAGAGCAAATCTCTCTCGCTGTATGCCCATGTCTCCCAAAACAAACCAGCTGATTTGGCACTGAGTGAAACTCAAGTTAGCGTTGATCCGTCAGAATTTCGTCTATCTGGTTACAACTTAGTGCCATTATTATTTCCTCGCCGTTGGCTCGCCGTTTATATACATAGTGATGTAGCTTACTAACTAATTTTCTCTGCACGTCACGTCCGTAGGCAATTAATCTACTGCTGTTTCAATTATAGAAGCCCTAATTTGGACCGAAATCATACAAGTTTAATGAAATTTCATTACACGAATTGTAATCACACTGAAATCTTTGTTACGGGCGATTTCAATGTTCGCAATTCGAATTGGCTTCATCACTCTGGACAGACAACACCCGAAGGCAGCTATGCTGAGATCTTTACTGAGTTAAACCACTTAACCATTTGACAGAGTTTGGCATCAAGCTCACTTGTCGAAAATGTGAGCAATTGGAATCGATGATAACTCTTTCAATGGACTAGAAATTACCTTTCGGAACGTTCAATCCAAGTTGTTTTGGGCGGCCTCAAGTCTAAATCCCACCAAATAAATGCTGGTGCTCCCGAGGGCTCTGTTTTGTCTCCGATATTATTTCCTATTTTCATCAATAATGTAATATCTTTCACTTCTAATCCAATTCATTTCTTCGCTGATAACAGTACCCTCAGCTTCGGGCGTGGAGCTGGAAGGGCAAAGTATGTTAAGTATCATTAAATTCTGACCTTAACAGCATACTTAAGTGGGGTACAACCAACACAGTATAATATAATGCTTCCAAAACACAATGTTATCTACTGTCATTGAAGCGAAACCCAAAATACTTTACCAGTATCCATGAATGGCACTTGCATTGCTAAAACCGAAAAGCTTTCCATCCTCGATATGTGTGTTAATGACATCCTCCGTTGGAATGACCACATATTCGACGTCTCCAAGAACGCTGCGATATGTCTAGGCTTCCTAAAGCGATGCAAGAAATATTTGACCCTTTCTGATCTGGCTAGAATTTACAAGGCGTTTATTCGCCCAAAACTTGCGTACAACGCTCATATATGGTCCGGTGCACCAATTACGTATTTGGAGTTTCTGGACAGAATTCAAAAACGTGCGATAAAACTTATTGGGGACCGAGATATTGCGAGATCGCTTGACCCTCTTAGTCACCATTGTAATGTCTCCTGCCCTTCGTTGTTTTATGGATACTACCATCACATATGCTCAAACGAAATAGCCAGTTGCATTTCTCCCTTCAACACTTCAACGTAATACCCGCCATTCCCGGAATGCTCATAAGTTCGCCCTAAAGCCTGTATTCGGATGTACTGTGAAATATAAGGATTCGTTTCTCTGCCGCATAACACGAATGTGGAATGCTCTACCTCACTCTGTTTTTCCTGAGCGGATTAGACCGCTACTCTCATACGCATCAGTTGTTTCGCGGAAACGTGTTACTGCTTCTTTTGCCATACTCCAAAGAACGGCATGTCTTGGCTGCACAGGGACCTTCCCTAGCACCCCGGGCTCTACTCTAGATGCTTTGATGAATCTTCCTCCCCTTGATTTATATATTATGGGATGTACGCTAAAAACCATACTTCGCTTAAAGAGAGGTGGTTTTTGGTACCATGAGCACTGCAATTTTGAAGAACTTGCTGGAGTATTATCCGTTGACCCCTGTCTTATGGATATGCCGTCTGATGCAATGACACCAGAAATCCTTCTGAGAAAAAACTACCACGTCAACTTTCCACAGGTAACGGAATGACTTCGGTCAGACTCTGAACCATGGATTGAAAGCCATCGTATTTTCACGGATGGCTCCAAAACGCGACAGGGGTCTGGTGCTGGAGTCTTTGTGGAACGCGATGATATACGACTTTACTACCCCTTGGGTAAACATGCATCCGTTTTCCAAGCGGAGATTTTTGCCATCCTAATGGCTATGCGCTATATTGTGAACAACAGGTGGAGGGCTAGAGGCATTTGCATCTGCAGTGATAGCCAAGCCGCATTAAAATCGCTGCTAAACCCTCTTACCAAGTCCAAGTTGGTGCTAGAACTTAAGCTTTCTCTGAATTTGGTCGGAAGACTGAACACAGTGAATCTTGTCTGGGTACCAGGTCACACTGATATCCAGGGAAATGAGTTCTTGGATAAGCTTGCAAGGCAAGGTTCAGCAGAAGTTCTTTCAGGACCCGAACCTATGTTGGGTCTGCCTACATCTTTAGTCACGTCTTCCATTGATTCTTGGGTTTCTCGTGAATACAAGATTCGGTGGCGCAATTGCGGTGGATGTAGACAGACCAAACTACTAGGCGAATTGACTGTAGTACAATAGACCTGCAGTTGTGTCTGAGCGCTCCATCGGATAGTAGCAACCTCCGACAAAAAAAAAAAAACGGTTTCAAACTGAACTTCGGTAACATTATAATTATCACGTTATTGGTACTTGAATAAATTGGAATCCCCATTCCCCACCCCCCGATCAAAATTTTTTAATCCATAATTAATTAATAAATATTTAATTCATTTAATCATTTACTTTTCATTTTTCATTATCTCTTCTCTGTTTTAAATTTTTTATTATTGCAGCTACCATAGTCACTTCTGCCAGTGAAAGTTTTGCCTCTTCTTGAAAATCGCAACGACGTTCTATGTGTAGCCAAGCTCGGTCAATGGTTAAGGAAATTGGTGTTTGTAACCACATGGAGAAGTCTATTTGAAGAGACCCGGTCAATAGCTGGAAAGAAATTAATTCGTTAAATTTTTTCTTAATGAAGAAGACTGTCCAGGAAGCAAGAAGTAGACGTACCTGATCAAATGCAGTGTTTCCTATATAAAACATCGATTTTAAAATTGATGGTTTCGTTTCAACTATATTTTGACCTTTAATAGCTTGAAACTCACTGGGTTCTCGATCAGTAATTTGAAGCTGTTCAAAAAGCCATTCTTTATTGTTTTTGAGATAATTGTACAGCACCTATAAGGTTAAAAGTAGGATATCCTTTTTTTAACGAGGATAAATCTGTTTATAAGAAACATTTTGGGTATTAATTTGTAATACAAAAATATTTTCAACATTGATCAAGGTAATAAAATATAGTGTAATACTTCAAACGATTAAGTTGAATTGATATTTAGTATTGTTCCAGATATAAAAGCTTATATGAATAAAACTCAGGCGGACTGCTCCACAAAATAATCACCTGCTAACGTTTTACATGAATAAAATTAAACACAAAATTCTAAGCACCATTTTCTCTTAACGGTGTAGCACGGTTACCAAATCTGTCCAAATCCAGGCCCTGAGTTTTTTTTTTTGCGTCTGTTGTGTTTGTAAAACCGTAAACTAAATACAAAAGAGTTCCTTTTTACCAGAAGATATTAAATATCTTATTAACTTTTTTTGAACGAAAATAAAAAATGTTTACCGAAAAATACTGCTGGCAATCACAAGTAGTTGTTGTTTCATTCAACCATTCAATATGTAATTGACGGAAAACATGGCAGCTAATAATAGCCGCTGTTTATACACGACAAGGAAACGAAAAAATTTAATAAAGAATACTTGACCTGTGTCAACTCTTTTCCTCACTCCCCCTTCTCAAAACAGTACAACGAATTGTTGGCTAATGAGTCTAATGGGGAAAAAATAAACAACCCGAATAAAATAGAATGTACTTGTCGGCGCTTAAAAAAATGCTGGTCTGTCCATTGCAATCCTACTTAGACCGAGCTGAGCTTGCGGCTTCGATGGCGTTGTGCATAGTGTGTGCGCTTGCTGTACTTGACGGCGCTTACAAGGGGGTATCATACTTGGGAATCACGGATTCCGATAATTTTTATATACGTTGTAGGGATAAAAGGCGCTTTTCCCTCGTTTTCGAGAAAAATGGATTTAAAGTTTTGATAGTAACATGAAAAAAATACCATATCACAAAACTTAATAAAAAACATAAGGAAAGGCTGCAGTCCGCTTGGGGCGAACAGTATGATACCCTATCCATATCCCTATATTCCCTAAAGAAAAAACCATAAAGAAGATGATGGATAGCATTTTATTTCATTCAATTAAATTTTAAAATAAATTAAAAAAAAAAAAACCCAAAAAGTGGGCGTGGCCAAAGTTTTTATGGGCGATATATTGGGTAAATGTCTTGTTAAACACTTTTTTTCGGTTTCAGTGCAAATTCTCGAAGACAACAGCATTTTAGTGAAAAACGCCCATATATATACTTTTATGGGTCTACGACGAATATTAACGGGTATTTCAAACTAGGTGTCAGAATAAATATACCCTTAGGGTAGGGTATAAAAATGAATCAAGCTTGCGATAATCGAGGCGCTTGATCTTGAATCTTGATCTTGCCATTAGGCAGAGGTATGTCACATGGGGACTATCTCACTGGAAAAAGGCGATGGATACAGAACTCATATCACTTCAAGGCAATTGTACGTGGGACTTGTTTCGAATTCCCAATAGCCATTCCCTCAAATAGGAATAAACGCAACGACAATCAACATGGCGCTCTCTTTGACGGAGTCCGAATTGCTAGCTGTTGTAACGGCCAGGATCAATATGGCTTAAGGCTACTAGAGGCACATATGTTTACAAAACATCGGAAACAAAGAGGTTTATATTGTGACCACAGGAGTGCTATGTGGTTTATAAAAAACAATTCGTAGCAAACATGCCGAGATAAAAACAAAATTTATTAGGGAAAAAATTTTATTTATCTAATTGTTTAACAAAAGGCTAAATAAAGGTAAAACTTGAAATTAATAATTCACTTATTGGTCTTAGTTAAAAGAAAATGTATTTTGTTCGTAATAAATAAATGAATTAGCTGTATTATTAAATAAATTATAAATCATTTTGGGGAAGTCTTGAAATAAAATAGACCATAAGGCAGAGGCTATGTCACTACTTATACAGAATAGATCACTAAGAGTTATGATTCCCACTTATTAACATAACTAATTGCTTTCTAAATGTACTTTCATAAACCATGTTCACATACTAAGAGGCATCGCGGGCGCCATGCGCTCCTGTCAATATGTGGACCGCATCAAATTAGAGCTTTACTTCCCATACCAAACGCATCATATCCCAATTTAACTCAATTCAAAGATTACCCCACGCCAAAAACTTAATAAATGCTTCAACAAAGGACTAACTGCACCTCAGGACATTGTCAATTCATAGGTCTAAGCAATCCTAAAGTTCTTAAAGGATCTAGAATTAAACGCTCATTAATTAACACATAGGGGAGCACAAAAGATTTTATTGGTGTCAGTGTCAATCGTCCCCGAATATAAATTAAATTGTTCATAAATTGGACTATGTCCAAATTAAACACGATTAGATTCAACGGTCGTCACAAGACTAAAAACTTTATTATCCAACAAAATATTTTTTTTACAGAAAACAACGAGCACATGAAGATTCCTGATACAAAATATTTTTTTACAGAAAACAACGAGCACATAAAGATACCTGATATTAAATAATGCTAACTAGGCGCTGACGCTGAAGTGCAGCGGAAGCGCACAACAGATACCAGGCAGACAATAAAAAATACCTTAAAGAAACATGAGAGACATGAGAAACTTTGATAAAATTATTTAAAATTGAAAATGTCTATGCCGATTCCGCACTTCGGCGGAAGGGTGTGTAACAATGTGTTAACTATTCCCCCCTTTAAGAGGAGCCGTCCTCGGCGATGTCTAATTTCTTTATAACCTCTTGTACGAAGTTTACAGCATTAACGTCCTTGCTGGTCTGCTGCAGCTTCCGTTTTAGGATAAAAACGACTGTGAGACTTATCACAATGACAATTATTATCAAAAGGAGCATGAACCATTGCACGTACTGAGTCCTGTCTTGCGAGTTGATTTGCTCTTTTATATTGGCGATGTGCTTCAAGTTTTTTGTGTTGATCTCATGGAGGTATGGCAAAGATAGCAGAGTCAGATGATCCGTGAGATTCAGTTTTTGTGCGGTTGGTACAGCTGGACTGAAGTAACTATTCCGTTTTCCTTTGTTGAATGTCGTACCATTAATTTTCATCTTATTTTCAAATATTACGAGGAAAGTCCGTGAATTGTTAGGGCCGATTCTTCACCTTCTTGAATGTTACAGGTCTGGTCATTGATAATAATTAGCCCATCGTCGAGTATGTTGATAGGAGGTATATGGTGAGCCGAAGTTGTTTTGCATTCAGCCGTGTGGTTGTTGAGGAGATGTTAAACGCACAAGCTTTCGGATGTTTTCTCACAAAATGTTAAAGTCGCCGCTTCTTCACAATTTCGTAAGGGTTTAAATACTGCTCCACATTCCGGAACTATTTCTGACTCTAGTAATACCATACTTTTATTATGAACTACAGGAAATATCATTATTTTGTCGCAAATAAAGTTAATCTTAGGATATTTAATTATAAAAAACATTACATCGTTATTCTGTACAATCTTCAATTTTGAATTTCTCATTATATCATTAATACTAACATCTATAGACTTTTCGGTTTTTAGTATAGCTTCTATTTCTTCACTGTCGAGGATAGCGGGGTTTATAACGTTAACCTTTCCTAACGCAATTGAATAAATTCCTACTTAAGATTACTTCGTAAAGGTGTCCTACATCAATCTCTGCTCTTTTTGTTGTATTTAGTAATTTATTAACGGTTTCTGTAAGACTATTAATTCGGGACTGTAGCTCTGTATTTATAAAGATTTGCTGATTATTAGCTTCAATCAATGCCTCTTCCTTGGTTTTTACCAGATTGAAGTCATCAAAATCCGGTGTTCCAGCTATATATTTAAGGGCGGTGCCCAGAAAATTAATGCTGCGGGCATGACGATGATGCAAACGGAGGGTGCTCAAATGACGTTGGATTTGTTCAATTTCTACCAGTGACATTTTTTTCATATGTATCTGAAACGACTGAGGGAACAATTGAAGATACTCCTGCGTTTCGTGAACTAAGGTCTCATAAGCTGTCAAATTGGTACGATGCGTCAGATAAGAGTATCCTTCGTAAATTACCACCCTACCCATTGACACGGGTATGCAGTGCGATCGCGTAAAGTCCAGAAGCCTGCCATGAGTAGGTGGTTGAGACACAAGCATGAATCTGCAATACAAAAAAATTATCGCAAATTACTCTTGTGAATCTGTTTGTTGTTTACTCGAACCGTCGTGCCTAGATCTTTTTGTACTGTCCTTTCGACATATAGCTTGGTAAATTTATTACCAATACGTTTATTCGTTCGCACAAAGACCTTATCGCCAGGTTCAAAAGAGCGTGTATAATTGTTTTTGTTTTTGTTTTGCCGTCGTAGGTCAGCCTACTGGGTGATTTCTATTTTATTTCTTATTTCGTTTTTTAAATTATTGGGTATAGAGTGAATTATATCAATTGGTCTATGGCCAGTAATAGAATGAATTGTTCTATTGTATTTTAAAGTTGCAAGTAACACCAACGTTGGAATATCATCAATTTGTTGTTCTAAGTTAGTGCAGCGGGCTATTTCCGTCAGTGTACTATGAAAACGTTCCACGTGGCCATTTGTAGTGCTATGGAATGGTGGCACAGTGAAAATGTTGACACCGAGATGGTTTCTGAGCATAGACTTAACAGTTTCGGAGTTGAATGATTTCTCATTGTCACAAACAACTGTTTTCGTATCCCTATAGAAGGAGAGAATATTTAGAAGGGCCTCCTTTATATCAACAATTGCCCGAGATTTAATTGGAAATACTAAAGCGAATTTTGAAAATTTATCCAAGCTTGTAAAAAAGTGTGCCTTCCCAGTTGAATATATATCTACATGTATAACCTCGCCTGGATAGGACGGTATCGGAGTTTCGCCTATTTTAGGTTTCGGCGGGTGCCGCTGGTACTTTGCCTCATTACAGGTTTTGCAATTTGAAATTATTTTTTTTAACTTTTCGCGCATCTTTGGGAAATAGTAATCTTTGAGAACCTGCTGAATATTTTCACGAACTGAACGGTGGGCACGATTATGTTCGGCTGTAAGGATTTCAAACTGATCGTTATATATGTCGGTTACCATTTTTTCAGTATGAAGTAATTTAACAGAAGGGAATAGCTTGATAAGGTCATTTTGTATCTGAGCCAGGACATGTGGTTGGCAACGGATACCGTTAACAACGTTTGGATTTACAGTTTGCTTCAGTACTTCCAAAGCATCCTGAGAAGAATTAAATGTTATTAGATGTCTAATTTGCGTTTTAAAAATGATCTTAGTTACTTTAGAAGTTTCGGTGCCCTCATCTAAAACTAATTGGTTTCGAAATGAATTTACAGGGTTTTGAACGGTACGTATTATATGAGTAAGAGATTCTTCGCTGTGGGCTGTTCCAAAAGATGACTCTGTACACTCATCTAAGGCATTTAAATACTGTCGAGATAAGGCATCTGCCACATGATTATCTTTCCCAGGCTTATAAAAGAATTTTGGAGCAAATTCTTCTATAAACGCTCTCCATCTCTTCAATTTTGCGTTTGGATTCCTATCGGAAATAGCAAATGTTAGCGGCTGGTGGTCGGTGAAAATATTTGAGTGTTTAACACCATAGAGAGAGTTACGAAGCTTCTGGAGTGCCCATACGATAGCGAGCAGTTCGCGCTCATTAGTGGCGTAATTTTCCTCAGTGGAACTCAATGTCCTGGATATCATGGTAATCGGTTTGCCATTTTGAGCTAAAATGGCCCCTAACGCCTGTGACGATGCGTCAGCCGTTAGGTCAAAAGGCCTGTTGAAGTCAGGGTATAAGAGCAGAACGTCTTCTGAGGCCAGGATACGTTTGATTTTATTGAATGCATCTAATGCCTCACTGTCCAAGTCTAATTTCGTTTTTTTTGATTGGTTAGCACTTATGTTGCCATGCTCACCTCTAAGATATCGGGTAAGGGGCTTTGCAATTAATGCATAGTCCCTAATGAATCGTCTATAATACCCAGATAACCCAAGGAAATATCGCAGGGCGCGTAATGTTCTGGGTTCCTTATAATTCACAATATCCATGACTTTGTTTGGACAGGTCCTGATGCCATTTTTTGACACAACATACCCTAAGAACTCAACTTCGGCTTGGAGAAATTTTGATTTCTCAGCTGAGACTCTTATATTGGCATTAAATAATTTTGTGAGGATTCGATCTATGTCTTTTAAATGTTGCTCTCTTGTTTCTGAAAACACAATAACGTCGTCAATATAAACACGACAACATTTACCAATTTCTTCCCTTAGCACGTCATCAATTGCTCTCTGAAAAATACTTGGAGCATTTTTCAGACCAAAAGGAAGTCGGCAGAATTCAAACTTGCCATTATTGACAGAAAATGCAAGTTTTTCTCTGTCACGCTCAGCCAGTTGAATCTGATGAAAGCCTGACTTGAGATCGATTGTAGTAAAGAAAGAGGACTTACCAAGATTGGCCAAAATTACGGACGTGTCGGGGATAGGATATTTGTCCGCAACAGTTTTCTCATTTAACTTGCGAAAGTCTATGACGAGGCGCTTCCTTTGGTTACCGGGACTGTCAAGTCCCTTTTTATCAACTACCCAGATAGGATTATTGTAAGGTGACCTGGAAGGTTTGATAATGCCATTTTGTAGTAGGTCAGAAATCTCGCTATTGACGAATTCCGCAGCGGCAATCGTATAGGGATATGCTTTTGAGTAAACCGGCTTGTTGTCGGTTGTTCTAATCGTTGCAACAATATTTGTATTGTAGGGAAGAGATTCGTTCGGGTCTGCAAAAACCTTTGCATTTTTTTTAATAACGGAAGAAATTTAGTCATCGGCAAGGGAGCTCACTGAAGTGTTTTCCAGTGAAATGTTATTTATATCCTTGCAAAAGTAATACATCAACACTTCTTTGCCGCCATTGTAATGAAGGGTACCTGTTCTTAAATCTAATCTAGCACCTATCCGAGACAGGAAATCAAAACCGATTATTCCATCGAAAGTGCGTAACATTGGGAGTATGTAGAAAGGGGTATTCTTTTTGAAAATGTTTATTAAGCATTTATGTGAGACTCTATTAGTTCCATGAATAGATTTTATAAAAAAGGGTGTGTCAATTTCTTTAACTGCTTTGCGGGATTCAAAATCCTCTAAAAAATTAATTTCGTCTGAGACTTGTGGGTTTTCGTTGTATTCGTAATCAGTATGCTGTTCATACTGGGTGTCAAAACTTTCCACCTCATCATATAGTTCCCCTACCTCTGCGCCTGTTAGTTGATTTAGGTGGTTTATACGCTGAATTTTTTCCAATGGTTGCCAGTCACTTTCATACTGCTGTCTCTTTGGCGGTCTTTCTCTATCATTTTGCATAAGAAAACCTTGCCGTGGTGTTCGATTAGAGTTATTGGTAAAATTGTTATGATGGACATTGTTAGGGACGGGTGCAATATTTCGAAATGATTCCCGCGGATTAACAATATTGCCTTGCCCACCGTTTGGTCTATTGGACCTAAATGATGGATCTACTTCCATCAAGGTTGGTCTTGATCTTGACCTGTCAATCGGCCTGTAATTAGGTGAATTCTGTGGATTATAATAATTGTTTCCAGGAATGTGTCCGATGGGAAATGGTTTTTCATATCGTGCCGCAAAAGAGGTTGCAAAAGAATAACGTGCTTGGTTTGCCTCAAGCTCTTGCGCTAGGGCCAATGCACTAGGCATATCAGAGGGACGGGCTGAAAATAAAATGTCGCCCATTGGCTTCTGTAGGCCAGAAATAAAACTCTTAGAGCATCCGCTCGGTATCTTAGACTCAGGGAATTTATTAGGGCAGCATAATAGTTTTGTTAATTAATAATGTAAGTTTCTTTTCCACCTCATCATAAAATTTGGTTATAGACATCTTACCCTGTCGTAGGGTGGACATCTCCTGTTCGATTAGATACACCGGTCTTTTATCGGCGTATGTAAAATCAAGTCTCGCTATTATAACCTTGAAATTTAATGGGGTATTAAAGGAGGACAAAACCTGATCAGCTGAATCAACTATTATATTTCTTAAAATGGCAACAGCCTGGTAGTGTTTTGAACTACCTTCATGCGACTCAAACAAATTGTAGGCCGTAAAGGCCGCTTGACGCCATGATACGTAGCGCACCTGATCTCCGTTAAACTCTGGTAAGCTTTTCACGAGATCTAAGGACTCGTCACATTGTTTATTTGGATCGATAGTAGCGGATTCGTAAGCCTCTACCGATGTCGGTGTTTCTAAACTGCTAAGCCTTCTCGTCAGTTCTTCTATTGAATTTTGAAAGCTTTGTCTCGTGGAATCTGTGGCGATTTGAACCGCAGCTGTGATTATGCGCCTTAACTAACCGTCTTCCATCTTTGTAAAGAATTTAAAAGGTAATACCTTTCTTGAGAACCAAAATGATTTTAAAAAAAATAGCAAAATTACCAAGAAATGAATGTGAAAATTATGAATATTGTATTGTAATGTTCACTCCGCTTGTCGTAGACAGCAAAAAATTAACAAAATTATTTGGCCTTTAGACAGGATCAATTTGATTCATAAACACTTAATCAAAATAATGTTATGCTTTTAATTGTATACTATCAACTACACTTTCCAATCTACGAATTTTTGTTTCTACAAGTAGGTTATGATTAAATAGTTATTTAATTTATAATTAATTCTCACACTAATATGATCATAATCAGCATCTTGTTGATAAACAGCCGTTGTTTGTTGAATTTTATTTCCTTATTTGTCTGCTTTCCTCCAACAAAATGTAACTGCTTCTACTGATAGTTTTCACTTTTATGTCTTTCCTTATTCTTACTTTTAAATAGGTTTGAGCTCCTTTAATGTTTCGTTTGTTTTTTTTTTACGTTTATTATCACTTGATTTCTCTTGCTTTTGTTTCACCTCATATGGGGTTACTTGGATGTAGCACCGGCCGAAATATCGTGAGTCCGTAAGTAACGCAAACTATTATTCTTTATAAGAACTTGTTATTTTTCCACTTAAATAGCGTCACGGAAAGTTGGGCGCCAATTAAATTATTCATAAATTGGACTATGTCCAAATAAAACACGATTAGATTCAACGGTCGTCACAAGACTAAAAACTTTGTTATCCAACAAAATATTTTTTTTACAGAAAACAGCGAGCACATGAAGATACCTGATACAAAATATTTTTTTACAGAAAACAACGAGCACATAAAGATACCTGATATTAAATAATGCTAACTAGGCGCTGACGCTGAAGTGCAGCGGAAGCGCACAACAGATACCTGGCAGACAATAAGAAATACCTTCAAGAAACATGAGAGACATGAGAAACTTTGATAAAATCATTTAAAATTGAAAATGTCTATGCCGATTCCGCACTTCGGCGGAAGGGTGTGTAACAATGTGTTAACTTGTATCCTAAAGCTAAATTCGTCACAAATAAGTTATAAATATTTCTGTAAAAAAAAAACCCCGGCCACCAACCATTTGTTTTGATTCACACGTATTCACAATGTTAAGCGCGCAGGGGACCTGGAATTTGACTATATCATTCTACTTCCTTTGTGGTTCTGATAGAGTAGAGCAGAAAGCAGGCAGCATTGTGGAAAAACTTTGAAGCATTCATCATTGCCCAATTTGAAAACAAAATTCATATAAAATATTGGAATTGAAATTTCTTTTTTAAACGGAAAAATTTTCTGTATTCCCAGGTGCTTCAAATTCACACAATTATACGTACTATTTACCTGCCGAATCACCATAAAAAGCTGATAACTATGCCCGACTTTCACCTTATTGCGCATTGGACATATAATTAGCATATATTCCGCAGTTATTTAAATAAAAATCTGTTCTTAATGATTTATGCTCTAACCATCTTCCGGTTCTATGTAGTGTTCTCCAAAGGCCTGAACTCAACAGACGTAAGACTACCTTGATCTTAAACCCGCAAATTGGGGAAGTTACGAACGAGCAGTTAGCACCAGTTTCGAAAGCCATCATCATTTGTCATCAACTTCGATGTCATCAATAGTGCAACCCATTATCATGTCAGTCACTAAAAAACTTTAATGCAATAAAAGAATAAAGAAAATTTCAATCCAATATATCTTTGACTTAGAAAAACTTAGCCTACCATATCTGTTGCAAAAATAATGAAAACATAAGGAAAGTTACAGTCCGCTTGGGGTGAACAGTTAGACCTTATTCATATCACCATATCTCTCAGACGTATTGTGGTCTTATACAGAATTTGCTTAGTTTTTGGAGAGAGTGCTTCATTACATAGTTGCCTTCTTAGCCCCAAGAAGCAGCGATTGGCAAGCGTTATCCTTCCTTTGATTTCTAAGGAGATGTCATTTTTAGATGTGAAAGCAGAGCGGAGATAAACAAAGTCCTTACTACCCCAAGGTCATAGCTGTCGATTGTGACATTCTGATCGATTCGTCGATGTTGAGTGTCCCTTTGCATGCACTTTGTTTTGCCCTCGTTTACCGCGATACGCGATCGGAACAGTTTGTGTTCAGGGCTCATTATAATACTTTGCAACAGGTTGACAAAAGAGCTGACCACATCAAAGAGATTTTAAAAATAAATAAATGTTATGCGCAAACGGCCCATATCCAACCTGAAACCTAGCTTCTCCCACGATTTTGTATACGAAATTATATTTTTTGACACGAATAGAGGGACCTACAGTTTAATGCTGACTCTGGACGGCAATTTTATTTTTGAGAAGATTCTATTCTCATGACAATTCTTACTTTTAGATGTTTGTCAGTGTTGCTGATGTGTCTGCTTTAGAATTAACATTGAACATGCCCATGAGATGATGGATGAAGTCGTCTCCTTCTATTATATTATAAATAATATATATATATTATATATTATATATAATATATATATATAATATTATATATATTTATTATTTGTCCTTTGCTAAGGAGGTTGGGTTTGAATATGCGGGTAGTTGGATTCAACAGATGGCTAATTCTAATCAAAACTAATTTTTTAGTTATTTCTTATTTATATTAACAAAAAAATATTGAGTTACTGCAAAAAGGTGTTTTTTATGTTGCTAGAACCAACAGTCAGACTTTCGCAAGAGTGACTAAATACATTAAGGTGGTACGGTGGTTCTTCTAAAAAAATCGGCAGGCAAAGTCGAAGCAAGCACAGATAGCGATCAATGATGACATGCATCATTGCAGCTGCAGCACTCATCGATTAATAATTTCTCATTTTTCGTTGCTGCTGCTTTTGGTAAACAATGTGTAGACCTTTGTAATTCGTGTATTGATTTCTGTGTTTGCTGTTTGTATCAATATATTCTTATATAGCCTGCACGCATATACATCCCAAAACATACACATACACATCCACACCAAAGGCCAAGCTCAGGCCACTAGGTTTTTTTTTTTTGGTTGCGCCAAAGGATGTGGTAATCTTCTAAAGATGCGGTAGCCCGTGTCACCAACATGCACGATTCGCAACACCCGAATATTCAATGCCAGGAGTGCGCCTATGTACTAACCCACACCACTATGTCCTTCAACCACTCTCCCCGCGGGACTACCGTTAGGTATTACTTCGCGGGGCTGGTTAGCAATTTATGCTATTCTTCTTGTACTTGCTTCTTCAGCTCGTCTAATTCTTTCTATTCTTCTAAGCTCGTTTTGCGTCGTTTTCCTCTGACTGCAACGCAACATTCGGTCTATGATTAGTGTTGGATTGGGCAGATTAATTCTCCGCTGCGAAAAACGGCGGCAATGAAATATGGCAAAGGGGAGCTATCGTGTCCAAATCGGTGCAAGTATTTGCGATAGCCGCCGTGACCAGACAGGAACTTCGTAAGGTGGTAGTTGTTATTCCCATGTGCTCGTTTTGTCCAGGTCCCGATATTCGGGATCAACTTATAGGTCCATTTGCCTTTTGTACTATTATCCCACCTGGTGGGCTGCTGAAGCCGCTCACTCCTCTCCTTTTATTCTCGCAATTTCACCTGCACCCTATCGCCCTGGGGTTCTTCTAGTATAAATTCTCAACATTTCGTCCGCGAGAATGTCAATCGGAACCATTCCTGCTACCACAAAGGCTGCTTCATCCGAGATTGTTCGAAATCCACAGATCGCTCTTAATGCACTGAGTCTGTATGCGGAACGACAGTTTTCCCTTATTTGCTTTTATTGCGAGTTCCCCCGCCCAAACCGGAGCAGCGTATAAGAGGACTGAGCTGACTACTCTGGATAGGAGAAGGCTAGGAGGTATATAGAAGGCGTATCCGCGAAAGTGCTCCTTGCAGCATTAGAGCCTTATTACTGGAGTACTCTATATGCGCTTTGAACTGTAATCTGTTATCAAGTACTACTCCCAGGTATTTGATCGATTCCTTCGATCGGACTATTTGATGTCCCACCAGTATATTGGCGCATTTCACAATTCTTCTACTGGTAATTAAGACGGCTTCCGTTTTATGGTCCGCTAATTCTAGTCCGGTGGATACTAACCACTCTTTGATGCGAATAATTGCTTCATTTATAGCTGACTCCATCTCCTTTATTTCTTTTGGCACCATAACGGCGGCGATGTCGTCTGCAAATCCGACTACTTGAACTCCTTGCGGCAACATAGGCTTTAGCACTCCGTCATACATAATGTTCCATAGGAGTGGGCCGAGTACTGATCCTTGTGGAACCCCAGCCGAAACCCTGCAGTATTTCAACCCTTCATCAGTTTCATAACTCAGTTTTCTGCTGTTAAAGTAGTTTTCTACTATCCTCAGCAAGTAATATGGCGTATCCATCCTGGCTAGTGACCTTTTGGTGAACGTTTGCCGAGTTAAGGGCATTTTTGTTGTCCAACGTCACCACTACACAGTATTTTTTTGTACCACACCGCCATCTTTCTCCTTGTATCGCTTCGGCCGCAAAGTCGACCAAAGTTTTTACGGCTTGAACAGTAGACCGCGATTTTCTAAACCTAAACTGATAGTCCGATAGAACTCCTCTTTTTGCTACCGCGAGCAATCTACCATATACTATCCATTCCAGTATCTTTCCCATTGTTTCTATAAGGCATATTGGACGATACGAGGACGGTTCCCCAGGTCCTTCTTGAAGACATTTTTGAAATATTTCCATAAACATGTCTGGCCTTTTGTGGATAGCTGCTTTCAGTGCTTTATTTAGAATGTTATCAGGTCCGGGCGCTTTACTATCGCCTATCGTCTTGCATGCACTTGGTCCGTATCTGGTCTCTCTAATGATGTTGCACATAGTAGGTGTACTTCGGGAGAAGAGGTGTTCTACTATGGAGCTTAGGATTGCTGAACAATTTATTTGCGGCGACCTGCTGCCGTTTTTGTTGGTCATGACGATCCTATATGCTGTAACCCAGGGGCTTATGTCGGCTTCTTCACAAAATTTTTTAAAACATCATATCTTGCTCTCCTTGGATCGCGTCTTGCTATTTTAAAACCACTAAGGTGTTCCTCAAAGCGATCTCTTCCCCTAGATCTTTGGACTTTGTGTCGGGCTTTTAAGCACTTTGCTCTAAGCTTTTTTATTTCCTCATTCCACCAGTAGCATGGTGTTCCTCCTCTAGTACCCGTTCTTATGGGCATTGATGCATCGCACGCAATATTGAGAATGCGGACGAGTTATTGCATATGGGCTAGCCATATTATATTTCGCAAGAGGGAGTTTCTTACGAGCGTGATGTCAATAATCGAGCCCGTTCCTGCCTTACGATATGTATTTGCACATCGTTTGTTTGCAATGCCTAAATTAAGAGCTGCAAAACTTTCTAGAAAACTACGTCCCCTGTCGTTTTTACGTCTGCTACCCCACTCTGCGGTGGGTTGTCTAGCATTGCCTGGTACTCGTTCATGGTCCAGCTTGGACGTGCGTAAGTCCATTAGTTTCTTGTAAGGCATGCCTTCCGCATATCCATATGGCAGCATGTTTAAGGTGGTCCGAGTCCTGTCGCAGATCCATATATTGCTGTCAAGAGTTTTATACGGTTCACTTATCAAGATGACGTCTGCTTTTTATTCTCCAGCCATTTGTGTCAGGATATCCTTTGCAATTCTACAGTGATTTTTGTTAATCTGTATTATCTTCATCTTTTTTTGCTGGTGACGGCCTTCCTAAAAACCAGACACTTGCTGCTTCCGGCTACGTGCTTCGAATGTTTTGGGTGTTCTTTTCTACAGAACATGCATCATGGCTCCTTCTGTTCCACACCTTGCAAATAGCTTGGAGCGGTCCTCGCTACTTTTGCAATGCTTGGCTATATGCCCGAATTCAAGACATTTGAAGCATTTTTGGAGAAGCGTTCGCTCCCAAACTCAAGCTGAGTGTGAGGGATAATATTACGACAACAGAGAAATCTAAAAAAGTGGGTCCGCCAATCCCGTCCGTCTGTCTGTCGGTCTGTCCGAGCGTTGTATGGCGAAACGGTTCGACGGATGTGCTTCAAAGTTTGCGTGTAAGGTTTTTGGGTTTATATATCGGGACATATTTTAAATAACGGTTCCTGCCATGTTGGTGAAAATCACTTATCACTCACTTATCAAAACTAACAAAGCGAACTCCAAAAAAATTTACTGTTTTATTTATACTATTAAGTCAAACAAATTTGCATACTTTGGTTTTTGAAACAAATTTTTTTTTGAATTTTTGATGAGACTATATTTCATGTAGCCCCCCTTTAATTTTCAAAAGTCTTGGATAATTTTGTTAAAATATTTATTTATTTATTCATCTACATGCTCTGCTTAACAGCCTAATTTTCTTAACTCATCTTTAACTCACGAGCTAACTAAGCTATGGAAAAGGACGAGTTAAAATATGTTATTAATATAAATTCATACTTAAAAAAAATTTTTTACACTTAGGGCAATCTATTACCTTTTTATTACAATCAATCAAATTTTCTTTGCCTACAGAGCATTTTTCAAATTTAATGTAAACAAATAAATGTTTTTTAGATTTAAAAGTGCAGTGTGGACAATAAAAATGGATAATAGGTATTTAAAAAAATTTGTTTGCCTGCTAAACCATCGTCGAACCACCTTCGACGGTAAGTTAAGTTTACTCAGAGTTGAAAAACTTCAGTTAGTCTCAAATTTGTTTTGTTAATAACATTTTACTCATAACTCATGACTTAAGGGTAACTCAGCGTTAACTCGTGCTTATTAATATGGGTTATAATGTGTTCATTGATATTTCAAATATAAAATACAAGATACTGTGATCATACGTAGAAGTGAAATAAATGTTTTTACTTTCTAAATATCTGCTAACTTCATTTAATGATGTTATTGCTCTAGAGATTCATTTAAGCCATAGTTTGTTTGATGCCGTTTCTGATAAAGAAATTGTCTCTTTCCCTTATTGGTCTAGAATAGCGTAAACTGGCATAAGCAAAAGAAGTGATGCATATAATTTTGTTACATAATACATTTCGGACAAACAATATGTCGTATGCGTTGCGTCTAGCGTCAAGAAGCAAAATGCCTAATAATTGCCATGTGGCTGAATAAGAAGGCGAGCAATCCCATTTAATTTTTCGAAATACATATTTATACATAAAACACTTTATGTACTATGAACACTTTCATTCGATTTGAATGAACTATGTAGCTTGGTTTCCAAGAATAAATCTTACTAGTGCCATGAAAAGTGGTATAAGAGTGTGAGCATCAGAAAAATCTTTACTTTTTCTTTTAATAAAACCAACAAGTGAATTTGATTTAGCTGTAATATAGTCGACATTGTCATTAAATGATAACTTAACATCCATAATGAAACTTTAACAAGCTCAATTCTTTTTAATTGGCTTTGATCAAGGTAGTAGTCAAATGCAATTATTGAAGAAGTTCTTGAAGAAAAAATATTTTAATGTTAAAAAGAATTCAGTTATTAATGCACCAATTTGGTGGAATGTTCTAATCAAATTGTACATTCAAACAAATCTTGACTACAACAATTTTGCGCTCATAGAAAAGAGTTTGAGGTACAAGTTTGAGTTTCACACGAATTATATTTTTGGAATTGAAAACAAATTTGATTCTAAGTCTTTCTGGTCTTATATAAAAAAACAAAAAGAAATCCGTAGGTTTACCGAAAAACAATGATTTATAATAACTTTGAGTCAAGTGATTCGATTCGATGAAACCCTATAACATTTTGCCTCAGCCCTATTCTAAGCCCGGCTCAGATAGTATATCTGCTATAATTCTAAGAGAATTTTATTAGACAATTTTCGAACAATAGGTCATTAATTTTAATAAACCACTTAGTTCTGGATTTTTATTGAAGAATGAAAGTCTTCATTTCGTATACCAGTTTCTTAGTCTCGGCCTAAGAATGACTCTGAAAATAATAGGGACATTTTCAAATTGTCGCTATCTCAGAAGCTTTTGAGCGTATCGTTAAATCCAAATTGCAATTTTTTACTAAAGAACATACATCATCTGAACATATATGTGAACACCAACACGAGATTTCAGACTCAAGAGATTTTACCGAATTGTTTTCGGTTCCAAATACGTAATCTCATTCGGACGATGTTGCCTACTAAGTCTATTTTAGCGCCAATATGCGTTAAAAAGTTTAGACCCAAGAGTCCATCCAAATTTTGGAAATTGAGTAGCAAAAATCTTAAGTTTCCTGATTGGTAAGATTTTTTGAAAAGAGGTAGTTTATTCAGTTTATGTCGATGCTGAACTGTTGTGATAGTTATTGGAGAACATTGAGTGTGGTCGGCTGTATTAATAAATTTGGGGCAAATAAATGATGAACCACCGGTATTATTTACAAATTTAAGCGGCCTGTCGAAAAGGGATGTTGTCTTTATATATGTTAATTCTAGTCCATGCTTATTCATGTATAGGCAACCTGTTGGTTGTTCTAGGCACGTGGGCGAAAATTGGGTGGGTGAAGATTATTTTGCATTGAAATAGACATCACCGGTTTGTACATCTTAAGAAAGTTCCAGCAGTACTTTAGAGTTTGGAGCAATGACGTGTTGGATTGATGTCAGGTTGGGTTTTAATTGTAATGTGATTATAGCATTCTTTGTATGGACGATGTTGCCTACTAAGTCTATTTTAGCGCCAATATGCGTTAAAAAGTCTAGACCCAAGAGTCTATCCAAGTTTTGGAAATTGAGTAGCAAAAATCTGAAGTTTCCTGATTGGTTAGATTTTTTGAAAAGAGGTAGTTTATTCAGTTTATGTCGATGCAGAATTGATATTCATGTCTAGGCAACCTTTTGGTTGTTCCAGGCACGTGGGTGGGTAAATCTTCTATGGTATTTAAATTCGATTGCGTTTTCCCAATATTAATCTATTTCTTGTTTGTGCATATTATTTTATACTGAGTTTCTGGAGTTGTTTGATTAGAATTGTGAAATCTGTTAGAGTTTGACCGCATATTTCTTTCATTGCATCTGGTATTCGTTAGGATTTGAAAACATCTTGGTATACATACGATTCCGTTTGTTTTCTTACATATTTAGTTAAATATGTAAGAAAATATAGAATTGACAAGTTTGTCTATTCTGGCATTAACACTATATATATTTTTTTTAATATAGAAAATAAAGGTTATTAAAAATATAATTAAATATTTTATTTACACCAATACTTAAGATGTACACATATACTTATATAAAAGGTGGTTTTTTAAGAGGTTTAGAACTTTTTTTAAAAAAAAAAACACAAAAAATTCGAAAAAATGAATGAAATATTTATTTGAATCGATAGTTGGAACCTTGCAATTTAATGTTTAAAGATAATTTCATGCAAATGTTGACCGCGGCTGCGTCTCAGGTAGCCCATCCGCTGAGTCCAATTTTGGCATACTCTTTCACACATATCGGCCGGTATCTCACGAATGAATGCATGGATGTTGGCTTCCAGTGCGTCAATCGAAGCGGGCTTGTCCCTATACACATTAGCCTTGACATACCCCCACAAAAAATAATCTAATGGTGTCAAATCGCACGATCTAGGCGGCCAATTGACCGGCCCGAAACGTGAAATTAACTGTTCACCAAACTCGCCTCGCAATTGCGCCATTGTTTCGCGTGCTGTGTGGCATGTGGCACCGTCTTGTTGAAACCACATATCATGCAAGTCAAGAACTTCCATTTCGGGCAAAAAAAAGTTTGTTATCATCGCTCGGTAGCGTTCACCATTGACAGTAACGCTGCGATTCGCATCATCTTTGAAGAAATATGGCCCAATAATGCCGCCGGCCCATAAACCGCACCAAACAGTGGCTTTTTCGGGATGCATTGGTAGCTGTTGCAATGCTTCTGGCTGATCTTCACTCCAAATGCGGCAATTTTGCTTATTTACGTACCCATTCAACCAAAAATGAACCTCATCGCTGAACACAATTTTTCGATAAAAAAGCGGATCCTCGGCCAGCTTTCCAAGAGCCCATTCACCAAAAATTCGGCGTTGTGGTAGGTCGGCTGGCTTTAGTTCTTGCACCAGCTGCTTTACGCCCAAATCCTTCCGCAAAATTTTCCACGTAGTGCTGTAACAAAGGCCTAACTGCTGGGAACGGCGCCGAATCGACATTTCGCGGTCTTCTGTCACACTAGCTGATACGGCCGCAATATTTTCTTCAATACGCACAGTACGTAAACGTGTTGCTGGTTTAATGTCCAACAAAGTAAATTTGGTGCGAAATTTGGTCACAATCTTCCGAATAGACTGCTCAGAAGGTCGAGAATGCCGATCATAAAATGGAAGCAGCGCGCGATGAACATTTCGAACCGAGCACGAATTTTGATAGTAAAATTCAATAATTTGCAAGCGTTGTTCATTTGTAAGACGATCCATGGTTAAATTGCAAACCAAACTGAAGCTGTTTGACAGTGACACAAGGTACTAAACACACGTCAGCTGTCAAAACCAGTGTTGCCAAAACCAAACCAGCTAAAAAATCACCCTTTATAAAAAACAAAGGCCAAATGTTTAAGAAGTACCTAACAGCCGAATAAACAAACCGAATTGAAAAAAATTATATATATACAAAAAAAGACTATAAAAGGAAAAAAATTCTTCCATTGTGTTTGATCGTAAGGGATTTTTATGCTTAGATTGCTCTATCCAGCCAACGTGGCATACAGCACATACAGCAAATCGTTTTCGCTTTAGTTAAGCTTACACTTTAGTTCGTGCCTTCGTTCTGTGAAGCCGGGTACTTATGAATAGGAAATGAACAAAAATGAAAGGTTTGTATGAAGTAATTTCAAGCATTTTGTTTACTATGAATTTTTTGCCGCAAGGACATAATTCCAAATTTTTGTCTTTTGAGACTTATATATATATAAGTAATATATGGAAGTGAGGGAACGTTCACTTCCGTCTCTAAGGCTATAGACATAAACATATACTATATTCACTTATGGACAATTTATTGGCACAAAAAGAATCATTCTAGAGTAGGGTCTACCTCCAATGTTTTACCAAGTTGCCGACGAATTAAGGCAAAACCTTCAGTATTGTATACTTCGATGTCTACTTTAAGGTGTCCTAGACATTCGAACTTTGAAAAATGTAATTGAAAATATAAAAAAGGACATGGTAATAAAATTTTCTCTGATTCGTTACGTTTTGAATCTTTCAAATCTATATCCATTTTCATATGCTAACACTAGTCCGAGAACTGCAAGAAGCATGCCAACACGCAAACAAATTTGTGATTAGGTAATGTTCGAGGATGCGCAGTAAAAAATCACGAACTAGTTTGTCTAGTCAAAAAGTAGTCACAAGCTAGTTTGTGATTCGGTGTTGGAAAAAACCTAATATAAAGTTAATATCTTATAAAAAGAAAAATTAAAATTATATCTATATATAATTATGTAAGTAAAATTAATTTTTGTTAGTGTAAGGAGGACCGACCGCACGTGCTCATAATAGTGTGAGATTCTTACCCACTAAAAACATCTTTATTCAAATTAATTTATACTGCAACTAGTTATTTTCTATTTAGTAGTTCAGATTTAATAATTTATATTCGCGTTTACCAGGCAGCTTTCACTCGGAGGCACTTGCTTGGACGGCCAAAAATACCCGGCAAAAACAATGGTTTTAACCGTTGAAGCAGGCACACTTAGTTTGTACCGTTCAAAATATATATTTCGTTATTGCAATGACCGCGAAGGCGAGTCTATTGGTTACGGACAAATTTATTTATTTTATCTTCGACGGTTGCCACATCCAAATCAATATTTCGGCTATACCAGGCGGCGTCTACTATTCTTCTTAGCACTTTTTTTTAAAAGATATTGATGTCATTTCCTTTGGTACAACCAAAGTTTTTACCATACGTCCAAACCTGTTATAGAACTTCCATGTATAAAAGCATCTTATTTTGCGTGCTGAGTTCGGCAAACCGAGCAAGCAGCCAATCCATTTGATTATATTTAATAACGAGCTCTTCCCTTTTCTCTTTAAAGTGCGACTTCCATTTTAGTTTGGCATCTAATGTCATTCCCAAATATTAAGCTCCATTTGCGTACGGAATTTGTATGGAATCTATAAATGAATAGTGATTTGTTAAAAGGGCATCAGTCACATTTTTTTTCGATTTTAATTGTTTGATCAATAATTTATCTATAGTAGTGGAGCTCTAATTTGATGCTAAAAGGACATCAGTAACATAATTTTTTTACCGTTTATTAGGCGCTCAAATGTTACGAAATTTGTTAAACAAATTCAACATTTTATAACGGTGCAACTTTTCATTGTGAAGAAGGCAAAGGCATCCAATATTTCAGATATCAAAGGATGGTGGAAGCTTTTTTACAAAAAACAACAGTCTCAGAAGAGTCCAAGACTAGACCAAGGAACGAAAAAGTTTTCTCCACTATTAGCAGCTTGTACCATTTCGTGTACCAGAAACATATGAATTTATATACACACATCAAGAAATTGCAGTTAAATAATTATGTTCTTTAACGTTATTGTTTTTTTTTAAATAAAAATAAAAAATCTTAAACAAACAATATATTAAATTCTTGGTTTTTTTATTTGTCATACGCATCTTAATTTACACGAAAATACTTTATATTAGTACAAATGACTGATGAAACATCTATAGATACTTTCCAAGTTTTCAGATAAAAAGCCAATATCCATCAAAATATTAAATTTTCATATCATAAAAACAAATTTGTTAAAAGGGCCTAAGTCCTTAATACATGAAAATTCATATACAATCGGGGAAATATTATAATTATAAGATTTTTAACGAAAAACTTACGTAAGGGCGCCAAGAATTAATCCTCATTCTTTGAAATAAGATTTTGCCGTTATGCGTAAGCACAGACTTTTTTTTTTAATTTACGGAAAACTTGGTCATTGTGACTCATCCAAATATGGATATCGTAGTTACAATTCTGTAACCAAAATTAACATGCGTAGATTTTGCTTCATTAACGCTATTGATAGCCCGTTGAAGTTTAATTGTTTCTGATTCAACCGTATTACTCACGGCCAGTTTAGCCGTATCATCCGCAAACGTCGCTACAGTTGTGCCTTCTTCCAGCGTAATAACTGGAGTAGAGATTAGAAATAAAATCGGACCAAGGACTCTGCCTTGTGGAATTCCTGCCACGATTTTTTTAAATTCGGATTATTCGTTTCGGTAGTCAACACGGAAAAGTCTGTCCGCTTAATAAGAATTTAATATCTTAATATTTGTTTGGGAAAGGCTAATCTTAGCTTATGATTAAATCCCGTATGCCATACTTTATAAAAAGCCCAGCAGACGTCGAGAAAAACGCTTAATGATAAACCTAGTCGATTGAGAGTGTTTAGTGCTTAACCCAAATTGGTGATCAAGAATTAATCGGCCCTCTTCGATAATTGGATGTTACCGTTTTAGTAAATATTTTTCAACTACTTTTGACATGATTGGTAAAAGCGATATTGGTATATACAATTTATTGCCATATGGGGATTTTCCCGGCTTTGGGACTATTATGACCTAATCTACTTTCCATTATCGTGGAACGTATAATAACCTAAACGAATCATTTATGGGATATAATAAGTGCTTTCCTAGGTAACTATTTCGGACCTGTCCGGTAATTAAATTTTATCCAGGAGCTTTGTTTCGTTTCAATTTTTGTATTTCATAGCGCTAAGACCGTGTCTTCGATTACCTCTTGCTCGTCAAAGGGCTTAAACGTGTTTTCTAAGTGATCAGCAAAAATGTCGGCTTTTTCTAAGTCTCCTTTCGCCAATTCCCCATTATTTTTTCTGATTGGAGGCGCTTGCGATTTTGGGTTTTTGATACTTTTCGTACGCGGTGAGACGTTCAAGATAACGGGTGATCCAAGTAGCGATACTTTTTTCAATAGCCTTTTTTGACAGATCACGTGTGAGTCGTGTCATGCTGTCATGTTATTTTTGTTTAGTATTGTTTGGCATTTCATAATGGAAAGACTTACGCGTGAACAACGTTTACAAATTGTTCAACTTTATTATGAAAATTCACGTTCTGTGAGGAATGTGTTTCGTGCACTTCGCTCAATTTATGGTCAAAATAATCGGCCTACTGAGCGTACTATTCGCAACACCATCACCCTTTTTGAGACCCAGCATTCATTATTGGATAATATATGACCGAATAGACCACGTCCAACACGTTGTGAAGAAAATATAGCGGCCGTAGCTGAGAGTGTACACGAAGACCGTAGAGAGTCGATTGGGCGCCGTTCGCAGCAACTCGGACTGACGTATGGAACGACTTGGCGCATTTTACGTCAAGATCTTAAATTAAAAGCGTACAAAATACAGCTTGTGCAACAACTGAAGCCGCTCGACCTTCCCAAGCGACATCGCTTCGCTCTATGGGCTCTTGAAAAGTTCCAAGAAGATCCGACGTTTTCGAGGCAAATTTTGTTTAGCCATGAGGCCCATTTCTGGCTCAATGGGTATGTATGCAACCTGAAGAGATTGAAGAACTGCCACTTCATCCAGAAAAAACAACGGTTTGGTGTGGTTTGTGGTCGGTGGAATCATCGGTCCATATTTCTTTAAAAATTATGCCGGTGCGAACGAACCCGTCAATGGCGACCGTTATCGTGCCATGATAACCGACTATTTGATGCCTGAAATTGAAGCTCGTGATCTCGGCGACATTTGGTTTCAGCAAGACGGCGCCACTTCCCACACATCGCATCAATCAATGGACTTATTGAGAGAACATTTCGGTGAGCACATAATTTCACGTTTTGGGCCGGTCGATTGGCCACCAAGATCGTGTGATATCACACCGTTGTTTTCCTGTGGGGATATGTAAAGTCAAAAGCTTATGCCGACAAACCCGCTTCGATTCAGGCCTTGGAGGAAAACATCACGCGTGTCATTCGCCAGTTACCAGTCGAAATGATCGAACGAGTGATCGAAAATTGGACTCAACGGATGGACCATCTGCGACGTAGCAACGGCCAACATTTGATAGACATAATATTCCAAAAATAAATGCCAAAGAATGTTCTTTCAAATGATAATAAACATTCTCCAATAAATTTGAATTTTCTGTGTTTTTTTCTGTAAAAGAGTAGAAAACCTCGAAATGGATCACAATTTATAAAGAAACTTCGTTATTTTTACAGTCCTGAATCTTTTTTTTAAAGTGTTGCATAGATTATTTAATATCGTTTTATGCTGCGGAGCGTGAGAATATTGCCATATTTTACGCCTTACCAATTTGGTTATTTTCTGAGGATATTTTATTTAGCTTTTTGCTTTAGTTATTTTTTTGTAAGAAGTGATATACCAGACTGAACTTTGTATGACTCCGATAAATTGATCGACTTTGACTTCAAGTTCAAATGGTTTTTGAAGAGACACGTTAAGATCGATTTTATTTTCGCTGTCTTTTCTAAAGGAGTTCCACTTAGTAGATATGCTAGTAAGTCTGGGTGGGCTTTCCTTTTTTAATAGGCAGCCGCTCATTTTTAAAATGACAGGCGAGTGATCAGAAGACAGATCGAAACATTCTTCAGTTTCGACAAAGCTTTCGGAAATCCCTTTTAAAATGTAAAAATCTATAAGGTCTGGAGTTATTGTCGTATCCGTAGGCCAATACGTCGGTTTGCCTGACGAGTACAAGTCTACTCCAAATTACATACCGGATTCATAGACAATTGGTGAAATGCGTGTGAAGAAGGTGTGTTTTTCGCATAAAAATAACCACTGACAAAAAAGTTCCGTGTGAGAAAGTTAAGAATTCTCGTGAAATCAATTTTGTCTATCTTTTCCCTTAAAGGGATATATTTAGACGCAATATCATAGGTTTGTCTATTATTTTTTACACGAACCGTAATCACTTAAATATTAACTTACTCGATTTTTGTGCCATTGAATGCTCAATGCTGTCTTTTATGAAAAAAGATGCTCCGCCTTTAGCCTTTTCCGAAGGGTGATATGCATGATAGGCACTATATCCTTTTAAACTTGATTTCTTCGTAAGATGCGTTTCATAAATCAAGCATATGTCGATAACAATTGTACGAGTTAAAACTTAAAATTCGTCGATCTTTTGTAGAAGGCCATTCACATTCGACGTATGTAACTATTTTTATTTTGGTTTTTTCGTTAATATTCATATGAAGTGAGCCCCAAATTGTATGGTCAAGCTTGTCAAACTTTTCAAATATACGTTTATTAATACGACTTAGTTTTTCCAGTCTAGCAAGAATTGCAGTAAAGACTTGTTCGACTGAGTCAGCCGCTATATCGATTTGCTTTACTATTAATTTTCTTTAGTAGATCCTGTCTTTTAATCATGAACAGGTTGACGAATGAACAACGCTTGCAAATCGTGCAAATTTATTTCGAAAATAATGGTTCAGTTCGCCTCGGTTAATTTTTAACTACGTTGTTAAAGATATGAGGAATTTTTTGGACAAATCTGGCAACTCTAATGTCATTTATGTTCAGTTTGGTTTGCCATTTCATCATGAACAGGTTGATGAATGAACAACGCTTGCAAATCGTGCAAATTTATTTCGAAAATAATGGTTCAGTTCGCGAAGTTTATCGCAAGCTCATTTTGTGTTTAATGGCTACATCAACAAGCAAAATTGCCGCATTTAGAGTGAAGAGAATCCACATGAATCCCTTGAAACGCCATTTGTACAAGACTAGGGGTTTTGAAATGAAAGAATTGCCACAATAACTTTAAAAAATTCAGTTTATTGAAATGCCAAATTATGTTTGTACATTCGGACTGACTGACTGGTAGTAACAAAGAGAAAAACCGAACTGAAACTTAAAATTAACTGCCACTAACTAGTTAACAAGAAGAAAAAAACATAATCAAGAAAATGAAACGCAGACAACATTACTGCGGCTCACAAGTGCGAGTGGGTAAACCGAAAAGCGGTTGAATTAAGAAGCAAAGAACAAATAATAACAAATAAGTAGGCTTCTATGTGGACGAGTAAAGTGTGAAATTGATCATAATAGATTGATTGAGTCCCAACGATGCGTAGGAGATGCTTTTTAGCAGACTTGACTGCTGCCGCCCAAAGGAAGGTCTTCTGAAGGATTCAGCAGATAGATCTTCAGCTAGTTCAATGTGAACAGCCTTCGATGCCATGCAAACGAAGATGGCGACGTATGTCTTCTTGACAGTGCGAATCTTTTTTAAGCCAATGCGGATATTGAACGGGCCTCAGTAATCCACCCCCGATATTAAAAAAGGTGGTGAAGCCAACACCCTTGAGCGGGGTAGGGAGGCCATGCGTTGTATAGCCATAGTATGCTAATGCCTTCTGCAAATAATACATGAATGAATACATTGTTTAACAAGGGTACGTACATGAAATATCCAGTATTTTTCTGGAATCGTCTGTAGAATAAGCTGTATGCCTCCATGAAATGTGTCTCGATGCGTCCGATTAACAATCAGCTTTGCCAATATGCTTGCCTTCGGAAGGAAAATTGGATGTCGTCGATACTCGTTCAGCCTCGCGTTGTCAAGTCGACCAGATGCACGCAAAATATTTTCGCTCTCATTATCGAGATATGGAGCCAATGTGATTAGTTTGCTTGATGCAGCCACGTTGTTGCCTTTGCGCAGTTGACTGATTTCCGGTTGAAAATATCGAAGCTGCTCTGCAAGAATATGCCACTGAAGAACACTTTCCATCTCCTCCGCATTTACCATGGGTTGTCCCAATATTAGCAAATCGCTGAGGCAAACTGATAATGACCACCCAACTAACAATTTATCTTCTATATGGTCCAATTTTTTAAATTTGGTAAGCTATTGCTTCTATTGTATTGTCATAAGGCTTATTTAAAGATGTTTATTATTTTCCAAGACATACTTTCAGAAAATGTTTCTTTAAAGCTTTTGGGAAACAATTTCACAAGCTGTACAGAAGGGTGAGATATTCTTATTTAACGAGGTGGCTATAAGGCTTTACGAAGTTAGTTGGTTAACGTCTGAAATGTAATAGCTTCTTTAAAGCTTGCTACTAAATAAATATCAAGTCAATAACGAGATTCTCTACAAGATATCATATAGATATTTATTTAAGCAGAAGAAAATGAAAGGAAATAATTTAGCCTTATTAATTATTTCGGTATTTATTTCATGGATCAGGAAAGGCTCTCATAGACTTAGATAAGGACTATAAATATGAAACCAAAAATATAACAACATTTTAGTGAATAATAATATTTTAATAGCCAAATAATATTTGTATAGCTCCAGTGGTAGTTATTATAAACAATACCTATATCTACTTAATTCAATTTTTATCCGTTCAGTTTTTCAATGTTTACTAACAAGCAGACCTACTTTTTTTTACATAAGATGAAATTATTTTCGGCATCAATGAGGAGCTACCTTTAGCCTGTATAGCTGCCTGTGCGACAAAGTAAGATGTGATGTCTTGTAATTGGTGTGGTTGTCGATTGCATTCCATCGGACGGCAAACTATAAGCACGTCTTTCCACAAAGGTTAATAACTCTTCGAGATTAGGTATGCCGTTCGAGGTTCGGCTCATTGTTGGCCTTTTCTGTAGCTGTGGGTAGCTCAGATGTCCAATGCATCCCATTTGTCAACGGGTAATTCCATTACTCTCTTACCGTATCAACTACGGATAGCTATGACGAAGTAGATTCACTTGGCTGTTGGTTGAGGCCAATAAACCGTGCAACATGAATCTCTACCAGCTGTTTTGGGCTGTCTTAGCGGGTCTTTAGTGCCTTCCAGACTCCGTCATAGCCACCAGTATACATTCCGCCAACCAAGGCCACTGCATCACCCCGCGTAGTTTGCCAAGCTTGTATGCCTTAGGAAAGCTTTGGGAATACACAAGCAATGCATCCTTGAATGCAAGCCAATTTTGCATTGTGCCATCAAACTTGGGAACTGACAGTGAATCTAACCACAAATCCATTGTAGTTGAGCGTATCGATCGTTGTGATGCGCTGTTGCTTAGCCATTCCATTATTAACATGCGCTTCAATATCATCCCAAAGCGTTGAATGCGAATCGATTTCGGCAGGCTGGGCTGCGCCAATTGTTGAAGGCCAAATTCGTCGCCAAATAAATTGTCTCTTGCAATTTTCACAGCGATACGCTCGATTGCGGTAATAGCAGTCATACGCTTATTAAGATCCGCCATCTTTATAGGAGGCTCAGGTGTACCGTATGAACTTGATGTCGCTTCTGAAACCCAGTCTGACTCATCTACAATTGTCGACTCCAAATAATCCTACTCCTCATCTGACATCCACAATCAAAATATCGAAAACACAGCACCAGTAGTGAAACTCTGGACGATGATGCCACTATCAATTGCTAAAATGGTCCAGAAAGTCCACAAAAATTGTACAGAAAAAACCACGCATTAGAATGTTCTATTACTATACCACAATACCACGATTATATTCGTAAATTCCCGTTCATCACAGGAGGCACCGAAAACTGTACAAGACTAGGGGTTTTGAAATGAAAGAATTGCCACAATAACTTAAGAAAATTCAGTTTATTGAAATGCCAAATTATGTTTGCACAGTCGGACTGACTGACTGGTAGTAACAAAAAGAATAACCAAACTGTAACTTAAAATTAACTGCCAATGAACTCTAGTTAACAAGAAGAAAAAACGTCATCAAGAAAATGAAAGGCAGACAACATTACTACGGCCCACAATTGCGAGTGAGAAAACCGAAAAGCGGTTTAATTAAGAAGCAAAGAACAAACAATTAAACAGTGTTGCCGATAGAATCACGAACATCATTACATCCACAAAAACTGAATGTTTGGTGTGCTCTATGGCCTGGTGGAGTCATTGGCCCACACTTCTTCCGAAATGATGCTGGGAAATCAGATACCGTAAATGTGGACCGGTGTAGAGCTATGATAACCGACTATTTTGTTCCCGATGTCAAAAGAATGGTGATTGTGATTAAATGAGAACACAAGCGTTCTCACTTTGGCATAACACCATCAACTCCTACTTCTCACCTCCCGTGGTGACTGCTGGGTTCCTAGTACCTCGACTGTCGGGTCGTTGGTGGCAGATGACGAGAGAGGAGGGTGGCGTGTCAGCTCACTAAGGCACTTCTCCTGTTTTCGGATGGCGGCGGACGAATTTTAGGGATGGATCAACGGCGGCGTCCACAGTTCCAGTTAGGTGGAACAAGTGATCTCCCTATATGAGCTGCTTCGACTTATTTTAAGCCCAGGTCTATAGGGATATCCAACACTAAGCCAGCGTGTTGGAAAAGAGTTGGTGGCGGATGAGCCCTTGATGGGTCAACGGCAGCACTCACATCCCCGAAGTGGGTTACTGGCACCGGAATAACCGGCCTACTATCCTAGGGTCAAGAACAGGGCCTGGCCCTCCAGGTTGGGGGTTGTGCCGTCGGGGTTACTTCCCGACCACGTCAAAAACATATAGTTATGGGAGAGTCTATGGCAGCCTCGGATATAAATGTACCTGAAATGCAAAATAGACTCGGAACGTTAACGGACATGCTAATGTGTCACTGTAATTTGCGGACACTCTACACTCCAGGTGCTACTAAAAAACTTGAGTCGTCTCGCGGTACAAGGCTGATATTACCGCGATCCGTGAGATACGATGGATAGGATCTGGAACTGTGAAAAGATATAATTGCGACATTTATTACTGTTGTAACAACCGATTGCACATGTTAGGATGCGGATTCGTCGTGGGAAATCGGCTTGGATATCTATCAAGGAGGAATTTGATGACCTCTTCGACGGAGCCTACGGAGCCTGTCCGGAGTACGAAGTCAAAATTGCACTCGGCGACTTCAATGCTAAAGTCGGCAAGGAAAACATCTTCGGCGGATTAGTTTGTAAGCACAGCCTCCACGAAACGACAACAGATAACGGCTACCGACTAATTGACTTTGCAGCAGCTTGTAATACGGTGATAAGTAGCACTAGCTTTCCGCGACTAAGGATCCACACAGCAACCTGGCGCTCTACAGATGGTCGAACCGCCAACCAAATCGGCTATGTGCCAATCGATGCGAGGCACGCATCCAACATCTTGAACGTGCACACTTACCGAGGGGAAAACGTCGACTCTGACAATTTTCTTGTTGCAGCTAGATTCAGAGCTCGACTGTCCAACGAGAAGAGGCTGCGAACTGCCCAAAAGAAGAAATTCGACGTTGGACGCCTTAGCACACCTGGAGCCGCCAGAGCCTACAAAGAGCGCGCATGGTAGGGCGCGTGCACCAAATCATCAACCAAGTTTGCGTGGAGGAAAGCATGCCCGAAGACTGGACCATCAGCTCCATATGTACCATCTACAAGAAAGGCGATCCTATGTCTTGCAAGAACTATCGAGGCATATCCCTGCTTAATGTCGCATATAAGATCCTATCCAACGTACTGAGTGAATGTCTCAAACCTTTCCTTCCTGCAACACACTAATCGGCACATACCAGTGTGGCTTCCGGCCCGATAGATCAACTTTAGATCAAATCTTCACACTAAGGCAAATCCTGGAAAAGACCAAGGGGTTTCAAGTCGAGACACACCATCTCTTCATCGACTTTAAAGCCACATCTGACAGCATTCATGGTCAGGAGCTTTTTGTGGCGATGGCCGAATTCGGGATCCCGTCAAAACTGATCCAGATGTGTCGCATGACACTAGATAACACGCGTTTGGCAGCGTGTTATCTGAACTCTTTCAAACATACACCGGATTTCGGCAAAGAGATGCGCTGTCGTGTGATTTCTTCAATCTTGTTCTTGAGCTGATAGTGCGCAGGGCAGGTGTCAACACGGAAGGCACTATCTTCAACAGATCAGTCCAAATGATGGGGTATGCGGACGATATAGATATCATCGGTCGATCCCAGCGTGCCGTGATAGAGGCTTTCACGGCTATTGAAGAACAGGCGAAATTAGTTGGCCTTGAAGTGAATGAGGACAAGACTAAATATATGCTATCAAAAAACAAACGATCATCTGTCCACCGACTAGGACAAAATTTCACTTTGATAGCAGCAACTTCGAGGTATTTAAGGAGTTCATCTACCTCGGGGTAAACATCAAAACCACAAATGACATCTTAGTGGAGATCCGTCGAAGAATTACCCTAGGAAACCGCTGCTACTTCGGTTTGGCAAAACAAATGGGTTCAAAACTTCTAACTCGAAGGACAAAGTGCATGCTCTACAGAACCCTTATCCTGCCAGTTCTGCTATACGGCGCCGAGTGCCATTGAAAGAAAAATCCTTCGACGGATATTTGGACCTGTGTGCGAGGAGGGCGAATGGAGGAGAAAATACAACCGCGAACTCTATTAGCTGTACCAAAATGTGGATATAGTCCGAAAAGCCAAAACTTGTCGACTACATTGGTTCGGCCACATCGAGTGAATGGACAACAACGCTCCAACCAAGAGGATCTTCGAATCCCAGCCCCCAGGTTCGAGACGACAAGGAAGACCGAACCTCCGTTTTAAAGACCCAGCCATCGCGGATGCCAGACTGCTTGGTTCGCAGAGGGTGGAAGGCTGCCGTATCTCAGGCAGGGACTCTTCACGGGTCGGGAGCCCGTTAAGTAAAGTAAGTAAGTTGTTCAAGTATTGGATGGCATGAATGTGGATGAGATGAGGTTCCAAAAAGACGGCGGTACATGCCACACAGCGAACGTCACAATCGATTTATTGATTGTCGCCTACACCAACAAACCAGAAACGTTAGGCGACTTGGAAGCCAAAATTCGTGGCGTTATTGCCGACATACAGCCCCTAGTGGTTGAAAATTGAACCTCTAGACTTGTCTTTATTCGAACCAGCCGCGGCGGCCACATGCCCTAAGTCATATTTAAACGATAATAGCATAAAATTGTCCTTCCAATAAAGCCAAATTGATGGACATTAATACGTTTTTCTTGTGTTTTATTTCAATACGCAGTTCTATACCTCTAAAAAACCATCCTGTACATTTTGTATTGTAAGCTAAGTACCTTTCGAAGCTAAGCTTAAATAGCGGAAGTCCGCGCTTAATTTAAGTTTGCACCTCTTTATCAGTTTTTCGCTTCTCTTTTTTTAATTAGCTTAAATGCGTCGATCATTTTGAAGCCTTTGGATTTAAGGTACTGCAACGTTTTCTTTGCAGCACGGAGAATGAAGTCCTTTGGCTTTTCTGACTTATTTTGGTAAGTGTTCCATTGGATTCTCTACACATTATTGTTCAAAGATGTTACTTTGAATGTGGACTTTAAGATTTGATTAAGAAATTTAGAAAGCTTGCCGTATTCCGTTATTCCGATAACATTAAGTAGCGGCGGAAGGTAAACTTTATCTTTAAGATTTTTTTCTACAACTTTCTTTAACCACTACAATTACTGGTGAGGAACCGGAAAGACGTTCGGCGTCGTAGGACATCTTTTTCACTTTAATTTTGCCATAGATACCCTTTTACTACCCTTGAAAGGTTCAAAATAAAGGGTCCGCCATATAACTTTTTTTTTTCAACTAGTGCTTATTTCGCGAATGGAACACTTAGCTCATGTCTGATTTGACAGATAATTAGTTTTATCCTTCCGCTGAAAGAATATGGTTGTGTATACGCTTGAACAACGCTGGGAAATATTGCGACATAGCGACATAGAGAAGATGCCGATTGTGCCAAAAAAATCATCTTTTCAGTTGAAGCTCATTCTGAACTTGGCGGGTATGTAAGCAAGCAAAATTGTCGCATTTGGGGCACAGAAAACCCGCACGCATACATTAAAAGCCGATATACTCAAAACGAGTCACTGTTTGGTGCGGATTTTGGTCCAGAAGCATAATTGGACCATTTCTCTTCGAAAATGAGCAAGAAGTGGCCGTTACAGTCAATGGCGATCGTTATCGGGCCATGTTAAACGAATTTTTGTTCACAAAAATTAAAGAGGAGGATATTGGCTACATTTGGTTTCAACAGGACGATGCTACGTGCCACAGAGCCGAAGCTACACTCGATGTTTTGCGCCCTGTTTTTGAAGATCGCATTATCAGCCGCAGAGCTGATGTCGTTTGGCCACCGCGGAGCTGCTATTTGACACCGTTGGACTATTATTTGTGCGGTGCCGTAAAAGATAAGTATTACGCCGACATGCCAGAGACAATTGACGCTTTAAAGGACAATATTCGTGAAGCCATTGGTGAAATACAGCTGCACACAATCGATAATGTGCTTAAAAATTGGACCGATCGTATAGGCTACTGCATGGCCAGCTGAGGCAGCCATTTGAATGAAATTATTTTATAGCATTTTCAGAAAAAAAAAGTTATATGGCGGACCCTTGCAATAAATGGCTCTCCCCAGAATTCGTAGAGCCTGCCTCCGAAGAGTGTGAATTTTCCAGTAGAACTGATCTGCCACCTGGGGTATTATATCTTACCGTTTTGTCCATTGCATTTTTTTCACAAGAAAAACACTTTTTTTACTTTAATTTAAATAACCCGAGCGGGCTTCCTGAATAAACGTCAATCCTTGTAAAAAAAAACATTTTTATGTGTTAAGTTGCGATTACACGGCCATTTTTGCGAGTCATTTAAATGACACTGTGATGTCATGGAAAAAATGGACTTCATATACTTTTTTATTTTATAGCATTTTCAGAAAAAAAAGTTATATGGCGGACTCTTGCAATAAATGGCTCTGCCCAGAATTCGTAGAGCCTGCCTCCGAAGAGTGTGAATTTTCCAGTAGAACTGATCTGCCACCTGGGGTATTATATCTTACAGTTTTGTCCATTGCATTTTTTTCACAAGAAAAAAACTTTTTTTATTTTAATTTAAATATCCCGAGAGGGCTTCCTGAATAAACGTCAATCCTTGTAAAAAAAACATTTTTATGTGTTAAGTTGCGATTACACGGCCATTTTTGCGAGTCATTTAAATGACACTGTGATGTAATGGAAAAAATGGACTTCATATACTTTTTTATTTTATAGCATTTTCAGAAAAAAAAGTTATATGGCGGACTCTTGCAATAAATGGCTCTGCCCAGAATTCGTAGAGCCTGCCTCCGAAGAGTGTGAATTTTCCAGTAGAACTGATCTGCCACCTGGGGTATTATATCTTACAGTTTTGTCCATTGCATTTTTTTCACAAGAAAAAAACTTTTTTTACTTTAATTTAAATATCCCGAGAGGGCTTCCTGAATAAACGTCAATCCTTGTAAAAAAAACATTTTTATGTGTTAAGTTGCGATTACACGGCCATTTTTGCGAGTCATTTAAATGACACTGTGATGTCAGGAAAAAATGGTGCCCTTAAATGACGAGCGAAAATATGACGATCACATGGTAATGACATGCCTTATCAAAATGACAAATGTCACCTTTAATGGCCAATGAAGAATAAATAGCTTTGTCTCTTAGTACGATTTTTTTAATTAGATAAAAAAAAAAATTATATAAAAAATGTCTAAAATAACTTTTGCGATGATGGTGGAAATTGCGGAGACGGCGTATTTAGCGTGTGTGTGCTGGAATGCAGTGAAGACGATCTTGCTTACGAGCTAGAGATGAGATGCAAAACTTGAATGATAGTTTGGTACCTTTACGTACCGGTACGAAAGTGGTACGATACTACACCTACTCATATATATTTATTTAAGGAAATCAACCTACCTCAATTACGATGTAAAAAAAATTAACCATTATTATTAATATTTCCTTCTCATACAAATGCGTTATGTGACTTCATATACTCGGAGGTCCTTGGAACATCGGAAAAGGTCCTTGAATTTTTTAAAAAGGACCTTTTTTGTAAATATCCATAAAATTGCTGTTGCTTTGAATTTTCACTCGGAGGTCCTTGGAACATCGAAAAAGGTCCTTGATTCCTTAAAAAGGACCGTTTTTGGAAATGTCTCTAAAATCACGTATCAAATTGCTGTTGCTATGAATTTTCACTCGGAGGTCCTTGGAACATCGAAAAAGGTCAGTGAATCCTTAAAAAATTACATTTCTTAAGAATGACAATATTTGCTTGCTCTTCAAAACCTTCTATTTAATGCCCATATTATGTGTATGGGGAGGAAAAAACATTTTACCATTTGCAATTGATGACGACATCACATAACAACACAACCACAACAATAAGAAAAAAGTATATTAATTATTTAGTCCTTTTACCACGAGAAAAAATCCAAATGAAAGCACAGGGATCGTATTAAATGCTCTGTCATTTGTCATTTGCGTAGAAAAATGGCATAGCTGAAATTCCATGCTTTGTCATTTTTAGGCGGCTGACATTTAAATGACACAACAGCCAAAAAGTTTAGTCATTTGTCTTAGGCGTCATTAAAGGGGGATCACATGACCATTTGCTTCCGTCATTTAAATGGCACAAAATTCATGTCAGTTGGTCAGCCATTTTCCTAGTCATTTAAATGACGCCGAAATGACTGCTTTGGGACGTGATTTTTAGGTCACAGCGTCATTTAAATGACTCACAAATATGGCCGTGTAATCGTACCTTTACACATAAAATTTTATTGGATATGGGTTGTTGATTGATTTAAAGTGGTGGAGGAAAGAATGCGATTGCGTGCGTGAAGCGGACGCGTAAGAGATTTTAGGGGCCGATCGCGTAATTAGGTGCACAGATTGGCATTGTTGCTGATGATTATCGGAAAAAGAGGGCATACACAGGTAGTCAAAAACATCGGCGACTACCATAAGGGAATCCTGGGAAAATGAAACGAATTTTGTAAATTTTGTTGACAGGTATATTATTTCTTTCAGTGGTATAAAGTGCAAGAACCCACTCCACCCGACGAGCTTGAGTCGCGCGAAGCAAGACGTGTGAACCTGCACTCATGTAAAGGAACGCTGTAGTCTGGTTCCAACCACAACATGTGTGTGATCACTTCGATTTTTAATAGAGTTGGGGGCTTTGGAGGATATTAAAAATGACAACTTGCTACTTGCTACTTGGACCGACAACAATAGGATGATGGCCGCGATTAGTGTTTCTTTTTCTTTTGTACACTTGTTTGTTGTTTTTTTTTACTTCTGACCCCGGAACAAATTTAAAAGTCAATATGCACCCGTTGGGTGGTGTAGGCTATGCGCTATATTGTGAACAACAACAGCTAAGTTACATTAAAAGCGCTGCTCAACCCTCTTACCTCGTCCAAGTTAGAGCTCGAACTAAAGCTTTCTCTGAATTTGGTCGGAATGCTGAACACAGTAAATCTTGTCTGTGTCCTCGTTCACACGGGCATCGAAAGAAATGAGATCTCCGATGAGTTTGCTATGGAATAAGGTTCATGCAAGGTTTAGGCATTTTAGGTCCCAAACCTGTATTGGGTCTGCCTGCCTCTGTAGTCATGTCTTCCATTGATATTGGGGGTTCTCGTGAACACAAGATGGATACAGACAGACCAAACAACTACTGCACATTCGAAAAAGTCTGCGTCTTTCCTTTTGGTTGCGACGGATGCTGATAGTTCATACTACTGCGCACGGACATTTGCAAAAAGTCTGCGTCTTTCCTTTTATTCAGGAGAATAGACTTCAGGCTGCTTATAGGCGTCCTTTCGATATCAATACCCTATTCTCATCCCTATACGACCCAAAGAAAAAAGCGTGAAGAACATGATTGATGAATTTAATTCCATTATCTTTCATTTGGCGTAGCCAAGCTGTTTATATCAGCTAAAATACCTTTCGAGGAAAATAATATTTTGATAAAAACATGAGGCAAAGGGGCGAACAGTATTATACCCTACGTATATCCCTATATATAATATGAACTCATTTAAAAAAATTATACAAAACTTTCCATACCAGCAATGAAAATTAGCATTACATATTTTCATGTATTTGACTATGTTATGTACCTTTAGCGATTGCTTTCCAATATTTAATGTCAAAACGTCACTAGCCAAGACATCTGAAATACAATCTGCTGAACCCACATGAAGTTCCAGAGGATCATTTACAGGTGGACTATAAGTACATCTTTCGTTGACGTCATCAATTTTTACCGTACTCGCACCACTTAATCCGGCTTCTGATAAAATATCCACCTCAGTATAAAAACTATCCTTTGCTTGCATTAAAAACAAGTCTATTTGCTCGGTATGCTTATCGTCCTCATCAATAAAACAAATTGCCTCAGAAAGTGAGTAGCATATTGTAGTTTTAGCGTAATTTTTTTCTAAAAGTATATATATGTATACACTGCATGCAGCAAACAGTCAAAAAAAAAGCAATACCTACCCTTCTCGAATTTCTCAGCTTTTTTTATTAATTCCGTATACAATGCAGCAAAGACAACTTGCAGTAGAACCGATTCACCTAAAAGAGAACTTATTTTAATACTTTCCTTCATACAATCATTTGATGGATATACTCAATGGCTTTGTTGAAACTGAAATAATGTCTTGCAACATTGCAGTGACTTTGTACAGTCCTTCAGGTATACATGCCCACATCTCAGAAACACATGTTAAGGCCAGTGACATGGCCTGATACATGGTTGCTCCGGTTTCTACTGCATTAATTAACATATCAACAATACAGTCAAGGACAGGGTAAACTAAGTACATTATGGCTTCCAACCAGGAGGGACGTTTTTGATTCCAAACCTTGGGTGCAAATTATAACTATTATTCATGAATGCAGCAGAGTTTATATTAATAACTTACTTGTCGCTTATCAAGCCAACCACACCAGTTTGAGGGCTCATTTTCTAAAGCGCTTATGAGACACGTTTTGATATCCGAGGACTTCCCAATGGAAATAAGGATATAAGTCAAAGAAAAAACAATTTGGGAATTGATCTGTCCAACGGGGTCTGATTCAATGGCTTTAAAATATATTTGTATTTAGATAAAGCAATAATTATATACATACCAACTTTATCGACCATCATATTGGCGGCATTAAAACATTCCGTTCGGCACATAAATGCCCCACACTGTTCGTAATTGTTGGATTCAATAAACGAGTACTTGGCAACATTTTTAAAATTCTCTAGCGTGGGCAAATACTTCATCAAATGTGGCAAAATAATTGAAGACAATTTTGCGTCACGCATAAGTACCACCTTGTCAAGAGAATTCGAAATAAAAGGCAATTAAAACTCCAATTAAAACGGTATCCTTCATATTTGTAGTAGTTCGTCAAGTTATCGTTTACTTACTTGCCTGAAGTGGACTGTAGCCTTTCCTAACGTTTTTTTTATTCTTGTGTAAAAGGGTTGTCTAGCTTAGACTCATTTTCCAATGATATGGTTAAGCAAAATTAGCGCAGACTACAAATGCTGCATTCAGATTAAGGTATATTCCAAGTGGAACGTCGGCGTCATAATTATTCGGAATCAGCCAAAGAAGTAAACTCATAGGGCCCAATTTCGATGACTCCAAAGTTGGGCAAGTTATTCGAATAGATGCTGGTGAAAAGGCGAACTACGAACTACGTGAAGGTAAGAAGCTAAATCAATATTGAATGGTGCCTTTGGATGGAATCCACTTTTAAAATATTACAATGACGGCTTAGCCTATCCTAACAATTTCATGGAATAATTGGAACCCAAATTCTGCTATGTAGTGCTCTAGATTTTCAACACTTGTCCTAATTTATATTCATTAATAATAAACATACATTAATATTAAATTTATAACTTATTTCTCTCAAAACAGTTAAGTATCTGCTCTCCTTTCCTGCTTATCGTCCAGCAATCAGAACCATAGAGCAGAACTGGCAAGATCAGAGTTTAGTATAGCTTACACTTCGTTCTTCGAGTTATAAGTTTTAAACCCATTTGTTTTGGCAAATCATTGGTTTCCTAGGGTAATTCTTCGTCGTTTGCGGAGTTAATGTTAAACCTGAGGTAGATAAACTCCCTAACCACCTCATCGTTTCTGCGTTCAAAAGTTACTTTTTGTCCTAGCCGGCGGGCAGATGTGTGCTTGTTTGTTGCTGGCATGAATTTGGTTTTGTTCTCGTTAACTACAAGATCAACTATACTATTCCTTAATTGCCTTAAAAGCCTCTATCACGTCACTTTGGGAGCGACCTTTGATGTCGCTATGGTCCGCGTACCCCAATATCTATACAGATCTGTGAAAGATAGTGGCTTTCATGATTACATCTGCCCTGGGCACTATCTGTTCCATAATAAGGTTGAAGAAGTCACATGATAGCGCATCCCCTTGCCGGTATCCCGTATATATTTGGAACAGTTCAGATGAGCTTTTGCCAAAATGCACATTGCACCGCGAGTTCTCAAGCGTCACATGGCATAGTTGGATCAGTATGGCTGGGATACCAAATTCGTTCATCGCCACGTAGAGCTCCTGACGATGAATGCATCATTCTCTCAACATTATGCCCATTAAGCGGTTGCTGGAAATTCTCTTGCTCATGACTGGCAATCCATTTGATTCACATTGCATCAAGGTTCCAGAAAGCCAATAGAACATGCGTCTCTATTCGTGGTACTTCTTCCCATCAAAGAATGCGAGAACTTGTTCTTTATTGATAGCAGCCTTAAGACTACAGATGAGGAATAAACCAGATAGTCAATCTGACACTCTTGTCCCCCTGAACCCGCAAAAAATTTTGCAAAGGACCGCAAAATGCTCACTCAAATTTTCTATCTGAGTACATGGTGGTGTGTCAAAACTAGACGCAAATTATAAAAAATCATAAGACAGTCCGCTTGGAGGCAAACAGTATGATACCCTATCCATATCCCTATATGCCCCAATGAGAAAAGCATTAAGAAGATGATGGATAGCATTTTATTTCATTCTATGAAATTTAAAAAAAAAAATTGTTTTAAAAAACTCCCCTAAAAGTGGGCATGACCATTAACTTTGTATGGGCGATATATTGCAAAAAAAATATTGGCTAAATAGCTTGTTAAACATTTTTGCTCGGTTTCTATGACAATTTTCGAAGAAAACATCATTTTAGTGACAAACGCCCGCAAAAAGTAGGCGTAGCAAAAAACTTTATATGACAAACTTATAAAGGAGGGCAGTGCCTACATATCTTGTGAAAGTTTTAATACTCTATCTATCTAACTTTAGCTTTAAAACGGTTTTTTTTCTAAACTGTGGGCGTATTCAAAAATTGTTCACACTTTACCATTTCGGAGCCCTAGGGAGTATGTGGTCCAAATTTCAGCATCCTTGCTTAATTTTAAAAGCCATGAAATTGCGTACGGACGGGCAGACGGACGGAAGGACATTGTTAAATAGTCTTAGGATTAGGTCCTGATCATAAATATGTATACTTTTATGGGTCTACGACGAATATTAAGGGGTGTTACAAACAATGTGTCAAAACTAATATACTCTTAGGATAGGGTATAAAAAGGTAGGAAAGTATATTTTAATGTATTATAGCACTAGTATTACTAAAGTAGTAATATTTGGGTGTAAAATATTGATAGCAAATATTTTTGGATTGGTTTATTATATTTACTATCGTAGCATGCCGAACCTAGGCCCGAATAAAGGAGGAGGTGTCTGAAACAACGGTTTTAAACCTATCCTCTGTAAAATAACTGCCAGTGTACTCTAACCTATAGGAGTATTAGTTAAAACTCAAAAAAACAACTGAGTGAATAACCTAAAGGATGTTAATACTCCAGGCGACACATTTCAATTGCCAAAATCCATCCGTGGTATATTATACTGCAGCAGAGGCTCGGATTCTGGAGGCCCAAACATTCATTGAACCAACAAGCGACTCTTTTGGCTTTATGTCGGATTCGTTGAACAAACTGAGCATGAGTAAGGTTGCTTCCCACTGCACCGCCGCTGACCGCTTGACCCATATTATATCTATCTATGAATGGGTTCCTGAAGTGGCTGGCTTTAAGTTGCACCTCACTAAGGGGCAGCTGTTGAGCACATCATGGCTGAAGTGCCTAGCTCCGCTATTGGACGACCAAAGCTACAACGTAACGAAGGAAATGCCATATGGGAACCATATGAACCTTTTCCCGTGTCTGGACTGAAGTAGTAGACTGAACTGCTTCCAAATCTGACGCATTCACCTTGGTAGACCACTGCAGCGTAAAAACCGCGAAATCGGGCCGCTCTTTCAAGAGTCAGATCGGAAGATCATACTCCTCCTGCATCGGTTGCCAAGAAGTCTAGGACCTGACACCTGATGTTCCCAACTTCAGTTGGGTGTTGTCCCGACCGACTTTTTCAATTAATCCCTTACACTTGAGCAAATGGCTCTGGTCCAGACAACTGTGGCGTGTTGCCCAAATTTCACAAAAATTAGAGCTAAATGTGGACTGAACGTAATCCATTTGAAAAAGGGATCCTTCCCCGAACCACATATCGTCCGAGCGTTCTTTCCACAAAGCCCTGATATTTCAAATGAAAAAATTTTGGGTACCACAGAGACCCAGAATGCTGAATTAAAAGCAAATTCCTGGAAAGTAGTCCAACTGGTGAAGGATGCCGCACTTCTTCATCTGGTCATGGCCATCCATGACGCCTCCATGAATGGACTGCTTAGCCTCAAAAGCAAAATTGCCTACCGCTTTGCCCAAGTGAAGCTGATCCTGAAGAGCGCTGCCAAGGTATCAGCGTCTGGTTGTGGAAGAATAAGTTTTTGCACCAACAATTACAAGTTCAAGTAGTAGAACAGACTCACCAGCAGTCTACTTCGACTAGCAGCGCCAGTGGACATGCTGATCTTATTAGGTCTGGTAACCCTTCAGGACCAACGGTGTCCAAACCTTCGAACCACCCACATAGTAGGGCGGGTACAAACAGCGCCAGTCTGTATGTCAACCCTTTCTGCTGTGGGGGCGATCTTAAAGTTAAGACAACTATACCTCTGAATCGGGTAGGTCATAACGCCAAAGGCAATAAGGCGCGGTTTAAAAGAACTTAAAGCAGTTCTAGTCGTGCTAGTGAAGCCTCTGGGCACACCATAAGGACGATTTCCAGTAGGAACGACGAGTGAATTAGTTTCGGACCAATGGGTCATCCCATTGCCAAGACTGCTAAATAGACATAAATATGATATTTCTTCCCATTCTAGAAGTTATAACTAAAGACCTGATGGTCCTTTTGATAGACGTCCCCAACGAGAGCGGCACTCACAACATTATGTGCTCTTCGCTTTATTTTCCTGGAGACAACAACAACATCCCTCCTGAAGAAGTGCAAGCACTAATTCATCACTGGCAGAAAAGCAACCTGCGCTACATCATTGATTGTGATGCAAACACGCATCACACAATATGGGGAAGTAGTAACATCAACAAAAGGCATGAAAACCTAATTAGTAGTAATGTAGATGTATTAAATAAAGGCTGTAAAATGCTATTCGTGAAGAAGTGCTTGACCTCACACCTGCTAGACCATTTATTTCAAATTAAATTGCAAATTGCCATATGTTAGATGAAGCCTCGATGTTGGATCATCAGCGTATAGGGGGCTTGTTCTCTTTAAAACAGATATGCTTGTTTAATGCATTGAGTCTATAGGGGAAATAAATAAAGCAGCGTATCAACTTAATACGTTTGATTCTAGACTCCAACAACGGTAGCTGTGTTCCTAAAGCGAGTTTGTTTAAACGTAAGGTTCCCTGGTGGATCTCATACAGAAGGTAACTGATCTTATCCTACCAGAAATTATTGCTTTTTTGGAACTAGCTATAACTTGGCTATATACTTGGAGACTTGGAGATAGGTTAATGTAGTATTTATCCGCAAACAAGGTAATAGACCTAGTGAACTACCTACATCTTATAGACCTATAGTCTGACTTCAGTTGATCTACACCTCTGCACTCATGTCCGTTTGCGTACAGAAAGGGCAAATCCACGGAAGGTACTCTTCACTATCTCGCCAAAAAGATTGAAACCGCACTATCTCTTAAGAAATAGCTATGGGTGCATTTCTAGACGTTAAGGGCGCTTTCGATAATGTTCGATATGACTCGATAGCGAGAGCAATCAGTAATAGACATATCGAAGATTCGACAAATCACTGGATTGGAGCCATATTGGAAAGTCGAATTATTACTTCTTCCTCTGGAAGAGTAACGGCAGTAAAAGGCTGCCAGAAGGAGGAGTTCTATCTGCCCTTGTAGTTTAAGTTATACATATGATGCTGCAAAATTTAAGGACTATCCATCAACCCTTCCCAAAACCGTTGGAGTACACTTCATAAGGAAAAGGCTTGTCAATATAAGTCCTATTTCTATTAGAGGTATTCACTTAGAGTACTCCAGGGATGTTAAATATAGAGTGTAGTTATTACACCACATGCACCCAAAACCATACCTGCCAACCGCCTATCCCACGCGCCGACTTGATATGTGAATCACTCACATTTCAGTTTAGCCCACACCCATAAAATACCGAAGTGATGACCTCATAAATATTTCGCTCTTTCGATAGGTATTAAGCGTACAATTCACTTTTTGTTTATGCACTATGCTGATTATGCACTTTGACACATTGACCAATATATTGGGTTTAATAAACGCAAATGGGTTTGAGATACATTTATGCTGAGAAATGCACTTGTGCCTGTTGCGTTGCCCAATATATTGACATATATTAAAATAGCTCATATGACTGTAGGAATTTTAAAAAGCGAAGAAAGAAAGTAATATACAAGTCCCGAAATTAGTAAGACCTTCCTAATTCTCACAATGACCCGCCGGAAACAAACATTTGGGCAATGAAAGGGCCAGGCTGTAATTACAAACTTAGGTCGCGAAGCCTGGTTGATAATAAGCAGCAGCAGAAACACCAGCAACTAGAGCAGCAGAAGACGATCAACAAGAAGCGAGAAAAGAAAAAAGAATATAAACTTTAGCTTATATTTATTTTTTTGACTACTTTTTACACTTAACCGTCTTTACACAAAATACAAACATTTCTACCAGACGAAACGTTCAGACTTTGGAGCTGTTAAAAGCGTTATGTTTTCAAATTTCAAACCAATCCATAATGGATGTAAACATTTCACATAAAGATATTATTAATATCATTCCCACGTTCGACGGTAAACCCAACAATCTCTATAAGTGCATTTGGCAACCAAACACAATTCTAGGGAAACAATTAAAGAATATGGTGACAGACTCTCGCACTCCATGAGAAAGCCTTTCAAAATTTTCTTATCATAGAAAATCACAAACTCGCTTTGCAGTCATTTGAGAATGGGATTAAGAATATCTATTTAAGACTATTACTAAAAGCGCACCATGCTAGCCAATTGAAAAATATCTTGCACTATTGATCAGTTGCTTCGTAAAGACCATGACCATTCTAGTCCTTCCTTATCTTCGGCGAGGAAGAACACACCTCGACTCATCTGCCAAACCTGCAATAAGGTGGGCCACGCTTCCGAAACGTGTTCTTTATTAACTTTATCCCCCATCCAGGAAACCGTGAAGCGCCATGTTATCTGCAAAAAGTCAAATGCAGTTACTGCGTCAAACGTTATCATTCGACGAAATCAACAGGCCACTCAATACCGAAATACGCACCGATCTAGAAATCGGAACCAAACCAAAACCGATAAGTCAATTTGCACCATTTGCAACAAAATCTAAATCCACAATGCAATGATTTGGGAAACGATGTGCGTCGAGAGGATGTAGACGGAAATTCTACCCGACTGACATTAAAACCGAGGTACACCATCAGTAAACTTTTCTGTACATATACCCATAGTCCCCCAATTATAATTTATCAATGATACGAATCCCTATCAAACGATACGACCTAAGGCTGACTCAACTACCGGTGAGCTTCAACCTGTAATCGATGGGTATAAACAAGTTTATTCCTTTTCTTCTACTATTGGAGTAGAGAAACGATCAAACTGGGAACCAACATCTGCCTCCTCATCTCAAAACGGATCAGTAGTTCTACAAAGATACCCCGAGCAAACCAGGAGTAAATCGACTTTCGGTAAGCTTCAACATTTGAGATAATTCTGGTATCGTCAGAGGAAATTAAATTAAACAAGAACGTAGCAGAAAATAAGACTGAGGTTATATACTCTCCGGCAGACAAAAAGACTATGACCAAAAAACCCTTAGCAGACAATAAGACCGAAAACAATACTAAAACAATGAAGCCAATAAAAAGTCAACAAATAGTTTCTTTATACAAGTAACCCCCTCAGAAATAGTAATAAAAAAACAACATATTATTCCAGGGATTATTAACCAGCCATGGAATTCACCCCTGCTTTTAGTTCCCAAAAAGTCAGCCAAAGATGGATCAAAACGTTGGAGGGTAGTAGTCCATTTCAGGAAACTGAATGAACTCACCTTTGGAGACGCCTATTTACTACTAAACATAACTGACATTCTCCACCAGCTTGGAAAATCAAAGTACTCTAGTGCACTGGCAATTTACCTATTCCTTTGAGAAGTACTTCTGATCGAAAAACATCCTTAGAAATTAAGCGTTTTCCCTTCCAAATAACGGTAACAACCAAGAAGACATCCATAACGGAACCATCTACATTTGCACGGACAAAAAAATGATATTAGACCATACAGAAGACATAACACAAGTGCACGAAAACCGTGAGTCTCCTTTTGGGGACATTAACGAGCAACTCGCACCATAAATCGAATAAAACAAAGTTATTACTGGCCAACCATAACTACGGACACTACGGAATACATCCGCAAGTGTGAATCATTAGCACCCTCTTTAAGAAAGTATATAAAATGTATGTTCTTAAGCCAAGGAAATTACAAAATACCCCATATCATCCTCAGACGAATGGTGTACTTGAACTTAGTCACATTAGCGGAATACCTGAGACATTAAGTGAATCAAGGCCCATTGCCTTGGGAGACATAGCTTCCATATTTGATGTTTGTTTGCAACACGACTTCACACTCCAGTACGACCTACAGTCCGCACGCACTTTTATACGCTTATCCACCAAAAATACCCAGTTCGCTGAACAGAAACCCACAGAAGATTCAAGATTCAAGATTTTATTATGAACATATTTGTTTTAGATATAATTTACCCGCTAAGCAAAGTACTTATCTGATTGGTGAATAGGTGGTTATTTAGAACTATTAATTTGAAGTGATTTCAAATTTTAAAATTATTTCATTAATGGATGTCAGAAATCTATTTAAAGTAATTGCGAAAGTCTCAATTTTTTAAATTGCATTTTAAACAATATATGTAGTTCAAGAAGATACTTTTTAATCTCTTTGCTTCTTTTTTTAAAATTCGGAATGCTTTTTAAAAATTGAGAAAGCGTATGGATTAGTTTCGGGATAACATAACGTAGTTCTCGATTTCCGTAAGTGTTGTTTGTTGCGGGAACTTCTAACATCTCTAGGGCTCGTCTTTTTGTGTTTAGCATGTGGCGAATAGGTTGCAGAAAACGCTGGTCGTTGTAGGTTGGAAATTTTGTCCAAATGATATTTCGTGGCGTTGCGGATGGGGCACGTAAGTGCATCACCTTTATTTTGGACGCATTTATTACTAGTCCGTTGTCATGAGACCAGTTGGAGACAGCATTGAATTCTTGTTGCAATATTTCCACGGCAGAAAGCGAGTGTATGTGTTTTACCACGATAGCGATGTCATCGCCATATGCATAAGCAGAACATTTTTTAAATAATCGCAAATGAGTGCCGATTTGCCACCCGACGCATTTTTAAATCGCTCCGCGGTCGGTTTGCACAACAAATGTGAAGAAGAACAAAAACAAAAAAATAACGTTAATCGCGCGCGCGCTGTGCAAAAAAAAAAGAAAGCATCAGTGAACAGTGCAGTGATAAAAAAAAAGTGTATCGTGTTTGGGCACTCCATCTAGTCCTACTCCTGTGTCGTATGTACCGATCTGCAACCCGACACGTACACGCCCACTTTTAAATCGATCAGCGGTCAGTCTTCACACAAAAAAAAACAACACAAAAGTGTGCAAAACAACAAAACAATGCTAATCGCTGCTTCGCTTGGCTATTTTTTTTTTTTTTTTATAATGTACGCGCCCTAAAGGGACTTTGGATACCCTTATAATGAAGTGACACAGTGCGGGCATTAGGGAAATGAAGGATTAAAGAAAGGGAGAAACCGATGCACGTTGGTTTTAAATGTTTGTAAATTATAATGCAAAAGAAAAACAGAGCGTGTTAGAGCATTCCACATTCGTATTGCACGGTTGAGAAAGGAATCTTTATATTTCACAGTACGTCCGAAAACAGGCTTAAGGGTAAACTGATGTGCATTCCTCGCAAGGCGAGTATTGCGGTTGAATTGCTGTAGGGGTGGAATGCAACTGGCTATTTCATTTGAGCACTTGTGGTGGAAATACCGATAAAACAATGACGGGCAGGAGACATTACGATGATGACTAAGAGAGTCAAGTGATTTCGCGATGTCTCGATCGCCAATAAGTTTTACCGCACGTTTTTGGATCCTGTCAAGTAGCTCCAAATATGTTATTGGTGCACCAGACCAGATATGAGCGTTGTACTCAAGTTTTGGGCGAATAAACGCCTTGGCTATAGCGAGTGTCGTGCATTATGCGTGTACCTGTTATGGTTGGGTAGGGTATCATTTGGCGAATGGCGGGTCGCATTGAGTAGATTTTGTTGATAGACCAAAACAATTCATTGTACGAGCATAACTCCTGCAGTGATTTGCTTTGCAAAGCTGACGTCAGGATCTACAAAGTACGGCCTAGCTTAGTCAGCGTCGGAGTTGAGTTTTTTGTTGTTTTTTTTGTTATGTGTAGGAATTTTAGAGTTGACGTGAGCAATATTTGTGGGTTAAGAGCTAATCTTTTCTCATTGTACGCCCACGTTGATCTCAACAAACCAGCTGTCTTGGCACTTAGTGAAACACAGGTCAGCATTGATTTCGACTTAGCGGAGTTTAGTCTGCCTGGGTAAAACTTGGTGCCATTAATCTTTTCTCATCGCGGTCTCGCCGTTTATGTACCTAGTGATGTAGCCTACCAACTTCTACCTCAATATGGCCAATGTTCCAATCCGGAATTTAATTTTATTTGGCTAAAATCCCATGTCCGTAGGCAATAAAGTAACTACATTTTTATTTACAGAAGCCCTAACCAGGACAGGCATTCAACTTATAATGAGTTTGATGCACTGTCTGATTCCATTAGCAGAACTGTAACTCATTATCCTCGTACTGAAATCGTCATTGCGGGCGATTTCAATATACATAATTCAAGTTGGCTTCGACATTCTGGACAGACAACACCCGCAGGAAGGTATGTCGAGATCTTCGCTGAGGTTAATAATTTGACCCAACTTGTAAATGAGCCGACACAGATACCGGACATTAGCGGTCAAACCGCCATCACTCTGGACTTTTTTCTTACCTCCCACCCTGATAAATACACTTTAAATGTATTATCGCCTCTAGGTTCGTCAGACCACTATAACATATCGACGAATTTCTCGTATCCCAACCACACAGCTAAAGAACAAGCTCCTAAAAGAACCGTATGGCAATACGAGAAAGCCAATTGGGAAGCTTTAAACGGTTTTTCTAGGAGTTTTAATTGGTCGTTGTGCTTCCTCGACAACGACGTGGATGCCGCTGCCGATATGATTACAAACATAATTCACCTGGGAATGAAACGCTTTATCCCATACAGGATAAAGAGTATCAAACCTAAGGAAAAGGCGTGGTGCGACTTGAGCTGTAAAGAAGCTATCAGGGTTAAAGAAGTAAAATTTCGGTCATTTAATGCCAACCCATCTGAGGAAAACCGAAATAAGTTTAAAGGAGCCAGAAATGACTGCAATGCCCACATTAATCGTGTCAAATTCTCCTACGACCAGAAATTGAGGCAAAAAATACTACAAAGTCCCATCGGTAGTAAAAACTTTTGGTCGTTTGTGAAAAATATCAAAAACTCTTCATCTGTTCCGACACTCATTTACAATGACATTCCAGCTGTCAGCTGTTCAGACAAAGCCAATCTGCTTGCTGCTCATTTTGCGGCTAGCTCAACGCTCCCAGATTGTTCTTTGTCTCCCCATGTACTCGAGTGCATAGAACATTCAATGGGACAAATCCACTTCCGCATTCGTACAGTGGCAAGAGTACTTCAAGATCTCAGCATACATAAATCCGCTGGTCCAGATGGTATTTCCCCTATCGTTCTGAAGAGGTGTTCTTCCACGCTGGCAAAACCACTGCATAAGCTTTTCTATCTGTCCTATTCTCAGGGTTCTTTCCGAGTAGATGGAAAACAGCATTTTTTGTCCCAAAATCTTCCTCCCCCACTTTCTACCGACCAATTGCACTAACGGCCCTTCTTTCCAAGGTCACGGAAACGCTGATAAATCGTCAGCTTATGAAATATCTTGAATCGCGAAAACTTCTTAATGACCGGCAGTACGGTTTTCGTAGCAACAGATCCACTGGCGATTTGATGACATATCTAACCGAAAACTGGAATAGATTCACCGTGGTGGCGAAAGTAAGGTCGTTGCGCTTGATATTTTAAAGGAATTTGACAGAGTTTGGCAACAAGCTCTTTTGTCGAAAATGCGTGCTTTTGGAAGCGATAATACCCTTCTTCAAAGGATTAGAAACTACCTTTCGGACCGTTCAATACAAGTTGTTTCCGACGGTTTCAAGTCTGCTACTCACCAAATAAATGCTGGTGTCCTTCAAGGCTCCGTTTTGTCATTAAATTCTGACCTTGACAGCATTCTTATGTGGGGTAAAACCAATAGAGTAGAATTTAATGCTTCCAAAACACAATGCTGCCTTCTGTCATTAATGCGAAACCTCAATACTCTGTTATTCTCCATGAATGGCACTTGCATCGCCGAAACCGAAAGGCCTTACATCCTCGGTAGGTGCGTTAAAGACAAACTTCGTTGAAATGACCACATATTCGATGTCGCCAAGAACGCTGCGAGATGTCTAGGTTTCCTTAAGCGATGCAAGAAACATTTCACCCCTTCTGATCTGGCTACAATTTATAAGGCGTTCATTCACCCCACACTTGAGTATAACGCTCATATCTGGGCCGGTGCTCCAGTCACATTTTTGGAACTACTTGACAGGATTCAAAAACGCGCGGTTAAACTTATTAGCGACCGAGACATCGCGAAATCACTTAGTCATCGTCGTAATGTCTCCTGCCTGTCATTATTTTATAGGTAGTTTTACAAGTTATCAAATGAAATAGCCAGTCGCATTCCACCCCTACAGCAATTCAAAAACAGAATCGGGCTCAATTTGTAACCTTGTGGTATGGCGCTTTGGAAAAGTCAATAAATACCACAAGGACGTGGTGGCTTTTAAATAAAGTCCTGAATAATTCAGGATTTATGTCCCTGCGCCGTTTTCGACAACTAAACTCTTTTCAGTTTATTTACTTTCTGACTGCGAATCTTCGTGTTCACTCAGTTTCTATTCCATGTCAGTCCTTGTATACGAAAAATCATTATTACCACTTTACAGTTTTTTGTCAAAGTTCCCATAAGAAAGTGGACTTAGTTCCCATTTATCATGGGATCTAAATACACTTCGCGAAATTGGTTTTATTTCCCACTGTGTGGGATGAACTAAGTCCCTCAGTGGACTTAGTACCCGGTGACTTATTTTCCTACACCGAACAAAAAATACTATCCATACGGATAGGGTATCTTACTGTTCGCCTTAAGCGGACTGTAGCCTTTCCTATAAATTATCGTTGGGTTCTGGTCAGTGTTCCTTAAACTTAATTAACACCTAGATATTTTTTTTAAAATTATAATGAAGTAACACAGGAAGGATTAGAAAAAAGGAGATACCTATGGACGTCTGTAAGGTATAATGTGTAGGAAAAACAGAGCGGGGTACAGCATTCCACATTCGTATTGTACGGTTAAGAAACGAATCCTTGTATTTTACTGTACGTCCGACTACAGGCTTGAGGGTAAACCGATGTGCATTCCTAGCATGGTGAGTATTGCGGTTGAATTGCTGTAGGGGTGGAATGCAGCTGGCTATTTCATTTGAGCACTTGTGGAGGAAATACCGATAAAACAAAGACAGGCAGGAGACATTACGACGATGACTAATAGAGTCAAATAACTCCGCCTTGTTACGCCAGTAGCATGCCGGTCACAAGGCCGGATAAAGGAGGAGGTGTTGGAGGCAACGGTTTTTAACCTATCCGCTGTAAAATAATCCGTTAGTGTACTCTAACCTACAGGAGCAGTAGTTAAAACTCAAAATATTGATGAATGACAATCTTAAGGATGTTAATACTCCAGGTGGTACTGGCAATAGCCAAAGCCCCAGCCGCAGTCGAGAAGTCCCGTTTCATGGACGCAACCGAAGAGCCGACCGGAGTGCTTGCGCCTTCAGCCTGTGGAGCTTCTTGGCGCCGCTGATCGCTCAGATGCTTCCTTTTCCTCTTTCGCTGAACCTTAGTGAGGTGCACCTCAAAGCCAGCTACTTCAGGAGCCCGTTCAACCGTTGAGATATCACGGGTCAAGCTGTCAGCGGCGGTGCAGTGGGTAGCAACCTTACTCATGCTCAGTTTGCCCAAAGAGTTGGACATAGAGCCACGAGAGTCGCTTGTGTGTTCAATGAATGTTGAGGCCTCCAGAATCCGAGCCCCGCGTCTATGAAACGGGATAGGTAGGAAGAAGTCTCACAAAGTTTGCAAACCCAGAATCCTGGTCTCGACACAAAAGCCTGGGTTGTCCGTTCACACAAGATGAGTAAAAACCGCCACAATGAAGGTGGTAGTTCTCTTGTTGTGAGAATAGACATGGCTGCTGCCGAGATCGGCAAATCTGGGTACAACATGCGTCCCTATCTGCATCTTGGCAGGATCCATTTCCAATTCAATGTCAAACAGTGCTAATAGTGGACGTTACCCAGAGTATTCATCCATCTTGTTTACTCAAATTAACCTACAGCATTGCAAGGCTGCTACCGCCCTTTTAAGGAGCAGGCTTGTGGCTTGTAGAACAAAATCACACATAATATCCATCCAGGAACCATGGGTGTGGAAAAGTCGCATCTGTGGTCTTGGTTGCTTGAGTGATTTATACCACGTTATTTATCGTATCTTATCGTATTTTATCGTCTGATATTACCATCAACAATGTAGATCACCAACCTACCAGAAGTAACAGCCAGAAGACAGCAAGTAATTGATGTTACCCTGTCAAACAGGCATTTAAAGTCTATCATAAATTGGAAGGTATCGCCAGATAGCACCTTATCAGATCACAGATACATCGAATTTCAAGTCTACTGTGAACTTTCACCTTCGCAAGAGAGGAGAAATACGATAAAAACGAACTGGCAACGGTATAGAGAGGAGCTTGCCAACTCTGTCAAAGTTCCACTCAAACTTAGATCAAGACAGGGAGTGGAGAGGTCTGCTCAGAATCTGAACAACGTCCTCACCCGCTGCTTTGAACTTTCGTGCCCTGTTTCTAAACCCCCCCGCAGAAAATCGGTATCCCTGGTGGAACACCGAACTGCGGTGTCTTCGTAAAGAAACTAGGAAGCTGCTAAATCGGTCTTTAAAAACCAACTTAGTGGAAGTGGAAAAATGACTCCTATAAAAAGTTTTGTGAAGAGGTCGAATCTCTAAGTGCAACTAGTAGGCTTGTTAAAGTCCTCCAAAGGAACAGACCAAGTAAACTGGACGCAATCCTTAAACCTGATGGCACGTACACTGAGACAAAGGCGGAGACTTTCAGTCTTCTACTTGAGACTCGCTTTGCGGGAAATTAGGTTACTACGTGTTCTTCCGCCCTTCAAACGACGGTGGCTACATTTGAACCGACTAATACCACGCGGCACAGCTGGTATTTTGCATCGGGAGTGGTGACTGATGATGCTATCAAATATGCCATTGCATCTTTTGAGAGTTTCAAGTCACCTGGTCCGGATGGAATTTATACAGTTCTGCTGAAACAAGGTTTAAGTCAGGTTTTGCCAATGGTGAAAAGAATCGCGAGCTTGGCCTTGGCCTATATACCTTCCCCATGGCAAATGGTTAAAGTGGTTTTCATACCAAAAATTGGTAAGTCTGACACTCTAGCCAAAAGCTTTAGACCCATAAGTCTGTCTTCCTTCTTACTGAAAAGTTTGGAAAGACTGGTTGAGCTGCATGTGCGCAAAGTTGCTCTTCGATCACATCCTCTCTCTGAGATGCAACATCAGCGCGGAAAATCCCGCGAGACTGCGCTTTAAAACCTTGTTGGTAGGATTGCTAGTGCTCTTGACCGGAAGGAGTACGCGTTGGGAATTTTCGTCGATATTGAGGGTGCTTTTGATAATGCGACCTTTGACAGTATGTGTAAGTCAGCCAGACAGCATGGTGTAGATGAAGCTTTTGTGTTGTGGATTAAAGCAATGCTAATATACAGGACGTTGGTAGCGGATGCAGATTGTGGCAAGTGGGTCATAACAGGGGTAAATAGGGGCTGCCTCAAGGTGGTGTTCTGCCTCCCCTCCTATGGTGTATGGTGGTAGACTCTGTGCTTACGCTCAAGCTTATGCGGATGATGTCGCCGTTCTTTCTGCCGGTTCAAATCTAGGGGCTGTCTGCTCTCAAGCGCAGAGATCCCTGGATTTGATTGATGTCTGGTGCAGTAGTAATGGGCTTTCAGTGAATCCTCTTAAAACCACCACCAATCTCGTGCTTAAAGGTGTCACCATCCCTATATCCGATGAAGTCATATATCTGGGTGTAATCCTTGATAAAAAACTTCTATGGTCCAAACATGTCGAATCGAAAACCGATAAAACGCTGTCGACTTTCTGGCAGTGTAAAGGCGCTTTTGGTAAGACATGGGGCTTGTCTCCGAAACAGGTCCTTTGCATCTATACGGCCATGATAAGACCGCTACTCTCATACGCATCAGTTGTTTGGTGGAACAGGCTTTCGCGAAAACGTGATACTGCTTCTTTTGCCAAACTCCAAAAAACGGCTTGTCTCGGCTGTACAGGGGCCTTCCCTAGCACCCCGGGCTCTGCTCTAGATGCTTTGATGAATCTTCCTCCCCTTGATTTATATATCATGGGGTGTACGCTAAAAAACATCTTTCGCTTAAAGAGAGGTGGTTTTTGGTACCATGCGCACTGGAATTTTGAAGAACTTGCTCGAGAATTATCCTTTGACCCCTGTCTTATGGATATGCCGTCTGATGCAATGACACCAGAAATTATTCTGCGAAAAAACTACCACGTCAACTTTCCAAAGGTAACGGAATGGCTTCGGTCAGACTCTGAACCATGGATTGAATGCCATCGTATTTTCACGGGTGGTTCCAAAACCGGGCAGGGGTCTGGTGCTGGAGTCTTTGTGGAATGCAATGATATACGACTTTACTAGCCCTTGGGTAAACATGCATCTGTTTTCTAAGCGGAGATTTTTGCCATCCTAATGGTTATGCGCTATATTGTGAACAACAGGTGGAGGGCTAGAGGTATTTGCATCTGCAGTGATAGCAAAGCTGCATTAAAAGCGCTTCTAAACCCTCTTACCTCGTCCGAGTTAGTGCTAGAACTCAAGCTTTCTCTGAATTAGGTCGGAAGACTGAACACAGTGAATCTAGTCTGGGTACCAGGTCACACTGGAATCCAGGGAAATGAGATCTCGGCTGAGCTTGCTAGGCAAGGTTCAGAAGAAGTTTTCTCAGGACCAGAACCTGTGTGGGGTCTGCCTGCATCTTAAGTCATGTCTTCTATCGATTCTTGGGTTTCTCGTGAATACAAGATTTGGTAGCGCGATTGCGGTGGATGTAGACAAACCAAACTACTGCGCCCGGACATTTGCAAAAGGTCAGCATCTTTTCTTCTATCTCTGAGGAGAATCGACTGTGGGCTGCTTGTAGGCATTCTTTCGGGTCACCAAGCTTTTGCTAAACACTTAAATGTGTTGGGCTTAAGCGACACCACTACCTGTCTTGTTTGCGGTGAGGAGGATGACACAGCAGAACACTTTCTCTGCAGTTGTCCGGCCTATGCTCGCATCAGGTGACGGGTCTTCGGGGCTGACGTGGTGAGTGCCGAACATCTAAGCTCTTTATCACTGAAGCTCCTTCTCGTTTTTCTTCGAAACGGCAAAACTAAGTACATAATGTAAGGTGTCTGAATGGTAGTACAATGGACCTGTAGTTGTGTCTGAGCGCTCCATCGGATAGTAGCAACCTCCGACAAAAAAAAAACAAAAGAGAGTCAAGTGATTTCGTGATGTCTTGATCGCCAATAAGATTTACTGCACGTTTTTGAATCCTGTCAAGTAGCTCCAAATATGTTTTTGGTTCGCCAGACCAGATATGAGCGTTGTACGCCTTACAGATTCTAGCCAGATCAGAAGGAGTGAAATATTTCTTGCATCGCTTAAGGACGCCTAGACATTTTGCAGCGTTCTTGGCGACATCGAATATGTGGTCATTCCAACGAAGTTTGTCATTAACGCACCTACCGAGGATGTAAGGCCTTTCGGTTTCGGCGATGCAAGTGCCATCCATGGATAATGGCAGAGTATTGGGATTTCGCTTAAATGACAGAAGGCAGCATTGTTTTTTTGAAGCATTAAATTCTACTCTATTGGTTTTACCCCACAAAAGAATGCTGGAAAGGTCAGAATTTAATGAGCTTAACATACGTTGCCGTTCTAGCTCCACCATCGAAGATGAGGGTCGTGAATCATAGAACCAATATGCGAAGCTAAGGGTACTGTCATCAGCAAGGGAATGGATTGGATGAGAAGTGACAGACAGGAGGTCATTGATAAAAATTATGAAGAGAGTCGGAGACAAAACGGAGCCTTGAAGGACACCAGCATTTATTTGGTGAGTTGCAGACTTGAAACCATCAAACGGGATTCAAGATATTTCATAAGCTGACGATTTATCAGCGTTTGCATGACCTTGAAAAGAAGGGACGTTAGTGCAATTGGTCGGTAGGAGGAGGGAGAGGAAGATTAGCCTTTTTTTGGGACGAGCTGGACAAATGCTCTTTTCCATCTTCTCGGAATGAGCCCGGAAGAATAGGACAGTTAGAAAAGCTTACGCATTTGTTTTGCCTGCGTGGAAGAACGGATTTTTGTATGTTGAGACCTCGAAGAACTTTTGCCACTGTACGAGTGCGAAAATAGATGGGTCCCATAGAATATTCTACGCGCTCGAGTACAGGCGGAGATAAAGCACAATCTGGCAGCGTTGAACTAGCCGCAAAATGAGCAGCGAGCAGATTGGCTTTATACGAAGAGCTGACAGCTGGGATGTCATTGCAAATGAGTGTCGGAACAGATGAAGAGTTTTTGATGTTTTTCACAAACGACCAATGGTTTTTACTACCGATGGGACTTTGTAGTATTTTTTGCCTCAACTTCTGGTCGTAGGAGAATTTGGCACGAATAAGGTGGGCATTGCAGTCATTTCTGGCTCGTTTTAACTTTTTTCGGTTTTCCCCAGTTGGGTTGGCCTTAAATGACCGAAAACTAACTTCTTTAACCCTGATAGCTTCTTTACAGCTCAAGTCGCACCACGCCCTTTCCTTAGGTTTGATACTCTTTAGCCTGGATGGGTATCCAGGTGAATTATGTTTGTAATCATATCGGCAGCGGCATTCACGTCGTTGTCGAGGAAGCACAACGACCAGTTAAAACTCCTAAAGAAACCGTTTAAAGCTTACCAATTGACTTTCTCGTATTGCCATACGGTTCTTTTAGGAGCTTGGCTGGAGTACAAGAAATTCGCCGATATGATAAAATGGTCTGACGAACCTAGAGGCGATAATACATTTAAAGTGTATTTATCAGGGTGAGAGGTAAGTAACAAGTCAGAGTGTTGGCGTTTCGACCGCTAATGTTCGGTATCCGTGTCGGCTCATTTACAATCCGGGTTGAATTATTAACCTCAGTGAAGATCTCGACATACCTTCCTTCGGGTGTTGTCTGTCCAGAATGTCGAAGCCAACCTGAATTCTGTATATTGAAATCGCCCGCAATGACGATTTCAGTACGAGGATAATGGGTTACAATTCTGGTGATGGAATCAGACAGTGCATCAAACTCATTACAAGTTGAATGCCTGTCCTGGTTAGGGCTTCTGTAAATAAAACAGTAGTGAATTAATTGCCAGGACATATTATTAAGGACATGGAATTTTAGCCATATAAAATTAAATTCCGGATTGGAACCTTGGGCATATTGAGGTAGAAGTTGGTAGGCTAAATCACTACGTATATAAACGGCGATACCACGAAGGGGAAAGAATAATTGCACCAAGTTATATCCAGGCAGACTAAGATCCGTTAAATCCGAATCAATGCTGACCTGTGTTTCACTTAGTGCCAAAACAGATGCCTTATTGTGAATCGCATGGGTGTTCAATGCTAAAACATTGGATCTCAACCCACGAATATTACTCACGTTCACTATAAAATTCCTACGCATAACAAAAAACAAACACAAAAAGCTCAACTCCGACGCTGACTAAGCTGGGCCGTACCGTGTAGATCCTGACGTCAGTTTTACAAAACAAATCACTGCAGGTGTTATCCAGTGATTTGGCTGTTCGCCAAATGATATTCTTCCTACCCAGCCTAACATAGGGCCATATGGTGGAAGGATGGAGCATCGTTAAACCCTATCATAAGAGGTTTCGACACGTAGTTTGCAACACTAAAAGTACTGGAGAGACTTGGTTAATGCATGTGGTATCTAGACTCGATGAAACGAGACTTCGGCCATTCAAAGGGCTGGTGTGCCTGTCGAATCGAAGGCTTATGAGCTTAATAACCATATCCTGGGGAGCGAAGATAGTTTTTCACATGAAAAATGACAACAAATGGTATTGAGTCCTCAAGAAGTAGCCAAACTTTGGTGAATCCTCCTATGGGTTAAACGGCTGTAGCACACCGCACGTCGGTTTCGGAATTGCGGCATCCTTCATGTAACCTCGACAATCGAAACACTACAAATACTGAATCGACAACCAGAAAATCGGGGCATCATCTTTCTAATGCTGCAGATAATACCTTTGGCTACGGAATACGGACCTTAATTGGAGCATGGAACGTTCATTCCCTATACGGACATAGAATATACGAGCAGGTAGAGCGAGAAATGATCCAGATTTATATCAATATTCTCGGACTGAGTGAAACTAAGTGGAGAGGTAAAGCTGAATACAGTGCAAGCTCAGGACTGATTACGATGCTGTATTCTAAGGAGGAGAAGACAGGCAGTGATCAAAAACTGAATGGTGTTGTTATTATGTTGACTAGGAAGGCCAGGAAAGGTCTTATTTCCTGAAAACGAGTAACGGCGAGAATAATGACAGCAAGGTTTAGCTCAAAATTCGCAAAGTCACCATCATTCAGTGTTACGCTCCTACGAACCATGCTGTGGAGAGAGACAAAACCACTTTCTATGCTCATCTAAACTCGATGTATAGCTACGTTCCGAAGGGCAATGATCGTCATGGCAGATCTCAATGCCAAGGTTGGCCTGGACTACGTAGGCCTCGAGCGCGTTATGGGTAGACACGGCTTGGGCCAGCGAAATAGCAACCGTGATAGGCTTGTTGACTTTTGATAGTTCGTCAGCTTGTGGTAGGTGGAACCGTGCTTCATAAAGTGACCTGGGTCGCTCCTGATGGTCGAACGAAAAACAAAATCGATCACTTTAGAATACAACAACGGTGGAGGAAGTCACTTTGCAATGTAAAGAATGAGAGAAGTGCGGACGCAGGAAGTGATCATCACCTGCTACTAGCAACGCTCCGTCTAAGAACAGCTGCTGTCCGGCGACGTTCAGAGAGAACAGCTAGCAGACCAAAATTGAATACGAACGCTCTTAGTGACCCAAATATTTGTCGTAATTTCTCCAACATCCTGAACGACAGCATAAAATACGAATTTAGTCATTGGTCCCATTGAGGCGATGTGGGTCAACGTAAAGTGGGTTTTTATGGAAGCTTGATCTAAAGCCGTACCGAGGCAATCAAGGGATAGAGATGTTTGGATTTTCCAAGATCACCGTTTTGTCCGTTTTCCCTAAGATCATGGCAACTATCATTCTCGAAAGGATAACGTCTAGGATTTAGTCGACGCGGGATTTCGCGGGATTTCGCATCATGCGTTGATCATATTAACACTTTGCGAATCGTCGGAGTATCAATTACATCTTTTCCTCATGTTCGTCGACTTTGAAAAGGCCTTCGATCGCGTTAACCATGAGAGGCATCCCCGAAAAATTGTTGTCCCGCATGGACGCGGGCAAAATTTGTTGTTGTTGTTTTAGGGGCGGGACTTAAAAATATTCATGTGGCAATCGTTCCGCATGATTGGCTTCGGTGGGAGAAGCCTATTTTAGAATATTCTTTGTGAAAATAGTAATTGGATGCAATAAAAAGCACAACAACGCTTACAATAAATAAATAAAATAAATTTAATGAGAATAAAATAACAGAAGGCTGTTGATATGTATTTTTTTTAACAAAAAGCATTTCATTTTCGGATATAAAGTTGAAATTACTTATTTCCTTGATGTTGCGTGCATGGAATTTTACATATTATTAAAGCGTTTACAAACGAGTATTGCTTATGCATTGGAGTAATATATAAATAAGGAGGAAAGGCAAAGGCTTTTTCAAATTGGTCTGATGTCACTTCTTTAACGTGATAAATTGTATTGCTTATTTAAAACGCATACAGGAATATTTTCTTGTTGTTAATAACGATATTATGTTAAGAATATTACATATTATTGAAGCGTTTACAATCCAGAGTTGCTTATGTTTTATGGACTTACATATATAATTTGGAGGAGTGGAAAAGGACAACTTCAGTTTCCTCTAGAAGTGGTGATGTAACTACTGAACTTGTTGCTACTCTTACCTTGTTTCGAGTCGTCAATATTTTGTAAACGCAATTTGGTTGTGGAATTCCCCCCGTAAATCATAAGGATGGTAGGATGCAGCACTCGGTTCAAGAGACCAGTATAGTCTCAAAACTAGTATGGTTTTAGTTGAGAATTCTGTAAACTGTTCGTTTATCCACAGAAAAGATCTCAGGTACTTGCTTCACAGCTTCTGTTTTATTTTTTAATTTTCATGAATTTTTTTTGTTGCGTCAACAATTTAATTTTTTGTTTCAGCACTTAAGTCCTTGGATGAATTTAAAGCCATTTCTAACAAACAAAACAAACGCAAATAATCTTTTTCCTTGAAGGAAGCAGCTTACAATTTTGTAACTGTATTTTAACGTATTTTCCACACATTAAAAGAAATGCAAAAGATCAAAACAAGATCGCCACGATAATACCTACCATTGTTTTTAAAGCTCTATAACCAAAAGCTCCTCAACAGAAAGCCAAAGAAAAAAAAACCAAACGAGTTACCAAATGGGCATTGGTAACACTGAATTCACATCAATTAATGAATTAAAAAGGCGTGAATAACAGCTTCAACCACAGGCCGCACTCATTAGTGCACACTCGGATCACAGATGAGGAATTAACCAGATAGTCAACTCCGCAATCCCCTATCACTTCAACCCGCAAAAAATATTTAATAACGGCCGCAAAATCCTCTCTCAATTTTCCTATCTGTGAATACGTGTGAGCCAGACACATGAAGTTAGATCTAATTTACTAGATTACCCTCCAAAAATAATTGTGGGTATATTTGCAATATATCCAAATCGCAACAACAAAACACCTGGTCACGGCGGATCTGTTGGGAAATAGGAAATTCTTCGAAGTGTTGAGTTTATGTGATTCAACTTTTATAACTATTTTAATATAAATGTTTATAAAGAAACAAAAAATTAGTTACCCAATAAAGTTGTTACAATTTAGTTGGAATATTTTTTGCGGTTATAAGAAATAGTTCTCTATTTTTTATCTGCCTTAAAGTAAACATTCTTGGGTTGTTGTACTTTTCCATTTTGGTTAATAAAATGAGATAAAATGCATATTTTATTGTATTATTGCATAAATATTACTAAATTAGTATTGTTTGGGTGTAAAATATTTGTAACAAATAGTTTTTTATATGTATATTGAATTCTTTGATTGTGTTATTATTTATGAATTATTTAATTGATTTTATTCAACATATGAAAGTTTAATGAATATATGTACAAATTATTTAAGCTCGTTTGTAAATGAAACGACTTTTCACTTTCAGGTTCAATTCATCACTGATTTATTTCTTCATAACTTAATTCTACCTTAAAGTAATTTTATCTTTTTGAACAATGTGCATCGTAAGGGAATAGGTCGGTGCATGGGGTGAATGGATAAAAGGTGCTGATTATGCAGTAATGGTGATATGATTGGATTATGTGTGGGAATGTAGTGTGAGGAAATGTAGTGTGAGAAAAGCGTGTGTTGGGAGTGGAATGTGCTGGTGGAATGTCCGGTGTCCGGTGTCCGGTGTCCGGTTATGCCAAGTTCACTCTGCTGTCTGGTTGATGTGCGCGTGCGTTAACTCCTCCCCCTGTTAAGTTCGACACGTCCTCGTTTCGACTCCTGACTTGTGTTATTATGGAGTCAATTTGGTTTGATGTGACTGCATGTTGTCTGTTGCGTCTAAGGAGCATAAAGATTAGTATGCAAACAATTACTGCTATTGTGGAAATTGTGGTCCACCAGAGAATTTTGTGAGCCGATATTTCTTCGTTAAGTGTTTCGATATGATTTGTGTTGTCTATATGAATATGATGCAAATATGGAAGCGATAGTTTCGTTTCGTGCTCTAGGTGCGTTACGGAAATAGCCTTTGGGGGATGCGGTACGACATAAGCGACTTTCTTCCTTATTCGGTATACGGTGTCGTTAACTTTTATTGAATTTGAAAATGTCATTAGATATGTTCCCTACACTTCTAACTGAACGTGATCGGTAACAGTTGTCTTCGGTACATCGTTGAGTATTATTACTCCATCATCAATCTCCTGTACGAGAGGTAGGTGGTGTGAGTTTTGGGAGGCGCATAGAGCTGTATTATTATTTAGCAACTGCATGATACATTCCGAGGTTGTAGGTTTGCAAATGTTGACTTCTGACGTATGGACACATTCTTTTAAGGGTTGTATGAATTTTTTGCATTTTGCAGCCTGCCTTATATCTAGCTTAAGAATAGTTTCATTATGAACTACAGGATAAATTTCGATAAAATCACAAAAGTTTTCAATTTTAGGAATTTGTAATACATAATTTATTACATCTGAATTTTGAAGTATTTTAATTTTAGCAGCGGAAAGTAAGTTACTTATACTAATCGGAAGATATTGAGAATCAATTAAGTGACTTATTTCTAAATTATCTAAGATTAATGGGTTTATTATGTTATTTTTGGCTAATACAATTGATAACGCTATATTATTTAAATGGCTAATTAAAAGATTATTTCTTACAGATAGATATTCCAAAAGTAATAATTCTGACTCTGAAGACTTGCTTATATCGCTGTGTTGTGTAACTATGGCATTGATTTGATATGTTAATTCATTAATTTTGTCTTGTATTTGAGAATTTATTTTTGTTTGTCTATTACTGTTCTCAATAAGTGTATTTTCTTTCGTTAATAGAAGTTCAAAATCGCTGTGGTCAGGGGTTCCGGCTATAAATTTTAGTGTACTCCCAATAAATTCTATAGATCTTGCGAATCTCCTTGGGACTTCAAGTGTACTAATTATGTGCAATATTTCTTCAGATTGTTGGTTCAGAATATCGTCTCCTTTTTGCAGGGCCGTTATGTGAACGTTTTTGCTTTCGTAAGCAGTGGTCCTATATTCAGAGAGGTTTGTGACATGAACAAGATATGAGAATTCGTTTTAGGTGGCTGTTTTTCCTTTAGTTACTGCTATGAAGTGTGCATTTGAGTAATCGTGAATTTCGGCTATTGATATCCGAAGGATGAAGAATGACAAAAAAAGTTTAATTTTTTTGCTGACTAATTCTTTTATGTTGATTATTCCTGTTTGTTGATTGTTGAGATCCTTAATCGTCTTAATTCGGTTTGTTGTCCTTAATCTTCTCCTTATATGAGGATTTGTAGTTGGTCGTTGAGTGCTTCAATGTTGCCTATTTGTGCTAGGTTATTTTCGTTGTATGACAATTATTTTAAATGATCCTGTTCTCCTTTACAAGGATTTTTGAGATCAACTTTTTAACCACAAAACACAATAGACCACAAGTAGTTGGGCGCCAATTATTTAAGCTCGTTTGTAAATGAAACGACTTTTCACTTTCAGGTTCAATTCATCACTGATTTATTTCTTCATAACTTAATTCTACCTTAAAGTAATTTTATCTTTTTGAACAATGTGCATCGTAAGGGAATAGGTCGGTGCATGGGGTGAATGGATAAAAGGTGCTGATTATGCAGTAATGGTGATATGATTGGATTATGTGTGGGAATGTAGTGTGAGAAAAGCGTGTGTTGGGAGTGGAATGTGCTGGTGTCCGGTGTCCGGTTATGCCAAGTTCACTCTGCTGTCTGGTTGATGTGCGCGTGCGTTAAATTACACATTCGGGTTCCGTGCATGGATAAAAAAAAGTGAAAAAGAATATTTTTAATCCTTTTTAAATTATGTTGTGTTACAAGATTTGTACGTTTAGTCAATCAATTTTCTTATCTGTTTTTTTTAGGCGGTTTTGGAAATTTTTTATATAAGTTAATATGCTTTATTTTAAAATTTAAAGTAAGCGATAGACGGAAGACGGGGAAAAAAAGGTAGCTGGAATGCACTGCATAAATATATTGGGGGTGCATTTTTTATCGTAAATGCTTGGTAGTTGAGTACATATCATAAATAAGCATGCACACTATGTTACATATATATTGAATTAATTAGCCACTCTTTTTAACAGCCGACTTTATTAGTCAAGTTATAATGTTTTGTAATTTTATTTTTTATGAAAATAAACAAATCAAGTTACTACTACTAGTAAGTAATTGCCAATTTTGTTAAAAAAGTGTTTTGATGTACCAAAAATAATATTTGTAAGAATTTGGATTACGTTTTATTAAAAAGCGTTTTAAACCAGTTATACTTAAATTTACTGTCAACCGAAAATGTATGATGAACTTACTTATTATATATTAGTCACATTAATCAATATTATTTTGATTATTTTTCATTAAAAATTAGTTAAAACACAGCTTTATTAAGAAATATTATAATATTTTATTATGTTATTAGTTGTGTGGTAAGTATGTTTTTATCAATCCATATTCACCGCATATTGGCCATGTTTATTTTACACACCCAAATTGTGAGTTGTAATCTGCTGAAATTCATCAACTGTTCCAAACTTCTTGCTATAAAAAATTACATTTCATGGCTGCGGCCATTAGCCACATACAAGATGGCGCAAAAGTAATCCTCCTATCAGAAAATGCTGTAAATTTTGCGATTGGCCCCTAATGTCAGTTCTGTTTTGACATTTGTGTAGTAGACACATGCGAAATACACGTTAATAAACAATGTTACGCTACACTGCTCCAGAACGCGGAATATTGGTGACTTTTTTTTTTTGAGCAATAATCGGTCGGTGACTTTGGCACAACGTGAATTTCGTCGCAGATTTCCTAGCCGTCCAACGCCTACTGGTGAAACACTGCGACGTTTAGCCGCTCGCCTCGAAGAGACTGGCACAACACGAGATGCTGCCAGGCGTGGCAGACCCCGGAGTAGCCGTTCTGCAGAGAATATTGCTGTTGTAGCCAAAGATGTCATGGAAGCGCCGTCGACATCGACCAGACGACGTGCCACGCAAATGGGTATCAGTCGACGGTCTTTGCAGCGAATTTTGGCACAAGATTTGAAGATGTTTCCATACAAAGTCCAGATGCTGCATCAGCTGTTAGCTGCTGACCGCCAATCGCGTCTAACTTACGCTCAACCCATCCTTAATCACCACCAAGAGGAAGATCATTTTTCATCAAAAATAATCATGAGTGATGAGGCCCATTTCCATCTTAGCGGGTACGTAAATAAGCAAAATTTACGCTAATGGGGCACTGAAAATCCACGTGTAACCCACGAAGAGCCATTAAACCCGCTCAAAGTCACTGTATGGTGTGCTGTTTTCGCTGGAGGAGTAATCGGACCTTTTTTCTTCGAAGACGTCGCGGGCCAAACGGTTACTGTGAATGGTGAGCGCTACAGAGCAATGATCAACGAGTTCTTTTTACCGCAACTTGATGATTTGGGATTGGAAAACATGTGGTTCCAACAGGACGGTGCAACGGCACACACTGCACGTGCCACAACCGATATGCTGAAGGATGCATTTCCCGGGCGCCTAATCTCCCGTTTTGGCGATTTGCACTGGCCAGCAAGATCGCCTGATTTGACCGCTCCAGACTTCTGTTTGTGGGGCTTTTTGAAGTCGCGGATTTATGTCAACAAGCCTCAGACCCTTGCAGCTCTTAAAGCCAATATCCGTCAAGAATGTGAGGACCTATCGCCGGAAGTTTTGGCCAAAGTGATGGAAAATGCCATAAAAAGGGCTCAAAAGACAATCAACTGTGGCGGCGGCCATTTACATGACATCATATTCTCGACTTGATGTAAAAAAAATTAAAAGAATAATAAAATAAAAATAATCCACAAGAAGAATCAAAGTTTATCATTTTTTTTTTTAAATTACAGCCAAAAAACATCGGAAGGTTATTTTTGCGCCACCTTCGATTTATGTGTGCGTGATTCCCATTTGATTTGCACGTAAACTTGCAAACCCAAACCCAAATCGACACGTGTTTGTATGTTTGAGTAACACATAACCAATTGCTGAGAACGGCGACGAATTGAAATTTCACGATCCTCATTAACATTGGACGCTACGACTGCAATTTTCTTTTGTCCAATTCTCTTCGGTACGCAATGTACGCATGCGAGTCGATATAAAGGGTGAATTTTTAAGCGTAGTTTTTTTTAAAAATCGAATAAAAAATACTCAAATTTGCACCAAATATTCAAAATTTGGATTGTAATCGATAAACAGGCCTTTGCCATTTACGTTTTAAAGACAACTTCATGTAAATATTGACCGTGGCTCGGTTTCAAATGGTTCATTCGTCCAATTTGGTGTCACTATTTCGAGCATTACGGCATGTATTCCACAAATTACGCGTGTTATGTTATCCTGTAAGGCTTCAGTCGTGTTCGGCTTATCTACATAGACAGACGACTTTACATAACCCTTCAAGAAATAATCAAGAGGCGTTATATTAAAGAGGCCAACTCACAGGGCCATTTCGAGAGATAAGCTGCTCACCAAATTCAACCTTCAACATTTCCATTGATTTTGACAAGCCTTGTGGCATGTGGCACCGTCTTGATGAAACAGATGTTAACCAAGTTCAACTCAGCTAACTGGGGCAAAAAAAATCCGTAATTGTATCATGGCTCGATATTGTTCGCCGTTGACGGTAACGTTTCTTCCACGGTTGCCTTTGAAGAAAAATGGACCGATGACCATCACACCAGATGCGAGAGTTTTGCTTATTTACGTTTCCGTTGAGCCAGAAATGAGCCTCATCGCTCAACACAATTTTTCGATAAAACAGTGGATTTTCATGGAGCTGTTCTAAGGCCCATTAACCAAAAATTAGACGTTGTGGTAGGTTATTCGGCTTCAATTCATTTTCAATTTTATGAACTTTCAAACCCAAATCGACACGTGTTTGTATGGTTGAGTAACACATAACCAATTGCTGAGAACGGCGACGAATTTAAATTTCACGATCCTCATTAACATTGGACGCTACGAATGCAATTTTCTTTTGTCCAATTCTCTCCGGTACGCAATGTACGCATGCGAGTCGATGGTTTAATGTCTAACAAAGTAAATTTGATGCTGAATTTGGTGATCAGAGCACGGGCTGTTGATTAACCAGGTCGATTATGACGGCCATAATATGGTCGTAACAAATGGTGCACATTTTTCACAGCGCACGAATTTTGATAATAAATTTCAATAATTTGCAATCGCTGCTTGTTTGTAAGTCTTTCCATGATTAAATGGCAGAGTATACTGAAAACTTTTTACTTTGAGAGATGACGTTTGGACGCCATTACTAACTAGTGCTGCGAACCTGAAGAACATAACATTTAAAAAATCACTATTTATAGTAATGCTAAGGACCAAAATCTAAGACTATTTAGCAATTGCCGTCGGTCCGTCCGGATATACTTTTGAGGCCTTTAAATTTACGCTAGGAAGCAGAAGTTTGGAAGATATACTGCCTAAGGTCCCGAAATGCTAAAGGGTTAACATTTTTTTAATCCGCCCACTGCCACACCCACAATTTAGAAAAATCCGTTTTTAGGCTGCAGTTGAAGATATAAACGGTTAGAACCTTATCAAAATATAAAGACATTAAACTCCTTCATAAGTTTGTCAAATAAAACTAATTCTACCCGTGAAACTTTTTTCAGATTCAGGAAAGAATATGAGTTTTTAAATCGGTTTTTATACAGGTAATATATCTTGCCTGTAGAGTCTTCGGTGAAGCGTAACAGCAAATCTTTTGGAATTACATTAATTGCTTTCCATAATGTATTGGAATTCGAAGATATAAGATCAACAGATATGAAAAGTACGTGCAATATGTTCGTTGATTTCTTTGAGTCAGTGTACAATAAGTCACATGTGCAGTTAATGGGAAATCAGAACATCGATGTGTTACAATTCTCGGATGACGATTTAATAAACGCGTTAGAAATACTGAATTTAAATAGCAACCCAGGCCCAGATACGATTCCTGTGATAATATTTAAAAAATGTCTATCCTCAGTTTTTCATCCACTTAAAAATATTTTTAACTAGTCTCTTGTGATTGGGAACTTCCTACATGAATGGAAATATTCCTTCCTAACACCTATTTATAAAAGCGGTTTAAAGCAAAAAGTAGAAAACAATCGGCCTATATCAAAGCTTTATGCAATACCAAAATTGTTTGTAAGTATTCTTAAAGACAAACTCTTTTTCGCGTTTAAAGCAATTATTTCAAATAGTCTGCATGGCTTTGTTCGTGGTAGATCATGTGCTACTAATTTAGCTTTGTTGACTAATTATATCTTAAATAGTTTTGATGAACGATTACAAGTTGATGTACTTAACAAAAGCGTTTGACAGGTGTGTGATGCAACACTTCTTTTGGCTAAGATAATGTCTTTGGGTTATCATTCTTCAATGCTAAAATGGTTTAGTAATTTCCTGACTAATAGAAGGCAAATGGAAGTCGATGGTTTGACTTCTCGCATTATAGAAGTTACTTCGGGTATTCACAGGGCAGTCATTTGGGCCCGTTGCTATTTACATTATTTATAAATTATGTTAAAGATATATATCAATTTTGTAAGGTTTTGACTTTCGCGGATGATTTGAAATTATTTTCTCGGCCAAGAAATACATCTGATTGGATTCGTTCTCAAACAGATATTAATGGATTGTCGGAGTGGTGCAATCGTAATTCTTTGGAACTTAATATTTCTGAATGTAAAGTTTTTTCAGTTTATCGGTTCAGTGTATAAATTAATGAATTTAGCGACAAATTGATTTTAGCTTGTCGCGAGCAGATTTTAAAAGGTCAATTTATTCATTAACTTTAAACTAATATATTTGTAATTACTTGAAATAGTCTATAACATGAAGATCGGTAGATGAAGCTTAGTCGTACAACAAACTCTGTGATGGTTTTGCTCTGTGATGGCGTTAAAGTTGTTTGCCACCCCTACTTTTTGAATGCGTTTTTTAATAATATTTTGTTTTCATCGAAAATTACTAATCGAAAAAAAATGTATGATAAGCCTACTTTTTGCAGTTTTTTTTTATCACAAAATATATATTTTTTTTTATTGTAATAGAATGAAATAAAATGCTTTCCATCATATTCTTTACGATGTTTTCTTTGGACTGGGTATCATGCTGTTCACCCCAAGCGACTTTGCCCACATCTTTCATCTCATCATAAAAGTATCTGCCTAGGATCGTTAGCCTTATGCTTTTAGGGTGGGCATTCGCATAGTAGGTGACGAACAGACTCTATTTCTTCATTGCCATTGCAGCTTCTGCAGTAGTCTTGTGCAGTATGCCCAACCGTTCCGCGTGTTGACCCACAGCGCAGTGACCCGTAAGGATTCCCGTAAGTACTCGGATATGCTTGCGGTTTAAGATCTCATTTTGTTATCGACTTATGTTCAACATAGGTTGGTTCTACTGAAGTACCCGTTGTCGATCTTAGGTTCGATTGTGCTAAGCGATGTTCTTACTGATTCAAGTGCCAGTATTACATTCATTTCTGACCTTGATCTTGCAAGCTTGTCCGCTTCTTCGACTTCTAACGACTTTCAGAATTAGCTCACAGCGCTTGACTTCACATCATCTGATTTCATGGCTTTCATGGCCGCTTGACTGTCAGTCTGGATATTGGCAACTATCTCCGCCTGAACGCTACAGTTGTTGTTTATTCTGAAGGATTTGCTTAATCCTAGGGATTCACAGAAGATGCTTACGCCTGTGCCGATAACCATTTTGGAATCATCGGTGTAGATGTCGATCTCCTCATTTTCATCGTAACTACATTACCATCCCATTCACTTATTTCCCTTAGTCTGGTATTGAATCCCCTGCTGAAGGTGAATATCGAGGGTACGTAGTCTGTTTTTGGTCTGCTTAAAGTGGCACAACATTTGAGTTGTGGAGAGGAGTGTCCGTAAGGTCTCCGGGACCGGAGTCCCACTCTTTAAGTCTGACGGCCGTTTAAGCAGCTTTGCTGCAAGAGTAAATGTCCAATGGCATGATATCGAGTAATACCTCCAGAACAGTAGTGGGTGTCGCCTTAGGGACCCTGTTGTACCCATGCAAGCCGCCGTTTGGATTTTAGTGAGGTTGGAGAGAAGATATTTCTTTTCCACGCTTTCAGGATGGAGTGTGGAGGAGAGTCCGTAAGGTCTACGGGACCAGAGTCCCACTCTCTAAGTCTGACGGCCGTTTTAGCCGCCTTGCTGCAAGAGTAAATGTCCAATGGCATGATATCGAGTAATATCTCCAGAACAGTGGTGGGTGTCATCCTTAGGGAGCCCGTTATACCCATGCCCTTTGGATTTTAATGAGGTTGGAGAGAAGATATTTCTTTTCCACGCTTTCAGGATGGGTCTTTTAACCGCTGTGTACGAACAGTGTACCATGTGCGGTTTAAGCCCCCGTACGCGTACGCCCGTTTATCACGGTCGTCTACATTATCTCTCCAGTTAAGTTTGGAGTCTAAGATAACGCCCAGATGACTGGACATCATTAGATCATTCCCTCCCATCCTTGGTGCCTTGAATGTTGGAATGATCTTTTTCCTAGTAAACTGCAGGACTTCTGTCTTGGATGGATTTACTCCCAGCCCTCGGTCCACGACCTAATTACAGATAATACGGAGCGCATAGCTGAGACGATCGCTGAGGATTGATGGAAGTCTGCCTGAGACCAGGATTGCTACGTCGTCCGCGTATGCGTTCACGATGAAGCCTTCCTTCTTCTTGCTTTCGAAGCAAGTTTCTTTAGAAACACATCCATTCCCAGGATCCATGTAACCGCGGAAAGGACACCTCATTGTGGTGTTCCCCTACTGATTTTCCGTACGATACGATACTGCTATCCAAATGAGCATTTCTAAGGCTGCGCATGATTTCATTTGCTCTAAAGTGGTTATATGGTTCTTCTATGTCTAAGAATGCACATAAAGTATACTCCTTTCGTTCTAAGGACTTTTTTACCACTGATACTACGAAATGCGGTGCAGTGTCAACGGATCTACTTATCATGTATGCATGCTGTGATATTGATAGATCGCCAATCACATCTGTGACAAGTCTGTCAATAAACCTCTCCAATGTTTTTAACAAGAACGAGGGTAGGTTTATCGGCCTGAAGTGCTTTGCTTTATGTGACTTGCTTTCCCCGCCTTCGGATTTAAAATCACACGACTTCTCTCCAAGCTTTGGGGACATAGCAGAGCCTTAAATAGCCGTTGTACATTATCCTCATCCATGGAATGATAATTTTCTCTGCTTTTCGAATTATTATAGCCTTATATTATCCATCCCTGGTGCTTTGAGGGGATGGAAGGAGTTGAACGCCCAGGTAAGTCTCTGGTTGTCGATTAGCGACCTGACCTGTTCCTCTTCCATTCCTCTCCGGGGGCCCTGCGTCACTGTATCGTCATCCGAGTGGACCTCCGTTCATCACGAGAAGTGGGTCTCTGTCAGTGTCTCCAGCGTTTCTTCATGAGTCTCGGTCTAACTACCGTCGGATTTTCTAAGCGGATAGAACTTTCCTGAGCCTCGACGCTTCTTTGGTTGTCTCGATTCTTACGCTCTCCCTGTATGTCATCCATTCGATGAAACCCTCTTTTGCAAGGATCCACCTAGATCTTGAACTTCTGATGAGCTCCGCGATCTTTGAGTTCCACCAGGGCTAGATACCCTCCAGTTAGATACTTGAACAAGACTGTTTTGGGATACGAAAGTTATGTCCAAATCCTCCTTTCTATTTGCTGTAATGAAGGAGGGATCGTTACTCCTATAACAGAAGATTGGAGCATAGGACAAAATAAAACCAAGCCTCACGTCTAGCGTTGATGGCTGAGCTGGGGCAGCATGGGGCATAAGGTATGATGGGCATTAACATCACAACTTAAGACTAAGTTTTTCTTAACTTGCTCGGACGCTGTGCCTACACAGAAGGGCCAATGAAGGGCGATGCAGAGCCTTCACGTACTCTAGAATCACTCTGTTATCGGAATCGAAAACTGAAATTGTAGGAGTTAAGAGCTTTGAGTGCTGATCTGGAGAATGTAGATATTTGATCTTCTGAGATTTCGCTTTAAGCATTCTCTTGTGCATAGTTCGACGGCGTAAACTTCTGCTTGGAAGATTAATGTTGTGTGCCCTTAGGGAACTAAAATTTTGCAGTAAGGTCCGCTGATGCCTGCTCAAACCAGACTGAGTGGGACCAGTCAAGCTAGAGCCTCCAGTTTCCCACACCGAAAGGTCAGGTATAGTGAAATTGTCGATGGAAGTTTACTTTTTTGAAAGGTAAAATGTATGAGGTCAGTGACTTGAAACGAAGGGCTATGTATAATTTTTGAGGAGTTAAACATACTTAAAGTGTCCTCTGAGATCACCCTCAGCCGTGCACTTCTTAAATGGTGCAAGTAATGGTTGGAGGTCAAGGAGTTCCTCTATAGCAACGGATGGACAGGGGCGCATGGCATCCGTGATTCATATGCATGCTAGGGTTTGTTTCTTTTGAAGTTCTTTAGGGGCAGATATTTTGGTACCGTTTCCCGCCAAACTAGAGCTAAATATGTGACGATTGGTACGACTGTGGGTTGGTAGGTCCAATATATTATTTTTGGGCATAAGCCCTAGATCTTACCGAAAAGTTTGGAATATGCCCATAATATATCAATCGCTTTATTTAGGCTACATTCTAGATGAGCATTCCAAGTAAGCTTTTGATCAAGTATGATACCGAGATTTAAATATTACTTCCTTTGAAAATATTTTTCGCGTGTTGTTCAGCAATAGATTGGAAGGATGTGTTTCTTTTTTCGGCTCAAGGGAACAATTGTTGCTTTTGAGGGGTCTTTATCTTTATCTTGTTTAACTTTATAGTAGAAAAAAAAATATTAAATTTTTTTTGAGTTCCCTTGATTAGTTGTCGAGATATTGGCAGTTTTATTAATTTTTGTTAATCGTTTTTTTTTTTTTTTTTCAAAAATTGAGTATGCAGTATCCATCCAAAATACCCTTAGTACAAAAAAAGACTAAAATCCTTGGAATTAATTTTTAGTGATTTTCACAGAATAAAATTGTATCGTACCGTTATTTCAAACGATAAAGCATAAAATTAATAGGTACCCCAATACGTAACCCCAAAAACCTTATGCACGAAGCAAATCCGTTGAACCGTTTCGCCATACAGCGCTCGGACAGACAGACCAACGGATGGAATTGGCGGACCCACTTTTTTGGACTATATAATCCGTCATACTCAGTTTGAGTTCGAAATTTCCGCACGACCGCAATAACCAAATATTCGAAGGATTTTTATTTTCCTATTCATTATACATGGTTGTTGTTTACCTAGAAGGTGTACATGTTGGTACATGATTAAGCAAGAATCCGCACGATTTTTATACATTTTTTTCTTATTCATTATTCACATGGTTTACAGATTAATTTATCATATTAAATGTATGTTTACGTGTAGGGGTACGTGTACTACCTGTAAGCATTTCATATTGATTTTAAATGTAAATACATGTACGACCGTAAGCATTTCTTATTGATATTAAATGCAACGTATACATGGTCCAGCAAATGATAGTTGTTGTTGATTTTTTTTATTATATATATTCAGTTAAAAAATAAGTTAGGCTGATTGACCTTGACTTGGGATCTGAGGCAGATCTTCTGCCAGCCTTGGGAATGAATATTATGTTAACCTTACGCGAAGGGCGAGGGACTTAACTGTATTCTAGGCTTTATCTGAATAGTATGATGACTCTCCCCAGAAACCGAAACTGCAGAGCCTGCCTCCGAAGAGTGTGGATTTTCCAGTAGAACTGGTCCACTGCCTGGGATATTATATCTTACAGTTTTGTGCATTAATTTTTTTTGTAAACGCTATTATACTCGTGTGGATTTTGTAAACGCCTCCGAAGAGTGTGGATTTTCCAGTAGAACTGATCTGCTACCTGGGGTATTATATCTTACTGTTTTGTCCATTGCATATGATGTGATGGTTTATTGCTGAAGTTGAGTTGGTGTTAAGCCAGGCACAGTCAGTGTGCCTAGGAACTTTGTTAGAAGAGCGTTGACATTGTGGGATTTCTAGGTTGAATCTGATATGACAGTGATCTGACATTGAGGCCTCCTTACATAAATGGCAGTGATGAGCATACGGGGTAGGTATGTTTTTAGGATAGTGTTTTGCAGGGAACAGATTGGACGACTTTCTAGTCAACGGTTGGTGCGCTATTTTGGAAGCAGTTGTTCTGAATGAGGAGATTAAGGTTAATATAGGCGCTTTCCGATATTATTAGCCTAAGTTTTGGACTTCGGATGTTCAATTGGAGGCCTGTTTATAATGCTCGGTCAATCTAGAATTGAGATTTTGATCCCGGTCATCTTAGAGTTTGAGAGAAGGGTTTTAGGGAAGTTTTTAGAGAGATAGCCAATTATGAATCTTTGTTAGAAGAGCGTGGGATTGTGGGATTTCTAGGTTGAATCTGATATGACAGTGATCTGCCATTAAGGCCTCCTTACTTAAATGGTAGTGATGAGCATACGGGGTAGGTATGTTTTAAGGATAGCAGGGAACAGATTTGACGACTTTCTAGTGGACGGTTGGTGCGCTATTTTGGTCAATCTAGGATTGAGATTTTGATCCCGGTCATCTTAGAGTTTGAAAGAAGGGTCTTAGGGAAGATTTTGTAGAGATAGCCAATTATGAATCCCTTAAGCGTCTCTTTGAAAGTGGGTTCGTGTGTGGGCCACAAAGACGGCTTATAAGACGGTGGGCTTTTCTCAAACACTTAACTTCAGAGGGACGAGATAGTTTTTGGATTTTTTGCTGGGTTACCTTGAGTTGTCAGAGCGGTCCCTCTTCTGACAGGGCAGTGACTTTCACTTAGCAGTGACTTTCACTTCTTTAGGCGACATTCTCTGAGCGATAAGCCATTTAAAACGCTTCTTACCGCCACTGCTATGTCGGTCGCGTTTAGTTGGCCTTGTTTAAGCGGCGATAGGCTCTTTGGTGGCAGTGTGGGTGTTAGCCTCTGAGAGGGAGCTATCCACTTCCAACGAGCTGATGGAGACAAAGTCGCCGCCTATATCGCTAATGAGATCAGCGACATCGGAAGCTTCAGTCTCCTTTTGAGTTGATGCAGCATCATCCTTAATACTTTTGGTTTTTATTTTGGTTTTTGTTATTTTTTGGTGTAAGTTTAGACCCACGAGTTGCTTTGGAAAGGAGGTCACTTCTCCACCTTCTTCAGAGCCCCGCATTACCAGAAGAAGGGAATTATAATTAAAACCGAACATGCCCAGATTTTCGGGGTTCGCAACTAGCGACTCTTCTCCCTATTGGAATTCAGCCCTCGGCGTTGCTGTTCAACCACTGGCTTGGTACAGATGCCGAAGGTTTATGTCAACTTTGTCCACCTGAACAGTAGGTATACCGACTTCAGGCAAGGGATTAGGGATGGGAACTGTTCTTACCTCAATTCTGAATGAGTCACCACATGCAGTTGAAGGCACATTGGTAAATTCTTGGCTAACTACGAAGAGGATTTCTGTAATCAAAGGAATCGCTATAAGAAAAGATGCCAAAAAACTCCATTGAGTTTATTGGCATCGTCGCAAACAAATAATTTGAAATTCTTGAGAGTATGCTCAATACATGGAAGACAATTTTCAGATGACCTAAAACAAAACGAAAAAACTTCCTGGAATTAAGTAGAAATCAAACGCGAAAGATTGAATCAACAACCAAAGTCTTAAATAAAACGCTATCTTCCATAAAAGATAAGTTAAGCATTGTTAAAAAAGCAATTAGCAAAAGCAAACGTTAATGATTCCATGAACAAACCAAACAATGGCGAGAGCAGAATTCTTTAACTATATCACTCAAATAATAAAAATGGACCACTTTTAACGAACTCAATTAGCAATTCTCGAAGTACTTTTTCACTTCTGCTTTCACTCATGCAGCTTTTAATGGAGCTGCATAAAATTCGGACGATAATACCAACTATATTAATACTATTTGGATACTACGAATATAAACTCCTTCCTAAGCTGTACGAGGTTCTAAGAGTTTAAACATCCACGGCAATCTTATTCGGGTCAATGTTATTAAATACTCAGGTAACCCAACTGTTCAAACTTTTACCACAGTTCCTCAAAATAACTCGTTCGTCTTTCTTCAACCATCAATGTCTCTTTTTAGATATCTGTATAGTCATCAACACTTCGCGTTATCGTAAAGGGAATATCAAAGCTGTATAAACATCGACAACCAAAATTAAAAATTCCTGATGGTCAAAATTGTTTTCGAAAGGAATAGCCATGGAATAAAGTAATCAACAATGACGATTAATGCGCACAATTTTAACACATCAAATTCGCTGCTGTCTTTCCAAGGGTATGTAGGTGGAAAATCTGAGGAAGGAAATATCATAGCAAAGAATCCATCTCTCACCATCTATTTTGATACTAATAATCTTAGACTAACCAATCTCCCAGCGATATACAATTTAAGCTAAAAGATCTCAATGTCGAAGAGAAGAATGCACAATTATTAAAATGTGTTATTATTATTTTGCCATAATTATTTGACCACTATACTCCCAACATCAACCACCCTATCCGTAAAATATAAAATAATTCAACTACCAGCATTCTCATATATCATTTCTAGTTCCCATCAAATTGGTATCTGCGCACCTCTTACAGGGTTGATCCTTTAGAATTACAAAATTGTTTTCATACAATAAATAGCTGACTTATTTTTATATGTGAATTAGCTTATTAATAGCAAAAAAAGAATAAATATATAAATAAATTTAGACTCAGAAGTGTTGCTCTTGGTGGATTGTCAGACATTCGCAAGTGAATAAAAACTTTTGGATGATACGGGTCGCATATCGGATATGAACTTTTAATGAGCATACATTTTGTCCTTTGAGTTACCTGTTGTAAACAGTTAATACAAGTCTCTGTCGACAGAAAAAAAACCTTTGACGGATGTTTGTTTCTACGTGCGAGAAAGGCGAATGAAGGAGAAGATACAACCGCGAACTCTATGAACTGCAGTAGATACAGATCAGAAAGCTAAAATAGTCGATTGAATGGATAATAGTGATCCAACTAAGAGGTTATAGGTATCCCAGTCATCGGGGTCGAGATGAAAAGGAAGAATTAACATCAGTTTTACAGACCAAGCAATCGCGGATGCTGGAGCTCCTCCGTCCATCACTGGTGTGGAGACCTTTAATTACGAGCTAGTGTACCGAATTTGAAACATATATGAACATATAGTCCTAGTTCACAGTTTGAAAAAAAAATCATTTTCGATATTCTTGAAACTCATAAATATCGTAGAGATAAGAAAAAGAAATATAAGAATAATTGAACAAAAGCCTCTATCCACAACTCTATACTATTCGTTGCGCTTTTAAAACGGAATCTTTGTTCTTATTTCTTTAAAATTTAAACTTGTTAGACTGCTGTAATGGACTGTCATCATATTTTTTTGTATATTTATTTAATATAAGTTTCCTTATTACGGTTATAATTCGAATGAGATGCGTTCTTTTTTTGTGTTCCATTCTTTTGCTTAACACTTATTATGTTGCAGTTGATGTCGTTATGTCTTCTCAAACCGGCAATACGACATATATAATTTAAATGATTCCTCGCGCTCTCTCCCCGCAAAGTTGTACTTACTTTAACTAAGAATGACCAATCCGCCTCTGGAAACGCCAATAGCACTTTTAATTCCAGTGCAATTGCAGTGTTTGCATTTAAATCTGAAAACTCTGTTACCCATTGACTTGGGTGATGCTTTGGAAATAACCTAGGCAATACAAACACAATCCAAGCACTTGGTAAATCCTGGCGCGATGAAAATATTTCCATATTTTCCAACCCTTTGCGAAAAACCTAAGGGACATATTTTTACAACATTTAACATACAAGTGTACTTCTTTATGTTATAATAGTAAAATTTTAACCTTAGATAGCACTCCGAGAGGTGCTCCTCGCAGCAGGATACAATAAAATAGCTCTCTACACTTTGCATGAATATCGCGTATAACAACACTCTGGTTATGAAGCTGCAATCCTAGTTGATTGAATCAAATTTCAGAATACCCACATCCGATTGAATTTTATTGAATAACTTACCAATATACGCTTCTCCACTTTCACTGACGTAGGGCAAGAGTTCAGAGACACAGAATAGCATATTACATATATCTACCAAGTGCAACTGAGACCGTTCTCCACTTGTTACTATCTGCCAAAGTAAAACACACATACATATATTTAGTATATTATAAATATCTAGTTACTTAAGAAATAAGAATTGAAATATTTACATGAGAGTAACGAACTGTTAAAACACTTAGCGATTCATTAAGGATTCCTGCAAAAATACGCTGTGCCATTTTTGGTGGTACAGAATTCCATAGATCTTCCTTGGTACCTCTCAAATAGAGCCACCACATTTGTATTGTATAAGAACCTCTTTCAGACTCAAAAAATGGTTGAGTGTCTTCCCAATAGAGACAATCAGCATCTTGGACTATGTATAATAAAAGAAGACGACAGTGGAGGTCGAGAAGACGTTCAGCAAGTGCCTCTGCCATTTGTGAATATTGCTTATAGGACAGCTATAACGGCAAAAATGTTCATTCCCAATTCAATGTACGTATGTATGTATTCACAATGTACGTTGTTGTCATATCAATTCAATAATTAAAAAAAAATTACACAGTTTAAAAAGTTTAGTTAGTTTAATGAATTAAGATGTTGCTTACCTTAAGCGATCCGCCCTTTTCGTCTCCTCTTGGAGGACAATGTTTAGTGGTAGCAGCACTAAGATACATTTTTAAACAATTTTTTATTAAAGCAGCTGCTCCGATTGTTGCCGTCAGTACGCTTAAATCAGCATGATCCAAGGACTCTTGAGTAAGAATGTGAAGATGTTCCAATAATAAATCTGCTGATTTCGTTACTAAACTCACAAATTTATCAGGATCAGAATTTTTAACCACGACCATGGAGGCCTATGATAACCAATTATATAAATCCATAGTAATGTACATAGATTCAAAGAAAAGAAAAAACTAATGAAATCTACAAGGCATACAATGTGAATACTAAACATAATTATGTGTATAAAGCAAACAAATTCGTAAATACCCTGACGCAAATATTTTTTTGTTTTAATTGTTTCAGTTTTCCGTTCGAAATAGACATAAACACTTCTTAAACATATCTTCGCACATACAAAGCATTATTTTGCCGTTAATGAAGGTTACTGCAAAGCAGGTTTGTGAAAGTTTTATTCGAGATAAAAGGTTATTGAATTGTAAAATGAACTGTTAGCAAATACAATAGTTAAAATTTTGTAAGCAAAACTATTGCATTCTTACTTGAAGTATTTTCCTGGTTTATCTGCTTAGTCTAAGTGATGAATTATACGTTAATAGGCTACAGGTTTAACCAACGAACATTACAAAAAGACCAAAACAAAAGCAGTTCGAAAGTAGTGTTGCCTCACTCCTGTGCCGTGAATTTTTTTTTGTCGGAAGCTTCGTACAGTCGCTTAGTTATAAGGAGCTTAGATGTTCAGCACGCACCACATCGGCACCTACTGCAGAGGGCAGGACATATACGGTAAAAGTACTTCGCGGTATATTCGCCTTCACCACAAACATCGCATATGTTTTTTGGAAAAACTTCCTCCGAACCTTTACAAGAAAGTTTATTGGAGATATTATTTCCGTGATTCCAGTATGACCCGGAAACCAAACAAGATTCAGCATTCAATATTCCTCGAGTTCAAAGAGTTTTTAAGTTCAAGCACTGACTTATAAGTAGTTGAGTATTAAGCAAGCCCTTAAGTGCAACTTTGCTGCATTGACGAGGTACTTCAATTCGGTTGAACGTAGTAAACTCAACATTGCGAACAATTTTGATGAACACATCTTTTTTAATTTTGACGTCTACCTTTTTTCCGAATTCAAATCTATTCGTATCTTTGTAACTCAACGGAAATCTTTTGCTTTTGCTTTTGTTTTTTTTTTAAAGTTTTTCAACTTTTTCGCTTTTTATTCAACACCAAAGCAGCACGAAGGCTGGAGATATTATAAAGTATAAACATTGTAATCCAAGAAGAACAAACTCTAAAAAACTTAACACAGCGCTTTGTGAAACCAGAAATGCCATAAATAGTGGTGGTACAAACAATGTTTCAAAATTAATATACCCTTAGGATATGGTATATAAAAGGGCACGCCTGCGTTATACGAAACTTTCTCGTTACATAAGGTGAAAAAAAAAATTATTTCAAAAATCCAATTGCAGATTTGATCAACTTAACATTATAAAAAAGTAGTACATATCGGAATTCCTTTTATTGGTTTTTGTATTGGCAGTTTTATAAAGTCCCATGGTGGTTTCCTGCGCAACGCCCCTCATCTTTGGGCGTTGAACTGGAACGGCAACGTATGTTAAGCTCAATAAAGTCCGATCTCGACCAATAGAGTGGAATTTAATGATTTCAAAACGCAATGCTATGCAATGATTAAACTTATTGGCGATCGAGACATTGCGAAATCACTTGACTCTCTTAGTCATCATCGTAATGTCTCCTGCCTGTCATTGTTTTTTCGGTATTTCCAACACAAGTGCTCAAACGAAATAGCCAGTTGCATTCCAGCCTTCAGAAATTCAACCGCAATACTCGCCTTGCTAGGAATGCACATAAGTTCACCCTTTAGCCTGTATTAGGACGTACTGTGAAATACAAGGATTCGTTTCTTAACCGTACAGCGCGAATGTGGAATGCTCTATCACGCTCTGTTTTTCCCTCACATTACAGTTTACAAACATCCAAAACCAGCGTGCATCGGTATCTCCTTTTTCCTAATCCTTCACTTCCCTTATGCCCGCACTGTTTTACTTCATTATAATGGTATCCAAGATATTTAGCCAATATTTTTTCCAACATATCGCCCATACAAAGTTTTTGGCCACGCCCACTTTTTGGGTGCGTTTTTTTCAGAAAATCTTTTTTTTTTAAATTAATAAAATGCTATCCATCATCTTCTGAATGTTTTTTTCTTTGGGTCATATAGGGATATGGATAAGGTATCACACTGTTCGCCCCAAGCGGACTGTAGCCATTTCTTTGTCTTTCTATTGAGGAGCTCTTGGTTTTAGAGCTTTAAAAACAAGTTATTAATGGTTAGTGTCATCGTGGAGGTCTTGTCTTGATCTTTGACATTTCTTTTAATGTGTGGAGCATATATTAAAATGATGTTACAAATTGTAATCTGTTTTCTTTAAGGAAAAATATTATTTGCGTTTGTTTTGTTTGTTAGAAATGGCTTTAAATTCATCTAAAGTCTTAAGTGCGGAAAAAAAAAAGAAATTGTTGACGCGACAAAAAAAATGCATCAACATTTGAAAAATAGTAATAGTAACAGTAACAGTGGTATTAAGTAGGTGATATTTTTTCTGGGTAAACGAACAGTTTATAGACGTCTTAACGAAAATAGGCCACAACTCGCCACCAGAGAAAAAAAAAACCAAACTGATTTAAAAGAAAAGTAGATGATTTCAATAAGTGTGTCATCAGGCAATTTGTGCATCATTTTTTTCTAAATAACGAACTTACGACGCTGGATAAAATACTGCATAAAGTAGGACGCAATGCAAACATCACTAAAATTAGCAGGTTTTCTCTGCATACGGTTTTAATTATTAAACTGACAATGAGTTTTTAATTGCCCATCGTCAGCGAAAGAGTGTTCCTTTGGAAGGAACTGACATCATAACATAAAGATAAATTTGTTGTATTTTTTATAAATAAAATAATTTAAATGAAAATTTCAATCAAAAAAAGGCATGGTAAACCGACATAATATGCTTTCCGATTTTTGCTGATTTATAAATCTCAGTACGGAGACCCTATAAGAGCTTTTTTTAGAATAGCACCTTACGGAAAACAAAAGAGTGCGAATGAGAGGCAAACTTCCCTATCTTCCCTGTACTGCCAATTTATGTTGGACAGAGTATACAAGAAATCAAGACGCGTCGAATTGTACCAGGCACAACTATCATTTCTGACTTTTGGGGTGCATACCGCCACTTATCCTACTCCTTTTTCCAGATCATCGGGAGTGACGTAAGAATTCTATATAATTACCCGGCTTTCGTTTGGTGGCATTGGTTTGGCTTGCACTGGGCTGCCTTGGTCATGTATTCCTCCTTAATGCAAAATAATTTGGCAATATTCATTATTCATGCTGCTAGCCAATTTAATGCATCTTTTGAATTGAGTTAGATATATTTCTCTTACTTGAGCTTAGTAAATAATAAGGCTGTGCTTGCAAATTGAGTATGTTAAAAAGTTTTTTTGTCATTAAACGAAAACGCTAGTTATTAAGCAAAATTTAAACTTCGGTCATAATTTGTCGGCAGCAAAATAAAGAGGCTTCTCCTTCGAAGTAAAGAAGTTAAAATTTGACATTAAATTAATTGGCGCCGCAGCCGGGACCGCGTAAGTAATTTATAGAAAACAGTGTGAAGTGCCAATGTTTCAAAGGTCGCGGTCCCCTTACCTTGGATGAAAGCTTGTGTAATTCTGAGGAAACGATGACTTAAGTAGTAACCTCCGTCGTGGGATAAACAGTAGACATCAAGCTATGTCAGCCGCCCAAATGCCTATGGTGGTATTAGATAATGTAGGCTAGATCTTAGGTTTAAAATATTTTTTTGGAATTTAGAACGAAAAAAAAGGAAAGATATAGCGAAAAGATAAAAGATTACAGGGCTTTTTTTTAGAGGTATAAAACTTCGAAATGAAATAAAACACAAGAAATTCGTTGTAATGTCCATCAGTTTGGCTTTATTAAGAGGATAATTTTATGCCATTAATATTTAAATATGATTTCGGGCATGTGGCCGCCGCGGCTGGTTCGAATAAAGACAAGTCTAGAGGTCCAATTTTCAACCACTTTTTCAAGCATTTGGGGCTGTATGTCGGCAATAACGCAACGAATGTTGGCTTCCAAGTCCCCTAACGTTTCTGGTTTGTTGGCGTAGGTGAGCGACTTCACATATCCCCCAAGAAAATAATCCAATGGTGTCAAATCACACGATCTTGGTGGCTAATTGACAGGTCCATTCCGCGAAATTATGCGCTCATCGAATGTTTCCTTCAATAAATCGATTGTGACGTACGCTGTGTGGCATGTAGCGCCGTCTTGTTGAAACCACATCTCATCCACATTCACGCTATCTAATTCGGGAACAAAATAGTCGGTTATGATGGCTCTATACCGGTCTCCATTAACGGTAACTGACTTTCCAGCATCATTTCGGAAGAAGTATGGCCCAATGACTCCACCAGCCCACAGAGTACACCAAACAGTCAGTTTTTGTGGATGTAATGGCGTTTCAAGAGTCTCATGTGGATTCTCTTCACTCCAAATGCGGCAATTTTGCTTGTTGACGTAGCCATTCAACCCAAAATGAGCCTTATCACTGAACAAAATCTAATTTGTTAACTTCGCGAACTGAACCATTATTTTCGAAATAAATTTGCAAGCATTGTTTGTCAACCTGTTTATGATGAAATGGCAAACAAAACTGAACATAAATGATATTAGAGTTGCCAGATTTGACCACAAAATGTCAGTTTTATCTCTATTCGAAAAACCAACCCCTAAAAAATAACAACGTTTATATACCTGAACATCAACCAAAATGCCCGAAGTAAAGTCAGGGAACGTAGTTTGGTGGAAACCCTAATGAAACAATTTAACAATATCTAATACAGGTAAAAATTGTTTAATTCGGAACAAAATAACAAATAACTTATAACTTATAACAGAATATAAGGTTTGAATATTATTTGCAATAAAAGATTTAAAAGCTATTCTCGAACCATTGAAGTAGATATCTAAATTAAATAAGAATCTTATGCAACGCGAGATGGGCTCATTACGCCTATAATTATTACGATGGAACTGTTCGTAAATTAAAAGTCACCCACGCGTAGTCCTTAAAGGTGTAGTTCTATCACACAGTAAGGCTAGTAACGTCGCACAATTGATTTAAATCATTTCGCTAAGAATTAATCTGAACTAAATCATAACGACTGTTTGAGACTAGCACATCAACTCTATGTTTTCATGATATGATGTATATTATATAAAAGTATTACGGGTTTCATTTAGGTAAATGTTTATATATATATATTTTCGTTCAGTATTATCAAAGCTTAGATTCCTGCATAATTTCATTTTCATTGAATTCGTATGTCACTGTAAATTTCCCATTCTCAAAAGCAACCTCGCCTATCTTTACAAAAACAATTGCAATGCGTGTGGGTGAGCGAGATTAGTATCAGATGTGGTTAACTTGTGTGTGCTCAATCACTTGGATGTAGGCACCATATCTCATGTACTTACTATAATTATTACACTATATTAAAATGAACAATAAATTTCAAATTTAATTACATTGCACGATATGAGTTACAATTCTGTTTCAATTTATTTTAGTGCGATATTTGCTGAACAATGTAAGTTTTTTAATCAACATACATTTGATCCTTCGAGCCGGATAATTAATAATTTGGAAATCAAAAAAAAATTGTGATAATGTTATTTAACTGCATGGTGTGATTTTTCTTGTGTAGACTGGATAGAATTAGCTAGAAAAACCGCGTGTGTGAATTTAATGTGTTTGGCGGGAAGTGACATAAAAGGTTTTTTTTATATATATGAAATCGACAATACCCTTGATGCAAAGTTAACCTTAATTTTTTATAAATAAGTAATTTTTCATTTGCTTCCGTGTTCTCCACGGTACTAAACTTTAGTCGTTGCATAATGACTGCTTGCAGCATTTAGAAGACAAGAAGAAGAGAGTCTATTTGCGATAGACAGTTCGTCGTTTAGCCCGAACCCGAGGATTCGGTTTTGAAAACTCTGTCTGATCAACAAGCCACGTTTTTAAAGAAACTAGATTAATTTGAAATACGTGTTCGGCTTCGACATCGTAGTCCCGCTATTTACGGGTAACTATAAAGATTGGACATATTTTTGGGTTCGGTCTACAATAAACTGAAGCTCACTCCGACACACAAATTTCATTATTTGACATTGGCTGACAAAGCCTGGAACATTCTCAGACCAAAGCAAATACTGGACCAGAAGGCATTCCCATTGTTTTCAACACAACATTTGGTAGGGTCATTTCAGGAGAGTTGTTTGATCCAAATACTCGAGATCTGGCAACTGGAAGAAATTTCCCCATGTAAAGTCCATAACGTTCTTAATGATCCCATGAAAACCACTTTCAGAACACTTTCTTGCGCCCTCCAGACGGGAAATATATAGTTTCTCCTTCATTCAAAACCCGGTACCCAAGTTTTGGAGATACCTTGCAGTTGGCGGTTTTTGCGCTTACATGCGTCGGAGCGCCGGTTTCACGCTAATCCTGAACTTCACAGGTTGTATTTCAAGTTTCTGCAAGAGTATCTGGAACTTGGCCACATGGAACTCATTCCTCGCCAAAAGATATCCCTAAGCGCTATCAGAAAATAGAAAATATTTAATAACGGCCGCAAAATCCTCTCTCAATTTTCCCATCTGTGAATACGTGTGAGCCAGACACATGAACTTAGATCTAATTTACTAGATTACCCTCCAAAAATAATTGTGGGGAGTTTTGCAACATATCCAAATCGCAACAACAAAACAGCTGGTCACGGCGGATGTGTTGGGAAATAGAAAATGCTGCGAAGTGTTGAGTTGATGTGATTCAACTTTTATTGCTATTTTAATGTAAATGTTTATAAAGAAACAAAAAATTAGTTACCCAATAAAGTTGTTACAATATAATTGGAATATTTTTTGCATTTATAAGAAATGGTTCTCTATTTTATACAACTATACATTCTTGGGCTGTTATACTTTTTCCATTTTGGTGGAAAAGAAGTATTATTAATCCTTTTTAAATTATTTTGTGTTACAAAATTTGTACGTTTAGTCAATCAATTTTCTTAGCTGTTTCTTCTCTTAGGCGGTTTTGGAATTTTTTTTATATAAGTTCATATGATTTATTTTATAATTTATAGTGATAGTCAGAAGAAGGAGGACAGAAGGTAGCTGGGATGCACTGCATAAATATATTGTTGGTGCATTTTTCTATCGAAAATGCTTGGTAGTTGAATACAACTCATAAATAAGCATGCACATTATGTAACATATATATATTGAATTAATTAGCCACTCCTTTTAACAGACAACTTTAGTTGTCAAGTTTTAATGTTTTGAAATTTTAAAAAAAAAAAATGTTTTTGAAAATAAACAAAACGATTTACTACTACTACTATTAGTAAGTGATTACAAATGTTGTTAAAAAAGTGTTTTCACGTACCAAAAATAATATTTGTAAGGATTTGGGTCACGTTATATAAAAAGCGTCTTAAACCATTGCCCAATTATGGAATGCAAAGTTTCCACTAAGCACTAAACCGGGATTAAGGTTAATCTGCCCTAAATCCACTTTAAATCTGAAGATTAACCATACAAATTTTAATCTGCTAAACAGAAGATTAAAAACAAATCTAGGTAATAAATTGTTTGTGCTTAATCTCAGTTTATTTTTTGGTGGAAACGTAGCATAAAAGTACTTACATGCTTCAATATAACCATCCATAACAAAATCCGTGTTTGTAAAGTTATACTTAAATTTATTGTCAACCGAAAATATATGTTCAACTTTCATATATTAGTCAAGCTAATCAATATTATTTTGATTATTTTTCATTTCAAATTAGAATAAATTGGTTAAAACATAGCTTTATTCTCTATATTATAATATTTTATTATGCTATTAGTTGTGTGGTAAGTTTGTTTTTAAAAATCCATATTCACCATTTGACAAAGTTTGGCATCAAGCTCTCTTGTCGAAAATGCGTGCATTTGGGATCGATGGTACCCTTCTCCAATGGATTAGAAACTACCTTTCGGACCAATCAATACAAGTTGTTTTGGACGGTTTCAAGTCTGCTACTGACCAAATAAATGCTGGTGTCCCTCAAAGCTCCGTTTTATCTACGACTCTCTTTCTCATTTTTGGCGTTGAACTGGAATGGCATCGTATGTTAAGCTCATTAAATTCCGATCTTGACAGCATTCTTGAGTGGGGTAAAACTTTTTTTGTGTTTTTTTTTCGAGGGTAGGTGGAAAATCTTCCATAAGACACTATGAGAACCGACCGTACGTGCTCATCATAGTGTAAGATTCGTACTCACTAAAAACATCCCCCTTCAAATTACTTTATACTACAAGTAGGTTATTTCCTATCTATATAGTAGTTTAGATTTAATAATTTATATTCTCGTCTACCAGGCAGCTTCCCATCGGAGGCACCCGCGAAGGCGAGTCTGTTACTTTCGGACAAATGATTTTATTTCATCTTCCGCTTAGTCGAATTAGTTTCGCGGTCAAACTCTTCTTCATCCGTGAAGTAGTCGCGGTGATCTGGACTAACTGTTTTACCTTCAGAGTGCTTTTCCATCAAAGATTCTTTTAGTGCCTTATTCTCGACTTTAAGCTGGTCTTACTCGGTTTTCAGCTCCATAAGGTTATATACCAGCTGCGCGGCAGGACTTCTTTTTGATTTTAATTGTGGTATAGTTCCCGATGGTGGTGATCTAGATACCCTTTTGCTTCCCTTAAAGGGTCAACAGATTGCAATAAATGGCTCTCGCCAAAATCCGTAGAGCCTGCCTCCGAAGAGTGTGGATTTTCAAGTAGAACTGGTCCGCCACCTGGGGTATTATATCTTACAGGGAAATGTCTAGGCTTCCTTAAGCGCTGCAAGAAATATTTCACCCCTATTGATCCGGCTAGAATTTATAAGACGATTATTCGCCCCAAACTCGAGTACAGCGGTGATATATGGTTTGGTGCACCAATTACATATTTGGAGCTACTTGACCGGATTCAAAAACGTGCAGTAAAACTTATTGGCGATCGAGACATCTCGAAATCACTTGACTCTCTTAGTCATCGTCGTAATGTCTCTTGCCTGTCGTTGTTTTACCGTTGTTTCCACCATAAGTGCTCGAACGAAATAGCCAGTTGCACGCGTTATGAACGACTGTCAGAGGAGGAAGGTAAAGACCAGAGGAAGAGTATGAGAAAAGCGGTGGTAAACAGACAGGAGAAAGGGAATGTTGACACCGCACCATGGATGACAGAACTGCTAGCCGCCATCGTAGAGCCTAGACCTGCCGGGCGGTGGCGTCTAAAGGTACCGTCGTCGGTGGGACTGGTTAAGGTTGTTATGTCCTATCGACGGGACGTTGAATTAGATGACAATCACATCATACAACGGAATCCACCACGCTACCCAACACTACCAACACTCACACACCATACCGCACTAATACCAGCAATGGAATCTACCACGCTACCCAAAGAAACCCACACTCACATACCACACCCAAATTCACCACACACACACACTCGAATGCGGCAACCTCCCCCACACACTTTCTGTCATAGACACCATGCAAAATGGGCAGAAGCAGCTGACAACTTCAGTCGAGTGATGGCCATCGGACCAGACACATGATAGCTGGACCCAGCCGCATGTGTGGAGCAGAAGCGCTCTGGTGGTAACTACGGGCTCAATAGTAGTAAGAGCGGGCATTGAGGACACAGGGTCTGCAGCCATATGCTGCCCAGGTACTCGCCCCTCCTTGATGTAGGTAGATTTATAGTTGGGCAAGTGGGTAGATTAGAAGGTGGTAGAGTGTAATCCGCAGGAACAACTACCATAGCAGAGGCACAACAACAACATCAGAAAATGGAGTACAACACCGAAGACAACACAGCGACAGGAGCCGTTATAACACAACAACAAGCAACGGCAAAGACAACACAGCATCACCATCACATCTAGTACAAAACAGCAGCACCAGTACGTTAGATGGGATCTTATATGCGGCTTTAAGCAAGGATATGCCTCAATATTTCTTACAAGACAAAGGATCGCCTTTCTTGTAGATGGGGCATATAGAGCTGATAGTCCAGTCGTCGGGCATGGTTTCTTACACCTGATGATTTGGTGTATGTACCTTACCAAAGTATCACCACCATGTTTGAAGTGTTCCGCTGGCAGGCCATCAGAACCAGCAGACTTGTTATTTTCAGCTTTTTAATAGCCATAGCAACTTCTTCTAAACTGAGAGGTGGAATTCCTTCTACATTGACTGGACGAGGGTTCAATCCTTGCTCTGCCACTCTCTTAACTTTATACCCACTAAGCAGCTACTGGAAATGATGCTTAAACATATCTACAATTTCCTGCGCTTCGGTGACTAGGTTTCCATCAACATTTCGAAGAGCCTGCATTCCGGGCTTGAAGCCAGCCGCCAATTGCTTGGCTTCCATGTAAAACATCCAGATGTTATTTCGATCGCCTTCGATCTTCTTGAGCTTGGAGACTGCGTATCTATGCGCTGCAGCGTCTGTATATGTGCACGTTCTGTCACCATTTTCCGGTGGACGCACTCATCATCATACCACGGGCTCTTTTTCTCTGGTGGTTGATAGCCTACGGTGGTCTCGGCTACTTCCTTTATTATTTTGCTATACTGGTTCCAAATGGCGTTTGTATTTGTGGGTGGTGAGTGCACAGCGGATAGTTTCTCGTTCAGGCGCTCTCTGTAGATTCTGGCTACTCTAACCGTGCTGAGCCGTCCAACGTGAGATTTATTTTTCTGGGCGATTCGCACCTTCTTTTCATTGCACAATCGAGCTCTGAATCTAGCAAATACGAGAAAGTAGTCAGAGTCGACTTTTGACCGTCGGTATGTGTGCACGTTGAGGATGTTAGATGCGTGCCTTGCATCGATTAGCACGTGGTCGATTTGGTTGGTGGTTCGAACATCTGGAGAGCCCCAGTTTGCTTTATTGATCCTTAGTCGCGGAAACCTAGTGCTACTTATCACCGTATTATAAGCTGCTGCAAAGTCAATTAATCAGTAGCCGTTATCTGTTGTCATGTCGTGGAGGCTGTGCTTTCCAACTAATCCGCCAAAGATGATTCCCTTACCGATTTTAGCGTTAAAGTGCCCGAGTGCGATCTCCGGACAGGATCCGTAGGCACCATCCAAAAATATTCCAAAGGATGTCTCTAATGACCAGCGCTTATAACTCCTTATTGTAGAAAAGGAGCATAGAAAAGCCTATCGCTTCCCTTTGTAAATTCTGTGCCTCATGCGAAATTTGCAATATAAACAAATACGACGGACATCCAAATAACTCCGAACTGCAAATGCCACCGTCTCCCAGATATCCCTGTGTGATGCACATGGATATTATAGAAATCCAAGGTGTAAAATTCCTAACCGTGATCGACAAGTCTTCCAAATTTTGTAAATCCTTCCACACTAAGGAAAAATCATCAATTTACATAAGAGCAAAATTAATTAAAATTCAACATTATTTTTTGGTCGCACAAATGTTGGTGACGGATAATAAAAGGGGTTTCCTAATTTTATAGAAACTTTGAGTGTAAGCCTTTATTTGACTCCATCCTATAGAAGTGAGGTAAACAGGCAAATAGGAAGAGTCCACTCCACTGTATTGGAAATTTACAGGTATCTCAAAGCTGAAAATCCAGATCTATAGATCAAGGAACTGGTCCATATAGCGGTTGACCGGTATAATAACACCATACATTCAGTAATTAAACGAAAACCCACAAACGTATTATATATTCCTAACCCTTCACTTTCCTAATGCCCGCACTGTGGTTATTTCATTATAAGGGTATCCAAAATCCCTTTAGTGCACATATATTATAAAAAAAAAAAATCTTTCCAAAACTAATAAAGACGAGGAATGATGGAAGCATGGGCGCGAGAAACGATGCACTTAATCTTAAAAGAGTTATGCCCAGGAAGTACAGCGAGGGGGATGTGTAGTACGCCACCGTGAAACGAATTAAAGGTAAATACAAACCGCTATATACGACAGAAATTATCGCAAAGGACAATCGCGTAACAATATGGTCCCCAAGTGGCAAAAAATCCATAAGGTTCACCTAAAAAATATAAAAAAAAAAAAACAAATAAAACATAAGGAAAGGCTACAGTGCGCTTGGGGCGAACAGTATAATACCCTATCCATATCCCTATATGCCCCAAAGAAAAAAGCATTAAGAAGATGATGGATAGCATTTTATTTCATTCTATTAATTTAAAAAAATATATATTTACTGAAAAAACGCCCCCAAAGAGTGGGCGTGGCCAATAGGAGCCATAGGGAGCATGTGGTCCAAATTTCAGCTTCCTAGCTTTAATTTTAAAAGCCTAAACATTGCGGACATTGCTAAATAGTCTTAGGATTTGGTCCTGATCATAAATATATATACTTTTATGGGTCTACGACGAATATTAAGAGGTGTTACTATGTGTCAAAACTAATATTCCCTTAGGATAGGGTATTAAAAGAAAGGAGAATGATTTCATGTTTTAATTAGTTAGAGCAAAGAGAAAAAACCGGCAACTGTCAAAATCACCCAATATTGACGTTGGTCATGCTTATATTTATACATGGCAAAATGGGTCGATCTCGCTTCAACGTATGACATATTAATTTGAAACATGTAGTTGAAACTTATTACCAACAGCCCGAAGATGTGGGGCATTGATGAAGGAAAAACACACACCAATTACACTACAACCACATTACTACAGATCGTACATTTTTCGCTGAGAAAGTAGTAAATAGGTCAGGGTGAGTGACCTACAACAAAATCAACTACGTGTTACATAAGCCAGCAGAAGCTTCAAGGAAGGAAAAATGAAGATGTTGCAACACTCAATCAACTCACCAGTGAATAAAGAAGAATATTTAAATCGAAGGTTTAGTTCTTTTATTGCGTGTCCGATGGCGTGATTGTAACGCGATTCCAATGCAACGGGACTGTGAGAGCAGGTAATAGCATTAAAACTTCTGACACAGCCAATCCTATATGGTTTAATGTACTATTTTGCTCTTGATCTTGTATGATCGCGTTAACTCCTCCCCGTTCAAAGATCTACGTCCCGTAGATCACATAAGACGTCAGACCCTGAGAAGTAGCAATGGTGTAGATGTGGCTCAGGGGTAACAGGCTGTCGTCCATTGTTAAATAATTTGAGAAGGTTAGTTCTTTTATGCGAATGGTTTCGTTATTAATATGGATCACGTTAGTACCTTCTGTATCCTTCTGGATCAATTCTTTGACTTCTTCCGTGTTTGTACGGGAAAAACAGGAAGTTGGGCATTTTTTTAGCAGCCTGTTTATGTAGTTATCGTCGCGGAGTTGGTCTAATTCTGCCTCGGCGCACACTATTGAATTACTTATGGTAAGGCATTTGCCCTTTAAACCGTATGCACTTTTTTGGTTAACTAGCACCCCGTCGTAGGTTAGTTCGACTTGCTTAGTCTCCATAATTGGTGCCCTTGTAATTAAAAAGGTTAAATTCTTCGTCTCTCACCTTTGGTATCGAGAGGATATAAAGCAGCACAGAGTTGTTGGTGTATACCGACGGAGAACCGTACTCAATTGCCTCGATTTCGTTGGCATATAGTATTGGAGATTTGTGTTGCTAATTTGCACGATTTCGTTAATTGCATCCATGATGACTAGGACCTCATTCAGGATATATTGTTCTAGTCTGTCTGAAATTATGCCCTTTATACCACTATTGAATCTTTCTATTACCAGGTTGATTTTCTTCGTACTGTCCTGGGTAATTCCGAAGAGCTTCTCATTTGTCTGGGACTGGTGATTGTTATTTTCCACAATTTTTTGCTCGTTTTAAATAATTTTGTTCCAATCGGCGGCATCTGGGTTGCCAGCCAACTATTTCCACGCTGATCCTATCCAGTCAATGGGTCTTGCCTTTCTGAGCGAATTTCCCTTAAGCAGTGCAATACGGTCACTTATTTGATGAATATGATATTTCAGGGTTTGCGATCTCTCCTGTTCCTTGATGCTGTTCATAATGCCCTGCGTAACCTCTGAAGGAGTTGGTCGACTCTATTGAGGTCGATGACGTGTACTAAAGGGTGATTTTTTAGCTGGTTTGGTTTTGGCAACACTGATTTTGACAGCTGACGTGTGTTTAGTACCTTGTGTCACTGTCAAACAGCTTCAGTTTGGTTTGCAATTTAACCATGGATCGTCTTACAAATGAACAACGCTTGCAAATTATTGAATTTTACTATCAAAATTCGTGCTCGGTTCGAAATGTTCATCGCGCGCTGCTTCCATTTTATGATCGGCATTCTCGACCTTCTGAGCAGTCTATTCGGAAGATTGTGACCAAATTTCGCACCAAATTTACTTTGTTGGACATTAAACCACCAACACGTTTACGTACTGTGCGTATTGAAGAAAATATTGCGGCCGTATCAGCTAGTGTGACAGAAGACCGCGAAATGTCGATTCGGCGCCGTTCTCAGCAGTTAGGCCTTTGTTACAGCACTACGTGGAAAATTTTGCGGAAGGATTTGGGCGTAAAGCCTTTTAAGATACAGCTGGTGCAAGAACTAAAGCCAGCCGACCTACCACAACGCCGAATTTTTGGTGAATGGGCTCTTGGAAAGCTGGCCGAGGATCCGCTTTTTTATCGAAAAATTGTGTTCAGCGATGAGGCTCATTTTTGGTTGAATGGGTACGTAAATAAGCAAAATTGCCGCATTTGGAGTGAAGATCAGCCAGAAGCATTGCAACAGCTACCAATGCATCCCGAAAAAGCCACTGTTTGGTGCGGTTTATGGGCCGGCGGCATTATTGGGCCATATTTCTTCAAAGATGATGCGAATCGCAGCGTTACTGTCAATGGTGAACGCTACCGAGCGATGATAACAAACTTTTTTTTGTCCGAAATGGAAGTTCTTGACTTGCATGATATGTGGTTTCAACAAGGTACCACATGCCACACAGCACGCGAAACAATGGCGCAATTGCGAGGCGAGTTTGGTGAACAGTTAATTTCACGTTTCGGGCCGGTCAATTGGCCGCCTAGATCGTGCGATTTGACACCATTAGATTATTTTTTGTGGGGGTATGCCAAGGCTAATGTGTATAGGGACAAGCCCGCTTCGATTGACGCACTGGAAGCCAACATCCATGCATTCATTCGTGAGATACCGGCCGATATGTGTGAAAGAGTATGCCAAAATTGGACTCAGCGGATGGGCTACCTGAGACGCAGCCGCGGTCAACATTTGCATGAAATTATCTTTAAACATTAAATTGCAAGGTTCAAACTATCGATTCAAATAAATATTTCATTCATTTTTTCAAATTTTTTGTGTTTGAATACATATTTAACTAAATATGTAAGAAAACAAACGGAATCGTATGTATACCAAGATGTTTTCAAATCCTAACGAATACCAGATGCAATGAAAGAAATATGCGGTCAAACTCTAACAGATTTCACAATTCTAATCAAACAACTTAGAAAAAGCCGACATTTTTGCTGATCACTTAGAAAACACGTTTAAGCCCTTTGACGAGCAAGAGGTAATCGAAGACACGGTCTTAGCGCTATGAAATACAAAAATTGAAACGAAACAAAGCTCCTGGATAAAATTTAATTACCGGACAGGTCCGAAATAGTTACCTAGGAAAGCACTTATTATATCCCATAAATGATTCGTTTAGGTTATTATACGTTCCACGATAATGGAAAGTAGATTAGGTCATAATAGTCCCAAAGCCGGGAAAATCCCCATATGGCAATAAATTGTATATACCAATATCGCTTTTACCAATCATGTCAAAAGTAGTTGAAAAATATTTACTAAAACGGTAACATCCAATTATCGAAGAGGGCCGATTAATTCTTGATCACCAATTTGGGTTAAGCACTAAACACTCTCAATCGACTAGGTTTATCATTAAGCGTTTTTCTCGACGTCTGCTGGGCTTTTTATAAAGTATGGCATACGGGATTTAATCATAAGCTAAGATTAGCCTTTCCCAAACAAATATTAAGATATTAAATTCTTATTAAGCGGACAGACTTTTCCGTGTTGACTACCGAAACGAATAATCCGAATTTAAAAAAATCGTGGCAGGAATTCCACAAGGCAGAGTCCTTGGTCCGATTTTATTTCTAATCTCTACTCCAGTTATTACGCTGGAAGAAGGCACAACTGTAGCGACGTTTGCGGATGATACGGCTAAACTGGCCGTGAGTAATACGGTTGAATCAGAAACAATTAAACTTCAACGGGCTATCAATAGCGTTAATGAAGCAAAATCTACGCATGTTAATTTTAGTTACAGAATTGTAACTACGATATCCATATTTAAATGATGATTTGGCATGAGTCACAATGACCAAGTTTTCCGTAAATTAAAAAAAAAAGTCTGTGCTTACGCATAACGGCAAAATCTTATTTCAAAGAATGAGGATTAATTCTTGGCGCCCTTACGTAAGTTTTTCGTTAAAAATCTTATAATTATAATATTTCCCCGATTGTATATGAATTTTCATGTATTAAGGACTTAGGCCCTTTTAACAAATTTGTTTTTATGATATGAAAATTTAATATTTTGATGGATATTGGCTTTTTATCTGAAAACTTGGAAAGTATCTATAGATGTTTCATCAGTCATTTGTACTAATATAAAGTATTTTCGTGTAAATTAAGATGCGTATGACAAATAAAAAAACCAAGAATTTAATATATTGTTTGTTTAAGATTTTTTATTTTTATTTAAAAAAAAACAATAACGTTAAAGAACATAATTATTTAACTGCAATTTCTTGATGTGTGTATATAAATTCATATGTTTCTGGTACACGAAATGGTACAAGCTGCTAATAGTGGAGAAAACTTTTTCGTTCCTTGGTCTAGTCTTGGACTCTTCTGAGACTGTTGTTTTTTGTAAAAAAGCTTCCACCATCCTTTGATATCTGAAATATTGGATGCCTTTGCCTTCTTCACAATGAAAAGTTGCACCGTTATAAAATGTTGAATTTGTTTAACAAATTTCGTAACATTTGAGCGCCTAATAAACGGTAAAAAAATTATGTTACTGATGTCCTTTTAGCATCAAATTAGAGCTCCACTACTATAGATAAATTATTGATCAAACAATTAAAATCGAAAAAAAATGTGACTGATGCCCTTTTAACAAATCACTATTCATTTATAGATTCCATACAAATTCCGTACGCAAATGAAGCTTAATATTTGGGAATGACATTAGATGCGAAACTAAAATGGAAGTCGCACTTTAAAGAGAAAAGGGAAGAGCTCGTTATTAAATATAATCAAATGGATTGGCTGCTTGCTCGGTTTGCCGAACTCAGCACGCAAAATAAGATGCTTTTATACATGGAAGTTCTATAACAGGTTTGGACGTATGGTAAAAACTTTGGTTGTACCAAAGGAAATGACATCAATATCTTTTAAAAAAAAGTGCTAAGAAGAATAGTAGACGCCGCCTGGTATAGCCGAAATATTGATTTGGATGTGGCAACCGTCGAAGATAAAATAAATAAATTTGTCCGTAACCAATAGACTCGCCTTCGCGGTCATTGCAATAACGAAATATATATTTTGAACGGTACAAACTAAGTGTGCCTGCTTCAACGGTTAAAACCATTGTTTTTGCCGGGTATTTTTGGCCGTCCAAGCAAGTGCCTCCGAGTGAAAGCTGCCTGGTAAACGCGAATATAAATTATTAAATCTGAACTACTAAATAGAAAATAACTAGTTGCAGTATAAATTAATTTGAATAAAGATGTTTTTAGTGGGTAAGAATCTCACACTATTATGAGCACGTGCGGTCGGTCCTCCTTACACTAACAAAAATTAATTTTACTTACATAATTATATATAGATATAATTTTAATTTTTCTTTTTATAAGATATTAACTTTATATTAGGTTTTTTCCAACACCGAATCACAAACTAGCTTGTGACTACTTTTTGACTAGACAAACTAGTTCGTGATTTTTTACTGCGCATCCTCGAACATTACCTAATCACAAATTTGTTTGCGTGTTGGCATGCTTCTTGCAGTTCTCGGACTAGTGTTAGCATATGAAAATGGATATAGATTTGAAAGATTCAAAACGTAACGAATCAGAGAAAATTTTATTACCATGTCCTTTTTTATATTTTCAATTACATTTTTCAAAGTTCGAATGTCTAGGACACCTTAAAGTAGACATCAAAGTATACAATACTGAAGGTTTTGCCTTAATTCGTCGGCAACTTGGTAAAACATTGGAGGTAGACCCTACTCTAGAATGATTCTTTTTGTGCCAATAAATTGTCCATAAGTGAATATAGTATATGTTTATGTCTATAGCCTTAGAGACGGAAGTGAACGTTCCCTCACTTCCATATATTACTTATATATATATAAGTCTCAAAAGACAAAAATTTGGAATTATGTCCTTGCGGCAAAAAATTCATAGTAAACAAAATGCTTAAAATTACTTCATACAAACCTTTCATTTTTGTTCATTTCCTATTCATAAGTACCCGGCTTCACAGAACGAAGGCACGAACTAAAGTGTAAGCTTAACTAAAGCGAAAACGATTTGCTGTATGTGCTGTATGCCACGTTGGCTGGATAGAGCAATCTAAGCATAAAAATCCCTTACGATCAAACACAATGGAAGGATTTTTTTCCTTTTATAGTCTTTTTTTGTATATATATAATTTTTTTCAATTCGGTTTGTTTATTCGGCTGTTAGGTACTTCTTAAACATTTGGCCTTTGTTTTTTATAAAGGGTGATTTTTTAGCTGGTTTGGTTTTGGCAACACTGGTTTTGACAGCTGACGTGTGTTTAGTACCTTGTGTCACTGTCAAACAGCTTCAGTTTGGTTTGCAATTTAACCATGGATCGTCTTACAAATGAACAACGCTTGCAAATTATTGAATTTTACTATCAAAATTCGTGCTCGGTTCGAAATGTTCATCGCGCGCTGCTTCCATTTTATGATCGGCATTCTCGACCTTCTGAGCAGTCTATTCGGAAGATTGTGACCAAATTTCGCACCAAATTTACTTTGTTGGACATTAAACCAGCAACACGTTTACGTACTGTGCGTATTGAAGAAAATATTGCGGCCGTATCAGCTAGTGTGACAGAAGACCGCGAAATGTCGATTCGGCGCCGTTCCCAGCAGTTAGGCCTTTGTTACAGCACTACGTGGAAAATTTTGCGGAAGGATTTGGGCGTAAAGCAGCTGGTGCAAGAACTAAAGCCAGCCGACCAACCACAACGCCGAATTTTTGGTGAATGGGCTCTTGGAAAGCTGGCCGAGGATCCGCTTTTTTATCGAAAAATTGTGTTCAGCGATGAGGTTCATTTTTGGTTGAATGGGTACGTAAATAAGCAAATTTGCCGCATTTGGAGTGAAGATCAGCCAGAAGCATTGCAACAGCTACCAATGCATCCCGAAAAAGCCACTGTTTGGTGCGGTTTATGGGCCGGCGGCATTATTGGGCCATATTTCTTCAAAGATGATGCGAATCGCAGCGTTACTGTCAATGGTGAACGCTACCGAGCGATGATAACAAACTTTTTTTTGTCCGAAATGGAAGTTCTTGACTTGCATGATATGTGGTTTCAACAAGGTACCACATGCCACACAGCACGCGAAACAATGGCGCAATTGCGAGGCGAGTTTGGTGAACAGTTAATTTCACGTTTCGGGCCGGTCAATTGGCCGCCTAGATCGTGCGATTTGACACCATTAGATTATTTTTTGTGGGGGTATGCCAAGGCTAATGTGTATAGGGACAAGCCCGCTTCGATTGACGCACTGGAAGCCAACATCCATGCATTCATTCGTGAGATACCGGCCGATATGTGTGAAAGAGTATGCCAAAATTGGACTCAGCGGATGGGCTACCTGAGACGCAGCCGCGGTCAACATTTGCATGAAATTATCTTTAAACATTAAATTGCAAGGTTCAAACTATCGATTCAAATAAATATTTCATTCATTTTTTCGAATTTTTTGTGTTTTTTTTTTTTAAAAAAAGTTCTAAACCTCTTAAAAACCACCTTTTATATAAGTTATGTGTACATCTTAAGTATTGGTGTAAATAAAATATTTAATTATATTTTTAATAACCTTTAGCGATTATTTTCCATATTAAAAAAAATATATATAGTGTTAATGCCAGAATAGACAAACTTGTCAATTCTATATTTTCTTACATATTTAACTAAATATGTAAGAAAACAAACGGAATCGTATGTATACCAAGATGTTTTCAAATCCTAACGAATACCAGATGCAATGAAAGAAATATGCGGTCAAACTCTAACAGATTTCACAATTCTAATCAAACAACTTAGAAAAAGCCGACATTTTTGCTGATCACTTAGAAAACACGTTTAAGCCCTTTGACGAGCAAGAGGTAATCGAAGACACGGTCTTAGCGCTATGAAATACAAAAATTGAAACGAAACAAAGCTCCTGGATAAAATTTAATTACCGGACAGGTCCGAAATAGTTACCTAGGAAAGCACTTATTATATCCCATAAATGATTCGTTTAGGTTATTATACGTTCCACGATAATGGAAAGTAGATTAGGTCATAATAGTCCCAAAGCCGGGAAAATCCCCATATGGCAATAAATTGTATATACCAATATCGCTTTTACCAATCATGTCAAAAGTAGTTGAAAAATATTTACTAAAACGGTAACATCCAATTATCGAAGAGGGCCGATTAATTCTTGATCACCAATTTGGGTTAAGCACTAAACACTCTCAATCGACTAGGTTTATCATTAAGCGTTTTTCTCGACGTCTGCTGGGCTTTTTATAAAGTATGGCATACGGGATTTAATCATAAGCTAAGATTAGCCTTTCCCAAACAAATATTAAGATATTAAATTCTTATTAAGCGGACAGACTTTTCCGTGTTGACTACCGAAACGAATAATCCGAATTTAAAAAAATCGTGGCAGGAATTCCACAAGGCAGAGTCCTTGGTCCGATTTTATTTCTAATCTCTACTCCAGTTATTACGCTGGAAGAAGGCACAACTGTAGCGACGTTTGCGGATAATACGGCTAAACTGGCCGTGAGTAATACGGTTGAATCAGAAACAATTAAACTTCAACGGGCTATCAATAGCGTTAATGAAGCAAAATCTACGCATGTTAATTTTAGTTACAGAATTGTAACTACGATATCCATATTTGAATGATGATTTGGCATGAGTCACAATGACCAAGTTTTCCGTAAATTAAAAAAAAAAGTCTGTGCTTACGCATAACGGCAAAATCTTATTTCAAAGAATGAGGATTAATTCTTGGCGCCCTTACGTAAGTTTTTCGTTAAAAATCTTATAATTATAATATTTCCCCGATTGTATATGAATTTTCATGTATTAAGGACTTAGGCCCTTTTAACAAATTTGTTTTTATGATATGAAAATTTAATATTTTGATGGATATTGGCTTTTTATCTGAAAACTTGGAAAGTATCTATAGATGTTTCATCAGTCATTTGTACTAATATAAAGTATTTTCGTGTAAATTAAGATGCGTATGACAAATAAAAAAACCAAGAATTTAATATATTGTTTGTTTAAGATTTTTTATTTTTATTTAAAAAAAAACAATAACGTTAAAGAACATAATTATTTAACTGCAATTTCTTGATGTGTGTATATAAATTCATATGTTTCTGGTACACGAAATGGTACAAGCTGCTAATAGTGGAGAAAACTTTTTCGTTCCTTGGTCTAGTCTTGGACTCTTCTGAGACTGTTGTTTTTTGTAAAAAAGCTTCCACCATCCTTTGATATCTGAAATATTGGATGCCTTTGCCTTCTTCACAATGAAAAGTTGCACCGTTATAAAATGTTGAATTTGTTTAACAAATTTCGTAACATTTGAGCGCCTAATAAACGGTAAAAAAATTATGTTACTGATGTCCTTTTAGCATCAAATTAGAGCTCCACTACTATAGATAAATTATTGATCAAACAATTAAAATCGAAAAAAAATGTGACTGATGCCCTTTTAACAAATCACTATTCATTTATAGATTCCATACAAATTCCGTACGCAAATGAAGCTTAATATTTGGGAATGACATTAGATGCGAAACTAAAATGGAAGTCGCACTTTAAAGAGAAAAGGGAAGAGCTCGTTATTAAATATAATCAAATGGATTGGCTGCTTGCTCGGTTTGCCGAACTCAGCACGCAAAATAAGATGCTTTTATACATGGAAGTTCTATAACAGGTTTGGACGTATGGTAAAAACTTTGGTTGTACCAAAGGAAATGACATCAATATCTTTTAAAAAAAAGTGCTAAGAAGAATAGTAGACGCCGCCTGGTATAGCCGAAATATTGATTTGGATGTGGCAACCGTCGAAGATAAAATAAATAAATTTGTCCGTAACCAATAGACTCGCCTTCGCGGTCATTGCAATAACGAAATATATATTTTGAACGGTACAAACTAAGTGTGCCTGCTTCAACGGTTAAAACCATTGTTTTTGCCGGGTATTTTTGGCCGTCCAAGCAAGTGCCTCCGAGTGAAAGCTGCCTGGTAAACGCGAATATAAATTATTAAATCTGAACTACTAAATAGAAAATAACTAGTTGCAGTATAAATTAATTTGAATAAAGATGTTTTTAGTGGGTAAGAATCTCACACTATTATGAGCACGTGCGGTCGGTCCTCCTTACACTAACAAAAATTAATTTTACTTACATAATTATATATAGATATAATTTTAATTTTTCTTTTTATAAGATATTAACTTTATATTAGGTTTTTTCCAACACCGAATCACAAACTAGCTTGTGACTACTTTTTGACTAGACAAACTAGTTCGTGATTTTTTACTGCGCATCCTCGAACATTACCTAATCACAAATTTGTTTGCGTGTTGGCATGCTTCTTGCAGTTCTCGGACTAGTGTTAGCATATGAAAATGGATATAGATTTGAAAGATTCAAAACGTAACGAATCAGAGAAAATTTTATTACCATGTCCTTTTTTATATTTTCAATTACATTTTTCAAAGTTCGAATGTCTAGGACACCTTAAAGTAGACATCAAAGTATACAATACTGAAGGTTTTGCCTTAATTCGTCGGCAACTTGGTAAAACATTGGAGGTAGACCCTACTCTAGAATGATTCTTTTTGTGCCAATAAATTGTCCATAAGTGAATATAGTATATGTTTATGTCTATAGCCTTAGAGACGGAAGTGAACGTTCCCTCACTTCCATATATTACTTATATATATATAAGTCTCAAAAGACAAAAATTTGGAATTATGTCCTTGCGGCAAAAAATTCATAGTAAACAAAATGCTTGAAATTACTTCATACAAACCTTTCATTTTTGTTCATTTCCTATTCATAAGTACCCGGCTTCACAGAACGAAGGCACGAACTAAAGTGTAAGCTTAACTAAAGCGAAAACGATTTGCTGTATGTGCTGTATGCCACGTTGGCTGGATAGAGCAATCTAAGCATAAAAATCCCTTACGATCAAACACAATGGAAGGATTTTTTTCCTTTTATAGTCTTTTTTTGTATATATATAATTTTTTTCAATTCGGTTTGTTTATTCGGCTGTTAGGTACTTCTTAAACATTTGGCCTTTGTTTTTTATAAAGGGTGATTTTTTAGCTGGTTTGGTTTTGGCAACACTGGTTTTGACAGCTGACGTGTGTTTAGTACCTTGTGTCACTGTCAAACAGCTTCAGTTTGGTTTGCAATTTAACCATGGATCGTCTTACAAATGAACAACGCTTGCAAATTATTGAATTTTACTATCAAAATTCGTGCTCGGTTCGAAATGTTCATCGCGCGCTGCTTCCATTTTATGATCGGCATTCTCGACCTTCTGAGCAGTCTATTCGGAAGATTGTGACCAAATTTCGCACCAAATTTACTTTGTTGGACATTAAACCAGCAACACGTTTACGTACTGTGCGTATTGAAGAAAATATTGCGGCCGTATCAGCTAGTGTGACAGAAGACCGCGAAATGTCGATTCGGCGCCGTTCCCAGCAGTTAGGCCTTTGTTACAGCACTACGTGGAAAATTTTGCGGAAGGATTTGGGCGTAAAGCAGCTGGTGCAAGAACTAAAGCCAGCCGACCTACCACAACGCCGAATTTTTGGTGAATGGGCTCTTGGAAAGCTGGCCGAGGATCCGCTTTTTTATCGAAAAATTGTGTTCAGCGATGAGGTTCATTTTTGGTTGAATGGGTACGTAAATAAGCAAAATTGCCGCATTTGGAGTGAAGATCAGCCAGAAGCATTGCAACAGCTACCAATGCATCCCGAAAAAGCCACTGTTTGGTGCGGTTTATGGGCCGGCGGCATTATTGGGCCATATTTCTTCAAAGATGATGCGAATCGCAGCGTTACTGTCAATGGTGAACGCTACCGAGCGATGATAACAAACTTTTTTTTGCCCGAAATGGAAGTTCTTGACTTGCATGATATGTGGTTTCAACAAGACGGTGCCACATGCCACACAGCACGCGAAACAATGGCGCAATTGCGAGGCGAGTTTGGTGAACAGTTAATTTCACGTTTCGGGCCGGTCAATTGGCCGCCTAGATCGTGCGATTTGACACCATTAGATTATTTTTTGTGGGGGTATGTCAAGGCTAATGTGTATAGGGACAAGCCCGCTTCGATTGACGCACTGGAAGCCAACATCCATGCATTCATTCGTGAGATACCGGCCGATATGTGTGAAAGAGTATGCCAAAATTGGACTCAGCGGATGGGGTACCTGAGACGCAGCCGCGGTCAACATTTGCATGAAATTATCTTTAAACATTAAATTGCAAGGTTCAAACTATCGATTCAAATAAATATTTCATTCATTTTTTCAAATTTTTTGTGTTTTTTTTTTTTAAAAAGTTCTAAACCTCTTAAAAAATCACCCTTTAGTTTAAAGTACCCCTCGATAATCCATCCCTTGCCTTCTTTGATTGTAATCGATTTGTATTCGTAGGTCTGCAGACCTTGAATGGTCACCAAAAAGAGGAGCATTAGGATGGTTTGCTTGATCATTTCGCCACGGATTCCAGTTGTTTAGTAATTTGGTTATTCGGCACTGGAGGTAGAAAAAAAAGGAATTACGGTGATGCGTTACGTTCGGGTACAGCTCGTTCGGAAGGTTGCAAACGATTTAAATTGTAAGCATCCTACTTAGGCACTTCACACGAGTCCACTTGGATTCTTTCGTAATCTATAAATGTGTTCTCATAAGAAACGATGTATAAACACTGTGTTCCCATGGCTACTGTTAAGATTAGGACCAATCGTCGTGGAGGAGTTGTTAATGCGAAGAAAAGATCATTTGAAAAGATAAATGAGAATAAAACACGAGAGTTTTTTAAATACAGATTTACAAAGTTTTATTTCCTTTAAAGTAGGTCTTACCTCGTGGAGGGTTTGTTAAACAAGAGATTGTTAGTAGTTGGGAAAAAAGTGCTAAAGGGTATAGATCGTAAATGATAACAGATGATCGTAAATATTTATATTTTTCTTAGTGCCATCTGTGGATAAATGTAGGGAGATAATACAGTGTACTGTTATTTTTGGGTTTAAACAGTTACAGTGATTTGCGTTCACAGGAATGTCGTCATCTAAAACATATTAACGTTACTGCTTCTCAACTTACGCACTGCTAAAATTATGCCATCATGTTTATGCAACTATTTGACGTCATTTAGTTAAAAAAAAAATTTAAAGTAAATAAAAACTAAAGTTGTTCCGATCCCGGGCACGCTGCTTCCAGTTGTCCAGACCAAGCGCTCTGGCATCCGCGATGGTTTGGTCTTTAAAACGAAGGTTCGGTCTTTCTTGTCGTCTCGTACCTGGGGACTGGGATTCGAAAATCCTCTTGGCTGGAGCGTTGTTGTCCATTCGGTTGATGTGGCCGAGCCAATGTAGTCGACGAATTTTGGCTTTTCCGACTATATCCACATCTTGGTACAGCTCATAGAGTTCGCGGTTGTATCTTCTTCTACATTCGCCCTCCTCGCACACAGGGCCAAATATCCGTCGAAGGATTTTGCTTTCAAAGGATCCCAGTATTAATTGTCCCTTCCTGCTTCTCGCCCAGCACTCGGCGCCATATAGCAGAACTGGCAGGATAAGGCTTCTGTAGAGAATGCGCTTTGTTCATCGAGTAGGAGTCTTAAACCCATTTGTTTTGCCAAACCGAAGTAGCAGCGGTTTCCTAGGGTAATTCTTCGACGGATCTCCACTAAGATGACATTTTTGGAGTTGATATTTACCCCGAGGTAGATGAACTCCTTAACTACCTCGAAGTTGCTGCTATCAACAGCGACATTTTGTCCTCGTCGGTGGACAGATGATTGTTTGTTTGTTGATAGCACATTAGCCTTTTCCTCATTCAATGCAAGGCCAACTAGTTTCGCCTGTTCTTCAATAGCCGTGAAAGCCTCTATCACGGCACGCAAGGATCGACCGATGATATCTATATCGTCCGCATACTCCAGCAGTTGGACTGATCTGTTGAAGATAGTGCCTTCCGAGTTGACACCTGCCCTACGCGCTTTCTGCTCAAGAACAAGACTGCAGAAATCACACGACAGCGCATCTCCTTGCCGAAATCCGGTGCATGTTTGAAAGAGTTCAGATGAGCTGCTGCCAAACTGCACATTACACCGCGTGTTATCTAGTGTCATACGACACATCTGGATCAGTTTTGACGGGACCCCGAATTCGGTCATCGCCACAAATAGCTCCCGACTATGAATGCTGTCATATGCGGCTTTAAAGTCGATGACGAGATGGTTTGTCTCGACTTAAAGCTCGTTGGTCTTCGCCAGTATTCGCCGTTCTCTGCATCTTGTATCCTTTTTCCAGTATAAGCATACGTCATCATACCACGGGCTTTTTCTCTGGTGGGTATCCTAGGGTGGTTTCGGCTACCTCTTTGATGAAGTCGCGATACTGAGACCACTGGTTGTTGTCGTCTGTGGTAGGTAAATGCACAGCGGAGAGTTACTCACTCAGGCGCTCTTTGTTGGCTCTGGCAATGCCAGATGTGCTAAGGCGTCCAACGTCGATTTCTTCTTCTGGGCAGTTCGCAGCTTCTTTTCGTTGGATAGTCGAGCTCTGAATCTAGCTACAACAAGAAAACGGTCAAATTCGTTGTTTGGTACTCGGTAAGTGTGCACATTAAGGACGTTGGATGCGTGCCTGGCATCGATTAGCACATGGCCGATTTGGGTGGCGGTTTGACCGTCTTATCACTGTATTACAAATGCTATCCATCATCTTCTAAATGCTTTTTGCTTTGGGGTGTATAGGGATATGGGTAGGGTATCATACTGTTCGCGCCAAGCAGAATGTAGCATTTCCTTATGTTTACATGTATACACATTGATTGTACTACCTCGTAATATTCATAGTATACCCCTAAAGTATATATCTTTGTTATATGTATTAAATAGAGGAGGACAATGTAAATTACGAGGGTTAATGTTGAAGATAATAGTTTTTAAATAGACGTGAGATCGATAGAACCTGAGAGGAGTCTATGAATGAATAGGATGTCTGCTACGTCGCTGCATTATTCAAGGGTATTCAAGTTTATATGTTTAAGGGCGGTCTTGATGGGGAGGCAGGATAATAGGGTCGTTCCAGGGTAAACCTCAAAGAGCGAATCGAAGAAAACGACGTTGAATGCTCTCGATTATGTATTCGAGAAGGGGGAAACAAAGAAAATGTATAATGATCCTGTCACATAAGGGTTGAAGAATTCTTAATAATAGAATTCTTAACAATAGCAAGTGAAAAGTTAGCTTTAAGAATTATCTCATCAATGTGCGAACGGAAATTTAGCTCCCTGTTGTACAGTATACTAAGATCGCGAAGAGATTGTACAAGGGATATAGGCTGGCAATGGAGAAGATATATTCGTGGAGGGGACTGGTTGCGCTTACGAGAAGAGGTAATAGATTGACATTTGGCGATGTTAAGCTCTAAGCAATTTTTGAGGCACCAAATCGAAAAATTATCAAGGTCTTGTTGTTGGAGACTAGAGTCTTGGGGGAAAAAAAGGTTTCGCAAAAATTGGTATCATCTGCGTAGAGGGAGTGGGAGCAATGTTTAATGACCCGCTCCAGATCGTTTATTGTAAGACCTAGATGGCTACATTGAGGGACAATAGAGGTTGCCATGAAAGGAGCCGTGAGGAAGGATCTGAAGCGAACACTATAAAAACGGCTTTCTAGGTAAGAGGACATCCATACTACCAATATAGGTTCGAAAACTAGGGCAGAAGTGCGCATTAATTATTTAAAAACATAAGGAAAGGCTACAGTCCGCTTAAGGGAACAGTATGATACCCTATCCTTATCCCTATATGCCCCAAAGAAAAAAGCATTAAGAAGATGATGGATAGCATTTTATTTAGTTCTATTAATTAAAAAAAAAAAAGTTTTTTTGAAAAAACGCCCCCAAAAAGTGGGCGCGGCCAAAAACTTTGTATGGGCGATATGTTGGAAGAAATATTGGGTAAATATTTTGTTAAACAGTTTTTTTCGCTTTCTGTGCAAATTTTCGAAGAAAACAGCATTTTAGTCAAAAACGCCCACAAAAAGTAGGCGTGGCAAAAAACTTTATATGACAAACTAATAAAGGAGGGCAGTGCCTACATATCTTGTGTAGGTTGTAACACCCTATCTCTCTAACTTTAGCTTTAAAACGGTTTTTTTTTAATTGTGGGCGTGGCAGTAGGCGTATTCAAAAAAATTTTACACTTAACCATTTCGCCCTAGGGAATATGTGGTCCAAATTTCAGCTTCCTAGCTTAATTTTAAAGGCCTAAAAATTGCGTACGGATGGACGGACGGACATTGCTAGATAGTCTTAGGATTTGGTCCTGATCATAAATATATATACTTTTATGGGTCTACGGCGAATATTACGGGGTTTTACAAACTATGTGTCAAAATTAATATACCCTTAGGATAGGGTATAAAAAGAAAAACAAATTTAGTATATTTTGAAGATGAGTTTTAATTGTTTTTCATTCTGTTGTTATGTGTTTGATAGTTAGAAAATTATTTGATTGTCACAGATGGCATATTGGGTGAGGTTCGTTCCTAAGTAAGTAGCTATGTGTTAACCAAGGGTGTCAAAGTCGAAGTCGTAGCACATGTTCATATCCATATGTTGCGGTCAGCGAGACTTGGCAGCACAGCCGAACAAAAACGTAAATCAGCACGAGAGGGACTCACTACCGAAATAGAAGAAGACACTTTATTGGACAGCCAATGAAATATAACCTTCTATCCAAATCGCGCTATTTTTCCCCGAGATACTTTTCTTTGAAAGCATTCCAGTTCTTAGAGGTATCGGCAGCGGTAACAGTTAACAATTTTAAAACCAAACCGTAAACTAAATCGAACAATATATGAATAAAATCGAACTATAGAAATTTAAGACAGTTTGACAATTAGAGATTTACAAAGTTTTCAAAATTTCCCTGTGCCGCTGCCAATTTGGTCAATTGTGAGTAATAATGAGATTATGATCAGGATTATAGGGAGCATAACCCTCCCACTTCACTGCATTCCTACTGGTCCGCCTGTGGGGTTCGCCGGTTCAACCTACAAAATATCTGCAGACTTCCCGATTTTGGATCGCTTTATCATTGAGGCCAATCAAATGCTGATGTTTCTGCATTTGCGTGATCCAGGAGTTTTTAGGCCCGCCTCTCTTACGCGATTGTAAGGGAACGTTGATTGCCAGTGCTCTTTGATGGAGTTCGTAGAATCCCTCCTTTGAACATGACAATACTAACTCAGTCGGTCGTGCTCCAATTTTTTCGAGATGGGTTCTTTGACGTGAAGGCTTCCTCGGATCCTGGAACTTCTAATTTGTTCAGGCTTTGTTACTCCTGCTATCATACGAAGCATCTTCATCTCAGCTGCTTTCAAGTTGCCCTCATACTTTTGCGGTGTAGAGCCTTCCTTTCAGCTTAGGGGACATTTTTCGGTCACAGAAGATGGCGGAGTTGTCCTGCCGCTTCATCCATCCTCTGCTTACACGATGATTGATGTCGTCATCAACGGTTGCTTCGTTGTTAATCATTGATCCCAGATATTTGAACTTTTCACACTTGGAAACCACCACCCCATTCAAATAAATGTCTGGAATGGGTTGGGTTGGGTCAGAGAATGGGCAGTACAGATAATCTGTCTTTCGTTTGGCTAATACGATACCCATTCCCTTCTAAAACATCTACCCAAACATCATGCGCTCGTTGCAGGGAAGTCTGATCATCACTTATGATGGCTCCATCGTTAGCAAATAATAACTAATGCACTTTAGGGTCCGTTACTTTTCCCTCAAGCAGATAATATAAGACTGCAATAAAGAGCAAAGGACTTAAGACACTTCCCTGGTGAATACCGACTTTAATTGGGAATTCATTGGGTGACGCCTGCGCGACATAAGACTTTTGTCTTCACTCCCGCGTACATGTCCGTGATCATCTGTACGTAGGTTTCAGAAACTCCTCGTTGTCTTAGTGCTACCCATGTCAGATCTCTTGGTTGTCAATCGAATGCTTTTTCAAAATTAACCTGAATCATATGCAGATCTTTTAAAGAATCACGATGCTTTTCGATTATGATCCTTATGCTTTGGATTGCATCTCTGGTTGATTTACCCGTCAGACAGGTGTTTTATTTGTCTTAGGCGACCGTCCAATACCCGCTCAACGATCTTCATGGTCTGTGACATCAACTTGATTGAACGGTAATTATCACAGTATCGCGTATCTCCCTTTCCTTTGTGCAAAGGAAGAAGATAACTTTCCCCCACTGGTTGGGCATTAAATCACCTCTCATGAGTTTGGAGATAAGAATCATGAGCCATCTGAGCCCGATGTCTCCCATCGTTTTCCAGAAATCAGTGGGTATCTCATCCAGCCCCACTGCTTTTCTCTTCTTGGAGTTCTTGACCGTTTTCCCAACTTCTTCGACTGTTATGTCGGTCACTTCTTTATTGTTGGGGGCGGATCCTGGAAAATATAGCCAGGGAAACGTTCGTTTAGAAGTTGCTCGCAATACTCTCGCCACCTGTTTACCATTTTTTCGTCGTCCACAAGTTGTTGCCGTTGGGCATTGCTAATTCAAATTGTTGTTCCCATGTTCCCGTTTTGTCGAAGCTCGTGGGTTACCTTCGAGGCTCCTAGCAGTACTTTAGCTTTCTCTAAGCAGGCTCGTTGTAGGGAATTCCACTCTTCATCCTCAATTTCGTTGGTGATATTACGGAGGAAATTTTTCATATTGATAATAAAAAACCCTTTTGCTTTGTCCATATTGTACCAATTGATTTTCGCAGAAACCGTTGGTTGTTTATTGTTATTGTTCTTCTCCATGAATATTTCTGACAGAAGGAGACGGTGTTGCCAGTAATTGCCTCTCTTAAGATCACTTTGCAGTCCTTAACTCTAGGCTTCATGAAACTTGCCACCAAATGGTAGTCAATCTGGGTTTCATTTACGCCGCGGCTATAAGTGTTTGATTAACATTGCATTTAAAACGATAAGACCGTATGACTTGCACATGCTTAGGATGTCTTCACCAGAAGAACTCTCCTCCATGGCAGTCTTCATAGTCTTCTTTAGATTTACCGACATGTCCATTCCAATCTCCGCCAACAAACAAAAGCTCATCCTTTGGGATACTCTTGATGAGGTTGTGAAAATCAAGCCAGAATGGATCTTTTTCCCTCTGCGTGCTGATTTGGGGAGCATATTCACCGAAAATATTTCACACCTTGCCTTGAATCACCAGTTTGAGTGACATCAAACGCTCACTGGACTTTGAAATGGTCAATAGGTTGCTAAGTAACTCTGCCGCAAGGATGATACCGATACCCTTCTTACCCTGTTCTTTACCGTAGTAGAACATCTTGTATGCTTTTGTCTTAACGTCCAAGAAACGCGTTTCGCCATTTCGTTTCTTGGACACACAAGATGTCCAATCGCCTTCTTACCATAATCTCATCCAGCTCGTAGCTGCGACCACTCATACTTCCAACGTTCCAACTCGCGACCCTTAAGTTTCGCCTAAGTCTTTGCATTATTTTGCTATCCCCCGGAAACTGATTAGCTCTGACCCGTGCATTTCTGTTCGCCTCAGGATCACAACCATGCGTAGCATTAGAGGTGCCGGGGTAGTGTTTCTTTGAACGTAGATTTCCATAATGCTAGGTTAAGCGAGTTCGTTTGTTTAACAAGTGCATGCTCCTGCTATAAGTTCTTGATTGATCTTACTTTCACGACACCGGTGATCTCCAGTCGTCTCAACCCAGTGGAATCGGATTGTTGAAGTGTATTACACTGGTTCTCGTTGTCGTCGTTGTCTGTCTGTTGCCACTAGTAATTTCTGCCTTCCTTTTCCGTCCTGCTGTGGCTTAAGCCAGCTGCAGCAGCAATTGTAAGTACTGCCGCAAATTATATCTACCCTGATCAATTACTGCTCAGTCGCATATGTAGCCATTCGCATAAGTAAAGAAAGCCGCCATTTTGTTTGGATATTTCGTCGCATGTCAACTCAGCCGTGCACCAGCGTTCGTATTAACAAAGGCAGAGCCCCTGTACGTTTCGGTAGGAGTTTTGCAGACAGTCGCCTAGAGTTAAAATCAACCACATCTTCAAACAAAATGAAGGAGGAGCAGCAACCGCAGGCACAACCCGCGCCGCAAAGGAGATTAATTATTGACGGCACTGGTAGCACAGATTAGCATGCTCAAGGAGTCTGTAGATCAACTGCGGATTGATACAAGCCTTAATCAAGCCGAAACGCAGCGTTTACGTGAGACAGTCAACCGCCAGTCTGAGGGTGCTGGTTTGGAAATAAATCGCCGTGTAGCTGAAGAACGCTCAGTATCGTCAGGTTCAAGAACTTAATCAACGTTCAGCGGAAACTAGGTTGAGAATTATCATCAACCCGACAAAAAATTGTACGCCCTGGCGGTGTTTTAGGGTAAATCCGCCTTACCGTTTCTTTTTGGATGTTTTTGGCCAACTTTGAAGAAACCACTGCGAATTTTCAATACTCTGCGATGGAAAATACAATTCGTTTGCAGAAATGTCTGCAGGGCAAAGCCAAAGAAGCAGTGGCATTTTTACTTATCCATCCGAAAAATGTTGGCCAGGTCATCAAAACACTTTCGTTTCGCTTCGATCGTCCAGATTTAATGGTACGGACAATGGTTGAAAACATGGTAGCCTTTTTGGTGTCTGCCAAATGCGAAGAACACCTATCCTATCCAACACTGAAGCTACCAATGCCCAAAAGGTTTGATTGCGCAAAACATGCATTGGACATACAACCTTATCCCACGCTCAAGGATTTCTCCGCCTGGCTGACTGAATTTGGCAAAGTAGTCCAACTTATTCCACAAAGTAGCACCGCAGTCGCTATAAGTTCACAACCGCCTAACCACGCACGCAGACTAATGCACACAACTAAGAAGAGGACTAATGAGCCCAGAAAAGATCAGTCTACCGGCAGAGAGTGTGTTTGTTGAGGAAGCAGACACCAGGGGAGTGATTGTGAGTTTTTAAAAGATTTCGCAATTGGGGATCGGTGGCAACTTGTGAAGAGCAAGCACCTTTGCTTTTCATGCATTAAACTTGGTCATGGTACTGCCTCTTGCCGTAGTCGAAAGAGATGCGATCAGAATGAATGTCGCAAATATCACCACAAACTCTTGCGCGAAGGTTCCAACGGGATCTTACCATTAATCTTACTTAGCTACAATATTACAAGACAAGATTGCAACGGAGTTGGGCTTCACCGGCAAATTGCAATCCTTGATCTTGCAGTGGTTTGGTGAAAAAATTGTAAACGAACAATTTACGACAGTAGCCGTTGACATTCGTGGAATCCAAAAAGGCTCGTTGAGTTTCTCCATGAAGAATGTAAGAACTGTACCGAATCTTGGCCTGCCAATCCAGTCCCTTAGCAAGGATGGGTTAAATCAGCTAGAAGATATACCCTATGGCCCTATCAGTGCCGCCATTTAAATACCGCTTTATTCGAGGAGTAGTCACCTGAAGCTGTGAAGCCAGTCTTGGAAAACCACTACGTTGACGATGTCGTTTTTAGCTTTAATACTTAAGCCGAGGCAGAGAAGATCAGTCTGTAGGTCAAAATAATTCATGCTGAACGTGGGTTCTCACTTCGCAACTTCGTCTACAATAAGAAACCAGTTCTGTCAAAGCTCAACGATTCCTTGTGTCGCATCCAATCGGCAGTAGACTTGGAATCAGTGGAGGGCGGTGAGAAGGTTTTGGGAATGTATTGGAATACTGAAGACGATACATTTCGTTTCCGTCTCAAGTTTCAGCGCATATCCAAAGAAATGTTAAGATCAACAATGTCACAAACTAAAAGGAAAGTGGCGGAAATTATTATGGCTCTCTTCGATCCTTACGGTTTCTTAGCCGATTTTTTTTATTTGCTCCAAAATACTTTTGCAGAACACCTGGAAGATGGGAATCGGATGGGACGATCCACTGCCACACAGTCTTCACTGTCGATCGAAAACTTGGTGGACAAAGCTAAACAACGTTAAACAATTCCAAGTGAATTGCTGCTACTCTCTAAAGATACCAGTGGCCAAAAGTACTTAGCTACACAGTTTCACGGACGCTAGCGAAAGCGCATTTAGAGCAGTTGGGTATTTTCGCATAAATTGGAAAGACCAAGAGGATGTGGCCTTTGTCGCCGGTAAAACTAGATGCGCCCCCAAGTAACTACTTTCAATTCAACGCCTCGAACTTCAAGCACACATCACAACGAATCATAGCATTGCCATTTCACGAGTTGTTTACTAGAGCGATTCTGAAGCCGCTCTCGCATGGATTCAGTCTTCAGAGCGAAGATTCAAACCCTTTGTCGCTCACAGAATCCTAGAAATTTTAGACACATCTGGGCCTGCGGACTGGCACTGGCTCCTGTCGGATCAGAATGCGGCCGACGATGCCACAAGAGCAGCTAATCCCCCGGTATTTACAACCAATAGCCGATGTCCGGCCCGAAATATCTTCTTCCTGAGCAGCAATGGCCGCACCGTTTAAGCTTTTCGATTCCAGAGATGCTTGAAGAAGAGCTCCATCCCAAAATTTTCCACATGGTAAGACGAATAATGTCCTGGGTTTTGAGGTCTCGCCTGTCATTAAGCCGTGCACGAAAGAGAATTGTCGCAAAGGAACATGGGGAGTTAACTTACCGTACCGGAGCAAAACGATCTTGTTTTACTAGGAGTGAGCTAACAGTCGAAGAGATCGTTGTTGCCGAGAAGTTTCGAGAAGCAGGAAACTTTTCACCAGGAAATTTTGGCACTCAAGGCATGACAAAAAGTCATGCCCAAAACCAGTGCTATATATCGGCTCACACCATTCCTGGACCCAGATGGTTTGCTACGCCTACGGGTGCGAATTGACGTTGCCTTGTGTATTCCGGGCTATGCAAGGCACCCACTCATCCTGCCGCAGAAACCTCCACTTACTCAGCTTATTGTCTACCATCATCATCATATTCTCCATCACCAGAATGACGCCCTTTTATTCAACGAAATTTGCCAGCGATATTGGGTCCCATGTATCAAATCAGTACTCAAAAACATCAAACGTGACTGCTTTTGATGCAAACTCGCCAAAGCTAAGCCTGTGACTCCGCTTATGGGACAACTGCTAGAAGATCAACTGACGCTATTCATTCGCCGAGAATTTCACAGCAATTAAAGGACCGTTTTTGGAAACGATGGGTTAAAGAATATTTGCCGATGCTAACAAGGCGAAGTAAGTGGTAAAAGGCAGTGCCGCCTCTTGAAGTCGGTAGTCTAGCTATCATATGCAACGCCAGCCAGCCCAGGAGTAGATCGATACGAGGAAAAATTGTACAAGTCTACCCAGCCAAAGATGGACAAGTCAGAAGTGCAAACGTTAGAACTTTGCAAGGAATATTTCGCCACCCTGTTTCAAAACTAGCTATTCTACCAGTTGGGGTGAATCTCTTCGAGACTCCAAGGAGGGTGGACTATCGCGGTCAGCGAGACTTGGCAGCTCAGCCGAACAAACTAGTAAATCACCACGAGAAGAACACACTACCGAAATAGAAAAAGGCACTTTATTGGCCAGGCAATGGAATGTCACCTTCTGTCCAAATCGCGCTATTTTTCCGCATGAAACTGTTCTTTGAAATTATTCCAGCTATCGGCAGCGGTAGTACCAAACAATTTTGATACCAAACCTAAAACCAAACCTTAAACTAAATCGAACAATATGTCAATAAAACCGAACTATACACATAAGAAAAGGCTACAGTTCGTTTGCGGCGAACAGTATGATACCCTATCCATATCCCTATATGCCCCAAAGAAAAAAGTATTAAGAAAATTATGGATAGCATTTTCTCCATTCTTTTAATTTAAAAAAAATTAATTTCTGAAAAAATTCCCCCAAAAAGTGGGCATGGCCAAAAACCTTGTATTGGCGATATGTTGGAAAAAATGTTGGTTTAATATCTTGTTAAACATTTTTGTTCGCTTTCTATGAAAATTTTCGAAGAAAACAGCATTGTAGTAAAAAACGCCCACAAAAAGTAGGCGTGGCAAAAAGTTTATGTGACAGACTTATAAAGGAGGGTAGTGCCTACATATCTTGTGAAGGTTGTAACACTCTATCTCTCTAACTTTAGCTTTAAAATGTTTTTTTCTAAATTGTGTGCGTAGCAGCGGGCGTATTTAATAATTTTTTACACTTAACCATTTCGGAGCCCTAGGGAGTATGTGGTCCAAATTTCAGATTCATAGCTTGGTTGTAAAGGCCTAAAAATTGCGTACGGACGGACGGAAATTGGTAAATAGTCTTAGGATATTTTCTTGTTCATAAATGTATGTACTTTTATGGGTCTACGACGAATATTAATAGGTGTTACAAACTATGTGTCAAAATTAATGTACCCTTACGATAGGGTACTTAAAAGAACAGTTTTACTCTTTGAGATTTACACCACAGATTTAGACATAGAATAATTACATGGAAATAATGAATAAAATAAAAATTAGAATAAAGCAATAAAATAACAAACGGAAAGACTACAGTCAGCTTGTGGCGAACAGTATGATACCGTACCCATATCCCTATATGCCCCAAAGAAAAAAGCATCAAGAAAATGATGGATAGCATTTTATTTAGTTCTATTAATTAAAATAAAAAAGTTTTTTTGAAAAAAACGCCCGCAAAAAGTGGGCGTGGCCAAAACCTTTGTATGGGCGATATGTTGAAAAAAATATCGGGTAAATATTTTGTTAAACATTTTTTTTCGCTTTCTGTGAAAATGTTCGAAGAAAACAGCATTTTAGTAAAAAACGCCCACAAAAAGTAGGCATGGCTAAAAAAAATTGTATTACAAACTTATAAAGGAGTGCAGTGCCTACATATCTTGTGAAGCTTGTCTATCTCTCTAAATTTAGCTTTAAAACGGTTTTTCCTAAATTGTGGGCGTGGCAGTGGGCGTATTCAAAAAAATTTTACACTTAACCATTTCGGAGCAATAGGGAATATGTGGTCCAAATTTCAACTTCCTAGCTTAATTTTAAAGGCCTAAAAATTGCGTACGGACGGACGGACATTGCTAGATAGTCTTAGGATTTGGTCCTGATCATAAATATATATACTTTTATGGGTCTACGGCGAATATTAAGGGGTGTTACAAACTATATGTCAAAATTAATATACCCTTAGGATAGGGTATAAAAATCAGTAAACCACTTACGAACCGGTGACGTGACTCCAAAGCAATATTTTCCGATCCTAAATGTGAGTGTGATACCATGCTATGTGAATACATTTCCTTCATTATTTTTTGATCCTAACGGATAACTTACATTCCTTACCCATGTAAAGGGAGAAATGCGACCTTCTTCAGACACACCTTTTATTCTAAATTGTACCCCTATCAGTGGGTCTTAAGGAGAAGTATAGAACCATTTTAAAAAAATGTTAGAATATGGTACTATAAGACCATCGATATCATCATCTGATTCGCTGGTTTGGATCGTCAGAAAAAAGCCCGACGCCTCAGGAAAAAAGAAATTTCAGATAGTAATTGACTATAAAATACTGAACTCCGTTACTACAGATGACCGTTATCCAATACCCGAAATATAACAGGTCATATCACAACTTGGAAAAAATAAATTATTTTCTGTACTCGATCTTAAAAGTGGCTGTCATCAAATTTTGTTAAAGGAAGCAGGCATAGCGAAAACTGCACTCTCCATAAACAATGGTAAATTTGAATTCACAAGCATGCAATTCACTCCAAACAATACGCCTTTGATCTTTCAAGGACCTCTCGATGACATCTTGAGAGAATATACGGAAACGTAACATATTTACGTCTATTGGTTGCAACGCTACCAACTAAAATAAATTTGAAGAAAAGGCATTACGCAAATATTCAATTCACTTTGAGTCATTTTATTGATTTTGTTTCGTTTCAATTCGATATTTATTGAAGTGCTGTGGGATACACAATATTTATTGTTTTTCCATTTGGTGCGTAAACTAATAAATCAGAAGGTTTTCCGAGGCGTGAGCAGGCCACATAGACCTGCCCATGTGAGAAGCATGGATTCTCCAAATTTAATCCACACATTTGCAACGATTGCCTCTGTGCTTTATTGATTGTCATCGAAAGCTAGTGGCACCGGAAACTGCAAACGTTTGAATTCGAATTGCATGTCTGTCGGGATCATTGGGTCTTGACCTTTAAATTTACCAATAAAAATTGTTGCTTCGTAAACATTGGTCATCAAAGTCAATTTTTGTAAATGACGCCATAAAAGTGATGATATGAGTGATGATATTAAGTTCATCAGCGGGTGTTGAACGTGGTATAACCGCAGAGTTTGTCGAAAAACACTAGACAAAAAAGTCAGTGCGCCACGGAAGATGCTTAAGTTTCCTCTTAAATCTCGCAGTGTACGATCAAGCGCTTCCAATTCTTTCTTGTGAGACATTGTACATTCGTCCCATATTATAATTTGACACGTTTGGGATACCGTGTGCATTCCAGAGTTTTTGCTTATGTTGCATGTTGGTGCCTTAGTGTTTTGTAAATCCAACAGTAGTTTCAATGCTGAATTCTCTTTTCGGCCACCATACAAAAGAGTTACCGCAATTCCAGATGATGCAATGGCCAGTGCAAGTGCACTGCAAGTCCACTATAAGGTAACAATCCCTATATCCTCATACTTGTCTCGACGCCAAAAATAACGCTTTCTAGCTCAAAATTATAAGGCCTTGAAGCCAATGAAGTACGGAAGGACGAAATCATCATAACATTGGATGTTGATCACAAATATATAAGGTTTTTGGAGTCTACGCAGATATTAAGGGGCGTGACAAACTATGTGTCAGAATGATTATATCCTTGGGATAGTGAATGAGTGACAAACTATGTTTTAGAATGATTATATCCTTGGTATAGTTATATCCACCAAGACTCAGGCATGGCCACCGTCGAAGACGATATAAAAACATTTGCCCGTAAGCAACGGACTCGACTTCATGGTCATTGGAATAACGCCATGCTACTAATTTGAAATGAAACGAATCTAGTGCGCCGACTACAACGGATAAAACCATTTAAACTAGAAATAATTCTCTTTACGCTATTAGCGTAGACCATGTCGAAGAAGTCAATTTTTATTCATCTCCTCAAGGCAAAATTTACCAATAGTCGAAGTTTGTATTGATGTGGAAAAAATCCGTTGTCTAATAGACAATAGACACATGATCTTCGACAACATTACTTAATAGAACAAAACTTCAAACGTACAAAGAGTCCCCCCACAAAATAAACATAACTACTCTTTCCGGAGAAGACTACCAAGAGAATTTAACGAAAATGCACTTACGAGCTGAAAAACTCACTAACTTTAGGAACTAAGACTTTGACGTAATTATTACACAAAACATAATTAAACCACTACAAGCACTAATAAATTTAAAAGAAGATTATATAGACGTTAACGAAAATAAAGTTAATTTCCTGAATTCAACCCAACTCTCATACGAAGAAATAAATGTTTTGGAAGAATCACGCGTTTCTAAGGAAGCTCTCTTTAGAAGCGATCTGAATTCTGAAGAGTAAAAAAAAAAAAAGAATCTTATAAACATAAGTAAAAGACAGTCCGCTTGGGGCGAACAGTATGAAACCCTATCCATATCCCTATATGCCCCAAAGAAAAAAGCATTAAGAAGATGATGGATAGAATTTTATTTCATTCTATTAATTTAAAAAAATAAGGATTTTCTGACAAAAATGCCCCCAAAAAGTGGGCGTGGCCAAAACTTTGTATGGGCGATATGATGGAAAAAATATTGGCTAAATATCATGCTAAACATTTTTTTTCGCTTTGTATGAAAATTTTCGAAGAAAACGGCATTTTAGTAAAAAACGCCCACAAAAAGTAGGCGTGGCAAAAAATATTATATGACGAACTTAGAAAGGAGGGCAGTGCCTACATATCTTCTGAAGGTTGTAACACTCTATCTCTCTAACTTTAGCTTTAAAACTGTTTTTCTAAATTGTGGGCATATTTAAGAATTGTTTACACTTAACCATTTCGGAGCCCTAGGGAGCATGTGGTCCAAATTTCAGCTTCCTAGCTTAATTTTAAAGGCCTAAAAATTGCGGACGGACTGACGGACGGGAATTGCTAAATAGTCTTAGGATTTAGTCCTGATTATAAATATATATGCTTTTATGGGTCTACGACGAATATTAAAGAGTGTTACAAGCTATGTGTCAAAATTAATATACCTTTAGGATAGGGTATAAAAACTGTGACTTATTCTATAAAGAAGGACAGCAAACGAACTTAAGCACGAAATCGTCATTTCAATTGATAGACCAATTTATTCGAAAAATTGCCGCATTCCTCAAATTCAGTGTAAGTTTTTTGCCCTAGCAACAGAATTGCTCGGCCACACATTAACAATACAGGGTGTTAAACCAAAAATCTCAAAAATATGCCATCAAAGAGTTGAAATTACCTATAACCCGCAGCCAGATAAAATCTTTCATAGGGATTATGGGTCATTACCAGAAATTCAGTAAGGATTACGCGCAAATAGCCCAGCCCTTAACAAAATTGTAGGGGACTGGTTTGTGGAAAAATAAAATTTAAAGACTTACTTCTGTAATTTGAATTATTTACACGAAATTATTTGAAATATAAAATTCTTAGTCAATTTTTAGATCAAGTATGTTCACCCACTAGTACTACTCCGAAAAATGCGAGCACATCCGCGACATATCATCGAATACAAACGGGGAAAAAAACATAAGGAAAGGCTACAGTCTGCTTGGGGCGAACAGTACGATACCCTATCCATATCCCTATACGCTCTAAGAAAAAAACATTAAGAATATGATCGATAGCGTTTTATTTCATTCTATTAATTTTAAATTAATTAAACGCCCCTAAAAAGTAGGCGTGGCCAAAAATGTTTTATTGGCTATGTATTGGAAAAGATAAATATCTTGTTAAACCTTTTTTTATTCGGTTTCTATGAAAAATTTCGAAGAAAACAGCATTTTAATGAAAATGGTTAAGTGTAAACAAATTTTAAATACGCCTACTACCACGCCCACAATTTAGAAAAACCGTTTTAAAGCTAAGGTTAGAGAGATAGAGTGTTACAACCTTCACAAGATATGTAGGCACTGCCATCCTCTATAAGTTTGTCATATAATGTTTTTTGCCGTAAGCATAAGTTTTAGCATCCGTAAGTTTTCAAAACCATTTTTTTTTAATTCTTATTTACTGTTTAATTTGTCTAAAAATTTTTTTAATTTATTATAATATTTCCTTACGTTATAATCACAATCTTTGGTTAGGCCGTAGCCTTAAAATTCAGTATTTTTTTTAAATGAACACTTGCTAATCTTAATTGTGCGTAGCTAAAGTTTTAAAAATGTTAAATTTTCGCTATAAGAATTATAATTAACTAATTCCGGAATAATTCCTTCTTAGTTTGATATATGGCTAATGTATTAATTTCACCTACACAGTAATCGACTTTATTACACAAGCCTTGTATACAACTTACATTAAAATTATTAATTTTCCTCATCAGCTCTCCTTTATCTCCAGGGAGTCTGAAGTTGAGTTTAAATAGGGTTACCAACGAGGCTATTTTCGCCCGGAGACTCCGGGAATTTGGTTCTACCTCCGGGCTCCGGGTCTTCCCGAAATTTCTCCGGGCCGCAGTTAAACGATTTAATTCTTAAGGATTTGGTACATCTATCAAAAATATTGACATAGAAAATCACATATTTTAAAAGTAAACTACATACAATGCTAAATTTCCCATAAGGTGTTTGCAATAAACTATACTGCGGCATAAAAGTCAACAAAATCCAAGATGCAATGGATGCAAGGATGTAATCATTCTTACGCATAGTTTGTCACACCCCATAATATTTGTCCTTGACTCCAAAAACCTTATATATTTGTGATCAGCATCAAATGTTTTGATGATTTCGTCCTTCCGTACTTCATTGGCTTCAAGGCCTTACAATTTTGATCTAGAAAGCGTTATTTTTGGCGTAGGGACAAAATAAGTTTTTTTTAAAACTCCGGGCCTAGCCCTTACTGCAGTTGGTAACCCTAGGTCTACATGACTCCCGTACTTCTGCCCATGTTTCCAGTTCGTTTCCAGCTGATTCGACTGCTTCGTCAGTTGCCATTGTACGTACTTTATTTATTTCTATATTTTTCACTTAAACGGTTCGTTCTCGACGGAGTGTGACAATTTATCTACAATCCTATCAACTGCGAGGAAGCCGCTGTCCGAGCAAGGCTGCACTTCCCAAGTAAAACAATTTTATTTTTGATTGATATTAATTTTTTTTTATAATTTTTTTATCTGTAATACCATTCAAGGAAAGCCGCTGCACTTTCCGAGAAGGTTGAAGGATTAGCCAGTAGAATATTTTGTTCTCATAATAACGAAAGTGTACATGTTGCATTTTTTAGTAATATAATGGTGTGTACTTAGGGTTACTAACAGGGGTATTTTGGCCCGGAGACCCCGGGAATTTGCTCAAATCTACGGCCTGCGGGCCGACAGGTTTTAAATTATTATAATTTCTTTAAACCAAAAAATCGTTTACAGCGATTACAAATTTGTTAGAATTTGTTTACACTGATAAATAGTTCCGCAAATGTACAAGGAACCAAATGGCAAAAGGCGCATTAGGCGCATTACAAATTTGTTAGAATTCGTTTACAGTGATAAATAGTTCCGCAAATGTATAAAGAACAAAATGGCAAAAGGCGCATTAGATCTTATTTAATCTAAGCTAATACCATTTTCACACCGCATTGAAATCTGAGGTTTTGCAAAATCTTCTGAAACCTCCATCGAAATCAGGAGGTTTCCACAGAAGCTGGTTTTAATGGTGAGGTTGTCGAAGCAAATGTACCTATTAACACATACTACACGTTTCACAAAGCAATGTGTTACAACTGCAATTCTCCTAAGAGTCAGCTTACCGATTTCTTGAACTAATTGAGGATATACGGATTGTTAGGTTATAGTGGTCTTGCAGTGCACTTGCACTGGCCATTGCATCATCTGGAATTGCGGTAACTCTTTTGTATGGTGGCCGAACAGAGTAATCAGCATTGAAACTACTGTTGAATTTGCAAAACACTAAGGCACCAACATGGAACATAAGCAAAAACTCTGGAATGCACATGGTATTCCAAACGTGTCAAATTATAGTATGCGACGAATGTACATTGTCTCACAAGAAAGCATTGGAAGCGCTTGATCGTACACTGCGAGATTTAAGAGGAAACGTAAGGATCGACGGTGGCGCACTCACTTGTTTGTCTAGTGATTTTCGACAAACTCTGCGGTTATACCACGTTCAACACCCGCCGATGAGCGTAATACCTGTCTCATATCATCACATTTATGGCGTCATTTACAGAAATTGACTTTGAAAAAAAAAATTCGTGTACAACTACAACGGGATGCATTGGCAAAACAATTAATGGATATTGGAAATGGCCGAATGCAAATTTATGAATCTACGCAATGTATCAGCCTGCCAACAAACTTAAGATCAGAGATAGCATAGACGAATTGGTGCAAAAAGTTTTGCCAAATCTGAGATCTACTGATCTCCCTGTGTTCGGGTATTTCAACCGAGTCTGGATGCCATTTGATGTTGGCTTACTTCACATCTTTGTATTTTTTGTTTGTGACATATGTGTTTTTAAGATCATGTTCTGTTGCGTTCGACATTAATTCTTCGTGAAGTTCAGTCAGTTTGCGGAATTGATCCGAACTCTTCCAGTTTCGTCTTCAGGGGGACTGTATCTTCCAAATTTTTCTTGAGGTCTTCATACATTTCCTTAACCTTTTGCAATGTGTTCCTCTGTATATGGTGTGTCGTGTTTTACTACGGACCTAACCTTTTCATGGTTGGCTTCAAATTCGATCCAGATCTCATCAATTCGTCGTAGTCTCTCATCGACATATCTTTGCGTCTTGCGAGAGGAACTGTTTTTGCCTATGTTAGTTTTCGGCCTTTCAAGTTCTTCCGCCCTCGACTTTTGTATTGCCACTATTATGAAGAGATCCGTTTGTTCCATGTCGTGAGAATTTAGTTTTAATTATTCACTTTTTCACTATTCACTATTACCCAGTGTTTGAAGCCCTGGTTACGCTTTTACTAAGAGAGTGGGAGAACAAAATAGTTTTTTCCTTTCCCTACCAGTGTTTGTAGCCTGGTAACGCTTTTATTTCTTTACTGATTCGAATTTTCTAATGGATCGAAGAACCAAAAGTTAATTTCAGAAATTAACTTAATTACCTTTGGGGGGGGGGGGGGGGAAGTATAAATAATAACTCTGAATTAACTTTTACGAATGAATAGATTAATTTTATTTGCTTCTCTTAAATACTAAAATTTGTTTTACCTTACAAATATATACAGGCTTAAATTAACAAAGCCGTGTGGTGTTGTCACCATAATAAAAGCATTTATTTCTCCTGTTCCTGATTTTATTCTTGACAAAAACTCTTCCACTTTATTTTCCGAACCTTTCATGTATTCAATATTTATATCATATTCTCCAAGTCTAAGTAACCAACGCTGTGATTAATATCTTTATCTTTGTGTTTGGTTTGAACCCATTTGAGAGGCTTGTGATCAGTAAGAAGATCAAAAGTTTTGCCATAAATATATGGGCGAAAATAGTTTACGGCCCAAACGATGCTAAGGAGCTCCTTTTCCGTCGTGGAATATTTTTTTTGCATGGTCATTAAGAGTCATACTTGCATAACTTGGAGGATGATCGTCCTGTATAAGGACTGCGCCAAAGACGAAATCACTGGCGTCCGTTATAAGTTTGAATCTCCTAATAAAAATATAAAGAAAGGCTACAGTCCGCTTGTTGCGAACAGTATGATACCCTATCCAGATCCCTTTGTGCACATTAAGAAGATGATGGATAGCATTTTATTTCATTCTATTAAATTAAAAAAAATATATTTTTTGAAAAAAATGCCCACCTTTTGGAGGCGTGGCCAAAAACTTTGTATGTGCGATATATTGGAAAAAAATATTGGCTAAATATATTGTTAAACGTTTTTTTTCGGTTTCTATTAACTTTTTTGATAAAAACAGCACTTTAGTGGAAAACGCCCACAAAAAGTAGGCGTGGAAAAAAAATTTAAATGACAAACTTATAAAGGAGGGCAGTGCCTACACATACTCTATATCTCTTACTTTAGCTGTAAAACTGTTTTTTTCTAAATTGTTGGTGTGGCAGTGGGCGTATTCAAAAAGTGTTTACACTTAACCATTTCTGAGCCCTAGGGAATATGTGGTCCAAATTTCAGCCTCCTAGCTTAATTCTAAAGGCCTAAAAATTGCGTAAGGACAGACGGACGGACGGATAGTGCTAAATAGTCTTAGGATTTGGTATTGATCATAAATATATATACTTTTATTGGACTACGATGAATATTAAGGGGTGTTACAAACTATGTGTCAAAATTAATATACCCTTAGGATAGGGTATAATCAGGATATCTCAAAATTGGTTTATTAATATGTAATCTTTTAAGTTTTTGAAATTAATCAATATATTGACGATCACTTTTGTTAATTTTCGCATTCTTTTTTAAATACTTAGTCATACCGTAAGCTATTTCGCATAATCTTTTACGAACTTCCTATAGTAGCCAGTCATTCCTAAGAATGACTTTTTTTTCCTGGGATTCAGGTAATTTAAGCTTCTAAATATTTTCAATTTTACTCATATTAGGCTTAATACCATCCGTTGTCCTAGCCTTGGTATGTCCTAAGCATTCCGTTCTTCTACTAAAAAAGTTACATTTATCCACTTGAGTCTTAAGATTGTGTTCTCTAAGTTTGTTAAATATTTTTTGGGTAAGCTAAGTTCGTGCAGTAAAAGGTTTTTGTTATCTATTGCTTCTAAGTATTTTTAAATGTATTTAGTATATGTGTTATTTGCTACGGTTTTATTATATGTAAGATTATGTTGTAGTTATGAATGTTTGAAACTTCTTCAATGTTGATTTAAGCATATCCGTTATTGTTGTCGATTTTTTCAACTATCAGCGTTCCTTTCGTTGTGAGTAGATGTATCATTATTCTCAGTATCAAAAGTAGTGTTGTTAAATATTTTTTGTATGTTTGTAGTGTGTTCTTTAAAGGTGCAACTGAAAATTAAAATATCTTCCAGGTATACGGCTCATATTTTGTTTATATATTATCTAAGGACAGAATTGATTAATCGTTGGAACGTCGCCAGGGCATTTTTTTTAGCCCAAACGGCATGACAAGCTTATAGTGTCCTAACGGTGTTGAGAATGCAGTTTTCTTTCTGTCGTTTTGTTTTATTACGGCCTTTAGCAAGGTCCAAGGTCGTAAAGTATTGTGCCCTTCCTAGCTTTCCCATTATAGTTTCTAAATTAGGGATAGGGTATTTATCGCCAATTGAGTTTCCTTTAGTCGATAGCGATTCTCCATTTTGTCTTGCCTGAATTATCGATCTTCTTCGGAATGATCCATAATTATATGGGGAAATGATTTATTTAATTATTCCCTGTGCTAACATCTCTTTTATCTGTCTATTAATCTCCTCTTAAATCTGAGGATACCTATAAACTTTAGAATATATGGGTTTTTCTGTAATAGTCATGATTTCATGTTGAATTTCATGAGTATTACCTTCTTGAAAAAACAGATTTTGTTTTTTATAAATAAGATTTGTTGGTTCCTTTTTTGCTTCTAAATTCATATCTTCTCGCTCTAGCTTTTCTAACATATTCTGGTCAATTATAAATTCCTGCAATGAATTTATTTCTTCATATTTAAAAGGAAAAGAATTAATAAATTTTGTTTTTACATTATTTATTTCTAAATATTCCCCTTTTAAATTGTTATGTTTTTGTACATTTAAACGTAAACTACCGTTCAGTATTCTTTTTAAACCAAGACTCACTGTAAGTTAACATTTTCTGTCTCCACTTTGGTGGGGTCATCACCGAACAAATAGCACATTCGACATTTTCCGGTTGTTAAACTCTCGTGCCAATTGCAGCGGTGAATCAATATTGCTGCGTAAGTACATAGCGCAGCAATATTGTATTGCGTGGGGATGCAGGTGCTCGTCTTTTCGGTTGCCGGAGAACTGGAATCTCAATTGCCCGATCATAACAGTTTACCTCTCGGATTGACAGAACAGGCGATGCTTTTGTTCGGAAGTATCTTGGACTAGCTTCACAGGGCTGATTTATTTTAAGTATTCCTGAGGCATTCAGGTTGGTTGTGAATTGTCTGTTAACACTTTTAAAATTTAATACCAGAGAATTCTTAAATTTCAATAGCCACTCGTTAGATGAAGTCATCTTAAGAAATATTCCTTCGCTTGCCGGAACTGCCGCGTAGTTACACGATACTTTTGTTGAGTGTTGAAGAAGTTCCACTAGGCACTCGGTATATCCGGATGTAAGCACCGGATTCTCGTATCGGCACACTACAATGCTAGCAGAAATCCCTGCTTCAGACACTGGTGTACATCGGGAATGCTGCTGAGGATCACAAAGAGATCATGATGGTCAGACTCTGCAATGTACATAAACTTGGTGTCCAGTGTAAGATCCCAGTTGCCGTCGAACGCGGTTGGCAATGGATATACCTTGCGAATTTGGTAACGCAACGCGTCTGGTAGCGGAAGTGATATTTTCACTATCAGAGATTCTTCATTCGGGAACACAGTTGTTTTAGCAGCTTGGTGAATGACGAATAAGTCCTTAAACAGGAAGTTCCCCTTCGCCGCGTTATTTGTAGCAGGTCAGTAATTTTCTTAGCGTAGCTGGATAAAGTGGTGAAGACTACCTTGATATAGATCATCTAATACAGCCAGCTCCAAGACTTGTCGGTTTTGAACCTCCACAAATTTTGCGGTGATAACCGATGCCATTGCGTTGACATCGCTCCTTATTATCAGCAAGGCTACTTCCTTGTTTGTAGACTGACTATAACTGAGGAAAGCCTCACTCAGATTTCGGATATCGGTTCGCTCAATGTATCGTAATTCGAGTTCATTACCGATAATTGTCGACGCATTAATTGAAACGTATCCTCGTCTTTTTTATGGAGGAATTCCAATATGTGATAAGCCATTCTAGCGTCTTCGCTATCCATTGTTCCGAATGCCCATTTTGAGAACCCCCCGATGAAGTCCAATGCTCGTTTTTGTCGTTTGGATTGTACAACGTGTCTTATGCGATTGGCTGTTTGACATAGGATAGTCTCAGTCTCCTGAACGATAAGGCTGCAATGCTGCTTAAAAATGTCGTCTGGAATTGTTTTGCACATTGTGACTTGCTGTTTATCGCACGATTCTGCCATCTGAAGCACCATTGAGTAGTCCATGAGCATGCATTTCGTCATGATGGTCCAGGTGTCGCTGTAGAATATGGCTGATTTCACTCTCTTGAACTTAACAGGTGATGTGTTCAGTAACCGATGAATGTTATAAGGTAACTCCTCCTGTATCTGCCCGGTATGTATTATTCTTGGTACTACAACTGTCATAAAAATACAATAATATATTTAATCATTATTGTTTAACAATATTATCTTTCTTAATGTTACTATTACTTTTCTGTAGGTGTATATGTGTTTTAATTTTTTATACTTATACTTAGGTATATTAATTTTGACACATAGTTTGTAACACCTCTTAATATTCGTCGTAGACCCATAAAAGTATATATATTTATGATCAGGACCGAATCCTAAGACTATTTAGCAATGTCCGTCCGTCCGTACACCTTTAAAATTAAGCCAGGAAGCTTAAATTTTGACCACATACTCCCTAGCGCTCCGAAATGGTTAAGTGTATAAAAAAAAAAATACGCTCACTGCCACGCCCACAATTTAGGAAAAAGATAGAGTATTACAATTCTCACAAGATATGTAGGCACTGCCCTACTTTATAAGTTTGTCATATAAAGCTTTTTGTCACGCCTACTTTTTGTGGGCTTTTTTTACTAAAATGCTGTTTTGTTCGAAAATTTTCTTAGAAAGCGAAAAAAAATGCTTAACAAGATATTTAGCCAATATTTTTTCCAACATATCGCCCAAACAAAGTTTTTGGCCACGCCCACTTTTTGGGGGCGTTTTTTTTTCAAAAATTATTTTTTTTTTAAATTAATAGAATGAAATAAAATGCTACCCATCATCTTCTTAGTGCTTTTTTCTTTGGGGCATAGAGAGATATCGATAGGGTATCTACTGTTCGCCCCAAGCGCCTTATGTTTTTTTTTGTGTGAGTCGCTGAAAAGAGTAAAAAATTAGATTAATTCATTCATGCAATGGTTTTATGTGGTTATTATGAACTCCCTTAATTTTATTTCCTACTCTTATATTTGAGTTAACGTCTCCGCTTGCAGCTACCACCTCAAAGGGTCCTAACCATACTGGCGAGAACTTATTTTTCCTAGCATGGATTTTTAGTAAACTTTCTGTCCAACCATAAATGAAACCGGATTTATCTAGCGATCGTACTTGGATATAAATTTGGCATGACCTAATTTTTTTTTCTAGCTAATTCATGTGACCTTTGTAGTTGGTATTTAAAGTTTTGAGGATACTCTTCGGTATTGTACAACGGACCAGGCTTTCTTTTTAAATTTGTTGCCATTTCAAAACAATTTAATGGTGTAAGATTAGTGGATGAATGCTTGGTATTGTTGTGTACGTGCATCGCCTGACTAAGCCATTGGTCCCAAAATTGTTTCTCGTTTTCCACGAAATTCCTTAGGTATTCTGCTAAGGGTCTCTGACTTTGTTCTTTGGAACCATTGGCTTGTGGATGGTAAGCATATGTGGTAAGGATATATGGACTTTCTTGACCCCCAAAAGTTTACATGTTTCAGAAAATAATCTTGAGGTAAAATTAGTGCCATTATCTGTAACAAGAGACTTGGGAATGCGAAACCGTGAAATTATTTCTTTACAGAAAGCTCTTGTAACCGTAGATGCCTCAGCATCTGGAATGGCTACGCATGTCTTGTAATTTGTCAGGTCATCCTGAAATGTTAAAATGTACCTATTTCCAGAATAAGTCAGGGGCAAAACACCCATCATGTCCATGTATACTTTGTCTAAAGGCAGGTAAGCAGTGTCTGTGAGGATCATGGGCATTTTGGTGAAATTCGAAAATTTGTTTACTTGACATTTTTTACATCTCTTGATATACTCTTTTATGTCACTTTTTTTTTATTTTTCCATCCATACTGTTTTCGAATGCGCCAATAAGTCTTCGACATTCCCTGACGTCCTCCAAGTGCGGATTCGTGAAAATCGCGAAGAACAATCTTAATTTCCTCTGGATCCGTTAAAATTTCGTAGTTTGGGGGTGTCTTATTACCCTTCGTGACAACTTCTGCACCAGGGGCCCTGGTGTCGTGATCATTTACTTTGTCTTCTTGTTTGCACGATTTTAAGATGCTATAAAAAAAAACTACTGAATATTTTCTCAAATTTCTTTGTTTATTTGAAAGTACAATCCTTCTGGTTAATAATGGAAAATAATTTCATTCAAATGGCTGCCTCGGCTGGCCATGCAGTAACCTACACGATCGGTCCCATTTTTAAGCACATTATCGATTGTGTGCAGTTGTATTTCACCAATGGCTTCACGAATATTGTCCGTTAAAGCGTCAATTGTACCGGTACCCCACAAATAATAGTCCAACGGTGTCAAATCGCAGATCCGCGGTGGCCAAACGATATCAGCTCTGCGGCTGATAATGCGATCTTCAAAAACAGGGCGCAAAACATCGAGTGTAGAATCGGCTATGTGGCACGTAGCGCTGTCCTGTTGAAACCAAATGTTGCCAATATCCTCCTCTTCAATTTTTGTGAACAAAAGTTCGTTCAACATGGCCCAATAACGATCGCCATTGACTGTAACGGCCACTCTTTGCTCATTTTCGAAGAAAAATGGCCCAATTATGCCTCTGGACCAAAATCCGCACCAAACAGTGACTCGTTTTGGCCATATCGGCTTTGCAATATATGCGTGCGGGTTTTTTGTGCCCCAAATGCGACAATTTTGCTTGTTTACATACCCGCCAAGATCAAAATGAGCTTCATCTGAAAAGATGATTTTTTTGGCAAAATCAGCATCCTCTCTATGTCGCTATGTCGCAATATTTCCCAGCGTTGTTCAAGCGTATACACAACCATATTCGTTCAGCGGAAGGATAAAACTAATTATCTGTCAAATCAGACATGAGGTAAGTGTTACCATTCGCGAAATAAGCACTAGTTGAAAAAAAAACGTTAAATGGCGGACGCTATAGATAGGTGCTAAAATATTTACATGCCCATACTACCGCTAGTAATTCTTTCTCTATTGGTGAATAACGCTTATCCGAACTAGTAAGTGAACGGCTCGCATAAGCAATAGGCTTGTCTTCACCCACCTTTCCTTGTGATAGCACTGCTCCTAAGTCTTCGTTCCTGGCATCGGTGGTCAAAATAATTGCCTTTGTGAAGTCTGAACATATTAGAATGGGTGGAGAAGAAATTGCTTTTTTGAGAAATTCAAACGATTTTTGACAATCGGGAGTCTATTCGAAATTAATTTCCTTTTTTAAAAGCTTAATTATAGGTGTCTGCTGTATTTGAAAAATGTGGAATAAATTTTCTGTTGTAATTCGTGAGTCCAAGAAATGATTGTACCTGCTTTATATTTTTCAGAACAGGAAAATCTGAGACGCACTGTGCTTTCGCTGGGTCGGGCAACGCGCCCTTTTCGGAACAAATGTGTCCTAAATATGTAACCTCACGGCATAAAAAATTACACTTTTGGTATTCAACTTAAGATTGTGTTGCCTCAGCTTAGCAAAAACTTTAGCGAGTTTTTGGTTGTGTTGCTCGAGGTTTCTACCGTAAACTACAATGTCATCCAAATAGAGAAAACAATCCATGCCATGTAAACCGGTCAGAATGTGATTCATTATTCTCTGAAATGTAGCAGCGGCACCAGTCAATCCGAAAGGCATTCTATTAAATTCGTAATGTCCTTTACTAGTACTAAACGCTGTTTTTGGTCTAGCATCTGGATTGATCAAAACCTGATGATTAGCTAAGTCCAAGGTAGAAAAAAAAGGCTTTAAAACTACTTTATGTTAATCAGTGGTTGATCTGATTTCGTTGGAATACTATGTGACAATACCGTTGTGTTGCTTAAAGAGTCACCCTCGACCAAAAACACTTCATTGTATTCAGTGCCTAAATTCTCTATGGATCTTTTTTCCTCCATATTTAAGTTTGAGTCCAATTTCAAAAATTTTAAAAGACTGTGAATTCGTTTTTCATTTCGTTTTATTATCGAGTTTGCTAATATTCTGTTTCCAAATTGTTTATTCAGAATTTTATAATTTTTAAAGTTTGAGTGGGTGGGTACAAAGCTTTCGCTGACGTAATAGTCCGTTGTTGTGGAATTTAAAACAGGCACATGGACGTAATTGTTGTTTGCTTTAACGATTGTATTCCCCCCAAAAAATCCATCATCAATCTCCTGAGAATGTATCAATAGTTCATGCGATTTTGCTTTTGGAATTTCCACTTTAATAATGGTTTGTGTTCGAGCCGCGATCTTAATTTACCTAATGTTTTCGTTATGTGAAGATTTGCTATCTGAACTCGAGGGCAAACATATGAGAGGTAAATCAATTTATTTTCCTTTTTCTTATTCAAAAACGTTATTCTTTTGGTAACTGCGTCGATTAACGCTTGATTCAAGAGGATACCACGGCCTAAAATACGATCAGCATTTCGTTTACACCATCCACAATGTTCCATTTCATAAAGAATTTTTTTGTGAGAAGGTAAATTTGTTTTGATTGTACCTAATTGTTTTTTTGTCGGATATTTATGTTAGCTGCATTCTTCAGAGATGTAAGTTTAACTAAGCTCGAGTCTGCCCCTGTATTGTTATTTTTCCGTCCTTGGCTAATGGCATTGGCAACTCGACGAAGACATCGTACTTACGGAGATCTTTTCAAAAATGTAATATGCATTTTTCGCCTTTGATCATAAGTTTTCCTGCCATATCGACAACGACCTCATTTACCGTAGCAATACACTCTTTGAAAATAATAAAAATATGTGTCATGAGTAACCAGATACAGGAAAATACATTGCGTACCTGACCTATGCTAACTTTTGGGAAATTGGTATTTGTTGTATCAGCGTTTTGCATTGCCTTGCGAACCGACTGATAAGTAAATAAATTTTACTCCCGGGAGTTTCCTTCTATTCTATTTTTCACTTTTAAAGCCGTTTTTGTTTTTATTGCACTCACCGCTGGTCGTTGTTCTTTTAATGACTTTTGTGATGACGGTGTTTATTGCGTTCTCCCAAATCAGTTGTCGATATATTAAGTTGTGCTTTGCCGCACACTTTTAATGACCTTACTGATTTCGAAGAGGAAGTTTGTGTCGTTGTTTTTGTTTTTAGGGCACAGTTTAATGAGTTAAACTGGCCCCCTCTCGTTTCCCGCTTGCTCTATCTGATAATTCTTCTTGGCGAAGCAATTGTTTTCCACATTTCCCACCCTGCGACACCACTTGCATTCAACGATGTTGGGCCTGTTAGTTGTTCGCATTATTCTTATTTGTGAGCGGGGACAACTATTGTTATTATGCCCATAGTCTTCGCAAGTATCGCAGTATGGTGCATTTTTTCTTATTCGGCAATCAACATAGTTTTGGTTATGCTTGCCACAGAATCCTCATTTCCAAATTCCAATTAAGTTGGAGTTCGGTTTTTTATTGTGTAAGGGGGAAACACTCAGGTTACTAATTTCGATTTCGCAATCTTCGACTATTCGATTTTTTGCTTCGAATTTCTTTAGTAACTCTTCTTGAACTTTAGCAGTTTTATTTACCTGCTTTTTTAGGTCTTTAATTTCCGAATAAGCTTCTCTATTTTCTTGTTCAGCTTCTTCAAGATTTGCCTTGCACGTAGTTAAAAGTGCTTCTTGATGTTTTATTAGTGCGGTAGGTTTTTCGCAAACCTCAGCTTCACTCTTCCTTACTGCTTTTAAGGTACCAATTAGTTCGGACACAATCGCATCGGTTGTTTCTTACATCGTAAATTATCCCCACTGTGAACTAAGTTGGTCTTTAATAAGCGCGAATACGTCTCGCTTTGTAAGGTTTTTTTAGTTCAGCTAACAAGGAGTCATTGAATCTTTTGATCTTTTGATCTCTTGACCTTGGTCTTTATACCCTATCCTAAGGGTATATTAATTTTGATACATAGTTTGTAACACCCCTTAATATTCGTCGTAGATCCATAAAAGTATATATATATTTATGATCAGGATCGAATCCTAAGACTATCTAGCAATGTCCGTCCGTCCGTCCGTCCGTACGCAATTTTTAGGCCTTTAAAATTAAGCTAAGAAGCTAAAATTTGGACCACATATTCCCTAGGGCTCCGAAATGGTTAAGTGTAAAATTTTTTTGAATACGCTCACTGCCACGCCCACAATTTAGAAAAAACCGTTTTAAAGCTAAAGTTAGAAAGATAGAGTGTTACATTCTTCACTAGATATGTAGGCGCTGCCCCCTTTATAAGTATGCCATATAAAGTTATTGCCACGCCTATTTTTTGTGGGCGTTTTTTTTACTAAAATGCTGTTTTCTTCGAAAATTTTCATAGAAAGCGAAAAAAAATATTTAACAAGATATTTACCCTATATTTTTTCCAACAGATCGCCCATACAAATTTTTTAGCCACGCCCATTTTTGGGGGCGTTCTTTTTCAAAAAAAATTATTTATTTTTTAGTTAATAGAACTAAATAAAATGCTATCCATCATCTTCTTAATGCTTTTTTCTTTAGGGCATATAGGGATATGGATAGGGTATCATACTGTTCGCCTCAAGCGGACTGTAGCCTTTCCTAATGTTTATATGTAATTGTTGCTATTCGACGTTTGTTTAAATGCATATTTTTATGAGTATTATTTAGTAACTTAATTAAGATTTATATGTAAATATATAAAGATATGTCTGTTAAAAAGTTACTCACTTGTTATTTGACTCGAAGTTTCGTTTTGGTCTGCAACCGATCTGTGCGCACTCCTGTAGGCGATATTTAAAAAATATACTTCGCGAAGCGGCACAAAACAATAAATGCATGTAACCATCCAACAATTTAACCGTCACTTTTTTAATACCGAATTTCTAAATTATACATTGTTTTTTCTATGTAATATCCAATATACATATACATGTACTAGAACTACCTTTTTGACATTTTAAAGGGATTTAAACTAAAACATAAACTGACAATGAGATTTACAGGGAACCAGTAAAAAAAACGTTGATCGGTTGATGTTGGCAGATGGTGTGTGATAAAGACTGTTATCACTTGGAGGTAAAGCTCTCCGTTAAGTGTGGGGTATCCGGTGTATTTGTTAACCTTTGTTGTTTTCTTTTTTGATTTTGAATGCGAAAATTCCGGTCTTGGTGTATAAGACCTATGTATATGCTTATGCGCGGTAGAGGTCTATACTTTTATAGCGTCGTTAGATTTGATGGACTATATATATATACATATATATATATTTGTTTCGAATATATATATAACTTTCGCACGTGCTTTACTTTTGATAATAAACCTACTAATAAAACTATCTCATACTTTTACGTATACAAACAAAATCGTTAAGTTACAAAAACATATTGTATTAAGACAAAAACAAAAATATTAAATTAGTATGTAATACTTATTATAAATAATTAGGAACACATTTGAATTTTAAAACGAAGTTAGTAGTGCATGTATTTAAATCTTTTATGCACTAACCTTAACAAGATATTTGTTTATAAATATTAAGGCAGATATACACATTTGGGTTAGTAAGGTCAGTTCAGGTAAATTAGAAACGTTCAGATAAGTAATGTTGGTTTAGGTTAGTTTGGCAGTTATTTACGTTTTGAGGTAGCTCAAGTCAGTTATACAGGTGCGTTCAAATTGCTGTTTAAAAAAAACAGCATTTTAGTTTTTGTAGTACTAAGCCTCCACCACTTAAGTGGAACTTCTTTCCTCGGAAGTCTGTCACTATCTACATATCGCTGCACTTCCATAATAGCCTTGCATTTGGATGACAGCTTGTCAAATTCCGCCCAAACATCATCGCCACTCTCGCAGTCGGAATTTGGTTTGCTACTCGACGCTGATGACGATGGTATAGGTATGCTTTCGGCGATGTCATTTTGTGGCCCATCATCATTTTTATTGATGTACTTATACCACTAACGAAATAAGGTTATTTCTCGCACAGTCAGAATTTTGTTAATCTCTAAAAGCAATTTGCTTAAACCTTGCATCCAAATATATTGCTAATGAGATGGTACTGCTGTGCTTTAATCTACATAATCTCGCAGCTAATGACAGATTAAGCTTTGCAACAACATTCTTTATGCAGTTTACAAATGGTTTGTTTTTTAAACCCTAAATATTTTTATTTTTATATTTCCAAAATAGTTAAACAGATTGCTTTCCATATGTTTTCTTAAATTGGATGTGCTTGTTTTGAAGGAAATTTTATTCTTGCACAAGTTACATTTTGCAAAAGTTCCATCGATTTGAGTAAAAAAATTCTACAAAAAAACTAATTTCTTTTTTATATATTTCTTTATAATATTTTTTATATTTTTGGCACATACAACCTTTTTGAAATAAATCAATTGCGTTAAATCAATTGTCCAAGACCAAGGACAATTTTATGACCTGACAAAGTTATCGTCTGAAAATTAGTCGGCGATAATTTAATTTAGCGCAACTGACACAACTTCAAACCGAAAAACACAGAAAATTTATCAATGCTCTCTACATACACATTTTAATTCATCACTTAAACCTAATGAATCACACTCGCGAATTCGAATTCGCGAATACCAATACTCAAACTTACATATTCATTTGCATTTAACATCCAGCAAACACAAAAAAAGAATAAAAAAAATCAAATCGAAAAGGCAAAGAACTATAGAGAGTACGATAACTTTAGCGCCAAATATTGAAAACTGTTTTTTGTAGAGGGGTTAAATGGGTGGGGCAATGTAAAAAAATTACAAAAATGGAAAACAGTGTATTAAAAGACAATTCAACACTTGCAAAAAAGTACAGTAGCAGTTTTCAAGGCAAGAATTCTTTAATCCAAAATTTTAATTAATTTACTTGTGTTAATAGTTTTTAAAAACACGAAATTTTGCTAAAAAATTACTAAAACTACTTACTTATCATTTATATTTTTTTTTTGTATTTACTGTGATCTCACTTTAAGTATTAATGTTAATAATAGGTTCATCTTTGTAAGTTAACTACAGCAGTTTATACAATCATTAGAAAATAAAAAACAACATTTGAATTTTGTACCGTTGCTTTTTTTATGCAAAAGTGAAACAGGTTATTGTTCACCAATGGCATTCATTATTCGACCTTTGTAAGTGTTGTTTGTTATTAAAATGGCGGTTTAGCATCCACTACTTCATCCTAAGTTAAATACCTTTTCAATTTTTTGTTCGTTCGGGGATTTGGTCTCGACCAACGAAAAAAGTATCGCGTTTTTAGAAGAAATTGGTCTAATCCCCACTAAAATGTCAACTCCTCCACTGTGTTGCAACTTACCGTTGAAGGTCGAAAATTTAAAAAATGTTAAGTTCGATTGGATATGGCGATGCTCAAAAAAAAGGTGAAAAAAACCATCTACCGGCACATTTTTTATGGGCCTCAATGTCGGCTAGAGATTCGCGAGGTGCTTACAATAATTATCTAATTTGTGATCAAAATAAATTAATTAAATCTTAATCTACAACTTTATATTAAAACATAAGGAAAGGCTACAGTCCGCTTGGAGCGAACAGTATGATACCCTATCCCTATCCCTATATGCCCCAAAAAAAACCTTAAGAAGATGATGGATAGCATTTTATTTCATTCTATAAAATTTAGAAAAAAAAAACATTTTTTGAAAAAACGCCCCCAAAAAGTGGGCATGGCCAAAAACTTTGTATGGGCGATATATTGGAAAAAATATTGGCTAAATATCTTGTTAAACATTTTTTTTCGGTTTCTATGAAAATTATCGAAGAAAACAGCATTTTAGTGAAAAACGCCCACAAAAAGTAGGCGTGGCAAAAAACCTTATATGACAAACTTATAAAGGAGGGCATTGCCTACATATCTTGTGAAGGTCGTAACACTCTATCTCTCTAACTTTAGCTTTAAAACGGTTTTTTCTAAATTGTGGGCGTGGCAGTGGGCGTATTCAAAAAAATTTTACACTTAACCATTTCGGAGCCCTAGGGAATATGTGGTCCAAATTTCAGCTTCCTAGCTTAATTTTAAAGGCCTAAAAATTGCGTACGGACGGACGGACGGACGGACGGACATTGCTAGATAGTCTTAGGATTTGGTCCTGATCATAAATATATATACTTTTATGGGTCTACGGCGAATATTAAGGGGTGTTACAAACTATGTGTCAAAATTAATATACCCTTAGGATAGGGTATAATAATATTAAAAAAAAATCATTTAATCGCTTGGCGCCATCACGACAACAAAAATGAAGTAAGTAAATCTACTATTATGTTAATATTGGAGGCCACGAAAAAACTGTCCGAATCGACGAGACTTTTCTTACAAAAAGAAAATACCACAGAGACCGTGTAACATACCATAACGATGGCAATCGTTGTGTTGGGGTTGTTTTGCAAAGAGGATAAAGTGGGGCGCTTCTTTGAAGTAAACTCCAAATGTAAGAAAGATTTGTGGCCTTATATCCATAAATACCCACAATATATTGTGGGTGCAGTGGCTTGGTGGTTAAGTGCGATGGACCACTAAGCGAGGGGTCGCTGGTTCAAATCCCGACCTCTACCACCAGAACGTTTTTATTCGCTGCCGCACCTCTTGCGACTATTTTTAACTAACTAGGACGCGGAATGCAATGAAATTCTACCTCCTCGTGGTGCATTCTAAGTAGTGCTAAATAAATTGCTGTACTTTACTTACAAAGATGAACCTATTATTAACATTAATACTTAAAGTGAGATGACCGTAAATACCAAAAAAAAAAAATAAAAAATCATATATGATAAATAAGTAGTTTTAATTTTCTCAAAAACTAGAGGACATAAAACCATTCGGTTTTTTGTTTTCGATTCAGAATTGATTTTAGCATTGATCACAAAAAGCCAATCTATCACTTCACTTCACATTTTTGAAAAAAATTGGTCTAAACTTTTTTTTAACTAATTTAAATTATGGATTAAAGAACAGATTTCTGGCTTTGCAAACTGCTACTGCACTTTTTTGTAAGTGTTGCCATTGTCTTTTAATATACTGTTTTCCCTTTTAAATCATTTGTCATAATGCTTGCATTTATTTAACCCCTCTGCAAAAAACCGTTATCATTTTTTGACGCCAAAGTTATCGTGCTCGTGCCCCTAACTCCTAGATACAATGTGAGCGAACATTAAACAAAAATAAGTTTCAGGGATAACGGTCTGATAGGGGTTGCTTTGCCACCAAGATTTATCGGTATACATACACTCGATGCGCTTCGAATATTTTTTGGGTGCTGTATGTTTTTGTTGAAATTGAAGAAGCTGGTTTTATTTGTTTCAAACATTGCCTTATTAAAATTGCAAAATTTAGTTCCGCCGAAAATATACAAATACCATTTAAATTTGTTTGCCAGGTAATGTTCTGATATAAAAGAGAAAATCTGAATATCATTTCAGGAAAGAAACGTTGTTCTTGTCGTGACTGTGAGTTGTGTCTCTGTCTATACGGCTGCCTTTGCCTCGCAGTTTCGCTTTGTCGTTATTTGTTTGGTGATTGTGAGTTGATTGAGTAGTGACTGTGAGTGATTTATTTTCGCAGGGAGTCGTGATTTTATGCTTGTTATGAAAGGAGAAGTAAAATTTCGTAGTTTGGGGGTGTCTTATTACCCTTCGTGACAAATTCTCTACCAGGGGCGCTGGTGTCTTGTTTGTACGACTTTAATTTCGTCATTATCGTTATGGATCCTGCCTAAAGCATCTGGATTGCAGTTGGTCTTTCCTTTTTTATTTTTTTATTAATATATGCGCACTAAACTTTTTTTGGATACCCTTATAATGAAGTAACACAGTGTGGGCATTGGGGAAGTGATGGATTAGAAAAAAAGGAGAAACCGATGCACCTTGGTTTTAAATGCCTGTAAACTATAATGTGTAGGAAAAAAAGAGCGTGGTAGAGCATTCCACATTCGCGATTTACGGCTAAGAAACGAATCTTTGTATTTTAGTATCCATCCGAATACAGGCTTGAGGGTAAACTGATGTGCATTTCTAGCATGGCGATTCTTTCGGTTGAATTGCTGTAGAGGTGGAATGCATTTGAGCACTTGTGGTGAAAATACCGATAAAACAATGACAGGCAGGAGACATTACGACGATGACTAAGAGAGTAAAGTGATTTCGCGATGTCTCGATCGCCAATAAGTTTGCACGTTTTTCGATTCTAGCCAAATCAGAAGGGGAGAAATATTTCTTGCATCGCTTAAGGGAACCTAGATATTTCGGAGGAAGATTCGCCTTTTTTCGAACAGGCTGGACAAATGCTAAGTTCTATCTTCTCGGAAAGACCCTGAAGAATAGGACAGATAGAAAAGCTTATGCAGTGTACCAGTGGAAAAGTACCTCTACAGAACGATAGGGGAAATATCATCTGGACCAGTGCATTTATTTATGTTGAGATCTTGAAGTACTCTTGCCACTGTACGAGTATAGGGTGAAACAAAGGACAATCTGTTAGGGTTGAGCTAGCCGCAAAACGAGCAGCAAGCTGATTGGCTTTGTCTGAAGAGCTGACAGGTCGAATGTCATTGTAAATGAGTGTCAAAACAGATAAAGAGGCCGAGTTTTTGATGTTTTTCACAAACGACAAAAAGTTTTTACTACCGGTGGGACTTCGTATTATTTTTCGGCTATCTCCTTGATGATGCGACCACTGGTTGTTGGCGTCTGTGGTAGGTGAATGCACGGGGGGAGTTTCTCAGTCAGGCGCTCTTTATAGACTCTAGCGACTCCAGATGTGCTAAGGCGTCCAACTTGGAATTTCTTCTTTTGGGCAGTTCGCAGCTTGTTTTCGTTGGACATTCGAGCTCTGAATCTAGCTGCAACAATAAAATGGTCAGAGTCGACGTTTGCCCCTCGGTAAGTGTGCATGTTCAACATGTTGGATGCGTGCCTCGCATCGGTTAGCACATGCAAAGTCAATTAGACGGTAGCCGTTATCTGTTGCCGTATCGTGGATGCTGTGGTTACCAACTAATCCGACTTTAGCATTGAAGTCAACGAGTACAATTTTGATATCGTACTCCGGACAGTTCCATAGGCTCTGTCCAAGAGGTCATTGAATTCCTCCTTGATAGGGTCCTCAGCCTCGTCGGTAGGGGCGTGTGCACATATTAGGCTAATGTTTTGGAATGTAGCTCTGATGCGGATCACAGCCCTGCAATCACTTATCGGCTTGAAGTCCATTACTTTGGATCTAAGCCGATTTCCCAGGACGAATCCACATCCTAATACGTGCAATCTTTTGTTACAAATGTCGCAATTTTGTCTTTTCATAGTTCCTGAGCTTACCCATCGTATCTCCTGGATCGCGGTAATGTCGGCCTTGTACCGCGAGAGGAGAGACTCAAGTTTTTGAGTAGCACCTGGAGTGTAGAGTGTCCGCACATTCCAGGTACACACTCGCATGTCCGTTAACGTTCCGGGTCTATTTTGCATTTGAGGTACATTTATATTCGAGGCTGCCATAGTCTCTGCCATAACTATATGTTCTTGAAGTGGTCGGGAAGTTACCCCGACGGCACAACCCCCAACCTGGAGGGCCAGGCCCTGTTCTTGACCCTAGGACAGTAGGCCGGTAATTCCGGTACCAGTAACCCACTTCGGGGATGTGAATTGCTTGATCCATCAACACCCTGGCTTAGTGTTGGATATCCCTATAGATCTGGGCTTCAAATAAGTCGAAGCAGCTCATATAGGGAGATCACTTGTTCCACCTAACTGTAACTGTGGACGCCGCCGTTGATCCATCCGTAGAATTCGTCCGCCGCCGTCCGGCAACAGGAGAAGTGCTTTAGTGAGCTGGCACTCCTCCCCCCCTCTCTCGTCAGCTGCTACCAATGACCTTCCACAGGGGCTGGTTACCGCATCTCCAGCCGAGGTACTAGGCACCCAGCAGTCACCACTGGGGGTGAGAAGTAGGAGTTTATAGTATTATGCTAAAGTGAGAACGCTTGTGTTCTCAAATAATCGCATTCACCATCCTTTTGACCACCCAGTACGAGGATAATTGGTTACAATTCTGGTGATGGACTTAGACACATCAAACTCATTATAAGTCGAATGCCTGTCCTGCTTAGGGCTTCTGTAAATAAAACAGTAGTGAATTAATTGACTACAGACATGGAATCTTAGCCAAACAGAATTAGATTCCAGATTGGAAGATTGGCTATATTGAGGTAGAATTTGGTAGGATTCGTCACTACGTAAACGGCGATACCACGATGGGGAAAGAATAATGGCACCAAGTTATACCCAGGCAGACTTAACTCGGAATAAATGATGACCTGTGTTTCACTAAGTGCCAAAACAGCTGGTTTGTTGAGATTTACGTGGGTGTACAATGAGAAAAGATTGGCCCTTAGCCCACGAATATTGCTTACGTCAACTCTAAAATTCCTACACATAACAAAAAACACACACAAAGAAACTCCGACGCTGACTAAACTAGGCCGTACCGTGTAGATCCTGATGTCAGCTTTCTAAACCAAATCACTGCTGGTTATATGCTCATACAATGAATTGCTCTGGTCTACTAACAAAATCTACACTGCGCGACCCGCTATTCGCCAGACGATGCCCACGTGAATCTCAACAACCCAACCTGGTTTATAAATAATTTTATAGTCATATTCAGAAAGCTTGTGGCGGAATCGAATAAGTCTAGTGGTTGGATCCTTCATATTTAATTCTCAACTGTGGGGCGGTGATCTATATAGACTGTCGCCCTAGAAGATAGGTGCGAAAATATTAACATGCTTTCTTTCTCTATTGTCGAATACCACTTTTCCGAACTATTAAGTGAACGGCTCGCATAAGCAATAGGCTTATTTTCGCCCACCATTCCTTGTGAGGCATTGTTGCTGGCATCGGTGGTAAAAATAAATTCCTTTGTGAAGTCTGGATATATTTTGGCAATAGGGAGACCATTCGAAATTGATTTCCCTTTTTAAAAGCTTAATTATAGGTAAATTAAATTTTCTGCCCAGGGAAAGAATAATACCTACATTTTTTGTACTTTATATCTTTCGAAACAGGAAAATCTGAGGCGGACTGTGTTTTCTCTGGGTCGGGCAACGCGCCCTTTTCGGAACAAATGTGTCCTAAATATGCAATAAAAAATTACTCTTTTCGTTATTTAACTTAATATTGTGTTGCCTCAGCTTAGCGAAAAATTTAGCGAGTTTTTGGTTGTGTTGCTCGAGGTTTTTATAGTAAACCACAATTCATCCAAATATATAAAACATTCCATACCATGCAAACCGGTCAGAACGTGATTCATTGTTTTCTGAAATGTAGCAGGGGCATGGTCTATCTGTTTTTGGTCTATCATCTGAACTGATCAAAACCGGATGATACCCCCTAGCTAAGTCCAAGGTAGAAAAAAATTGGCAGGGCCCTAATTGATCAAAAATTTCCTTAATTCTCGGGAATGGCAATGCATATTTAATTGTGATTTCATTTTATTTTCGGAAATCGACAACTACTCTCCAATTTTTTTACCTTCAATGCCCGACTTTTTTTTGACAATTAACAGTGGTGAGTTCCATGGAGATTGGCTTGCAGAAATGATATTTTGATAGATTATTTCTTGCACTTGCTTCTCCATTTCAGCTTTATGAACTTCGGGAGTTCTACTACTACTAGTACTGTTACTAATACCTTATGTTAATCGGTGGTTGATCTGATTTCGTTCAGTTGTGTAGCTTAAAGACTCACCCTCGGCCAAAAATACGTCATTGTATTCATTACATAAATTCTCTATGGACCATATTTAAGTTTGTGCCCAATTGACTGTGAATTCGGTTCGTTTTGTTGGCAAATTTGATAATATTCTGTTTTCAAATTGTTGATTCAGAATTCTATAATTTTTAAAGTTTGAGTGGGTGGGTACAAAGCTTTCGCAAACATTAAAGTCCGCTGTTATGGAATTTAAAACAGGCACATGGACATAATTGTTGTTCGCTTTAACGATGGTATTTCCCACAAAAACTCAAAAATTCAATTGCGAATGAATCAACAGTCATGCGGTTTTGCTTTTGGAATTTCCACTTTAATAATGGATTAATGTTTGATTCAACAGGATATCACGGCCTAAAATACCACCAGCAGGTATTTCGATTACACCACCAAAACCGCCACCCAAATGTCTTTTTTCTCTGATGTTTATATTCGCTGCATTCTTCAAAGATGTAAGTTTTACCAAGCTCATGTCTGCTGCTGTATCGACAAGGACAGTTATTTTTCCGTTCTTGGCTAATGGCATTGGCAACTAGACAAAGACATCGTGCTTACGAAGATCTTTTAAAGAATGTAACATGCGTTTTTCCCCTTTGATCATAGCTTTTCCTGCCATATCGACAAAAACCTCATTTACCTAAGCAATACACTCTTTGCAAATAATAAAAATATTCGTCAGTAACCAGATACATTATAATACATTGATGATAATGATGATGATGATGATGATAAGTAAATAAATTTGACTCCAGTGCGTTGTGCTTTGCCGCATACTTTTGATGACCTTACTGATTTCGAAGAGGAAGTTTGTATCGTAGTTTATGTTTTTGGGGCCCCTCTGTCGTTTCCCGATAATTCTTTTTGGCGAATCAATTGTCTTCCACATGTCATACCCTGCGACACCACTTGCATTTAGCAATGTTGAGCCTTTTAGTTGTTCGCATTATTCTTATTTGTGAGTGGGGACAACTATTATTATTATGCCCATAGTCTTCGCAAGTATTGCAGTATGGTGTATTATTTCTTATTCGGCAATCAATATAGTTGTGGGTATGTATACCACAGGATCCATATTTCGAATTGGAATTGTTTGAAAATCTATCTATTTGGTTGACGAGGAATGAGTGCAACGGACTTTTTTTGTAGTGGTTATTAAAGAATGGTGTTGAATGTGAGCTATTACATGGGAAGCTCTGGAAAGTTGATATAGGTATGGATTGGTTTTGGGGATAAGCGGCAGTTGAAGGTAATGAATATGTGCTATATGGGTTACAGCTATTAGCTAAACCATACTGTGGGTGCGGTAAAAGAGATGTTCTATTTTCTGAGGTACTAAGCTTTTGCAAATCATTCTCGTCTGTGGTGAACATGAACTGCCGTTAAGCGGGATCAAATAGGCCTGTTTCGAAAGCTGCTACCACTAAGGTTTCCAACTCCTTAATAAGAGCAACTGACTCATTTGGTTTATAACGGGAAGCAATTTGCTTTTGTCTGTAAGTGCAAAAGACATCTCGCGAATGCTTGAATATTTTCTGCTTCCAATTCTGTTAACGCTTTGGGAATATTTGTTATCACCAGTTCAAACGCCTCACAAACTAACTTAGTAGAGACAAGAGACATTACACCATAATGATTTGAATGGCTTTTAATTGCCGAAGGACAAGTTAACTCGAAATAACTACTATTATAATATAGCTATATATGTTTAGTAAGTAAATTCTTACTTACCCTACCGTTTTGTTTTACTGTTTTTTTTCTGTTGTCTCACAGACACTTTTTTTTAAAAAAAGACTTTATTTTTTAAATAAATAAGGTTATTTTTTATTTTTCTTTAACTCTTGGTTTGATATTTTGAAACTTTTATGTAAAACTTTAAAGATTTTGATCGGCTTTACGATTTAGATCACTTCTTTCACTTTTTATTAATATTTGTAGGGGACATACAAGCACTCGCACCCACCCGTGTAAGCATCACTTCACGAACACACCCATTTCAGGAGTGTCAACCACGAAAAACAAAAAGAGAACGAAAAAAGATTTGCAGCAACCGTAGACGTGACCCATCTTGAAAAGTGGTCAGCGTCCGGTCGTTCTTTTTAATTCTGAAGTCGTCGGGAGTGTCAGTGATAAAAAAAAAAAGAAAGAAATAGAACACAAATAAAGAAATAAGTGAAACTCATCAACTTTTACACCATACATACGTGTGCACGGAATCCATCGTATCAATTAAAAGGCACACGATGGAAAACGCGAATTAAGTGTTTAACAGTCCGCGTAATACACACATGCATTATTCTTAGATCAAGGTAAGCCGGGACGTAGCACCGCTTCGTGGAATCTCACGAAAACCACAAAGCAGCCTGAGAACGATCTGGCACGCTACTCAACGTCGTCATTTTGTTCAAATCCGCTATTGGTAGCTGCTTCACGCTACTCCGGCGACACAAAATTTATATTGCGGCACGTACAATTTTATTGCGACACTGCCAAATACACCTATCACTGCCAAAAAAAACACCAAAGGGTGAGGTACACCACCATCAACAACAGCGACGTCGCGACCGAATCATCTGCCAGCGTGATGTGATACACACCCCCCGTATGTAACGACCGTGGAACAACGTCAGCACGCACCGATAAAGAATCAACAAGAATACCATCAGCAACTTCATCTCAGTCACCAGCATCAGAAATTTATATAACTTCGATCACAACACACCCATCACTACGACCGAAATGCCAGCAGCATCATCTATGGGAGCCTCTATATCAGTAACTTTATCGGCATCAGCATAATCATCTGTAAAATCGTCCTGAATATCATCCTCATCGCTATCAACATCTACAAAAGCATCAATTAAGTATCAAAACATCTTTTGGAACCAGGTACTGTTAAGACTAGTAATTTCCTTTTTTGAGAACTTTAGTAGTACACATATACATGTATATATATTTTAATATGATGCATCTCATATATATGTATTTAACCCAAGAAATGTTCAATTTAAGTACAGAAAAAAAAATATTTAGAAATAATTAAAATAGTTTTATAAATGAAGTTAGTGAAAGGCTTGCCAGATTTATGTAAGGCTTTATCGCACATTTTTATATATTTTACGTAAAAACCCGTAAAATTTACGTAAAAATTAAACCGCAAAAAATCGCAAAGAAGTTTTGACTTTCAAATTAACACAATAATGAAGAACAAAGCAATTTAGATGTATAATTCAAAATATAAAGGAAAAGGATACAAAAAACCAAAAGGATACAAAAAAAAGTCGAAAAAAACCAATGCATTTACACACAAAAGCTTGACCTAATTACAAATCCTACCCTTAGATGATTCTGATCCAAATGCTTCTTTCTTTCATTGGCAAATGCTTCCTGTTTTGTTTATTTAATGAATGAGATACTAAGGGAATGCATCAACATTTTTTGTTTATGAAAAGTAATACCGAATTTCAAGGTCATGTTCTGACAGCGGTGGGAATTAAACCAAACCCCATTAAGATCCAATGTATTCAAAAATATCCTCTTCTAAATACAGAAAAAACAATTAAAAGTTTTCTTGTGAGCCACTCTCAAGGACTACTAGTCAAGGACTACGCGAAGATTGCTGGTTCTATGATAAAATATTTAAAAAAAATATAAGCAAATAAATACTAATGTAAAAAAATAATATATAAGCCTTCGAAACCTTAAAATTAAATACAATAAAACACCCTATTTTAAAATTTCCCGATTTCAATAAACGTGGTAACCAGCTCCAGTGACGCAGTAGGAGCATATTAACACAAGAAGACAACTCGTTTTTTACGCGTCCAGATCCCACAACAATCATTCAGCGATTCAAATTTACTACAGACCACTTACCCATAAAATACTTGAACAAGGAAAAAAAAAATTTTTTTTTGAAAAACTGCCCCCAAAAAGAGGGCGTGGCCAAAAACTTTGTATGGCCGATATGTTGGAAAAAATATAGGGTAAATATCTTGTTAAAAATTTTTTTTCGCTTTCTATGAACATTATCGAAGAAAACAGCATTTTAGTAAAAAAAAACGCCCACAAAAAGTAGGCGTGGCAAAAAACTTTATATGGCATACTTATAAAGGGGGCAGTGCATACATATCTAGTGAAGGATGTAACACTCTATCTCTCTAACTTTAGCTTTAAAACGGTTTTTCTAAATTGTGGGCGTGGCAGTGGGCGTATTCAAAAAAAATGTACACTTAACCATTTCGGAGCCCTAGGGAATATGTGGTCCAAATTTCAGCTTCCATGGAACGGCCTGAAAGCAATTTAAAAAAACAGCACCTGGTGAATCTACACCAATGAATACACTACTTGACAGCTTAGCCGTTGCCGTTGTACTGGCACTGTTAAGCAATTCCTTAACAAACTTTTGTCTTTGTCATCGTCGTAATGTCTCCTGCCTGTCATTGTTTTATCGGTATTTCCACCACAAGTGCTCAAATGAAATAGCCAGTTGCATTCCACCCCTACAGCAATTCAAACGCAATACTCGCCTTGCGAGGAATGCACATCAGTTTACCCTTAAGCCTGTTTTCGGACGTACTGTGAAATATAAAGATTCCTTTCTCAACCGTACAATACGAATGTGGAATGCTCTACCACGCTCTGTTTTTCCTTTGCATTATAATTTACAAACATTTAAAACCAACGTGCATCGGTTTCTCCCTTTCTCTAATCCTTCATTTTCCTAATGCCCGCACTGTGTCACTTCATTATAATAATTCATTATAAAGTCCCTTTAGTGCGCGTACATTATAAAAAAAAAAAAAAAAAAAACCCAAAGTTGGAATAAAGTGTTTAAAAGTATTGTGAAAGAAAAAAATTGTATTAATTTTAAAGTATTAATTTTAAATATAAAGTTTTAGCTAAATTGTGAACAAACAAAACAATCAGTACAAGGCTGACTAGAGCCTTGTCAAGGCTGAATACCGTACCTTGAACTTAGACTCATGTAACTTCTGAACCACTTGTGTATGCAGAATATCACTTGTGATTTCTTCTTTTTTTGCATATATATTTAATAAACAATACTGGATATTACAAATTTTCACAATTTGCACTATAAATTATTATTGAAATAAAACATTTAACAACCAACTTTTCGCCACATTTTTTTCCGTGAATTTTACCATTTATTTGTATTATCTGAGAACAATCCGCGGCACTGATTGCTCGGTTTTGTTGCAGTACAACTAAAACACTTTAATAAACATTATAGCAGTATCATCCGTGGGACCTTTACATTCGGATGACATTCTGGCAACAAAATATTGTCATCACACGGTCCATCAAATTAGACATCTGGATGACATGCCGGATGACAGGCGATCACACGGAATGACTACTTTAGGATAACTTCTATATGCGAGCGGCTTTGTTGTTCTTTAGCTTTTTAGGCGGCAGGACTAGAGTGGCTGGTATCCTAGGACGGTTTCGACGATGACTAAGAGAGTCAAGTGATTTCGCGATGTCTCGATCGCCAATAAGTTTTACCGCACGTTTTTGGATCCTGTCAAGTGGCTCCAAATATGTTATTGGTGCACCAGACCAGATATGAGCGTTGTACTCAAGTTTTGGGCGAATAAACGCCTTGTAGATTCTAGCCAGATCAGAAGGGGTGAAATATTTCTTGCATCGCTTTAGGAAGCCTAGACATTTCGCAGCGTTCTTGGCGACATCAAATATGTGGTCATTCCAACGAAGGTTGTCATTAACACACATACCGAGAATGGAAAGTCTTTCGGTTTCAGCGATGCAAGTGCCATTCATGGATAATGGCAGAGAATTAGGGGTTCGCTTCAATGACAGCAGACAGCATTGCGTTTTGGAAGCATTAAATTCCACTCTGTTGGTTTTACCCCATTTAAGAATGCTGTCAAGATCGGAATTCAATGAGCTTAACATACGTTGCCGTTCCAGTTCAACGCCCGAAGATGAGGGGCGTTGCCCAGGAAACGAATATGTAAAGCTGAGGGTACTGTCATCAGCAAAGGAATGGATTGGATTAGAAGTGACAGACAGGAGGTCATTGATAAAAATGAGAAAGAGAGTCGGAGACAAAACAGAGCCTTGAGGGACACCAGCATTTATTTGGTAAGTTGCAGACCTGAAACCGTCAAAAACAACTTGTATTGAACGGGCCGAAAGGTAATTTCTAATCCATTGAAGAAGGGTAACATCGATCCCAAATGCACGCATTTTCGACAAGAGAGCTTGATGCCAAACTCTGTCAAATGCCTTTGAAATATCAAGCGCAACTACCTTGCTTTCACCACCATGGTGAATAGATTGGTTCCACTTTTCAGTTAGATATGTCATCAAATCACCAGTGGATCTGTTGCTGCGAAAACCGTACTGCCGGTCATTAAGAAGTTTTCGGGATTCGAGATATTTCATAAGCTGACGATTTATCAGCGTTTCTATGACCTTGGACAGAAGGGACGTAAGTGCAATTGGTCGGTAAGAGGAGGGATAGGAAGATTCGCCTTTTTTTTTGGGACGGGCTGGACAAATGCTGTTTTCCATCTTCTCGGAAAGAGCCCTGAAGAATAGGACAGATAGAAAAGCTTCCGCAGTGGTTTTGCCAGCGTGGAAGAACACCTCTTCAGAACTATAGGGGAAATACCATCTGGGCCAGCGGATTAGTGAATGTTGAGATCTTGAAGTACTCTTGCCACAGTACGGGTGCGAAAGTGGATTTGTCCCATGGAGTGTTCTATGCGCTCGAGTACTGGGGGAGATAAAGCACAATCTGGGAGCGTTGAGCTAGCTGCAAAATGAGCAGGGAGCAGATTGGCTTTATCCGAAGAGCTGACAGCTGGAGTGCCATTGTAAATGAGTGTCGGGATAGATGACGAGGCCGAATTTTTAATATTCTTAACAAACGACCAAAAGTTTTTACTACCGGAGGGACTTTGTAGTATTTTTTGCCTCAACTTTTGGTCGTAGGAGAATTTGACACGATTAATATGGGCATTGCAGTCATTTCTGGCTCGTTTGAACTTTTTTCGGTTTTCCTCAGTTGGGTTGGCGTTAAATGACCGAAAAGTTGCCTCTTTAGCCCTGATAGCTTCTTTACAGCTCAAGTCACACCAAGCGTTTTCCTTAGGTCTGATACACTTTATCCTGTTAGGGATAAAGCGTTTCATACCCAGGTGAATTAAATTTGTAATCATATCGGCAGCGGCATCCACGTCGTTGTTGAGGGAGCACAACGACCAGTTAAAACTCCTAAAGAAACCGTTTAAAGCTTCCCAATTGGCTTTCTCGTATTGCCATACGGTTCTTTTAGGAGCTTGTTCTTTAACTGTGTGGCTGGAGTACGAGAAATTCGCCGATATGATACAATGGTCTGACGAACCTAGAGGCGATAATACATTTAAAGTGTATTTATCAGGGTGAGAGGTAAGAAACAAGTCCAGAGTGTCGGCTCATTTACAATCTGGGTTAAACTATTAACCTCAGCAAATATCTCAACATGCCTTCCTTCGGGTGTTGTCTGTCCAGAATGTCGAAGCCAACTTGAATTGTGTATATTAAAATCGCTCGCAATGACGATTTCAGTATGAGGATAAAGGGTAACAATTCTGGTTATGGAATCAGACAGTGCATCAAACTCATTATAAGTTGAATGCCGGTCTTGGTTAGGGCTTCTGTAAATAAAACAGTAGTGGATTAATTGGCTACGGACATCGAATTTTAGCCAAATATAGTTAAATTCCGGATTGGAACATTGGCCATATTGAGGTAGAAGTTGGTAGGCTACATCACTACGTATATAAACGGCGATACCACGATGGGAAAAGAATAATGGCACCAAGTTATATCCAGGCAGACTAAACTCCATTAAATCGGAATCAATGCTGACCTGTGTTTCACTTAGTGCCAAAACAGCTGGTTTATTGTGAATCGCATGGGCGTACAATGAAAAAAAATTGTATCTCAACCCACGAATGTTACTCACGTCCACTCTAAAATTCCCACGCATAACAAAAAAACAAACACAAAAAACTCAACTCCGACGCAGACTAAGCTAGGCCGCACCGTGTAGATCCTGACGTCAGCTTTCCAAAACAAATCACTGCAGGTGTTATGCCCATACAATGAATTGCTTTGGTCTGCCAACAAAATCTACACAACGCGACCCGCTATTCGCCAAATGATACTCTACCCAGCCATAGCAAGTGCACGCAAAAACATACGGCACTTGCTATAGCCAAGCAAAGCAGCAGCAAACGATAGGGAGTGGGACCAGATGGAGTGCCCAAACACAATACACTTTTTTTTTCACTGCACTCTACACTGCACTGTTTTTGTTTTTGCACAGCGCGCGCGCGATTAGCGTTTTATTATACCCTATCCTAAGGGTATATTAATTTTGACACATAGTTTGTAACACCCCTTAATATTCTTCGCAGACCCCTAAAAGTATATTTATTTATGATCAGGACCAAAATCTAAGACTATTTAGCAATGTCCGTCCGTCCGTTCGTATCAACTTTTGAGGCCTTTAAAATTACGCTAGAAGCCCACTGCCACGCCCACAATTTAGAAAAAACCGTTTTAAGGCTTAAGTTAGAGAGATAAAGTTGCACAACCTTCACAAGATATGTATATACTGCCCACCTTTATTAATTTGTCATATAAAGTTTTTTGCCTCGCCTACTTTTTGTGGGCGTTTTTCACTAAAATGCTGTTTTCTTCGAAAATTTTCATAGAAATCAAAAAAAAAATGTTTAACAATATGTTATGCGAATATTTTTCTCAATATATCGCGCATACAAAGTTTTTGGCCACGCTTGGGGGCGTTTTTTGAAAAAAATATTTTTTTTCTATAAATTTCATAGAATGAAATAAAATGCTATCCATCATCTTCCTAATGCTTTTTTTCTTTGGGATACATAGGGATAAGGATAGTCTATCATACTGTTCGCCACAAGCGGACTGTAGCCTTTCCTTATGTTTTTTTTTTGTTTTTATGCTTTTGCACACTTGTTTGTTGTTGTTTTTTTTTGTGTGTGCAAACTGACCGCGGAGCGATTTTAAAAAGTGTGTGCACGCGTCGGGTGGCAGATCGGTAGTTCTCTGTACCAAAATTGAAAATTAAATTACAAATTGTCATCGGTGTCGTCCGTGTCATTAGCATAATCTTGTGTGATCGCCTATCATCTGGCTATGTCATCCAGGCATGTCATCCGCAGACACAGCGAGCGTGTGATCGTTTTTCATCGAACAGATGACATTTTGTCAGATGATATGCAGATGACAACCGAAAAACACAAGTTCTCTAACATCAGCATGTCACCCGGATAACAAGTTTGGGTGATCGCAGCTTAAGGCTTTTGAGCAGCTATCCCATGAAATAATCGAATTTAAGATCAGTGCTTATGGTTTTCCACAGCTTTTTGTCAATTGGATTAACTTATGCCTTAAGCTAAGAGACTATCGAGTCAAATTTAGAGGTTCGTTATCAGCATATTTTTTGCTCAGTCGGGTGTTCCCCAAGTAAGTCATTTGGGACCCATATTGCCTTTACTAGCTAATAACGATGTTGAATCATGTATTAAACATAGCGATATTTTCATATATGTCAATGATATGGAAATGTTTAAATCTGTCACAACCAGGATGGCATAAGTCTTCCCCAGAACGACATTAATAGTTTCGCTACTTGGTGTGCTATAAACGGTTTAATCCTTAATCCATTTAAATGACAACATACGACATTTTCAAGAAAGCTCAGTGATTTCAGCTTTCATTATTGTTTATCTCATCATATGCTTTCCTATGTCGATAGTTTTAAGGATCTTTGAGTTTATTTTGACCCCAAACTTACCTTTATAGGACATATTAATCTCAATTCAAATTCTATGCTAGGCACTTACTCAGGCATTGTGCAATTGCTTCGTCCATCCGCATCTTGAGTATGCTTCCAAGCTTGGACTCCGTACCACAACATTCACTCAAATCGAATTGAAGCCATTCAACGTAGCTTTATTCGATTTGCTCTCAGTGGTCTTTCATGGGAAGATCCGTATAACCTTAGCCCCTACAATCAACGTATCAAACTTCTAAAAATGATACCCCTTTCTCAATAGAGTAGAGTAAATTGTTATGGTTTTCTTACAGCAGCTTATATCTGGTACTATTGATGCACCTGATTTGCTGTCTTCAATTAACTTTATCTTACGTGGAGGTGCTCACAACTTACGATGTGTGAATTTATTATTCAGTCCTTATCAAAGGCCTAATTATGGCAGGAATGAAGTATAGAATTTATAATTTAAAAAATAATGTGATCTGCATGTTAGTAAGCTGAAACTTAAAAATATTCTGGGTACTCATTTTCTATTGTCTTAGTTAATTTTGCATCGTTTGTTTTTGTGTTAGCTTTTTATACTTATATGTCTGCCATATTTGTTTAATATAACACCTGCACTAATTGATGAGCGTTTTTGTGACGGCAAATTTCTGCTCGTAATAGTTGCTTGCATTAAGCACTCCAGGACACAGATCTGATAGTTTTAAAAAAAATGCATACGGACATGTAATTTTAGCCAAATATAATTAAATTCCGGACTGGAACATTGGCCACATTGAGGTAGAAGTTGGTAGGCTACATTACTACGTATATAGACGGCGATACCACGATGTGAAAAGAATAATGGCACAAAGTTATACCCAGGCAGACTAAACTCCGTTAAATCGAAATCAATGCTGACCTTCGTTTCACTGAGTGCCAAAGCAGTTGGTTTGTTGAGATTCATGTGGGCGTACAATGAGAAAAGATTGGCCCTGAACCCACAAATATTGTTTACGTCAACTCTAAAATTCCTACACATAACAGAAAACAATAACAAAAGACTCAACTCCGACGTAACTTAGGTTGGCCGTACCGTTTATTCCTGACGTCAGCTTTCCACAACAAATTACTGCAGGTGTTATACCCGTACAATGAAATGTTTTGGTCTACCAACAAAATCCAAACTACGCGACCTCGCTAGATGATGCCTTACCCAACCATAGCAAATGTACGCAAAACATACGACACTTACTATAGTCAAGCAGGGAAACATGAGTTGCGAAACACTATCATAATCTATTAATAGCTTCAATTCATCTTCTAAGTTTGTTAAGAGCTTTCGTCAATAACGCCCTCAAAACCGAGCAAACAGATATACCACTTTTTTTAAACAATAGTATTTTAAAAATTGCTATGTAGATGGTTGCTCTAAAATTTTTTGTCCGTAAACGTATTTCGAGCACACCAATTCGAATATATACTGCAAATGTTTGCAGATATAACAGCAATCGATAGACAAATAGAATGAATGAAAGACATAATCCTTTGAAGCAAACTTCACGTACTGGCACACGCCTTTAACTGGCGCCCGAGCAGGGACCGTGCGGTTTCATTAATTAGTCAATACGCGTACGAGTAATAAACACAAAACCAATTTTGAAAATAGTGCTAGTGAAAAAAACATAGTGGACACCAAGCCGCGAAAATATCACTAGTGCGTGTAAACAACATAGTGGACACCAAGCTACGAAGTTTTCATTATAGTGCGTGTAAACAACATAAGTGGACACCAAGCCGCAAGTTGTATAACGTGGACACCAAGCCGCGAAACTATTGATAGTGCGTGTTAAACAAAGTGGACACCAAGCCACAAATTACGTAACGTGGACACCAGGCCACGAGACTGATTAGTGATTGTGTAGGGGAAAATAGGCCCCCAAGTAATCCTGTAAAACAGGGATAAAAAGGAGTTCGAGATTAGAGAACAGCCGCCCCAACCAACTTCCACGGTCCAGAACCCATCTTTGTTATGAGGATTGCAACCACGATATTTCTGTAAGAATATTTTATTTTGTAACTTGTAATTATTTGTGTAACAACTTAAGACTCATCTAGATTAAGACCTATTTAAAAAAAAATTTTTTTTTTTGACTCAATTTCAATTGTGAATCTCGGTTCTTATATTCATTGACCCAAATTTTATCACAAATCACTAAAATTTTAAAATGTCGAATCCAAATAACCTAATCAGACCATCCCGCTTAGAAATACCAGGAGAAAATCCTGCCCCTCCTGCCCCTCCCGCTCACCCCGTTCCAAACCCCGTTCCAAATCAAGCAGACGATAGTTTAGTACAACTAATAACTAGACTAGAAACCCTACATATTCAGGGACGACAAATATTTAGTTCAATTATGAATCCAGCCTCAGATATCAATAATGACGTTGACCAACCGATCACCACCAATGATCGGAACCTTTCTGACATGGACAAAGTTCCCGACGTAGTTAAGAGTTTACGTGAATTTTCAGGTGAAGCTCAGGAGTTCAACTCGTGGAAAAAATGTGTTGAAAGAATACTTAAGATTTACGAACACCTCAAGGGCACCCCTAAATACTATGGCATTTTATCCGTTATTAGAAATAAGATAACAGGCTACGCGGATATAGCGCTCGAATCATACAACACCCCCTTAAACTGGGAAAAGATTTCTAAATGTTTGACTCTGCATTACGCAGATAAGAGGGATCTAGGAACCCTCGAGTACCAGATGACAACTCTGGTGCAGGGTAACAATACAATACCCGAATTCTACCAAGCAGTTTATCATCATTTATCCCTCATTCTTAACAAACTCGGTTGTATGGACATGAGTCATGAATCGTTAAATAACATGACTCAATGTTATAGAGATAAGGCACTCGATACCTTCGTTAGAGGGTTAAAAGGTGACCTTCCCAGATTGCTCAGTATAAGGGAACCCGCAGATTTGCCGCAGGCTCTGCATCTTTGTCTTAAACTCCAAAATGTTGACTTCAGAACTCAACACGCCAATAATTCCCAATCAACAGCTCGGAAAACCTTCCAGCAAACACCCACACCGGTTCCTCCTAGAAGATTCAACCCTCCAGACCCAGCCCCCGCTCCAGCCCGAAGGCGCGAGTTCTTTCCACAATTGCTTCATAACCCTCGTCAACCTCAGCAACCCCAATTTCACAGGCAGCCACAATATCATTCAAGGTCTTTCCAACAAGTCCAACCGCAATGGCTTCCACCAAACCAACGTGAACTTCCTCCCAAGCCTATGGACATAGATCATTCTATTAAAACACAGAGAGTAAACTATCTGAACAGACCGCGAGACCAAACAACGCCGCAAAAACGGGAGTACTCGCAACAAGTTCATCATCAACCCTATAAGATGCAACGAATCTACCACACTGGAGAATCCGTCGATGAGGAACAAGAGATAGAACAATACGAAGACACGATAAATCAAGAAGATCAAAACCACGAACAAACACTTTCGGAATACAGTGAAGCTCAAACAGATGAACAATATTTTGATCCACCGCAACAAGTTGACGACATATATTTTTTAGATTAAAACACTCTTCGCTTCCTTATTTCGAGCACGTTGCAAAGAGTGGACAAGTTTATAAATTTCTAATCGATACAGGCTCGAACAAAAATTATATTCAACCACGACATATACGCAATCCTATCCCCAACAAAAGGAGTTTTTATGCTAATTCCGTAGGGGGAAACATTAGAATAACCCACCATAGTCTTATTCCTCTTTTTGGTACTGAAATAGGCCCTTTACAATTTTTTATACTTCCTACCCTTATATCATTCGACGGCATAATAGGGAACGATACCCTTAAGAGCCTGAATGCGATTATTCACATAAGAGACAATTATATGAAAATACACCAGAACACTTTTATCCAACTTAAACAGCATCTAACCGAAACCGTAAATAGCGTAAATATCCGAACATCTCATCTGAATGATGAAGACTCTAACTGTCTCACTAAAACTATTGGGTTTTTTCCAAAACTCTTCTCCGATCCTGACGAAAAACTTACTTATGCGACAACTGTGAAAGGAGAAATTCGTACAAAAAGTAACGAACCAGTTTATTCCAGATCTTACCCATACCCGAGAGGACTTAAAGAAGAAGTCGAAAAACAAATTAACCAACTTCTAAACGATAACATTATACGACCATCGAAATCTCCATATAATTCGCCAGTCTGGATTGTCAACAAAAAAATGGACGCTTCAGGCGAGAAAAAATATCGAATGGTGATTGATTACCGAAAGCTCAACTCGGTCACCATTGCCGACAGATACCCCATTCCGGAAATCAATGAGGTTCTAGCTAACCTCGGCGACAATAGGTGGTTTTCTGTTGTAGATTTGAAGAGCGGATTTCACCAAATCAAGCTCAGAGAATCCGATATTGAAAAAACGGCGATCTATATCAATAACGGGAAATTCGAGTTCACTCGTCTTCCCTTTGGTTTAAAAAATGCTCCAGCAATTTTCCAAAGAGCTCTCGACGATATCTTAAGAGAGCACATTGGAAAACGATGTTACGTCTACATTGATGACATTGTCATCTTTGGTAAAGACAAGGCCGAACATTTTAAAAACCTTGAAGCTGTTTTTGAAACTTTAGAACGCGCCAACATGAAAATTCAGTTGGATAAATGCGAATTTTTTAAGACCGAAATTGAATTTTTAGGATTCATCATCAGCACTGATGGCATTAAGACTAACCCTAAAAAGGTTCATGCCATTACAGAGCTACCACCCCCAAAAACGCTCAAAGACTTGAGATCATTTCTAGGTATGTCAGGTTATTATCGCCGATTTATTCAAGATTATGCGAAAATAGCGAAACCCCTGACATCCCTTTTAAGAGGGGAAGACGGACGAGTGTCCAGACATCTCTCTAAGAATAAAACAATAGATCTTGATGAAAATTGCATTAACTCATTCAACCAAATTAAAGAAGCCTTAACTTCAAAAGAAGTAACTCTCACTCATCCGAACTTTGACAAGGACTTTGAACTCACGACGCACGCATCCGACTATGCAATTGGTACTGTGCTATCTCAGGACAGTAAACCTATTACATTTCTCTCGAGGACACTGACAAAGACAGAAGAAAGCTACGCCACTAACGAGAAAGAGATGCTCGCCATCATTTGGGCTCTAAACTCGCTTAGGAATTTCCTTTACGGATCAAAAAAAGTAAACATTTATACGGACCACCAGCCATTAACATTTGCGCTGAGTAATCGAAACAAAAACCACAAGATGAAGCGATGGAAAGCAATCCTGGAGGAGTACAACTACGAACTCAAGTACAAACCAGGAAAGGAAAATGTAGTTGCCGATGCTTTATCTCGACTCCCACAAAAAACACAAATAAATTCAATGACCATGACGCAACATAGTGACGAGAGTTCTTCACATAACCTAATACCAGCAGTTGAAACCCCTATTAACGTTTTTCGAAATCAGTTGATTTTAAAAATCGGGGACGCAACTAGCCACCAATTCTCGATTCCATTTCCCACATATCACAGACACGTTTTTATTCAACCCAGTTACAGTAACTCCGACATCATTTCCATTCTTAAACAATACTTAAATCCCAGTGTAATAAATGGCTTGCAAACGAAGGAAGAAATTATGGGCCGCATACAGAATATTTACCCCCAACATTTCCCCAAATACAAAGTTAGGTACACCCAAACAATTGTCGAAGACTTGGCCGATGAAACAGAACAGGAAGAGAAAATTTTAAGTATCCATCGTAGGACACATCGTAATCCGGAAGAAAATCGTGTACAACTACTCGAACAGTTCTACTTCCCAAAAATGGCAGCAAAAATCAAAAGGCTAGTAAAAAACGGTAGAACTTGTAAAGAAAACAAATATGAACGACACCCAAATAAACCTATTCTTGAACCAACTCCAATCCCTAAGTATCCTGGCCATACTCTGCATATAGACATCTATTCAACCGAAAAAAAATTAGTGTTAACCGCCATATGTAAGCTCACTAAATTCGCCAAAGCTAAAATTATCAAGTCAAGAGTCGTAACGGACCTCAGACAACCTCTTCGAGAAATCCTATTCTCCTTCTGCATTCCCGAGAGTATCGTCATAGACAACGAAAAAGCGCTTAATTCAATATCCATACAATCCATGATGGAAGATGAATTGGGCATACGTATCTATAGAACACCATCCTACAGAAGCGAAGTAAACGGACAGATTGAGCGGTTCCACTCCACACTCTCGGAGATCATGAGATGCCTCAAAGCCGAAAAGGTATCCCGATCTTTCGAGGAGCTGCTCGATAGAGCCACTAATGAGTACAATTTCTCAGTTCATTCCACAACAGGGAAAAAACCGGTCGAACTCTTCTTTGGCCGATCCCCTCAGATAACTCCCGAAGAACTCGATAAAACTAGACAGAAGAATATAGATAAAATTATCCAAAAACAAGAACAAGATTTAAGGTATCATAACCAAACCAGAAAACCGTGTAAGACATACCAGCCTGGGGATATCATTTATATAAAGCACAACAAAAGAATTGGTTCCAAACTTACTGTCCGATATAAAAAGGAAGTAGTAAAAGAAAATAAAAACACAATAGTCATAACAGAATCAGGCAAAACAATACACAAAAGCCATATTAGAAACTGACCAAAATATCTAATCCTTCTTATTTTCAGACATGCTTTATGCATTTCAAACGCTGAAATCCAAGTTCTGGATTTCTCTAACTCTCAATTCATCTCAATACACACTGGACAAACGAAGATACAGAACGGAAATTTCAGACTAATCCACGACATTGACCTCGACCAATACGAACAACTTCTAACTAAAATTTCTCCTATGCTTGAACTTAACTCAACAAAGAATGATCCCCTTTTCCTATACCTTTCCCATGAACACGAGCAAATAAAAAATTTAATATCTAACCTCAAGCCAAAAAAGGTAAGAAGATCTCTAGATTTCATAGGATCGACGTGGAAATGGATTGCTGGCAATCCCGACCACAATGATTTTATTACAATAAAAAAGAAGATGAATAACCTACTTATTAACTCCAACAATCAAGTAATTATAAATAAATTGCATAACGAAAGAATTAATAACATAACCAAGATCACGAATGAAATTGAAGCAATGTTGAAAACCAATAAAATTGTCAATAGAGATGTAATATCGAATATTCAATACAAATTTAAAATTTTAAAAGAAGAATTAGTTAACATTAATTCAGCCATACATTGGGCGAAGCTAGGAATTTCTAGTTCAATGATTTTATCAAAAGAAGAAATAAGCTTAGCTTATTAATAAGTACATTAAATCAAGAAAATGTCCCTTTCACTACCATAGAAGAAGCTCTAAATTTTGCCGAAATAAAAATAATAACTAATGCAGTTTCTATACTTTATATTGTAAACATTCCCATTACCGATACTTCCATGTATGACCGAATACTATTAAAACCTGTTAAAAGAAATGGAATAGCCATAGAGATTGATTATAAGGAAGTTGTAACAAATAAAAAAGAAATGTTTGGACTAGTTAATGATTGTAAAATAGTAAATAATGTTTCAATCTGTAACAAAAATAACCTCGTAAATATTGTAAACTCTACATGCATCCCAAATTTATTAAATAGTAAAATAGCGGAATCTGACCGGCACCTTTCTTATTAAATACGAAAAAACTAATTTAACAATAAACAACAGAATATTTGCAGCATACGAAGCATCCATGCACACTGTTCTTCCAGCCATACTACAGCCAACACCCATCGAAAAAAACTTTCATCGACTACTGTCTCTCGAAATGATGAGCGAACTACACATCAACAACACCAAAAGTATTCAGCTGCTCAAAGACGAAAGTGAAACTTACACATTCATCAACTACGGGACGATCATCATCGTTTGCATACTCATTGTAATCCTAACAGTCTGTAAAATCTTGACCAGATCAGAAAGCACAAAGGTAGTTATTCAACAAGCAGAGATGAGGAACATTGAAAATCCCCCGCACACCAAGAACACGCCGAAGTCAAATTATGTTATCACTCCTCGAACAAAGTTCTATGACCTTCCTTACTTTTAGGCGATTGAGGACCATCGCATTTAAAGGTGGAAGAGTTAACACCAAATAAACAAAAAAGCCACCGAACAATTGCTGCGTCAACAACAAAGGCCGACAACCCCAACATCAAACCAGACTCGTTTCCAAGAAAGCAATTGCAATACCAGGAATTCTAATTGGAACACTTGTCGGTGCATTAAATGTCGAATAAGCAATTTATTATTATAAATGCATGCAGAGTAGGTTAACAAATTTAGTCTTAAGATTGTAATCATAAAACATTGACAATAAAGCAGGCATTGCCTGAAAAAAATATTTTTTATCTAATTTGTGCGTAAAATTCTTTAACTTATATAAAGAGAGGCGTAGTAAGCGTGGCTTAGGCGTAGTAAGCGTGGTTGGTAAGGGGCTGAACTTCATAACAGATACTATAGATAACAATGACGCTGAAGATATATATAACCACTTGAATAACTTAGAAAAAACCATGAAAAAAGTGACTGACCAGTCCAATAAACAGGTTATAATTAATAACAACCTAATAAGAAAATGAGTGACATCTTTGAACATATTAATACACAACAAAATGTGATGAGTAAATATCTATACGAACTTAACAATATGTCCGTAAACGTATTTCGAGCACACCAATTCGAATATATACTGCAAATGTTTGCAGATATAACAGCAACCGATAGACAAATAGAATGAATGAAAGACATAATCCTTTGAAGCAAACTTCACGTACTGGCACACGCCTTGCTGACCGACGATGAGATATATAATTATAAAATAACAGTTAGTATGATGCCGTATCTTAGAAATAGCATTATATTTAGAGATAATAGTATCTACAGATGTAGTTTACAGATGAATAATTATCAAGGGCAATGGTTATACCAAACAATGTTATTTTTAAAATTTTAAATGAGTTAACTATTAAGAAATAAAACCTAAAAATTCACGATAATCAGTATATTCCAAATTTGTTTTCATTAAACAATATCTGTACGAAGAATCGGCAATGCAAATAGAGGACAATGCAAAACTAATTGTAATAAAAATGATCTACTTATCGAAGGAAACAATGTAATCAAATTCAAAAATTGTAATACTAGTATAAACCACCTTCAATATTCCAATAAAATCCAAGAGTTTAAAGTAATTATTATTCTGCCTTCATTAAAATTAAATATTTCAAAAATAAATAATGTGAATCTACAAGAAGTCAACACACAAACTATTGACAATACAGAAACTATCAAGTACACTGAGTTTGAATCGAAAATTAATAGGTACACCTCTTTATCTGAAAATAGCATTTTAGTGAAAAACGCCCACATAAAGTAGGCGTGGTAAAAAACTTTGTATGACCAACTTATAAAGGAGGGTAGTGCCTACATATCTTGTACTCTATCCCCCTAAGTTTAGCTTTAAATCGTTTTTTTTAATTGTGGGCGTGGCAGTAGACGTATTCAAAAATGTTTGTTACAGTTAACCATTTCGGAGCCCTAGGGAGTATGTGGTCCATTTACAATTTTAAAGGCCTAAAAAATGAGTACAGATGGACGGGCGGACGGACGGACATTGCTAAATAGTCTTAGGATTTGGTCCTGATCAATAAACAAACTATGTGTCAAAATTAAAATAGCCTAAGGATAGGGTATGAGTAAATACGAAGTAAATAATTATAAAATACGGGCTAACCTTGGAAAAATTGGAAATACGAAAGAAACATTGCTAAAAAAACCGATCGAAATAGAAAACGTAGATTCAGTGTAATTAATAGTAGTGCGAGAAGATCCCCTATAGAACTGTTGAGAATAGGCCATTTGAACTCAGAAGAACAGAGTGCATTGCAAAATCTAGTAAGGAAATACAAAGATATCTTCTATGGAGAAGATACAAAACTTACTTTTACTAATGCAATAAAACACAGCATCCGAACAACTAATAATATTCCGATTCAAAGTCTAAGCTACCGGTACCCCTTTACCCCTTTATCCACAAAAAAGTGGTTGAGAAGCAAATATATACAGGAAATGCTAGATAACAATATCGGCACAGTAACTCTCCATACTCAGCACCGGTTTGGATCGTGCCTAAGATGGCAAATGCCAGTGGAAAGACCAAGTGGCGACTTGTAGTTAACTATCCCAAACTAAATGAAGCGACTATCGATGAAAAGTTCCCAATAGTCATCTAGGATATTCTTGACAAGCTCAGAAGATATCAGTATCTTACGATACTTGTTTTAGAAAAGGATTTCATAAGACAAAGATCCATGAGGAAGCCATACAGAAGACCGCTTTTAGTGTCGAGAATGGGCATTACGAATTCCTTCGTATGCCATTTTGCTTTTTTTGAACGCTGTCTGACAGTCATTAAATAATGATATATGTATGTCTAAGAACATATCGATTCTCTACAAAAAGTCTTTCAGAGACTAAGAGACGTGAATTCAAAAGTCCAGCTAGATAAATTGGAATTTTCTAAGAAAGAGACCGAATTCATAAAACAATAAAAGATGGAATGTGTCGAAAATTATGACATTCCTAAAACATGTAAGCAAATAAAGCAATTTTTAAGTTTATGGGGATACTTTAAAAAATTCATAAGAGACTACTTTAAAATTTCTAAACTTATGACCAAATACCTAAAAAAGGATAGCAAAATAAATCTTTCTGATCTCGAATACAACCAGTCTTTTCAAACTTTAAGATCACTTCTAGTTAACGAACCTGTCTTAATCTATTCCGACTTTAATAAATCTTTTACTTTAACAACAGATGCGAGCCAGTATGCTATCGGAGATGTGCTTTCGTAAGAAAACCATCCGGGTTTTACAGTATGATCAAAAAGGAATTATTGACCATTGTTTGGTCAGCTAAGTATTTCCGACTGTACTTGATTGGCCGAATATTCTTAATAGAAACCGACCATAAACCTCTAACATGGTTGTTCTCTATTAAGAAACAAAACTCCATTAGTTAGGTGGAGATTGAAATTGTCCGAATTCGATTACGAAATCTTATACATATAAGAAAGGCACGAAGAATAGCAACGCAGGCGCTCTTTACAGAATACAAATGTAGAAGTAAACTTGAATCAAGAAGAAGAAATTATTCCAGTAAGCAATTTATGTCCTAACGTTTTCAAAAATCAAATCTTCATAAATAAATCTCAAACAGGGTACTTACGATTAAAGAAAATAAAAGTACTTGATAGCAATCGAATGATTGATACCTATCATCATTAAAAAATCATTTTATTCCTAATGGTCTGAATGCTGTCTTAATAAAAAAGTGAAGATTTTAATAAAGTAATTGAGAACAGGTTCAATAAACATTTTTCGAATTTAAATTGATTCATTGTTACATTATTGAATGATATAACGGATTAAGAGACAATGTTTAGCTGCTAGAGTAAGCAATCAAAATATCGTCAACATACACTGATAATATGTTGATTTCACCTTCTCTGTTATTAACACATACATGCAGTTATCGCTTTGTAGACGATTGAATCCAATTCTGGTTCCGTTCGCGTCCAGCTTGCTTAAGGCCATATATTGTTTTTGTAGCTTAAGACATTCTGCGGGAATTCAGGGTCCACATATCCTTCAGGTTGTTGTATAAAAATCTCTAAACGTAGCTTTCCATTTAGATACGCAGTTGTGACATCCATCTGATAAATAATAAGTTCGTATCCAGCCAGTATAAATGCGAATTGTGGTATATCTGCCAACTGGACAGAATGTCTCGCTGTAGTCTATTCCGAGTTTCGGGTTGCATCCTTTTGCTATGAAGCTAGCTTTGTAGCACTCCACATTATAATTCGGGGGCATGAGGGGCAAATCATGTGCCCCTTCCTTTTACTCACATAGCATTTCCTTTAAATACTTTTTTTGTATGTACTTGCGGTTGCGGTTTTCAAAATTTTTACTTGTTGAGGATTGCAGTTTAATTGTGTGTAAGTTTGCATGGATCGTTGGCTCTGTCCTTCCTCTATTAATTTGGTTTTTAAAGGATTTATTTCACGAGATTCTATGGCAATGACAAAGCTTTCATACTCTTTTGGGAGACTGGATAATAGTATTATCGATACCAGCTCATATTATAGCTATACATCTATCTCGATCAACTTTTATACTATTTCACATACATTTCTCAAGTTATCTGCCATAGAGCAGTTCTCCGCCATTTTTGAGCCAAGCAATTGCTTGAAAATAGTCACCTTCCTTGCAGGTCCGCTAGGTCGGTGTACCGAATCTGATTTTTCCCAAGGTTCTTTTGAGGACTTGGAATTTTTTACATGAATCAGTTGTGAAGATTTCACAATTAAAATAATTGAAGCCAGAGCCTTCTTATCCTTTACAATCCAAGTTGAAGTTTCGTTTGGAACCGATGATTTGGTAACGTAAAGAAAATAGTAGTCGATAACGAATTAAGGTTTAATGCTTTACCTTTAAAAGAATTCTTGAACGACCAAGATACAGAAATACATTACACTTCTAGCAGTAATCATACATAAATACATACTCAAATATCAAGCCATAGATAAACCAACAATTAAAGCTAACAAACAAAAAATAAACAAACGTAACTAATAACATAACTTACATTACAGGATATGATACTTAAAATGTTGACATCAACTTTGAACATCATTTTTATACTAACGACAACATAACCGACAAGTAAGACGCAGGAGATATACCTAAGTACATGACATTAACAACAACAATAGATATACACTACAATAAACTTGGGAAAGGTAAAATAGTAAAACATACAATAAACATAACAGAGTTTGAATTAACTACAGATCATATAAGACGTAATTCAGTTTAAAAACAAGTTAGACCAACTATTCCAGAATAACAGAGATCTTGTCAAGGAAAGTAATAAACAAGTATTAATAAATGCAGAAATTTCCAAGCGAATCCAAAACATTACTGCTCACATTAGAACCCAACAAAAATACGTAGAAACATATCTCAATACTTATAATCACGAACTAATTAGCAGAGTAACAACTTTAGAGAACGAAATAAGGCTTATGCAATATATGTACCATATCAGTCACGATATTCTACTCCTTAGATATTATGTACTTAGATGATATAGAACAAATTATATTTTCTAGAAAATTAGCGGTCCTCACTAGGAACATATTAAACCAAGAAGAGTTAGAATTAATTACATATATCGAAAGTTTCAGCGAAATCAAAGTTGTGTGACATTTTACAAAGACCAAATTATAATCATCCTATTCATACCCTATATCCATATCTGATCATACTTACTCTCAGATTTTGATAGAACAACTTTACGACTTCTTAAGTAAATCAATTGTTTTCAAAAATAATGAAATTTTGACTGAAAAAGAAAATATATGAAAAAATTATACTACCAAATTTCATTACAAAAATTAATGAAGATAAAGTAATACCCGATATAAAATTGTACGAATTGTATTTAGAACAGTTAAAAAATAGACAAATAATAGAAAATAATAGAACTCAAAAAATCTCATCTTTTTACATATATGTATCTATAACCACCCTACTTTTTCTAATTGCTTTGATTTACATCGCAGTAGAGTATCTTAAAACAAACATTTTCTACGTATTTGGTCGGAGCCTCATTCCAACGGTGGGGGAGTTATAGATCGCAACACAAGTGTTCCAGAAAAAGGTCATCAACATAACATAATATAGCAATGTATGTAATTTTATCACTGTGCACATGCACATGTAATTCCAAAGAATTGTAAAACCTTAAGTAAAGCGCTGAATTAGCGTCTGCATAATATCCGGCACAATAAAGTAATTCTTGTAATCATTTGTGCAACAGTGCAATTCGCACCGTAGAATAAGTTTCATGTTTAAAATGTAATCGCAAAAAAGTTAGTCTTAAGGAAGATTCAATAATGCAAGGAATTTTATTCAATAGGAATAAAATCGGGCCCGGAAGTTCCAAAAGGAAGTATTCTGGTCCCGATTTTATTCCTATTATAGACTCGCAATATCCAGCAAGAAGAGGATACTATCGTATTAACTTTCGCGGATGATAAGGCTATTCTAGCTGTAGACAATTCGATTCAGTCCGCAACAAATAAGCTTCAACGATCTATCGACAGGATATGCTTGTGGACAAAAACTTGGCGTATTGTCCTCAAAGAGACAAAATCCACGCACGTTAATTTTACTTACAGAAATGTAAGCAATCTACCCATTTATATTGACTCAGTACAAATTCCGTATGCAAACAAGGCTAAATACTTGGGAATGACGTTGGATGCAAAACTGAAATGGAAATCGCATGTTAATCGAATCGTAAATGCATTGGCTGATTGGAAGACTTTCTAAGCTCAGCATACAAAACAAGCTGCTTTTATATGTAAGCAAGTTCAAAACCGGTTTGGACGTACGGTATACAATTTTGGGGTTGTACCAAACCAGGTAATGATAACATTTTTCGCACTTTTCAAAATAAAGTCCTAAGACAAATCGTAAATGCCCCGTGCACCGTGCTATATCAGAAACGCCGATATCCAATTAGATCTAAGTATGACTACCGTTGAAGACGAAATACGAAAATTCGAGCGTAAACAACACACTCGCCTAATTGGCCATTGTAATGACGCAATTTCTCTAGATCCGAGAAATCTTGTGCGCCGATTACAAAGGATTAAACCTTTTGAATTAGCGCAATAAAATGTAACTGCATGTTATTGTCGGTATAAGCAGGTGCTTCCGCTAGGATGTTTCCTGCCAAACGTAATTAAATATTTAAATTAAAACTGCTTGATAGGCATGAGCCTAGTTGTAGCATAAAAGTATGTTGTAGGTAGGAGTTTTTAGTGAGTAAGAAGCTCACACTATTATGAGCACGCGAGTTACTATCTCAGTTAACAACATATGTATCAGATTATATTCATTAAATGCATCTCTGCATATAAATTCCTTAGTATCTTTTGTATTAAATATATTTTTTTTTGCTTAATTAACAAATTATAACCAATGTATCATTCTTCTATCATATTCTATTTCATTATGCTAGTTCGCCTTTCCGTTCTCACGGAATGTATTTTGTATTAAATTGCTTACTTAACAAAACCGGACTATAAAAACGAATGTATTATAACACAAAAATGTCAGTCTTGTCAATAAAACGTAAAAGGGCGAAGCTCTGCCCAAAAAACGGAAATTTGTTTTTAGGATTGCAAAAGAAACTCCTAACACGTCGTGAATATTTAAACAGAACAGCGGAATAATTAACACCAGCGGCTTACTGGTATATTGCAATTTTTTCGGTTCGAATTAAATAATTCAATATCAGCGGATTACTGATATTAGTGACGTTTAAACAAAAATTTAGAATAAAGTGGCCAAGTACAAGGAACGCAAAACATATATATCCAGTTTGGCTGAGTTTTTACTCTTCAGTTCCAGAACCTACACACAACGGAGACAGGACTAACCAAGCCAGAGAATATGGCAAAAATAATTATTATACTCTAAGTTTTATTCATGAAATAGTTTTAAAAAAATAAGTCCTTGAAATTCCAAATCCTCTTAATTCAATGCCAAACTCAATAAAAAGTAGACTAAGACATAAATCATATTATAGAGATAGGGAAATAGAAATAGACAGTGAAATTGATAGTAATTTGAGGAATAGTAATAGGAAAATTAATAGTGAAATATCTGTAAATAATAACATTGAAATTGAAATGGCGACTAATAGTACATCAAATCCCTCTAATAACTTCGGCCCAAACGACATTATTAACTCTTTACGGATCCCAGATTCCATTAAATATTTACCAAAGTACGAAGGCAATCCACGTCTTCTCTATGACTTTATAACTAACGTGGAAGAAATACTTCCAGGACCTGCAAATGAGGTTCTGAACATGCATGGGACACCGTTAGAGTGGTCTCAAATTAAATCAAACCTTATATTACATTACGCCGATAAGCGTAATGAATCCTCCCTCATTAAAAATCTGCATAACCTCCGGCAAGGTAATAAAACTGCAGAACAGTTCTATAGTGTAGTGATCGAAATCCTCTCCACTATGCGAAACCATGTTCAAATCCATAACAGAGATCCTAATGTCGTTAGTGCAAAAGGAGAACTTTATAATGAAATGTGTTTAATTATTTTCTTAACTGGATTAAAAGAACCTTTAGGTTCTACAGTTAAATCAATGAAACCTCAATCCTTAGCTGAAGCATTCTCTCTAATTGTATTAAAGATCAAAATATGTCTTATATTAAACATGATCAAAAACCTTCGCTAAACCCATCTATAACAACTAAGCCCCAAATTAAAAATATACCAATTAGACAACCTCAGTATAACTCTCCACAACCAGTTTTCTACTACCCAAGATTCAATCCATCAAACACTATACCCCCACAATAGTATAGACCTCAACATACATTTTATCAACAGAGACAACCATTTACCCCACAACAATATAGACTCCAGCAACCAGCTAATTATTAAAGACCATTTGCACAACATCCAAATAATTTTCAGCCAAGACCACCTTACGTTAAACCAGAACCAATGGATACAACCTCAGCCCATACCTTGATCGCCTTCTGGAAAGCAAAATAATACATTTTGGCAAAATACTCCGGAGAAATACATAATATCGACGAAGTAGGTTCACCCGAATTAGATAAATCAGAACCCACACCCATAGGTAACCCAAATACCTCTTCCTTACAACAACCTACAGATCTCGAAAATTATCAAAATTATTGCCCGCAGAACTCTTATCCACAATTAGACCAATTCTATGATTACCAAAACGAAATCCTTTCTAACAACGTTGGCGAAGATGAATCAAATTTTCATCTCCTAGCCTCAGGACACAAATATACTTAGACATAAATAAACATAGACATTCACTTACATACATACATATTTCTTCACCTTTAGGCAAAAACTTAAAATTTCTTGTAGACACAGGGGCTTCTTTCTAATATATCAATCCAGAATATTTACACCCAGATGACATAAAAATAATAACACCAACAACAATTACAACAATCTTAGAAAAACATATCGTAAACAAACAAGTAACTTTCCCTAACTACGAATTCAAACAACCTGGCAAATTAACATTTCTTATTTACAAGTTCCTCCGTTCACTTAAAGGCAATATAGATTTACCTAATGGATTATTAGTTACAGCACATGCAAAAATTTCACTCCTATACAAACCAAATTCTATGTCTCAGAAAGTCAGAACCCCTTCCCACTCTAGCATAATTGTAAAGTTACCTGTATATAAAGAAAGCGGTAATATTCTTGTTCCCAAAACGAAAATTCAACCTAACTTAGACATAACCGAAGGCATTTATAATGCAATAAATTGGCATGTTGAAATCGAAGTCCAAAACAATACGCCAACCAATCAAACACTTTTCTTACTACATCCACTTAAAGTTCAACCACTTACAAATTTTGAAACCAGAGAACTTAATAATTTTGATATTCAAACTCAAGACTATGATACACCAAGTTTTAATTATATCTCCCAAGAAATACGATCAGAACACCTTAACACTAAAGAACGCAATGTCATATTAAAACTTCGCAGAAACTATAGTGACATCTTTTACCAAGAAGGGCAAAGTTTGAATTCTCAAATGCAATAAAACATCAAATCAAAACAACCGATGAAATACCTATTTATACCAAGACCTATCAATATCCGTACGTCCATAAGCAGGAAGTACAAAATCAGATATCAGACATGCCCAATCAAGGTATAATAAGACCCAGCTTTTCTCCATGGAGCTCCCCAGTATGGGTAGTACCAAAAAAATTGGACTCAACAGGCAAACAAAAATGGAGGGTAGTCATTGATTACCGCCGTCTTAACGACAAAATCATAAATGACAAGTACCCTCTACCAAATATAAATGAGATCTTGGATAAACTAGGCAAATGCCATTATTATACAACACTAGATCTGGCCAGTGGATTTCACCAAATTGAAATGGATACACGGAACATTTCAAAAACGGCCTTTACGGGCGAATGCGGCCACTATAAGTTTGTAAGAATGCCGTTTGGGCTGAAAAATGCGCCCTCCACTTTCCAAAGAGTGATGGCTAACGTCTTCAAAGATTATATCGGCAAAACCTGTCTTGTATATCTAGACGACATAGTTGTCTATTCAACATCTCTACAAGAATATATAGAAAGCCAACAAAAAATATTAAATAAACTAAGAATTGCAAAATAGGAGTCGCGTTGTAGGTGTTGCAGTGTCTCTGTAATGCCTCTGTGGTTGGATCTTCAGTGGTATTCATTTATGAGTTGGTCTTGTTCGTCGCTGACCATAATGTCGTTTAAAATTTTATTGCACCTAAGTAAGCGAAAAGTTTTGTTTCTAGAAAAATATTTTGAGTAAACTTTTTGTATTAACCTAAATGTATTGTCATCTGCCATTATCGCAAAGAGTGTTTTTGAAGGAAGGTATTCCTTAAATATATTGACAATGTCATTTTCGGTAAACGACTCTTTAGTCTTTAGTAATTATGCGTCTTTGTTTATTCCTGAAGATTACTTTTAGCACATTTTGGGGTGGACCATCTGAGGTTTGAAATATTACTTGTAAGTTAAATTCATTTAGGGGTTTATCGGCGATTGGGATACCATTACCTAAATCTTCTTCAGCAGAATGTTGTTGTTTCTGCTGAAGAAGATTTCTCTTATCTTCTTATATCTTCTATATCTTCTTATAAACGATCTCGTAATCGTATTCTTCCAGTTTTAATCTCCATCGGACTAGTTTGGAGTGTGGCTCTTTTAAGCACATAAGCCATTGCAAAGGTTTGTGGTCAGTGACTATTTTAAATTTTTTACCGAATAAGTGGTGCCGGAAGTAGTTTGTTGCCCAGACAATAGCAAGTTTCTATTTAGATACAAAGTAATGGACTTCAAGCCGACTTCAAAAACATTAGCCTAATATGTGCACACGCCCCTACCGACGAGGCTGAGGACCCTATCAAGGAGGAATTCTATGACCTCTTGGACGGAGCCTACGAAGCCTGTCCGGAGTACGATGTCAAAATTGTACTCGGGGACTTCAATGCTAAAGTCGGCAAGGAAAACGTCTTCGGCGGATTAGTTGGTAAGCACAGCCTCCACGAAATGACAACAGATAACGGCTACCGACTAATTGACTTTGCAGCAGCTTCTAATACGCTGATAAGTAGCACTAGGTTTCCGCGACTTAGGATCCACACAGCAACCTGGCGCTCTCCAGACGGTCGCACCGCCAACCAAATCAACCATGTGCTAATCGATGCGAGGCAACATCTTAAACGTGCACGCTTACCGAGGGGCAAACGTCGACTCTGACCATTTTCTTGTTGCAGCTAGATTCAGAGCTCGACTGTCCAACGAGAAGAAGCTGCGAACTACCCAAAAGAAGAAATTCGACGTCGGACGCCTTAGCACATCTGGAGTCGCCAGAGCCTACCAAGAGCGCCTGAGTGAGAACCTCCCCACCGTGCATTCACCTACCATCACGCCAACAACCAGTGGTCTCAGTATCGCGACATCATCAAGGAGGTAGCCGAAACCACCCTAGGATACCATCCACCCCAGAGAAAAAGCCCGTGGTATGATGATGTATGCGTATACCGGAAAAAGGTGTCAGAAGATGCACACATTAGAACGCTGCAGAGGAAAACAAGGGCAACAAGGGATGAGTACCGAGCCAGGAGAAGGGAGGAGAAGAAGATCCTGCGTAGAAAGAAAAGAGAGTACGCAGTCTCCCAGCTCAAGGAGATCGAAGTCCCGCGACCGAAACAACATCCGGAAGTTCTATAAGAAAGCCAAGCAACTGGCTGCTGGCTTTAAGACCGGAACACAGCCTCTTCGTAACAGCAATGGAAACCTAGTCACCGACGCGCAGGGAATAGTAGATGTATTTAAGCAGCATTTCCAGCAGCTGCTAAACGGACAAAATGTAGAGAGAGTGGTGGGGCAAGAAGAGAACCCGCGTCCAGTCAATGAAGAACCAGTCCCAGAGCAACAAGGCCACCGGCTCTGATGGCCTACCTGCAGAGCTTTTCAAATACGGAGGTGATGTTATGGTAGGGCGCATGCACCAAATCATCAACCAATTTTGGGTGGAGGAAAGCATTCCCGATGACTGGACCATCAGCTTCATATGTCCCATCTACAAGAAAGGCGATCCCATGTCTTGCAAGAACTATCGAGGCATATCCCTGCTTAATGTCGTATATAAGATCCTATCCAACGTACTGTGTGAACGAACATCTCAAACCTTTCTGCAACTAATCGGCACGTAGCAGTTTGGCTTCCGTCCCGGCAGATCAACTGTAGACCAAATCTTCACACTAAGGCAAATCCTGGAAAAGATCAACGAATTTCAAGTCGAAATACACCATCTATTCATCGATTTTAAAGCCGCATATGACAGCATTCATCGTCAGGAGCTTTTTGTGGCGATGGCCGAATTCGGGATCCTGTCAAAACTGATCCAAATGTCATGCGACAGCATGACACTAGATAACACGCGATGCAATGTGCAGTTTGGCAGCAGCTCATCTGAACTCTTTCAAACATGCACCGGATTTCGGCAAGGAGATGCGCTGTCGTGTGATTTCTTCAATCTTTTTCTTGAGCAGATAGTGCGCAGGGTAGGTGTCAACATGGAAGGCACTATCTTCCCAGATCAGTCCAACTGCTGGGGTATGCGGACGATCGGTCGATCCAAGCGTGCTGTGATACAGGCTTTCACGGCTATCGAAGAACAGGCGAAACTAGTTGGCCTTGAAGTGAATGAGGACAAGACTAAATATATGCTATCAACAAACAACCAATCATCTGTCCACCGACTAGGACAAAATGTCAATGTTGATAGCAGCAAAATGACATTTTCATGGCGCTCCGCCGAAAAATTACCCTAGGAAACCGCTGAGGAGGGCAAATGGAGAAGAAGATACAACCGCGAACTCTATGAGCTGTACCAAGATGTGGATGTAGACCGAAAAGCCAAAACTCGTCGAATACATTGGCTCGGCCACATCGAGCGAATGGACGAATGGAACAACGCTCCAGTCAAGAGGATGTTCGAATCCCAGCCCCCAGGTTCGAGACGACAAGGAAGACCGAACCTCCGTTTTAAAGACCCAGCCATCGCGGATGCCAGACTGCTTGGTTCGCAGAGGGTGGAAGGCTGCCGTATCTCAGGCAGGGACTCTTCACTGGTCGGGAGCCCGTTAAGTAAAGTAAGTACGCTCCGCCGAAAAATTACCCTAGGAAACCGCTGAGGAGGGCAAATGGAGAAGAAGATACAACCGCGAACTCTATGAGCTGTACCAAGATGTGGATGTAGACCGAAAAGCCAAAACTCGTCGAATACATTGGCTCGGCCACATCGAGCGAATGGACGAATGGAACAACGCTCCAGTCAAGAGGATGTTCGAATCCCAGCCCCCAGGTTCGAGACGACAAGGAAGACCGAACCTCCGTTTTAAAGACCCAGCCATCGCGGATGCCAGACTGCTTGGTTCGCAGAGGGTGGAAGGCTGCCGTATCTCAGGCAGGGACTCTTCACTGGTCGGGAGCCCGTTAAGTAAAGTAAGTACTATCAAATTTAAAAAAAAAAGTTTTTTTGAAAAAAAAACACCACAAAGTGGGCATGGCCAAAAACTTTGTATGGGCGATATGTTGGGAAAAATATTGGCTAAATATCTTGTTAAACATTTTTTTTCGCTTTCTATGAAAATTTTCGAAGTAAACAGCATTTTAGTAAAAAACGCCCACAAAAAGTAGGCGTGGCAAATAACTTTATGTGACAAACTTATAAAGGAGCACAGTTCCTACATATATTCTGAAGGTTCTAATACTCTATCTCTCTAACTTTAGCTTTAAAACGGTTTTTTCTAAATTGTGGGCGTGGCAGTGGGTGTATGAAAAAATTGTTAACACTTAACCATTTTGGAGCCCTAGGGAGTATGTGGTCTAAATTTCAGCTTCCTAGCTTAATTTTAAAGGCCTAAAAATTGCGTACGGACGGACGGACGGACGGACATTGCTAAATAGTCTTAGGATTTGGTCCTGATCATAAATATATATACTTTTATGGGTCTACGATGAATATTAAGAGGTGTTACGAACTATGTGTCAAAATTAATATACCCTTAGGATAGGGTATAAAAACGCACTCAAAACAGATGAAGAAGCTCTTAAACATCTCCAATATATTTACAGAATTAATTTCAATATAGACTTGCTTTACAATCATCTAGTAAATATTGCCGAAGCCGTTACCCTTGTTTAGTTACACATTATTTCTAAACAAATACTAAGCAAAACGACGAAATAAGAGACATTTTACAGAAACAATCTATTCATTTCTCTTCAGATGAAGAAATATACGACATTTTACAATTACAAACTTATAAAGGAGGACAAACATTGTGTTTAGCATTGAAATTCCTATTATATCGCAAGATAAATACTCCCTTTTCCACCTTATAAAACCCCATAAATAAAAACACTTTACATATCTACCTACTCCTACCTTGCTATGCATGAATGCGACTAACTTTATTTTGAACAACCTTGCGATCTCATAGAAGGTATCGACCTCTGCAAAAGCAGGAAGAAAAGACCAATCAGATTCCCTGATTGTGTAAAAAATATTATCAATAATCAGCCTGCTGCTTGCAACCTTACCAAAGAGTTCGAACCAAACCCAATATCACAACCGGAACCAATCTACATTCTTCTCACTGATATTCACAACATGACAGACACAACATTATTATACCACCGCACTAATACATTTCCAAAATTGTACTATTTTTATAAATAATATAACCAATGATTTTAGAACAGACATCTTTTGGGATAGTGTAGTAATACACCCACCAACTCGCAGCCAAATAAATAATCATCATCCTAATATCAGCTTCCATCAGAACAAGAATAAGAGGTCAACAAACTCCTAGAAACGACGTAACGGAAACCAATAACAGTACGAGGGATATACCAAACGCTCCTTCGTGAAATAACATCCTCTGGCAGTCGCTTCACTAAGGGGGGAGAAGTTACGATCTCAGTTAATAACATATGTATCAGATTATATTCATTAAATGCATCTCTGCATATAAATTCCTTAGTATCCGATTAATATATCTTTTGTATTAAATATATTTTTTTTCGCTTAATTAACAAAACAAATGATAACCAATGTATCATTCTTCTACCATATTCTATTTCATTATGCTATTTCGCCTTTCCGTTCTCACGGAATGTATTTTGTATTAAATTGCTTACTTAACAAAACCGTACTATAAAAACGAATGTATTTTCCTCATAATGTCTTATGGAAGATTTTCCACCTACCCGGAAAAAAACAGAAGAATATAAAAGCTAAAAGTCAAATCTCTCTTTAAACATTAGACAACGAACATTTTTTTATGTATTTCAGAAATAATTTTTATTTTAATGGTTTAAATTAGAATGTCCCGATTGTTTTTATTTAGAAAGTCGGATCTGTAAGCTTTTTAAAAATATGCAACAATTAAGTATTTAGTTACATTTGCGGTTACAAAGAATGAAGCTGTTAGTAACTTCAGAAAACTGTATGTGCGAAATAATTTCTTTCAATAACTTTAGGTATATGTTTTTTGTAACACGGTTGTAAATGTTGAACATGTATTGAAACAAATAATTTAGACATCCATCTAGCCATTTTCGTTGGTAGAAACATTTAAATTTTACTTTTGAAAAACAGATGTTTGAAACGATAAACGCTGGTTGCTCCAATAGTGCATTGCACGTCAGAGTATAAATTCCCATATGCAGACCCTCAACAGAAAGTGGCATATTCGATTGCCAACAGCAAAGTGTTCATCACTTCTGGAATAATGCTGGAAATAGTATTGGGTCTTTTGAACTAGCGGAATATATCCCCAGAAGGCAGAAAGCACCAACACCCAGTTCGACTGGGTGTAAATTTGTGAAAAATAACATAAATCATCTGAACCACTAAAGTTTGTAGCATCCACAAATCGTATTTATGCATGCCATTCACAGATGTAAAAAAATTATCTTATCTATAGCTTTACGCTTGTGTATTTACTTACATCATATTCTGATCCTGATTCAGTAGCAGTATGCAGTAGTCCAGAATGTTTGTGATACGCTGTATAATATTCCTCTTCCCACCTTTTGAGACATTTTATAATTACATTTTTGTTTGGTATGTGTATTTTTAAAACCATTACCAGATGACGATTTTAATCGAAGCAAATGATGCATATCGCGGAAAGTCTAATTTGCCACCAACAACACCAATGCAAATTGGTTCTTGCAGTACGCTCTGATGTTCCTGATGAGAAAAATAATTGTCATTTTCGTACATGTGATACCATTATTTTTATATGTTTAAATTCATTTATAATCTTTTTCAACACACATTCCATTTTTCGTTACGATATAAGGCATACAAAAATTGAATTTATAACTACCTGATAGTATTGCAGATCTCTTTGTAATAATATTGGAACTCTGTCCATTAAATTTCCTTCTTCCATTACTTCCATTATTTTAATATTTTTAGAAAACTGTCTTGTGATTACCTTTTCTCGACTAAGGGTTTCAATAGTATTCATTTTATTGATTAAACATTTTAAATATGCATGTATAATCGATTTCAAGTCGCTTAGCAATTTTCAAAAATGTTAACAAGCGCAAATTCGGATTAAATATGATGATTTTCTGCATTTGAACTTTGGACAGTGAACAGAAACTGTGAATTAAAGTTTAGAGTAGATAATTCAGAAAATCTTAGTGCCAGCTTATCTGTTTGCTTGCACAACATATTATACATATTTAGGAATGATCTGTGTATTGACACTTTAAAAATATGAATCTTCGAAAAGTTTCGATACAGTCAATTTTGTTTTTTTTCCAGGGTAGGTGGATAATTTTTCATAAGACACTATGAGGACCGACCGCACATGCTCATATCAGTGTGAGATTCTTACTTACTAAAAACACCGCCCTTGAAATTACTTTATACTACAACTAGGTTATTTCCTATCTAGTAGTTTAGATTTAATAATAATTCTAATGGTTTTATCCGTTGAAGCCGGCGCACTAAATTTGTATCGTTCAACATATATATCATTTCGTTATTGCAATGGCCGCGTTCACAATTTTTCTTAGCACTTTGATTTGTAAAATATTGATGTTCATTGCTTTGGTACAACCCCGAAGTTGTTGCTTATGTGAAAGCAGCTTGTTTTGCATTCTGAGTTTGGCAAATCGACCAAGCAGCCAATCCATTTGATTATATTTAATAACGAGCTCTCTCGTGTCTTCTTTACGTGCGATTTTTATTTAAGTTTCGCATCTACTAATGTCATTCTCAAATACTTAGCTTCATTTGCCTACGGAATTTGTACGGAGTCTATAAATATGATAGCGTATTTACATTTCTGTAAACAAAAAAAACGTGCGTGGATTTGGTTTCATTAAGCGCAATGCGCCAAGTTATTGTTCACTCAAGAACTCTGCCAATATCTCGTTGGAGCTTGTTCGTTGCTGTTCAATCGTATAACTCACGGCTTATACATCTGTATCATCCGCAAACATAGCTACAGTTGTGCCTTTCGAAATATCTTGAGTATAGATTAAAAATAAAATCGGACCCAGAACGCTTTCTTATAGAACTCCTGCTGTGATTTCCTCGAGCGGAATAATCGCGCTTAACACGGAAGAGTCTGTCCGCTAGATAAGAACTTAGTATCTCATATAAATGCCTTGGAAAGGCCAATTTAACCGTATGTTTCAATCCCGTATCCAATACTTTATCAAAAGGAATCATCTCTGGCTAAAAAAAATTTGTCTATGTCAGGGCTTATTCTATTTCATTAGTTATTCGATAAACCTGGCTAATTGTGGAGTGCTTGATTCTAAGCCCGGATTGGTGGACAGGTATTAATCGGCGCTCTTCGATAATCGAATGTAATCGCTTCAATAAAATTTGTTCGAATACCTATGATATTACTGGTAGAAGCGAAATTGGTCTGTACGATTCCTTGTCATATGCAGGCTTTCCGGGCTTTGGAACCATAATGACTTCAGCTACCTTCCATTGTCGTGGAACGTACAGGATTCTAGATGAAGCATTGATAAAGTAAACGAACACGTTTAGTGCTTTCCTAGGGTTTGCTAGTGCTTTGAAGGATCTACCCGTAATCAAATCGTATCCAGCAGCCTTGTTTAGTTACAATTTTTGTATTTCATACCGCAGTTCTGATAGAGTTTTTATTTTAAAATTGTCAGGCTAAGACCGTGTCTTCAATTAGCTCTTGATCGTCAAAGGGCTTAAATGTTTCTTAAATGCCTTTTTTTTTGTCTCCTTTCGCCCATTCGCCATTATCTTTTCTGATAGGAGGCGCTTGCGTTTTTGGCTTTTTAATGCTTTTTATAGCGTTCCAGAGCGAGTAGTTCGAACTCTTATCCGCAGTGGGACCTTCAAGATATAAAGAGACTTCGCGTGCTTAAAAGTCCTGAATCGTTTGCTTTAGAGTCCTACATAAATTATTTAATATCGTTTTATGCAGCGGAGTGCGAGATTATTGCCAATTTTAATGCACTTTTATTCTCTCTTTTACTAATTCGGTTATTTCCCGGGAATATTTTATTGCCCTTTTCAATTTTGTTATACTTTTGTAAGGAGTACTAATCCAGGCAGAGCTTTGTATGACTCCGATTAATTTATCGACTTGGTCTTCAAGTTCATATGGTGTTTGAAGAGATACATTAGGATCGATTTTATTTGCGTTGTCTTTTCTAAAAGAGTCACAGTAAGTTTTTAAACAAGTTAGTCTGGTGGACCGTCCTTTTCCCGTAGGCAGCCACTAATAGTCGAAATGAATGGGGAGTGGTCAGAGAAGAGATCAGAACTTTCCCCAACTTTAACAGAGGTGTCAGACACACCGTTTTTGATATAAAAATCTATAAGGTCTAAGAAATATAACTACGCTACCAATTTTCATCGACTCCGTTCAAATTCCGTACGCAAATGAAGCTAAATATTTGGGAATGACATAAGATGCGAACATTATACCGACAGAAAATAACGCACGCCTACGATCTACTTTGCAGTGCATTTTCAGTGACATTTGTGACAGTTTTACACCAATTTTTTCCAATATCATCCGACAACAAGTGGTTGCCGAATTTTCTGTGATATCTATTGTATGTTCTTGTTGATTTTGAAAACACAAATTTTTATTTCTGGGACTTTTTTGACATTTCGGTTATTTAAAACATATGTTCAAACATAGAGATGGCTATTTCGAAAATATATCAATATTTATCGATTCAATATATTTTGAATGTCAATATCGATCACTCGAAATTTGGTGTATAACTTACGGTAGTAAGCTTATTGGCATACTTTCTTATATTAAGTGTGATGCCTCTCGGCATATATTAGTCAAAGTACTGTAAATACAAATATGCGTCGACATATATAGGCTTTTCGATATATCAGTACATTTTGTACATCCCTATCGGAATCTAACATTTGACGCATGTGAAATCAAAGCGTCGTCGCATTTTATTCATTCTTTTCCGTAATCGGATACCTAGAGTGTAATTACGGTCTCCGGTGTCAGTGTTATGACATTAAGCAATTACTTTGGGTGATATGTAAATCAATTTAGGTTTTATGATATTTTATTCATTTAAATTTTGGGCGATTTCGCGCTTTTGGGCATTGTGGCATTTTTTAATTCCGGAGTAAAACCTAACGCCGCATAACTCATAAGCGCGAGTGTTAAGCAAGAAGAAAATGGCAACACTATACTGCTATGTCTAAGATGCCTCCTGATCGAGTCACAGATGTTGGTCATTACGGCAGATACCTCACGTGAGCTACTTCAACATATTTGGAGCTGAGGTCAGTAAGGAATTTTCACTATTAGTTAGGGTTCTGAAAAAGAGGTGTTGGCAGGTGAGTCAACGGCGGATCTCACATCACCGAAAGGGGTTACTGGCACTGGAATTACCGGCCTGTTGCCCTAGGGTCAACGCCAGAGCCTGGCCCACCACGATGGACCAGCACTTTTCCAAGCGCCGACAAGTACATTGCATTTCATTCGGGTCCTTTCTTTTTCCCCAATATACTCATTAGCCAACAATTCGTTGTACTGATTTATGAAGGGAGGGTGAGTGGAAGAGTTGACACAGGTCGAGTATTCTATATTAAATTTCTGAGTTTCCTTTTCGTGTATAAACACGCGGCTATTATTAGCTGCCAAGCATTCCGTCGATTTTAGTTTTCGATTAAGAACTAATAACTAATATATTTATACCCCATCCTAAGGGTATACTAATTTTGACATATAGTTTGTCATACCCCTTTATATTCATTCAAGGCCAATTAAAGTATATATATATATTTACTGCACTGCACTCCCTCATAAGTTTGTAATCACACCAAAAAAATACATGTTAAAGAATAGCCAAGTTCTTTTATACAGAAATCGGTTTTGCCTTACAAGTCAGCGACAAAAAGTACTCAGATCTAAAAAAGAACGCAAAGTTGGTATTGTAATTATTAAAAATTTTACAAATAGTATTTGGGTAGATTTTTATACTTGGCAAGTTTTCCGATTTAAAGTTTTGAAGATATATACATATATGTATATAAAACACATGTGTATGCCGCAATTTTCACGATTTTAAGAACTTGTAAGCGTTTTTAACTGTTGTAAGCGAAGTTAGAGGAGGGGTCAAAATGGCCTGAGTTGGTTCGTGTAAATAACGCTGTAGTGCCAAAGTTGCTTAATAATTTAGGCTAGGCACTACCGTGCCCCTTGATAAGCAACTTTTTGTCACGATTACTTTTTGTGGGCGTTTTTAATTAAATGCTGTTTGCGTCGAAAATGTTCATAGGAACCGAAATAAAACGTTTAATAGGATATTCAGCCAAATTTTTTTCCAATATATCACCCATGCAAAGTTTTTGTCCAAGATTTTCTTATACGTTTCATATAAATTGAAATAAAATGTCCTCCATCATTTTCTTAACGCCTTGGTGGGGCAACATACTTGGATAGGATATCATACTGTTCACCCCAAGCGTACTGTATGTAGCCTTTTCTTTTGGTTTTTTTTGAGGCTTAAATATTGCAGAGATAAATGGAAAAGGAATATGAATGTTCCTTAAGTTTTTTTTTGGCCATGTGAAAGCCTCGACCTCTATAGCACCTGATAACGAAAGGTACAGCGAAGTTAATTCCTGTATAAGTAAAAGTAGTGGAAACCTGCTCTTTCGATTAGAAGAGCAGCCATAAGTTGAGAACGCAAGTGTCACGCGAAGCATGAGTGCATTTCCGCCATGATTCAAAATTTTATATATGAATACAAGCAAACTGCAATGAGTATTATTGGATGTCGTTCATAAAAAGGGAAATCTGAATTGGAAAGTCCTCCATTGATGCATAAAATTAGATTCGAGTCGAACGAAGGATTACGAGATAATAGGGAACTTTTCGCAGAAATTGCTTTCTTTTCTCTATTAAGGCGCTTACTCTGAGGGAAAATACGATCTCTGAGCATTGAGTATAAGACGCGATTTCACGAAGTTAGCTTCCAGCTGAGTAATATTAGGAAAAACGTGGGTAAAAATGGCATTATGAGTCCTTACTGCTAGGTGAAAAAATCTAAAGATATAAGTTAGAATGCGCAAGTCTCGCGACAGAGAAGAAAACCTTTCCAGGATATCCTCAGGGGTGTGGAAAACCATTGGGCATTCCCTACATTATCGGCTGTGAAATTCGGAAGATATGTTTTGATCATTCTGGAAAGTAGCCAGGCGCCTCATAGTTCCAAGCGGGGCAATGAAACTGATTTGATGAGCGTTTCGATTTTGCACAGAGCAGCTGACAACTCTAATTTTCATCTGCTGCTCGAATATGTCCGAATGAGGTCGCGTCGTATGCTTTCTCCGAAGCATCACAGAATCCGTGAAATTGTAATTGTGACGATGGACAATAATCAACCCAGCGGGCTTTAATTATGGCTGGTGCTAACCATCCCGCAGGTTCGAAAAGCTGAGCAATTACAGAGATAACCTGTCTTTTCGACTGAGATAATGAGAGCCATAGTCTCCATGAGTTTCCCACCGAACTCCAAGCGTTTTGGTCATGCAGTCCTTATCTATTTTAAGAAAATTTTCCCTTAACACATGGTTCGATGGTTTTGAATGATTCAAAAGGGCCGACGTACTTGATGTCCACTTTCGTATTGGAAAGCCTGCGACGTAGCATTCCGACAAAAGGCTTTTTGATCTTCTGCCAAGCGTAAGAGGGTTAACTTAACTTTTCAAGAGTAGAACTGAATTATTTTTTTTGAATTTGGACTTACGACTTAACAAATTTTGGTATCCCATTGCCATTTTTCGAACTTTGGATTCAGTGCATGAAAACGAATAGGATTGCAAAAAAAAATGTATTTTGGAGAGTTTTCCGATAAAGCAAAATTTTGTCATTTTTTGTTGCATACCCTTAGGATAGCCAGAAAGCATGTAACGAATTCATAAGAAACAGTAGAAGCGCAAAGCTCGGCTCCCGATGCGGTTAGGAAATCTGCGAACAAATAATCAAATTACCGTGCGAAAAACCGTATTATATAACGTACACGGTTTGGAAAACAAATTCATACATGTACTACGTCTATACCACAATCGTCAAGAAAATGTGTAGAACTATCGCCCGAGTCAGTTCCACCAAATTCATCGAATATAGTTGGAAATTAGTCAGTCGACGATTTAATGAGACAACTACAAATGTCAATGGTACCGTTACTTGATGAGAAATTGAAAAACATACCTACAAAAGATGGTTTGGAAGTAATCAACATTTAACCCTCGACCCGTGCACTGTAAAATTTTAAGTGATCGTGCAATTGGGCACTCAGTGCCCTATAAAGTAAGTATGGAAGAAAATTTAATTTTTCTTATATGAGATCAAGAGAAATAATTTTTTTTTTATTTACGTCGAAATTATATATAGGTACCTACTTCAAAATATAATACAAATTTTCGTCTACTTAGGCACAGTACCTTAAAAAATCATATCTTCCTTGAATGTCATAGACCAATATGCATGTTAAAATTGGATTTGAAAATTCTGTTGGGCACTCAGTGTCCAGTATACGGGTCGAGGGTTAAATAAGTACTCTTTCGTCACAAACTAACCAACTGGCAAACGAAAAAGATATCTTAAGAGAGAAACTCCAGAATTTATCAAACGAAAAGAAGAAAGACAGCAGACAATAATATGGTTGGTATCACCATTGGATCAAATGAAAAGATATATAATTTTTAAAGGGATTGAGGCGCAAAGCTCGGCTCCCGATGCGGTTAGGAAATCTGCGAACAAATAATGAAATTACCGAGCGAAAAACCGTATTATATAACGCACACAGTTTGGAAAACAAAATCATACTTGTTCACTTTTTTAAATTATTTATCATCTTACGGTATACTGTGCACTCACAAAGAATTTATTTTCCTATTGTACAGAAAATTTCAGCAAATAAATACAAATACAAATATTAATACTCATTGAAACACATATTGAAGAAGAAGAAAAAATTAAGCATGCCAAAAAATACTTTGAAGATTTTCATACTTACTGGATCCCGGCAACGACCAAAAGCCGATTTGGAAGAGCAAGGAGGAATGGTATATGGAGCCAAAAAGAATTTTAAGGAGAAAGGTATTCGGTATGAATTCATCAGCCTTGATGCGGAAATCATAAACATAATCAGCCTTATTTCTTATATCTCACGAAACGGTTGCATACTTATACAGGGTTGAAAAATTTAAGGGGCCTTTATGCAACGTTGCATAAATCCTTATTTATAAAAAACTTTCCCATCCATTTTAGTTATACAGGGCTTATGACAGATTATGTACCAAAATGCCGAAATCTATTACAATTACTTGTTCGAATTTGAAAACACAACTCAACTGTTTGTAGAAAAACTAATTGACAGCCGTATTTATTAGATATCCTTAAGACACCTCTCAGAGGTTGCTTAGTTAAACATCGCGTATGTATTTACGCAATCTTTATATAATTTTCCTCTGTGTTTTAACTTAAGGGGGCTTGTGACTTAATAATCAAAGACACTTACCAAACTAGTACCAAAAACATAAGATTCTACTTCATTTTGTTTTAATAACTTAAGTACAGAAACTCTTATGCTTTTGACAGACCTTTTGCTATTTGTTTATAAATATTATATTGAAATATTTTGCGTAGCATAATAAACTACCAAAATAAAAGAAAAAAGGTCGGAAAATTTTGATTCCACTTATAAGGAACTACAATTTTTTTATGAAATATGTTACAAAGGCACACATATATATAATCAATTATACGATTTGCCTTGTCTCGCCCGCGAAATCAAACCGCATTTTATATCTTTTTATAACTTTGTACAACTTTTGTGTTTTAACGACTATATGAAAATGACATTTACAATCAAAATCAAATTTTACATATACCTTACACACCCTCTAAACGCAAATTTTGTCGTTTAGGTTACGCATCGCTTAAGCAACATTGCTTTAGTTTTATAAATAATGTTTTGCTGCGTAAGGACAGTTTAAGGATTGCGTAAAGTTACACTGGCCTTAATATATGTATGTTTATAAATAAGGCTGAGAATTGAAGCGTTGTATGCAAACAAAATAAAAGGTTTTAATACAATGTAAATGGTTTAGCATTTTTCGTACAAGTTCTAAACAAGAAAAATACATTATTCATTTCCCAACTCCTTACGGCAACTTTAACATTCGAACACTCATTATCAGTAATTTTTCACTGATAAATAAATGGAACTTTGAAATAATTTTTATATTGAAAAAAATGTAAACATTTTTTTTTCGATTTCTATGAAACTTTTCGAAGAAAACAGCATTTTAGTGAAAAACGCCCACAAAATAAAGGCACGGCAAAAAACTTTATTTGACAAACTTGTAAAGGTGGACAGTACCTACATATCTTGTGAAGGTTGTACAACTTTATCTATCTAACTTAAGCCTTAAAACGGTTTTTTCTAAATTGTGGGCGTGGAAGTGGGCGAATTTAAAATTTTTTAACACTTTACCATTTCGGGACCCTAGGGAGTATATGCTCTTAATTTCAGCTTCCTAGCATAAATTTAAAGGCCTCAAAAGTTGATACGGACGGACGGACGGACATAACTAAATAGTCTTAGGATTTGGTCCTGATCATAAATATATATACTTTTATGGGTCTACGACGAATATTAAGGGGTGTTACAAACTATGTGCCAAATTAATATACCCTTAGGATAGGGTATAAACGTACTTAAGCGGGCACTAAACAACCTCCAAACGCGTTTAAGTTAGACAACCTCTATGCAACGTTGCATAAGATTTATAAATATTGTTTTTGCGTTCAAAGGCATTTTAAAGCGTGCATAACTTTGTCCACTCTTTAAAATATGTTTATGAATAAGGCTGAATATGTAATAGCAAATTGCTGACACTTCTTCCGATGTTTCTAAAAGGCGAAAATTGACAAAAGGATATAGATTCTGCTAAAATATTACTCGCTGAAAACAATTTTCAAGGCCTAATTTTTAGGTGGGACATGAATATTAGATTGGGAAATCTGCAATATGATATAGACGACATATATAAATCAAGATTTACAGCCGGACTGGAGGAACGTAGTTCAAAGGATACAACTGTAAATGCAAATGTTCTTTGAGTTCTGCAATGACAACAGACTGATAATTTTAAATGTTACAATGTGATGAAGAAGGTAAACTGACTTTTGTTAGCAATATAGGAGAGTCAGTAAATGATATATGTGTGTTGCCACAAGAAATGTTAATGTTTGTTAAAACTTTTAATGTAGTAGAGGAAATATGGTCTGACCACATTCCAATAAAACTTAGAATTCGGAGATAAGAAACCTAGATTAACAAGTGTGTTCTGAGATATGAAATAAAATTCTGAAATATTATTTTTTTTACTTGAATAATTGTGCCAAAATATGTTCTTTTAATTTTTCATTTGATAAATCTCTTGAAATAACGACGCGTCCGGTCCCGATGGGATTGTACCGTTTGGTCTTAAAAAATGTAGTCTAGCCCTTGGTCCACATGTAAATAACTTGTTTTATTTGTCCATAAATACAGGCAAATTCACCAATGCGGAAAATTAATATTTTTATGTCGCAATGTAATCTGTAATAAACAGCATGAGTTTGTACAAAACAGTTCCATCGTCACAAAGGAAATAATAATGAAGTCGATTGCATATACAAAGACATCTCTTAAGCGCGATCAGACGGTCATGCAAACTTCTCATCCGGATGACATGCTGACATCACAATGACGTAGAATTTGTCCTAAAGTAGTCATTCCGTGTGATCGCCTGTCATCTGGCATGTCATCCAGATGTCTAATTTGATGGACCGTGTGATCGCTTGTCATCGCTATTGGGACTGGATGACAATATTTTGTTGACAGAATGTCATCCGAATGTAAATGTCCCACGGATGATACTGCTCGATTTTCCACTTAATTGAAAGTTGAAAAAGTTTAAAAAAACAACTATAATGTTTATTAAAGTGTTTTAGTAGTATTGCAACAAAACCGAGCAATCAGTGCCGCGGATTGTTCTCAGATAATACAAATAAATGGTAAAATTCACGGAAAAAATTGTGGCGCAATGTTGGTTGTTAAATGTTTTGTTTCAATAATAATTTATAGTGCAAATTGTGAAAATGTGTAATTTCCAGTATTAAGCACACTGTTTATTAAATATATATGCAAAAAAAGAAGAAATCACAAGTGATATTCTGCATCCATAAGTGGTTCAGAAGTTACATGAGTCTTAGTTCAAGGTACGGTATTCAGCCTTGTACTGATTGTTTGATATGGTAATATGGTTTTGTTGCAGCAGCTTATATCTGGTCATATTTATGCACCTGATTTGTTGTCTTCAATTCACTTTAACTTTCATGGAGGTGCTCACAACTTACGATGTGTGAATTTATTATTCAGTCCTTATCATAGGACGAATTATGGCAGGAATAAAGCTATTAGTCGCATGAGTAGAATTTATAACTTAAATAAATTGAAATTCATGTTAGTTAAATGTTTTGCGTACTCATGATCTATTGGTTTAGTTAGTTAGCTCTTTATACTTATATATCTGTTATATATGTTTAATATATGTATATACTAACACCTGCACTAAGTGATGAGCCTGTGGTGCACTTTTTGCGCCGGCAAATTTCTGCTCGTTCTGCAAAATAAGTAAAGAACAACTTAAAAAAATCTTGTTTTGCTCTTTACAGATTGTTAAAATTCCAACGCAAAGGTGGAAGTTATGTCAATATTTAAGAAACCATGAAGACACACTATTATGAACCAGTTGCGGCATACGTTTCATAATCCAGCGATGCACTTAGAACTGTTTTTATTAAATATAGTGAAGCTTTTGTGAGACGTTAGTCTAGTTATTTTGGAATTTAATAAAAACTATGTTAATTTTTGCAGAAAGTTTATTTGTCTCATCACATTTGTCTATGTGATTCTGTTTGTGGTTGTGGTTGGTGTACTAAGGTGTAGGGTGTAGTAGATTGCTGGTAAACAAAGGGACAAAACCAATAAATTGAGCCCATGATATATATGTAGCAGCTCCTTACCGAAATTTACAGCAGTTAGAAATGAAAAGCAACAAATGAATCTTGATTAGTTGAGATTACGGTTGATTTTTTATATCATAGCAGCATGTTGACGCGGTTTTGTATCGTGCATTCCATGTTCTAAGGCGTCTTCTCACTTTGAAAAGTACATATCATCACAAATGTTATATCAAAATTTCGTAAAGATCGGACGAGTCTAACTATATTTTTGGGCGACCGTTATGTGACAACTTAAGAGCACCCGGCTGATTCATTTGACGCAGCTCGAACGGTCCCTGTATACCTGACTCTATACAATTGAATAGTCGTGTTCTTTTGTTAATGTAGTACCCCCTGCCAAGGTATATTTTGGACGAGCATAACTTCTACGAAGAATCGGAAGGTCCATTATATGAATGACATATTCTTCATAGTTATGGCTATAGCGCATATCATCAGATTTTTGAAATTTTGATTTGAAGTATTTTTTTTTACAAAAAACTGCAAAAAAAACGCGTTTTTTTTACTTTTTCGAAAAACGTGCGCCATTTTGTTATTTTCGCGAATATCAAAAATCTGATGATATGCGCTATAGCCACTGACATACTGAATCTAAAACTGTTTTATTTTTTTGTTTCAGATGACCTGTCTCGGTGATACCATCAACAAGCCACGAACATTACATTTCTACACCGGTTTTTCGATGCTACTGTTTTATTATAATAATTGTTCAAAAAAATAAAAAAAAAATATTTCTTGTACTTGAAAGATGTGTTCATTATATAGGATCCATTTTGCAAAAATCCTCGAAAAAAAATCGCGAAAATAGCCTATTTTCGAGGTGCCTAAAGTGAGAAGACGCCTTAAGGGAACTAATAGGCTACCATTGCATGACGGGTATTGAGGTCGCTATGGGAAATATTTACAACTGGTTGGTCATTAGAAAACTTAAGTTTGGAAATAATGATGCAACAAGGAAAGTAAAGGGGCATTGCTTAATCTGGTTAGGGTAGCTTATTAGCATTGTATTACAATTTTTACTTATTTTTTTTATAATGTACGCACACTAAAGGGAGTTTGGATACCCTTATAATGAAGTGCCACAGTGCAGGCATTAGGGGAATAAAAGATTAGAGAAAAGCAGAAAACGATGCACGTTGGTTTCAAATGTTCGCAATTAGTATAATCGCACGTTTTTGAATCCTGTCAAAATCCAAATATGTAATTGGAGCACCGGACCAGATATGAGCGTTGTACTCCAGTTTGGGGCGAATGAACGCCTTGTAAATTGTAGTCAGATCAGAAGGGGTGAAATATTTCTTGCATCGCTTAAGGAAGCCTAGACATTTTTCAGCGTTCTTGGCGACATCAAATATGTGGTCATTCCAACCAAGGTTGTGATTAACACACATACCGAGAATGGAAAGTCGTTCGGTTTCAGCGATGCAAGTGCCATTCATGGATAATGGAAGAGAATTGGGGGGTTGCTTCAATGACAGCAGACAGCATGGCGTTTCGGAAGCATTAAATTCCTCTCTGTTGGTTTTACCTCATTTAAGTATGATGTCAAGATCAACGCCCGGAGATGAGGGGCTTTGCCCGGGAAACGAATATGTAAGGTTGAGGGTACTGTCATCTGCAAATGAATGAATAGGATTAGAAGTTACAGAGAGCAGATCATTTATAAACATAAAGAAAGGCTACAGTCCGCTTGGGGCGAACAGCATGATACCTGATGTGCCCCAAAGAAAAAAAACATAAGGGAAATGATAGATAGCATTTTTTTTCAATCTATGAAATTTATAGAAAAAAAATTATTTTTTTGAAAAAACGCCCCCAAAAAGTGGGCGTAGCCAAAAACTTTGTATGGGCGATATATTGGAAAGAATATTGGCTAAATATATTGTTAAACGAAGAAAACAGCATTTAAGTGAAAAACGCCCACAAAAAGTAGGCGTGGCAAAAAAACTTTATATGGCAAATTTATAAAAGTGGGCAGTACTACATATCTTGTGAAGGTTGTACAACTTTATCTCTCTAACTTAAGCCCTAAAACGGTTTTTTCTAAACAATTTTAACACTTTACCATTTTGGAACCCTAGGGAGTATATGTTCCAAATTTCAGCTTCCTAACATAACTTTAAGGACCTCAAAAGTTGATACGGACGGACGGACATTGCTAAATAGTCTTCGATTTTGGTCCTGATCATAAATATATATACTTTTAGGGTTCTGCGACGAATATTAAGGGGTGTTACAAACTATGTGTCAAAATTAATATACCCTATCCTAACGGTATAAAAATGAGAATGTGAGTCGGAAACAAAACGGAACCTTGGGGAACACCAGCATTTATTTTGAAAGCTGTAGACTTGAAACCGTCCAAAACAACTTGAGTTGAACGTTCCGAAAGGAAATTTCTAATCCATTGAAGAAGCGTAACGTCGTTCATAAATGGAAGCATTTTCGACAAGAGAGCTTGATGCCAAACTCTGTTAAATGCCTTTGAAATATCAAGCGCAACGACCTTACTTTCACCACCATGGTGAATAGATTGATTCCACTTTTCGGTTAGATATGTCATCAAATCACCAGTGAACCCGTTGCTGCGAATACTGTACTGCCGATCATTAAGAAGTTTTCGGGATTCAAGATATTTCATAAGCTGACGATTTATCAGCGTTTCCATGACCTTTGAAAGAAGGGACGTAAGTGCAATTGGTCGGTAGGAGGAGGGAGAGAACGATTCTTCTTTTTTTGGGACGGGCTGGACAAATGCTGTGAAAGCTTGCCAGCGTGGAAGAACACTTCTTCCGAACGATAGGGGAAATTCTAAAGTACTCTTGCCACAGAAGGGTGCAGAAGTGGATTTGTCCCATAGAGTGTTCTAGGCGCTCGAGTAGGAGGGGAGATAAAGCACAATCTGGGAGCATTGAGCTAGTTGCAAAATGAGTAGCAAGCAGCTTGGCTTTATCCGAAGATCTGGAGAGTCATTGCAAATGAGTGTCAGGATAGATAACGAGGCCGAGTTTTTAATATTTTTAACAAACGACCAAAAGTTTTTACTACCGGAGTGACTTTGTAGTATTTTTGACCTCAACTTTTGATCGTAGGAGAATTTGCCACCATATTGGGGATTACAGTCATTTCTGGCTCGTTTGAACTATTTTCGATTTTCCTTAGTTGGGTTGGCCTTTAATGTCCGAAATCTTACCTCTTTAGCCCTGATAGCTTCTTTACAGCTTAAGTCGTATTGATATCGGCAGCGGCATCCACGTCGTTGTTGAGGAAACACAACGACCAGTTAAAACTCCTAAAGAAACCGTTTAAAGCTTTCCAATTGGCTTTCTCGTATTGCCAAATGCTTCTTTTAGGATCTTGTTCTTTAATTGAGTACGAGAAATTTGCCGATAAGATACAATGGTCTGACGAACCTAGAGGCGATAATACATTTAAAGTATATTTATCAGGGTGAGAGGTAAGAAACAATTCCAGAGTGTTGGCGTTTTGACCGCTAATGACCGGTATCAGTGTCGGCTCATATACAAGCTGGGTCACATTATTAACCTCAGCCAAGATCTCGACATACCTTCCTTCGGGTGTTGTCTGTCCAGAATGTCGAAGCCAACTTGAATTGTATGTAGCGTTCGCCATCTATCGTTTTTGTTTCAACTAGTGCTTATTTCGCGAATGGTAGCACTTAGCTCATGTCTGATTGGACAGATAATTAGTTTTATCTTTCCGCTGAATGAATATGGTTGTGTATACGTGTTACGTCGGAGACTTCACATCCTTTCGCCACACCCACTACTCTCCAAGCCCCTCATTATCCACCATTTTCTATTAGCAATAATACTTCTTAACGGAGCTATCCCCTTCCACCCCCTCTTTCCAAACACCAATTCCACATGTCCCGTTATGAACACGCGCAACCCACATGTGCAGTTATGTACACGCGCAGCCATTTATTCGCAGACCTACGCATTTTTGCGCTACACGCGCAGACATAGTTTTAAACACCCGATACCTGCATTTCCTTTCCCACAGCTTAGTGGCTTGGTGCAGCGTCATCAAAAATAATACAATAAGAGACACCCACAGAATGATTCAGATAAAATTAATAATAATAATTAATTAATTAGTTTCAATTTAGATCCAGTTAAGTTCAGTCGGTTTTTAATCCAGTTAAGTTCAGTTGGTTTTAAGTTAGTCCTTACATGTACTTATATATAGATATATATATATGTGTTTATAATAAAGTGAATTAATAAAAAAAGAAAAAAAAGTTTTTTTTTATTCCCACCGCTCGGGAACCACATAATTTAAGCTTGAACAACGGTGGGAAATATTGCGACATTATTTTGAAAATCATGGTAATGTTGCAGAATGTGTGCGAAAATTGCGTACGGATTTTGGAAGAAGAGAAGCACCGTCAGCTCCGTATGTTTGGTATGTTGTGAAAAAAGTGAAAGAAACTGGCATCCTCATCGATAGACCAAAGCGTGAAAAGCCAAAAACAGTGCGTACACCCGAGAAAATTGCTGCTGTGGCAGAAAGTGTGCGTGAAGCGCCATCAACATCAATTCACCGTCGTTCTCAACAATTAAACATTTCGGAGACATCATTGAGACGAATTTTGCATAAAGACCTTGGTATGACGCCATACAAAGTCCAATTGGTTCAGGAGTTGAAGCCAACTGACCATTCAATTCGTTTTCGCTTCGCTAAGTGGGCCTGCGATCGACTTAGAGAAGATGCCGATTTTGCCAAAAAAATCATCTTTTCAGATGAAGCTTATTTTTATCTTGGCGGGTATGTAAACAAGCTAATTTGTCGCATTTGAGGCACAGAAAACCCGCACGCATACATTGAAAAGCCGATATACCCAAAACGAGTCACTTTTTGGTGCGGATTCTGGTCCAGAGGCATAATTGGGCCATTTTTCTTCGAAAATCGAGTGGCCGCTACAGTCAATGGCGATCGTTATCGGGCCATGTTGAACGAATTTTTGTTCACAAAAATGGAAGAGGAGGATATTGACATTTGGTTTTAACAGGACGGCGCTACGTACCACACAGCCGAAGCTACACTCGATGTTTTGCGCCCATTTTCAAAAAAAAAAGTTATTTGTCGGACCCTATATATTAAAATCGCCCGCTATGGCGATTTCAGTACCATGATAAAGGGTAACAATGCTCGTAATGGAAACAGACAGTGAATCAAACTCATTTTAAATTGAATACTTGTCCTGGTTAGGGCTTCTGTAAATAAAACAGTAGTGAATTAATACCCTACGGACATGGAATTCAAGCCAAATTAAATTAATTTCCAAATTGGAACACTGGCCGTATTTAGGTAGAAGTTTGTAGGCTACACCACTACATATATAAACGGCGAGACCGCGATGAGAAAAGAATAATAGCACTAAGTTATACCCAGGCAGGCTAAGCTCCGTTAGATCAGAATCAATGCTGACCTGTGTTTTACCAAGTGCCAAAACAGCTGGTTTATTGAGATTCGCGTGGGTGTACAATGAAAACAAATTCGCCCTTAACCCACGAATATGGATCACGTCTACTCTGAAATTCCTACTCATAACAAAAAACAAACACAAAAAATTCAACTCCGACGCTGACTAAGCTAGGCCGTACCGTGTAGATCCTGACGTCAGCTTGCCAAAGCCAGAGTTGTGAAGTACTGTAGTACATTTCTACTCAGTACTATGTAAGTACCCGGTACCATGTACTGGTACTTGTACTTAAAAAATTAAAGTAAAATGAACTGGGTACTTAAAAACCACCATGTACAAACACTTTTTCAAGTACCTCTTTCAAGTACATTTACTGGGGACAGCAATATTACTTAGTACATAATTATATTTAATTTGTAAAAATATTAGAGATGCAGTTGCCATTTATAATCTTTCAATCTTTAAATTTTATTGTTCCATTTATGTATTTATAATTAAAATTATCATCTCTTATGAACTGATTATATGAAGTTACTAATTCTAAGTTATTTTTATTAGGAATTGGCTCTATTAAAATTCTACATAAATAACATCTGAGTAATTAGGGATCAATAGTACGAAGCTTTTAATTAGGTCTTTATTTCTAGTTTTTGTCCGTTAATATGTTTCGTAATGTTGTGAATAACTTCATTGAAGTGGTCATTTATTTTAATTTGTTCGTTAAGTCCTTCAATCAAGTTTTCATTGTTATTTTCCTTTTGTCTCTAAACTATTCCTAATCTCTAGTTTGTCGTCATAGTCCATGGTTCCTGTCTAGTATTTAAGTCCTTTTCCGGCAATATTAACTAAATTCTCTTCGTTGCTTATGATGATTTTCTAATAAATTTTCTTCTGACAAAAGTTTAAAATTATGTGTTATTGTAGGGTATTTGTTTTTGTGATTGAATTTGTTAATATTATATTCTATAATGTCTATAATGTATTTTCGTATAGCCTATTACTACTAGCATTTTTTCGTCTCTAATTGTAATGTAACCATGTCCTGCGTTTAGGTTTTGTGCGTCAAGTTTTTGTCCGTTTGTTGCTGTTGTTGTCAATAAAATTAAAGTCAGTAATGTCTGAAAAAAAATGTTATGTTTTATGTATCTTCATATTTATAGAATCGTTTCACTTGTTTTTTATAGAACTTGCTCCCTTTGCTATCTTTAATATGATCTTTGTCAAGAACTTCTACATTTTCTTTTTTGTGAATGGGTTTGAGTTTATTGTTGTTCCTATTTTTGAGATAAAAGTGATTTGTTTTTCTTAGATCTACGTCTCTCTTGTTTTTATTATAGTTGTTGATATATTTCTCTTTCTTTTTCTTAACTTGTTCTTGATATTGGGATAGTCTTCGTTTGATGTAGATCCGTTGAGGAAATCAATAGGTCTTATATTTGTTGTACAAAGAATCGTTTGATTATAGATCGTTACAGGTTTTAAGACTTTTTTTCGTAGGGTGTCTTTATTGTTATCATCTGCTGTAAAGGTTCTGATATGCTCGTTAAGAGTTGAATGGAATCTCTCGATATCCGAGTTTCCAGTCTTGTGGTTGGTGTCGTGATGTGGAGGTCGACGTTATTTTCTTTTAGAAATTCTTTAATAAGGATTGAAGAAAATCCTCTCTCTCCATTGGTTATTTTCCTATTTGGAATGCCTAGGGATGAAAATCTATTCCTTAAGGTATTGAGTAAAGATAACCACGTTCTGTGTTTGATCTCGTAAACTGTTACATGTTCGGTGAAATTATCTATGATCGTTGCATACATTAAGTTTATAATGACATACCAGATGTCATGGAGTTTCTGTTAACTTCATTATTCGAATAATTGCAAATTGCAAATTTCGCAATTATTTATAAATTATATATAGTGTATGTGTTTTAGTGATTACCATTGCTTATTTTTCCTCGTCTTCGAGATCACCTAAAAATGTACTACACTTAAAAACTCTCAATAATTTATGTTTACTAAAATATTTTATATAAGTGTTTTGAAACTGGGCAAACAAATGATCGTGATTGCAGTAAATTCCTAATATTCCCGTCAGTGGGATAAATTGTTTCATAATATACAAAATTAAGTTTTCTGTAAATGTTCTTATGTTTACGACTATTCTTTTCTTTCCAAATTGGCTGTATATTTGTGGTTACTATAGTTTTCAGTAGTATTAATATTAATTGGGTTTTGTAAATGTTTACAGGTGGCTCTACGATTGGAAATTAGCAACTGTTGTCTTCGTCAGCGCTATGAATAGTAGCTAACATAGGTTTATTATTCAGTATATTTTCGCTATTGCTATTACTATATAAAATTTCTTGATTGTCTGCGGTTTCAATATTTTCGTTAAAGTAGATTTCCATTCTTGATAATCCATCTGCCAATTGGTTATCTCCTCCTTTTATATATTCGATATCAAAATTATACTCCTCTAATTTGATTTTCCATCTTTGGAGTTTGGCATTTGGCTCTATGAGCGAGCTCAACCATACAAGGAGTCGATGGTTTGTTGTAACTGTAAATTTACGTCCGTAAAGGTAGGCCCTGAAGTAGTTTATTGACCAAAGGATCGCTAAGAGTTGCTTCTCAATCGTCGAGTACTCAATTTCATGTTCGTTTAATGTTCTGCTGGCAAAGGTTGGATGACCTTCTTGGGAGAGGACGGCGCCCAAGGCATAATTCGAAGCATCAGTTGTCAAGGTAATTGTTTTACTGAAATCTGGGTATTTTAAAACGGGTTCTGATATTGTTAATGTTTTCAAGTTTTCGAAACTTTCAATATAATCAGGGTTATTCAGATCAATTTTTGCGTCTTTCTTCAGAGAGGTTGTCATAGGTTTCGCTACTTTGGAATAATCCTTGAAAAACTTACGGTAATAACCAGTGAAACCTAAAAATTATTTTATTTGTTTTGGCGTTCTGGGTATTCTATATTCCAGTATAGCTTTTATTTTATCAGGATTCGGTTTGATACTCTCCGTGGTAATTATGTGGCCCAATAACGCAGTTTCTTTTTTCAGAAACTTGCTTTTGTCCAATTGAATTTTCAAGTTAACTTCCTTGAGTTTCTTTCAAGCGAACTTATGTGTTCTTTGAGACTCGTGGTAAAGATAATGATATCATCTAGATAGACTAGACATATCTTACCAATATATTCACACAGGACTGAATTCATCAGCCTCTGGAAAGTCGCTGGGGCATTTTTCAGGCCAAATGGCATGCGAACGAATTCGTAATGTCCCATATTGGTTGAAAATGCCGTTTTCTTAATATCCGCTTCAGCGATCTCTATCTGGTGAAAACCTTTCGCCAGATCGAGCGCAGTAAGGCATTGAGATTTTCCGATTTTATCAAAGATATCTTCGATATTCGGAATGGGGAACTTATCATCTATTGAACATTCGTTAAGCTTCCTATAATCTGCAATGATTTTCCATTTTTGCTTATTTGATGCGTCCCGTTTTTTTTAGGACGACCCAAATTGGTGCAGAGTATGGAGAGTTGCTAGGGCGAATGATGCCCTGTTCTAACATCTCGTTAACTTGTTTCATTACTTCAGTTTTGTGTATTTCCGGATACCTGTATTTTTTGTGAATATGGAAAATTCGTTTACGGTTTTTATTTAATTTATGATCGCATTTGTAAAAGAAAGGTCGCTCCCTTCTTGATAGAATATTGACAAGTAATGGGAGACAAGATCCTTGATGTCTCTTTTCTCCTCGTTATTGAGGTGGTCAATTCTTATTTAATCACGAATGGGTCTTCTATTTATTTCTGTGTGATAAATGTTTAGCTCTGGGACTTGTTTTCCATAGATTTCTTTCGTGAATTTTTCCTCGTTTTTGTAGAGATAATGCTCGCTTCTGAGCCTGGATCGATTAGGATCCGTAGAGTTGTATTATTATTAGTTTTAAATATTATATAGGGTAATTTCCCTGAAGGCTTGGATGTTGAAAATCCTGATTATTTTGTAAGTTATTGATTTGTCTTTCATAACTCCCGAGAGTGTCCATCGGTTCTACTTCATTATTATTTCTGTTCCTATGATAATTACCACTGCTAGGATTTTGCTGCGCTCTACGGTTTGATCTACTGAGGTTCGGATTGTTATACATATTATTCCGTTGAGGATTCTGATTTTGCCGATTATTGCTAAAGTTTTGCTGTTCACTACGGTTTGATCTATTGAAATTTGGGTTGTAATAGTTATTCCGCTGAGGATTTTGATTTTGCCAATTTGATTCGCAACTTAGTCTATCAATATAACCTTGTCCATAGTTATTTTCCCTACTGTTTTTTCTGAATTTTGTGTAATTTTCGTAGAATTGTCTGTTTTGGTTGTTGTATCTATCGTTCTGTCTTCTTTGAACATTTATATTATACATTTTATAATTCGAGTTACTTTGATCCTGTCCAATTAAACTGTGTACTATATCTTTTATCCCTATTATATTATATTTATTTGTGATTGCATAAGCTAATGACCCAGATGATATTTCCTTGATCTTTTGAACTAACTTACCATTAAAAACATAAGGAAAGGCTACAGTCCACGTGGGGCGAACTGTATGATACCCACCCATGTCCCTATATGCCGCAAAGAAAAAAGCGTATAAGAAGATGATGGGTAGCATTTTATTTCATTTTATAAATATTATACAAAAAAAAACATATATGTTGAAAAAAAACCCCCAAAAAGTGGGCGTGGCCAAAAACTTGGTATGGGCGATATATTGGAAAAAATATTGGGTAAATATCTTGTTAAACATTATTTTTCGCTTTCTATGAAAATTTTCGAATAAAACAGCGTTTTAGTGAAAAACGCCCACAAAATAAAGGCGCGGCAAAAAACTTTACTTGACAAACTTGTAAAGGTGGACAGTACCTACATATCTTGTAAAGATTACAACACTCTATCTCTCTAACTTTAGCTTTACAACAGTTTTTTCTAAATTGTGGGATTGGCAGTGTCCGTATCAAACAAAATTTTACATTCTACCATTTCGTGACCCTAGGGAGTATATGCCTATAAATTGGTGATGGACGGACGGACACACGGACATTGCTAAATAGTCTTAACTTTTAGTCCTGACCATAAATATATATACTTTTGTGGGTCAACGACGAATATGAAGGGGTGTTACAAACTATGAGTCAAAATTAATATACCCTTAGGATAGAGTAAAAAAGGTCGCAAAAAAATGTCACGCCCCCATAAAAAATGGATTTTTGTGTCGTAAATAATTCCATGTACTTGTGGTCTGTCTTCCTCTCCATAGTAGCCAACGAGAGCAATGTTACCGGGTCGCCTTGATATGTTGTGAGGAACCTAATTTTCTTCTCGATCCTGGACCTTGTGCTAATTGGTTGATTATTTTGCACCAATAGCTGTGTAAACGAGGCACTGTTCTATTTTGTTTTGGGTCATTATTTTAGGTCTTTGTTGGTCAAAACACTGATTTCATTGGGTGTTAATTTTGTGTTTTAATTTACAGAATTAGGCACTGCGCCTAAGTTTTTGCTAACGTTTCTTTGTCGGAAAAAAAATTTCGTTTCACTAGATTCCTTAATCTTTTTGTTTGAATTCACTTCCTTTTATTCCTTAATCGGATTTTATTTTTCTTTGAGTTCAATAAACCTTATTTCTTAATCGGATTTAGTTCATTCAAACTATTCCTTAATCGGAATTTGGTTCACTCGAATTATATAATAAGAATAACCTGCGACACGTTTTATTTTTGCTAAAATATACGCGTATTCGAGACGTGCCGACTGCGCCAATTATATTTTATTTGTACAGTTTAAATAAAAAAAAATTGTATTTTTTTATTTATTTACTCTTCTTTATTCTTTACTTAACTTAAACACATTGAAACCAAAGGAAATGCATTTGTTTACGAAATATTCATATTTCAAGTTATCACGATTGAGTCATCACCCAACCTACAAAAATGCTAACGGTGCATACGCGCATCCGCTTCACACCTGGAAGTCATTCCCACCGGGAAACCCGATCCGAGGCGCATGATGTACGGTGGATCTGCATGGGAACTGCAGATCAGCATTTTACATAGCTTTAAGAAAATTGTAATATGAATAATTTTAATTGAATTGTGTCAGTCTTAATTTGGCGGTCACCAAGAATAAATGCGAATTTGAATTAAAGAATCTTGCGTTTGATATCAAAGAACCAGTGGGAGGTTCTTATTTAATTTTTTTTGTACATTAAGGACAAGAAATCCTTTACTGGCGCCCGAGCAGGGACCTCCCAGTTTTCGCGAAATAAAATAAGTGATAAAATAGAAGTGAATCCTCATCTAAGGATATTCGCGGAATAAATAAAAGTTACGCAAGAAATAAAACTCTCAAGATTTGTTGCACCGAAAAATTAATTAGTAGTGTACACTTGCAAAAGGAAATCAGTGCAAATAAAAGATAATTATTCCAAAGTAAAAATGCGTTACCAAGAAAACGAACAAAGCAAGAAACGAATTTCCAAGAGCTAGTGCAAAGAAAAAGTGATACTTTAAGAATATTCCCGAAATAAAGATAACAGAAAAGTGCGTTATAAAGTAAGAAACGAATTTCCAAGAGTTAGTGCAAAGAAAAGTGATACCTTATGGGAAGAAGATACCCGAAATAAAAATAAGAGAAAAAAGTGCGTTATCAAGTAAACGAATAAAACAAGAAGCAAATTTCCAAGACTTAGTGCAAGGAAAAGGAAAATACCCACCCAGAAGAATTGATGACTGAAGAATCGAAAGAGCAGCAGCAGCGGCTGTTACTTACTAAGTAAGCTTAGATTATTAAGAATTTTAAATCAATTATAATATAGATATAAAATCAAAATACATTATAACAGTGTCTCTGAACAAAAAATTCCATCAAATATAATATAGAATACTAGACAAGAATTACAAGTCCAAGGTAAAACAAAAAGAAATAAAGTTAGGAAGAGAAGGAAAAAATCTTACAAATAGATAAAGAGTTATTTTGTATGAACCATAACCTTTTCGGTACCACTTTTTAATAGATATGGAGGAAATTAAGGATTCAGTAACAATGTTAACGGGGGCGGTTAACTCCGTCCTTGAACAATTGAGGAGGTTGGAGAACCGAATTACTCACATTGAGCAGGCGGATTCCCGACAGGCCATCCAAAATTTAGTGGAGAAGCTAAACTCTTTTGAGAATAGAGCTAAAGCTGTAGAAAGGACAGGTCTGGGGGAATCAGATGGGGAAACGACCGGAAATCGAGAGGAGCTGCGGGGCCCGATTGACGAGGCCGAGTTAAAAGAAATTTCGATGCTACCTGACGCTGTGAAAAAGCTTCAGGTTTTCGAGGGTGATCCAGTACACTACGTATCCTAGGTGCATTGCGTGGAAACTGTGCTAAAGGATTATGAAATTGTACGAACTAAGCCCATTTACAGGGCGATCTTACAGAATATTAGGCAAAAAATTAGGGGGAAGGCCGATTCCTTTCTTATATCTTATAACATCTTTGATTGTGAATGGAGCGAGGTCAAAAGGGTTCTCTCTCTGCATTATGCAGATAAGAGGGACCTTCGGACACTCGAGCATCAGCTGAGCCAGCTGAAGCAAGGATCCTCCAGAGTGGATGATTTTTATGCCACTGTTAACCATCAGTTCTCCCTTATTATAAGTAAAATTCGGTCCGAAACGTATTCATCCGAGACTATAGATGCCCTGGTGGAAGCTTACCGCAACCGGGCATTGGATGTCTTTGTGCGCGGGTTGCCACGAGATGCAGAACCTGAATTTTAGGAACAATTCTGTGCACAGGCACAGAACACTATATCTTCTCCTGCGCATTATTATTTCAAGACCGAACGGGGACCCCCTTTGCCCTCAAGAAACCCAAATAGGTTTCAAAGTAATAGATTCGGGGAGCGGTCATATCCATCTTGGAATAGAGGGTACCAAAACAGGCAATATCCGCCGCCAATCGGCCCCAAGCCTCCTATTAAGATGGAAGTAGACCAATCTTTTCAGACGTGAAATGTCAACTATACGAATCGGCCCAGTAACACAGTCAAACGAGAGGCCGACTCAGATAATAATTATCGCAGGAAACAACAACGCCTCTTCCATATGGCAACAGAGGCTCCTGAAGCAACTGTAAATCCAGGAACTTCTAACGCGGGGGAGTCACAAAACGAGGAAAATTTTATGACAGGTGCCTCGTTTCCAGCGTACCATATATAGAGTACGCCGGACGAGACGTGAAAATAATAGATTTTCTCGTAGACACTGGTGCAAATAAAAATTTTGTCAAACCAACTTTAGCACCAGTATCCTGGCCCGTCCGAAACCCTTTCTACATCAATAGTCCTGCTGGAAGGATATTGATAAAAAACAAAATTCGCGGCAAATTTTTCTCCTTTGCTGGCTGTGACCTAGATGTGACCTTTTTCATCCTTCTCAGTTAGAGTCGTTTGATGGTATAATCGGCGACGATACTCTGAAGGAATTGAGATCAACTAATAATTAAACCAGATATAGCAATCCCCCTAAAACACAAATCGTCCGACGTCGTGAATAATCGTACCAAACAAAAACGTTTCCGAATCTGCTAAACTCCAACTTGAATCTCTTTGTAATAAGTTTAAAGATTTATTTGGTCCTGCCAATAACGACAAGGTTAAAACCAACGTTAGGGCCGAGATACGAACGACAATGGATGAACCAGTTTACACAAAGAGTTATCCATACCCGGCTTGCATGCGGGAGAAGGTCGAGAGGCAGGTTAATGAACTCCTAACGGAGAACATCATTCGACCATCAAACAGCCCATATAATTCGCCTTTATGGGTTGTACCAAAGAAACCTAAGCCTAACGGGGAAAAGCAGTACAGGATGGTTATAGATTACAAACGTCTTAACTCTGTAACCATTTCTGACACTTACTCTATTCCCGATATAAACAACACTCTTGCAAGCCTTGGCGATGCGAAACTCTTCACAACATTAGATTTGACTTCCGGCTTCCATCAAATAGCCATGAGGGACAGAGACATCCCCAAAACTGCGTTCTCTACGATGAACGGCAAGTTTGAATATGTTAGACTGCCTTTTGGGCTCAAGAATGCTCCGCTGGATTAAAAATCAATCTAGAAAAAACACACTTTTTAAACACGAGTGTAGAGTTCCTTGGATACCTGGTGACTTCGGAAGGTATTCTTCCCAACCCAGAAAAGGTAAAAGCCATTGAGGCCATTCTTCCTCCAAACACCTTAAAGGAGTTGAAGAGTTTCCTGGGACTTACATCATATTACCGAAGGTTTATAAGAGACTATGCTAAAATTGCAAAACCTCTAACAAATCTGACTCGCGGCTAGCTATCACAGGTAAGTGCCAACCAATCTAAAAAAGTTCCTATTCAATTAGACGAAGCTGGACTTAAGGCATTCGCAACCCTAAAGCAACTCCTTACTTCGGCAGAAGTATTAGCTTTTCCTGACTTTGAAAGACCCTTTAATTTAACAACAGACGCTTCAGACTATGCCATTGGTGCTGTGCTGTCCCAAGGCGAGCCTGGTAAAGATAAGCGAATTTCATTTATCTTCCGTTCCTTAAACAAAACGAAAGAGGGCTACGCGACGAACGAGAAAGAACTTCGTGCCATAGTTTGGGCACTTGACAATCTTAGGAACTATCTATATGGTGCCAAAAAGATCAGAATATTCACTGATCACCAACCATTGACTTTCGCACTCAGTAATAGAAATTACAATGTGAAACTTAAGCGTTGGAAGTCACGTATGGAAGAGTACAACTACGAGTTGATTTACACACCTGGTAAATCAAACTTTGTGGCCGATGCTCTCTCCCGACTCCGAACGGAGGTCAATCACCTTTCAGTTCTAAATTCCTCTTCCTCGCAAACAGACACAGCAAACATACCAGCGGAGACAACCACAGACGATGCGGACGAAGAACAGACACAGACAAATACAGAGACTGCTGAAGAGGGACGAAGCGTAAGGACAGACGAAGTAGAAACGGGCACTGCCGAGGAAGGACTGCGAGAACTTTCTCTGACTAATAGCGAGGATTCCGGCACTATGCATAGTGCCGAGCAAGATAGTTCTGATTTAATACCTCATGTAGAGGCTCCGATTAATGTTTTCCGTAACCAGCTAATCTTCAAGATTGGCATCGACCTTTGCTCCTACGAGGAGCCACACCCTGGTTACCATCGCCACTACATTTCCACAAGGCAGTTAGACAGGTATAAACTCACTGAGGCTTTAAAAGAAAATCTTAATCCGAATGTGATAAATGGATTAAAAATTCCCGAAGAATTCCTTGGAGTGCTCCAAAACGTATATCTTGGAAAGTTTCGGAAAATAAAAAATTAGGGTGACACAAAGGATAGTGGAAGATGTCGCCAACGCAGAGCGGAAATTCGATATCATAGAAAAACAGCACCGAAGGGCTCACCGCGCTCCTAGGGAGAACAAAGAACAGATCCTAGAACAATTCTACTTCCCACAAATGATGTCTAGTATAAGGAAATATGTTGCTTCCTGTGAAGTTTGTAACCTTAATAAATACGACAGACATCCCATAAACCCTGAATTGCAAGCTACACCTATTCCCAGGTATCCATGCGAAGTAATACACATGGATATTATGGAGATTCAGAATGAAAAGTTCCTTACCGTTGTGGATAAGTTCTCGAAGTTCTCAAAATTCTTTCACATCAAAGACAGGTCAGCCATCTACATTAGATCGAAAATAATTAAAATATTACATTATTTTACTGTTCCTCTAACCTTAGTCACAGACAATGAAAGGGGTTTTCTCAGCCCAATCGTTCTAAGCCTGATTAGGAATTTAGGAGTCAAATTGTACCTTACCCCATCCCACAGAAGTGAGGTTAATGGCCAAATAGAGGAGGTTCACTCTACAATTTTGGAAATATATAGGTGCCTTAGAGCAGAACATTCAGACCTAGAAGTCAAGGAACTCGTCTACGTGGCTGTTGATCTGTACAACAACACCGTACATTCTGTGACCAACAGAAAACCCTCCGACGTATTCTTTAATAGGTCACAAAGAGTTAATTATCAAAATCTTTTAATTATTCGCTCAAAGATCAACAAAGACCTCAGGGGATTGATAAAAAGAAATATGGAAGCTAGGAACAAAAGACAAAATCAAAAAAGAGCGGTCCCGAGAAAATACTATCCAGGCGATGTAGTATATATTGCTATTAAAGGCATACAAAGAACAAACCTTTATATAGAAGGGAAATCGTTGCCAAAAATAATCGGGTAACTATATTAACAGTGAGCGGTAAAAAAATTCAAAAGGCTCACTTAAAAAACATAAAGTGACTTATAGCATGCTCAAATTATAACAGAAAAAAAGGAAAATTGTATTTAAATAAATTTGTTTCCCTTCTCTTTTCAAAAAAAAAAAAAAACATAAGGAAAGGCTACAGTCCGCTTGGGGCGAACAGTATGATACCCTATCCTTATCCCTATGTACCCCAAAGAAAAAAAGCATTAGGAAGATGATGGATAGCATTTTATTTCATTCTATGAAATTTATAGAAAAAAAATTATTTATTTCAAAAAACGCCCCCAAAAAGTGGGCGTGGCCAAAAACTTTGTATGGGCGATATATTGAGAAAAATATTGGCATAATATATTGTTAAACATTTTTTTTCGATTTCTATGAAAATTTTCGAAGAAAACAGCATTTAAGTGAAAAACGCCCACAAAAAGTAGGCGCGGCAAAAAACTTTATATGACAAATTAATAAAGGTGGGCAGTACCTACATATCTTGTGAAGGTTGTACAACTTTATCTCTCTAACTTAAGCCTTAAAACGGTTTTTTCTAAATTGTGGGCGTGGCAGTAGGCGTATTTTGAAAATTTTAATACTTTACCATTTCGGAACCCTAGGGAGTATATGTTCTAAATTTCAGCTTCCTAGCGTAATTTTGAAGGCCTGAAAAGTTGTTACGGACGGACGGACGGACATTGCTAAATAGCCTTAGATTTTGGTCCTGATCAGAAATATATATACTTTTAGGGGTCTGCGACGAATATTAAGGGGTGTTACAAACTATGTGTCAAAATTAATATACCCTTAGGATAGGGTATAAAAATGAATGATTACTGAAACCAAATACAGAATTAAATTGACTAAAGGACTATATTATCCTACCATAATACGCCTTGAAGAGTAGCTCTCACGAAACAAGGGGTCGGTTCACTTAAATAATTATTTAACCATAATTGCGTAGGTGTTGATCTTCGTACCCTAGTAGGTTGAAATTTTTAACCTTACAACCAAAGCGGACAATTACGAACCTTCCAATCCGGAGTGACTACCCCAAAAATTTAATGGACAGCTACCTCATCGGGCTTCTAACAAAAAAAAATTTTATTTCCAAAGAGTCTATTGAATTAATAGTACAAAAGATGGAAAAATCAGAAGAATATTACAATTACAACAATTTAAATCAGATAAAAAATCGAATATGGGACAAAGATACAATTTTAATGTTCATCTTAATAAAAAAGAAAAATGAAAAAAAACATAAGGAAAGGCTACAGTCCGCTTGGGGCGAACAGTATGATACCCTATCCTTATCCCTATGTACCCCAAAGAAAAAAAGCATTAGGAAGATGATGGATAGCATTTTATTTCATTCTATGAAATTTAAAAAAAAACGCCCCCAAAAAGTGGGCGTGGCCAAAAACTTTGTATAGGCAATATATTGGAAAAAATATCGGCTAAATATATTGTTAAACATTTTTTTTCGATTTCTATGAAAATTTTCAAAGAAAACAGCATTTTAGTGAAAAACGCCCACAAAAAGTAGGCGTGGCAAAAAACTTTATATGACAAATTTATAAAGGTAGGCAGTACCTACATATCTTGTGAAGGTTTTACAACTTTATCTCTCTAACTTAAGCCTTAAAACGGTTTTTTCTAAATTGTGGGCGTGGCAGTGGGCGGATTTAAAAGCTTTTAACACTTTACCATTTCGGGACCCTAGGGAGTATATGCTCCAAACTTCAGCCTCCTAGCATAACTTTAAAGGCCTCAAAAGTTGATACGGACGGACGGACGGACATTGCTAAATAGTCTTAGGATTTGGTCCTGATCATAAATATATATACTTTTATGGGTCTACGACGAATATTAAGGGGTGTTACATACTATGTGTCAAAATTAATATACCCTTAGGATAGGGTATAAAAACACACCTACATTAGATCTAAGAATTAAAAATCAAATATATTTGTCAGTACTTAGAACCTACAACTATGTCATAATGACGTAGCTTAGATATTAAGATTTAATTGTTAGTTTCATGTTTAATAAATCTTGATTATATTGCAGATTAGTAGTTCTTTTCACTCCCATGCAGACTCTGCATATCTTCGCCTAGGTATCCCCGATTGCCTTAACGATTAAAGAGGGAAACGCTTGGGTGACTAACGGGTATTTTAAATTGATACACATTATTGATTTGACAAAATATGACATACTTATAAAAGACACTGAACGACTTATGCTGGAAAATATTATGGACAAAGAAGCACGCCCCATTTTGGGGTATCATTTAGATCAAATCAAGGATCGCCTTAACGAACTCAGGGACGCAAGGTCAAGGAAAGTTAGGCCAATAAATTGGATAGGAGCAGCTTGGAAATGGGTAGGTGGATCTCCTGACGCAACTGACTGGGACAGACTTTTAGAGAAACAAACGGACATCAAACAGAATAACAACCAACAATACGCAATTAACGAAAAACTATTTGACACGACTCGTGAGATTACAGAAAAAATTAACAAAATAATTGAAGGCTATAGTAATGCTGTAGAAAAAGGGTTGACGAACCAACTTAGACACGACATACTGGACAAAATAATTATTCTAAAGGAAGCGGTTAATGAAATAGTAAGAGCTTGCCAAATGGCTAAGAATGGCATTGTGAACAGCAATCTTTTAGACTCAGAAGAGATCAATACTATTGTAAACGAACTGGAAACATTGCCTTATCAAAACGTTGTAGAAGCTATCGAATACGCCCGACCTTCAGTATACTGCAACGGAACACTTATGCTATACGTCCTGTCCATACCAAAACGAACCCGAAGGTGTATCACCTAGTTACGGCCCGTGCGGCGATAAAAAACGGTAGACAAATTGACTTAGACTTCTCACGACTCATTATTAGCCATGACAAGACGTACGGATTTAACGGGAAATGTCTTAATATAGGTAACACATCCCTGTGCGAGGAGGACGTTCTCGAAGAACTACCGGAAGACTCTTGCTTACCCAGAATCCTCAAGGGAGGTAACGCAATTTGCGATTACAGGACAACGAATGCAGAAATAGTCGAACTGATCGGAGAAAACATAATTTTCCTGACAAACTTCAATGGGACAATTTTAAATAAAAATTCATCTATTCCTTTAGTAGGTACCTACCTGATACAGCTGGACAACGATACAGTCCACATAAACGAGAAGACGTACCACAGCAAGGTGGCTTTCAGTCCGCAGGCACTTCCTCCGGTCCTGGCTAATGTAACAAGCAACAGTGTTAAACCTAACTTGGAATACGTGCATGACCTTAGCACGAGGAACATCAAGCTCATTAACGCATTAAATAGAAACCTTAACTCTTCTATCATTACAGAAATTTTAATTATTATAGCTGTCATTACCACCATCACCATTCTGAAGAAAAATCTACGGAACGATCAATATCCCAGAGCTCCGCCTATTCTATCGTCGAAGACCAATTCCAAGTCCTTTGCCACGACAACCGAAGGAAATCAGAGTTCACTGCCCTGTCAATCGAGTGATCTGCGGGACGCAGATATTTAAAGGGCCGGCAGTTATCACGATTGAGTCATCACCCAACCTACAAAAATGCTAACGGTGCACACGCGCATCCGCTTTACACCTGGAAGTCATTCCCACCGGGAAACCCGATCCAAGGCGCTGATGTATGGTAGATCTGCATGGGAACTGCTGATCAGCATTTTATATAGCTTTAAGAAAATTGTAATATGAATAATTTTAATTGAATTGTGTCAGTCCACCAAGACCAAATGCGAATTTGAATTAAAGAATCTTGCGTTTGATATCAAAGAACCAGTGGGATGTTCTTAATTAAATTTTTTTGTACATTAAGGACAAGAAATCCTTTACTTTTCGTATTGCACCATATGAAATATGAATATGAGGAATTTGCGAGTATGGGGAGTATGTTTAGGACTGGTTTTGCTTTGTAAGCAAAATGGTATGGGAAACCCCTAGACGTAGGGGAATGTGGAGAATAAATGGATTTAGGTGGAGTCTCGGACATAACAACATATATAAGTACTTTTCAAGTACTTTCAAGTAAAAGCCATTTTACACTCAGTCACTGTATAAATAATACATACATACATAATATAGTCCTTGATACACGGCCTTCATGATATAAGGATCAAATGAAGGAGTTTGTAGAGTAGAATCGAATGCGAATTGTGCACTTCAATGGTCTGTTCAACTTGCCATTCTGAGAGATCTAGAGCCAGATCTAGATACAACACATATTATCCAAACTTGAACAAAATATTATTCGGAGAGGTATGTGTAAATTATTTAATTGAATTAAATACTGTTGATAAAACAGATGTACCAATGAAATGAAATAAGTTTTGTTAAACAGCTTAAACTGAAATTGTAATTCGCTTCAGTTCTAAGTTGTGATGATTTTTCGATCAACAAATCGTCAAAATTAAAATTCAAATTCAGCGTAATCGCACATAGAGCAGAAAAGAAATTTTCAGAATAAGTTGCCTGAAACAGTGACCGGGACGAGAAATTATTACCTGGACTTTACGTAAGAAGTTCTAAAGAACAACGCCTGCCAATCATTATGTCAATTGGAGAAGAGGAACAACTTTTGGCTGTAAACAAACCGGAGAACTTTTCCAGTCATGATTTATTACTCTTTGCTTACTGCTATCAAGTTTTAAAATATGTATTTCAAACAAAAATTTAATAAGTTTATAAACAACTGCAAACCTATTAATCCTGCTGCAATTTAAACATACACCGAAATCGTCTCGCACCATTTTTTTTAATACGAAATACAGTCCACTTGGGGGGAAAAGTATGATACCCTATCCATATTACTATATGCCCCAAAGAAAGTGATGGATAGCATTTTATTTAATTCTATTAAATTTAAAAAATAAACGTATTTTTGGAAAAAAAATACGCCCCCAAAAAGTAGGCATGGCCAAAAACTTTGTATGGACGATATATATAAAGATAAGATATAAAGAAAACAGAATTTAAGTGAAAAAAGCCTACAAAAGGTAGACGTGGCAAACAACTTTGACAAACTTTTACTTGTAATACTCTATATCTCTAACTTTAGCTTTAAAACGGTTTTTTCTAAATTGTGGGCGTGGCAGTGGGCGTACTCCAAAAATGTTAACGCTTAACCATTTCGGAGCCCTAGGGAGTATGTGGTCTAGATTTCAGCTTCTTAGCTTAATTTTGAAGGCCTAAAAATTGCGTACAGACGGACGAACGGACCGACGGACATTGCTAAATAGTCTTATGGTTTGGTCCTGATCATAAATATATATACCTTTATGGGTCTACGACGAATATTAAGGGGTGTTACAAATAATTTCTGGCTCGTTTGAACTTTTTCGGTTTTCCTCAGTTGGGTTGGCCTTAAATGACCGAAAACTTACCTCTTTAGCCCTGATACAGCTGCTAACTTCTAAAGCGGCATCGGAGTTGCTGAAAGGTCTGAAAGGACGCACGTGTCTGTGCAAGATACAGAGGAATTAGAGAACATTGACGAAGAACTGTATGCTAATCGATCGCTTAACGGCTGCATATTCTAGTGTTAAAGTTGCTGATCAGCAAATACTCGAAAAAGAACTGCTAAATAAAGAAGATTTCGATAAGGAATCCCAAAAAGTGACTATGAAGACCTAACGGTATCTACAATCTCGCGTTTAAAGAATCGTCTCTCAAAGGTTGGCGAAACATTAAAGGCAGAAAATCCAAAATTGTGTAATGAACTAGAATTAAGTTAAATATTTGACACCACCAAAATGTAATGCCTCAGAGGTATATCATTTGTAAATAATTATCTTTAGAGAATCAAGAGATTAGTTGTCAAAGCAAAAGGAACAAGTTTTTTAATAAATCGAAGTTTAAATTTAAAATCAAGAGACGTTTACAAGTGTTTCCTTTACCGACCCAAATATCGTCCGGATCCGTCAAATTAATTAAGTTGACGGTGGTGATTTGCGAGATTGGCTACCCTTTTAAAGTCAATTCGAAGTTTCTATTCATAGCAACGTCGAACTTAATGCCGCAGATAAATTCAAATACTTCGAAAGTGCATTATATGGGAACGCAAACGATGTGTGTCAATTTTGCAACCTTCCGGAACATTTTTTTTCTGAGTGTAGGTGGAAAATCTTTTTTGAGACACTATAAGGACCGGCCGCGCGTGTTTATAATAGTGGGAAATTCTAACTCACTTAATAGCACCTCCCATCAAAAAGGATTCATACTACAACTAGGCTAATGCCTATCAAGCAGTTTTAATTTAAATTATATAATAACGTTTGGGAGGAAACATCCCAGCGGAAGTACCTGCTTATACTGACAATAACTTCCGGTTACATCTTATTGTGCTAATTCAAGAGGTTTTATCGTTTGTAGTCGCCGCACAAGATTTCTCTGATATAAACTTTGTAATACAGCGTCATTGCAATGGCCATTAACGCGAGTGTGTTGTTTACGCGCGAAATTTCGCATTTCGTCATACACGGTAGTAATACCTACCTAGATCTCTATGTATATCAGCGTTTCGGATATACCACGAAGCATTAACGATTTGTCTAAGAACTTTATTTTGGGAAGTTTGTCAAATTTTAACATAAGTTGGGTTTGGTACAACCCCAAAGTTGTATAACATACGTCCAAACAGATTTTAGGACTTGCTTGTATAAAAGCAGCTTGTGTTGCATGCTGAGTTTGGAGAATTTTCCAATCAGCCAATGCCTTTGATTAAATCTAATTACGAGCTCCTCGTGTTTCTCCTTTACATACGATTTCCATTTTAATTTTGCATCTAACGTCATTCCCAACTATTTAGCCTGGTTTGCGTACGGAATTTGTACCGCGCCAATAAAAATTGTTAGATTACCTACATTTCTCCCAATACGAGATAAACGTTATGATATGAGAAGCGTTTATGAGATAAGCAAACTTAATAAGTGCCATTCTAATCAACTCTTCCCGTTATATGATCACTTCCAGAAGCCAGCGATGCTTTTCTTATATTAAAACTGTCAGCTACCGTGGTTGACCATCAAATGGCCGAAACGTCAATGTATTCCGCGAATATTTCGGCCTTTTCTCAGTCTTCTTTCGCACACTCGTCATTGTTTTTCTTGATAGGTGGCATCTGCAACTTTGGTTTTTCCATGTCAGTCATAGCTTTCCAGAGCGAATAATTTGAACTTTTTTCGCCGTTAAGCTTTCAAGAGACTTCACGATTCTTAAAATCCGGAATATATCCCTCCAGTTTGCTGCAAAGATTATTTAAAATTGTTTTATGCTGCGGAACACGAGATTGTTCCCATCTTTTTCTAGCTCTTCGTTTTTCCTTTACTAATTCATTAATTTCGCGGAGAAATTTAATTCCTTACTTGTACTTACTCTCTTTTTATGAGAAGTATTGTTCCACGCTGAACTTTGTAAAGCTTTGACAAATTGATCTCCTTCGTCTTCGAGTTCGTATGGTGTTCGTAGGGATACCTTCAGATCGATTTTATGTATGCAGTATTTTCTGAAGGAATCCCAATTAGTTCTTGCGCTTGCCAGCCTTGGTGGACCGTCACGTAAACCGTTATATGTTATGCGCTTAATTTGTGCGTTCGTGCACTTCATCAAGCTCAATTATTATACCCGGGGAGTGATCACTGGTGTCTTTTATAAAAAAAGACGCTCCGCCTCTAGCCCGTTCTAATGGGTGATATGTGTGATAACCGCTGTAACTCCTTATTTGCATACCTAATTCTCTCGGCAAATGCGTTTCAGACACCAGGCATATATCGATATCGTGTTTACGAATGAATAGTTCTAACTAGTCAATTTTATACAGAAGGACATTCGCGTTCCATGTTACCATGTTTTTCCTTTTTTCCTTTAGATGGGTTTTTGATCGGTAAATACGTTTTCTTTGTTAAATCGCGCCTTCTTTGGAGCTCTTTATCTACTTTAGAGCCGCGATAATTTTCCGGGTGTTTTCCATCTTGTCTTTTTGTACAGCACTCTTCTGATAAGTGTTTACCAGCACATTTAACGCAACGCGGTTCCTTTTGGCAATATGCGTGCGTATGATTTTAGCCGTGGTAACGCTTAAACTGGGGGTTTAACTTTGTACTTTTGCGCACAGGTTTAATTTTCACTACTATATAAAGTATAGAGTTAATATTCTATATTTTGTCTAAATTTTCCGATTTCTCGAAGCTAAGCACGAACAATAACTTCATCGTCTTGTTCAATTTTTCGCTTTTCTTTCGTAATTAAGTTAACGGCATTGATAATCTTGAAACCTTTAGTTGGAGGAATCGTTTAAGAGTTTCGTTCTTTTGGGATCTCAATTACTGGTGAGCAACCGGCTTTTCTTTTTTTGCTCGGTCTCTCCTTAGTGATCCCATCAGTTTCCTTCTCGTCAGTAAAATAATCGCGACAGTCTGTGCGGCTTAATTTTTCTTCAGCTTTGTTTTGGAGTTGCGACTCTCTAAGTGATGGTTAACTCCGCCTTGTTACGCCAGTAGCATACCGGTCCCAAGCCCGGATAAAGGAGGAGGTGTTGGCGGCAACAGTTTCTAACCTATCCTCTGTAAAATAATCCGTAAATGTACTCTAACCTACAGGAGTAGTAGTTAAAAAACAAATTATTGATGAATAAACAACCTTAAGGATGTTAATACTCCAGGTGGTACTGGCAATAGCCAAAATCCATCCTGGACACCCCAACATTCATTGAACCTAAAGGGTGTTTTCCTTTAGAATTATAGAACTTCGAATTGAAATAAAACACAAGAAAATCGTTTTCATTGTCCATCAATTTGGCTTTGTTGGAAGCCATTAATGTTTAAATATGATTTCGGGCATATGGCGGCCGCGGCTGGTTCTAATAAATACAAGTCTAGAGGTCTAAATTTCAACCACTTTTTCAAGCATTTGGGGCTGTATGTCGGCACTAACGCCACGAATGTTAGCTTACAAGTTCCCTAACGTTTCTGGTTGATTGGCGTAGGCGAGCGACTTGAAATACCCCCAAAGAAAATAATCCAATGGTGTCAAATCACATGATATTGGTGGCCAATTGACAGGTCCATTCACGAAATTATGCGCTCATCGAATGTTTCCTTCAATAAATCGATTGTGATGTGCGCTGTGTGGCATGTAGCGCCGTCTTGTTGGAACCACATCTCGATCACATTCATGCCATCCAATTCGGGAACAAAATAGTCGGTTATCACGGCTCTATACTGGTCTCCATTAACGGTAAGTGACAGCATCATTTTGAAAGAAATATGGCCCAATGACTCCACCAGCCCATAGAGCACACCAAACGGTCAGTTATTGTGGATGCAATGGCGTTTCAAGGGTCTCATGTGGATTCTCTTCATTCCAAATACGGCAATTTTGCTTGTTGAAGTAGCCATTCAACCCAAAATGAGCCTCATCACTGAACAAAATTTTCGCGGTAAACTTCGCGAACTGAACCATTATTTTCGAAATAAATTTGCACGATTTGCAAGCGTTGTTCATTTGTCAACCTGTTCATGATGAAATGGCAAACTGAACATAAATGTCATCAGATTTTACCACAAAATGTCAGTTTCATCTCTATTCGAAAAACCAACCACCAACAAAAATCCCCTTTACAAGCGACTCTTGTGCCTCTATGTCCGACTCTTTGGGCAAACTGAGCATGAGTAAGGTTGCTGCCCCCTGCACCGCCGCTGACAGCTTGACCCATGGTATCTCTACGGTTGAACGGGCTCATGAAGTGGCTGGCTTTGAGGTGCACCTCACTAAGTGGCAGCGGAAAAGGAAAAGGAAGCAGCTGGGCGATCGGCGGCGCAAAGAAGCTCTATAGGCTGAAGGCGCAAGCACTCCGGTCGGCTCTTCGGTTGCGTCGAAACGGGATAGGTCGGTGAAAGTCTCACAAACGGAAACTGATCTGACCCCTTCATCAGGCAATGCCTCCTCTTCTGTTGAACCGAAAAGCAAAAAGAAGCGACCCAAGCTCGTTAAGAGATACAACCCTTCTCTAGCTCCTGTGTCTGCCCACGCCCTGTCTCCAAATGAAGTCGGTGCTTCTACCAGCAAAGTAAGTAGCATTGATGGATGGAAATTGGTTGTAGTGGACTCACCCTTGAGTATGAGTAGAGGAAAGTGCAGTGGTGCTGCCCATGCACTGATAATGGATGATGCTGGTGCTGTGACCAATACTGCCTGCAGCACTAATGGACAGAACTTTGTCAACGTGGACGGCTCTGATAGTAGGTGCGCGTCTAAAAAACCACGTGTTGAACGCAAACCAGCTAAAGTGCGAGTAAGGAAGCATTCCTACAAGGATGCAGCTGTCTGCTTTTTAGCAGTTCGCATTGGGAAAGCGGGCAATGATAACAGCATGAATGATGCAGAGTCCGAACACTGCAAAACTCATCTTTTGGAGATGGCTGCTAAAACTAATGCTTGCATTAGGGTGGAGGGCCGTGTGTTAAAGAACGGAACCCTCGTGGTAAAGACCTCATCACAAAAAAGGAATGGATGGATGAATGGATTAGCAGAATGATGCCGAAAATCCCTTCGCTTTGGACTTCATCTTTTGAGGTCTACAAACCACCCAAGCTTATGCGGGCTGTCTGCTGGATCCCTGGAAAACTAGGGAAATCGGCGGATGTGTTAAAGCGTTTGCAAACCCAGAATCATGGCCTCGACACAAAAGCCTGGGTTGTCCGTTCAAACAAGAAGAGTAAAAACCGCTACAATGAAGGTGGTAGTTCCCTTGTTGTGGGTATAGACATGGCTGCTATAAATAGATTATCAAATCTATGTATAACATGCGTCTCTATCTGCATCTTGGCAGGATCCTTTTCCATTTCAATATCAAACAGTGCTAATAGTGGACGTTACGCAGAGTATTCATCCATCTTGTTTACTCAAATTAATCTACAGCACTGCAAGGCTGATACCGCCCTTTTAAGTCGCAGGCTTGTGGCTTGTAGAAAAAAATCACACATAATATCCATCCAGGAACCATTGGTGTGGAAAAATCGCACCTGTGGTCTTGGTTGAGTGTTTTATACCATGTTCTTTATAATGAGCAATCCGTAAGACCTAGGACTTGTCTTATTGTATCGAAATCTTTTACAGCTACTATGTATGCGTTTGTGGCCAAGATTTGGTAGCTGTTTCTATAGCTTACCATGCACCCCTCTTTCACCAAAGGCTGTTGTAGAGCTCGTAGAGTATTGCGAATCCAAAAGGTTGGGTCTTGTCTTGTGCTGCGATGCTAATGCTCAGAACACTGTTTGAGGCAGCATCAACTGCAACATAAGGGAAGATCGACTCTTGGACTTAATTTTATCGTCTTATATTAAGATCAACAATGTAGATCATCAACCTACCTTTCTTTCTATCTACTGCGAACTTTCACCTTCGCAGAGATGAGAAATCCGAGAAAAACGAACTGGGCACGGTCTAGAGAGGAGCTTGCCAACTCTGTCAAAGTCCTACTCAAACTTAGATCAAGACAGGGAATGGAGAGGTCTGCTCAGGATCTGAACAACGTCCTCACATTCTGCTTTGAACTTTCGTGCCCTGTTTCTAAACCCCTCAGCAGAAAATCGGTACCCTGGTGGAACTCCGAACTGCAGTGTCTTCGTAAAGAAACTAGGAAGCTACTAAATCGGCCTTTACAAATAAACTTAGTGGAAGACTGGAATTGTTATCGCTCGAAACAAAAAGTTTTGAAGAGACTTCCTCGCAATTTGAACCGAGTTTTACCACGCGGCACAGCTGGTATATTGCATCGGGAGTGGTGACTGATGATGTTATCAAATATCCTATTGCATCTTTTGAGAGTTTTAAGTCACCTGGTCCGGATGGAATTAATCCAGTTTTGCTGAAACAAGGTTAAAGTCAGGTTTCGCCAACGTTCTGCTAGCTTTACCTTGGCCTTCCCCCTTGCGTATGGTTAAAGTGGTTTTCATACCAAAAATTGGTAAGTCTGACTATACTCTAGCCAAAAGCTTTAGACCCATAAGTCTGTCTTCCTTCTTACTGAAAAGTTTGGAGAGACTGTTTGAGCTGTATGTGCGCAAAGTTACTCTTCGATCACTTCCTCTCTCTGAGATGCAACATGCCTATCAGCGCGAAAAATCCTGCGAGACTGCGCTTCAAAACCTTGTTGGTAGGATTGATAGTGTTCTTGATCTATACGGCCATGATAAGACCGCTACTCGCATACGTATCAGTTGTTTGTTGGACTGTTCGCGGAAACGTGTTAAAGCTTCTTTTTCCAAACTCCAAAGAACGGCATATCTCGGTTGCACAGGGGCTTTCCCTAGCACCCCGGGCTCTGCTCTAGATACTTTGTTGAATCTTTCCTCCCTCGATTCATATATCATGTGGTGTACGCTAAAAACCATCTTTCGCTTAAAGAGAGGGGGATTTTGGTACCATGCACACTGGAATTTTGAAGAATTGCTCGAGAATTATCTTTTGACCCCTGTCTTATGGATATGCCGTCTGATGCAATGACACCAGAAATCTTTCTGCGAAAAAACTACCACGTCAACTTTCCACGGGTAATGAAATGGCTTCGGTCAGACTCTGAATCATGGATTGACTGCCATCGTATTTTCACGGATGGCTCCAAAACCGGACAAGATTCTGGTGCTGGAATCCTTGTGACATATGAATTTACTACCCTTGTATTTTCCAAGCGAAGATTTTTGCAATCCTAATAGCTATGCGCTATATTGGGAACGGAGAGAGTGAGGGCTAGAGGCATTTTCATCTACAGTAATAGCCAGGCTGCATTAAAAGCGCCTCTAAACCCTCTTACCTCGTCCAAGTTAGTGCTAGAAGACTGAACACAGTGAATCTTGTCTTAACACATTGAATCTTGTCTGGGTGAATCCTGTCTGGGCCACCAAGCTTTTGGTAAACCCTTAAATGTGTTGGGCTTAAGCGACACCACTACCTGTCCTGCTTGCGGTGAGGAGGATGACACAGCAGAACACTTTCTCTGCAGTTGTTTGGCCTATGCACGCATCAGGTGACGAATTTTCGGGGCTGACGTGGTGAGTCCCGAACATCTAAGCTCTTTATCACTTAAGCTCCTTCTCGTTCTTCTTCGAAAGACGCGAAAACTAAGTACATTTATGTAAGGTGTCCGAATGGTAGTACAATGGACCTGTAGTTGTGTCTGAGCGTTCCATCGGATAGTAGCAACCTCTGAAAAAAAAAGTGATTGGTTTTCCATTTTTATTAGATCTAGCTCTTTCTTTAGTTCTTCGTAGAGCTGTTCTATTTTATTAAGCAATGCACGGAGTTCAATATTTTCGTTCTTGAGCTTTTTAATTGTGTTGAATCCCGAGTAACGCGCGCTAGTGCATACGGCGTCGTTGGGTTTCCTTTGGGGTTTACTTTTACCGATCCCGATGGTGGTCTCCTGGACACATTTTTACTGTTTTTAAAACGGTCAATTGATAGCAATGAATGGCTTACACGGCAATTTCCGCATACACGAGCTAAATCAAATCATTTACTGGAGTTGATAGAAAACCAGTATTCACTCGCAGAAGCAACGAGTAATTTAGTACAGAAAAGCACTCAAACTGTTACTGCACCGCTGCAAGCATTTCAGACCGATCTTGAGAACCTTAAGAGCATAGCAGCGAAATCGGTCAAACGGAAGGTAGCAGAATAGGCATTTTTAGCTGTGCGTATGCGACATAATTCAGCATTATCAGCATTATCAGCAAATACTAACACTACTACTTAATATTCTGACAGATCTACATCATGCCAAAATTAACCCTCTGGTGATCACTCCAGACTAACTCAAATCACAGCTGATGTTGATAAAAAGCCACTTGCCTCCACAACTAGACGTAGCAGAAGACGACACGCATTCGACTTTGCTAGGACTCTACAAAATGTTCACCGCAAGGGCGAGAATAACTGATCAGAACGTAATATTCGGCTTAAGAGTTCCTCTAATTAATATAGAAGATTTTGATCCATTCAAGATCACACCCGTTCCGTACGTATATTATGTATATGGTATGTGATAAATATAATTAAGTCAGTGTATGCAAAGTGTAACAGGCTGGCTTACAAGTATAAACCCTAAATTTCCCCCTTTAAATATAATCACAATTCTATATAATATCTACACATCTCCCTTTAATTACAATTGCAATTCAAAATTTTTGTTGTTTTGTTTTTTGAACACGGCTTCGAGTGCTGTGAACTTTGGTTTTAGATGCTTCAAGTGTACTATTTGCTTTGGTTTCGTGAGGAAATCTTTTTCGTGTATGTCTGGAATTTCTTCTATATGTTCCTCCCCTTTCAAGTCGAATTACGTAGGATCCTGGTTCTGGTAATTTCAATGTTATTACTCCAGGAAGCCATTTTTATCTAAAGTTTGCATCCCAATACTGTCACCGGCGTTAAATTCTTTTTTAAAGTTGCGTTTTTATTATAATTTGCCTTTTGCTGTTAGCTTAGAGTTTCCAATCTAGAGCTCGGAGTTTTCCAGAAGTTTAGGTTTCAAAATTTCATCATGATTTCTTGTTCGCAAAATCCTGCTACACAACAATTGTGCCGGTGAGTAACCAATGCTTGGAAGTGGTGTATTCCTATACTCTAGTAGTAGTAAAAATAAATCCGTTTTAGAAGCTGACTCGTGCGGAGTAAATGTTTACTAATACCAACAATCTTTTTTATAATTTGATTTGCTGATTTGTTTTTGATTGGTAGCAATTCCAACCACTATTCAACAATAACTAAATAATAGCAATTTGAATATTCTAACAAGCCTAATCCTATTTTTAAAAAAATTTATGTTTGCTATATAATGCAAAATAATTGGTTCCTTTTTTGACAATTCCTAAATGACTGAGATACGAGACAGCGATTAATTACATTTTCTATTTGTATGTTCATTGTTTTCCAAAATAATTAATCTTTTGCCCTCAATTTGGTTTTATTTATTCCTAAATGACCATCGTGTAATATCTCCAGATATTCCTGTTGCAACGATTTTGGAACTACTATCCTATTTATATAAAATATAATGTCATTCTCAATAAATAATTCATGCTACATGCGATAATAAAACTTCAAATTACTTTCAATTTTGCTAATATCTTTAGGCCAACCATGCAAAATTAGTCTTTTAAGTTCTTTCAACTCGTGGTCTTTTTGGGTTTCATTTTGAAGCTAAAACTGGGCTAAAACAAACAAACAAAAGGCGGATCTATTCGCGGAACACCTTGAAAATGTCTTCCAGCCATATGACGATAATGATAATTCCCAACAAATGGAAGAAATGTGTGAAGACGAGAGATCGATTCCAGCAGTAACCTCTAGGGAAATAGCCAAAGAAATGAAAGAAAAGATCAACCCGAAAAAAGCTCCGGGATTTGATCTAATAACGGGTGAAATTCTGAAAAAACTGCCTAAAAAAGGTATGAACAAAATGGCACAGATAATAAATGCAGCGTTCAGACTAAGGTATGTTCCACGTATGTGGAAGGTTCGGATTTAGAAATAAATATTCAACTATAGATCAAGTCCACAGAATAACTAATATAATAGAAAAGGCTTTAGAAGAAAAACAAATATGCTCTACCATCTTCCTTGATGTAACACAGGCTTTTGATAAAGTCTGGCACAAAGGATTAGTCCGTAAGCTACAAAAATATCTTCCAAAACAGTACTCTGAAATACTGGAGTCCTATATAATGCAACGATTATTTAGAATTAAACAAGAAGATGAATACTCAGCATCGAAACATATTAAAGCTAGAGTACCGCAAGGAAGTGTGCTGGGACCTGTACTATTTCTCCTATACACGAACGACCTACCACAAAATGAAGAAACTACTGTTGCCACTTTTGCAGACGATACTGCTGTACTTGCAGTAGGAAAAACCTTGCAGGAAGTTACCGAAAAACTGCAAAGGACAGTAAATGATATATCTAATTGGACCAACAAATGGCAAATAAAATTAAATGAACTGAAGTCGGTTCATGTTAACTTTACAAATAAACACGTACAACACATACCTGTGTATATAAATAATAAAATGGTTCAGCATTCGAACTCAGCTAAGTACTTAGGCTTGACTTTGGACGCAAAGTTGCGCTGGAAAACTCATGTCAAGAAAAAACGTGATGAACTAAATTTACGATATATTATAATATATTGGCTCATTGGGAGGTATTCATGCCTCTCAATCCGCAATAAACTGCTTCTCTACAAGCAAATATTAAAACCAATTTGGACATATGGCCTCCAATTATGGGGGTGCACAAGTAAGTCCAACCTTCAAAGCATACAATGCTTCCAAAACAAAGTATTACGCAATATTGTTAATGCGCCGTGGTACGTACGTAACGCTGATCTACATAGGGATCTAAAAATTGAAATGGTAGAGGACGAGGTTCGGAAGGTCGCTAGAAGACATGAAGTTAGGCTTCGCAACCATGCTAATTTAGAAGTAGTCCAACTACTTAATAATACTAATTTAGTTAGAAGATTACGTAGAGTAAAACCTTTTGAACTAGTTAACTAGGTGAAAAGAAAAATAATATGTAACAACATAATCCCACTAACAAAGTGATAATGAATTAAAAAACAAGAGGCAACAAACCAAAGTTAGTTCCTTAAAACTGTAGGTAAGTACATTAGTACATATTAGAACAAAATTGCTGATTAGTCTGACGACTAGGTGCGATTATTGGAAGGATGGTAACACCATGCCTTCCCTGGGTGTTTTTAGTGGGTGTTTCCAGTCCCACACTATCGCAAAGCTCGCATGCGATGTCTTTTAACGATTTTCACCTAGCTACACGCAAAAAAAAAAAAAAAAAAATTTTGAAGCTGAGATTTTCTGTCATCGTATTCTGTTATCATATTTAATGAATGAATAACTTCATCAAAGTCATCTATGTTTTTTGTTTTGGTAACTTCTAGAAAAGAGCGAGAAAGAAAATCCGCAACATGCAAATTTTTCATATAAATACTATTCGTAGAATATATACATATGCTTTCCAGGAACATATACAACCTCAAGTTTATACTTCATTAGCCTTAGTTTCATTATCTGTAATCTCGTGCAATAAACCTTGTCAAGATCTTTGGCGCATATAGTGACCAAAGGTTTGTGATCAGTTTGAACTCTTACCATCCTCCCATAAATATAATTATGGAACTTGGTACAAGCAAACGTAATTGCTAGGAGTTCTTTTTCTATTAGAGCATATCCCTGTTCAGTGTCTGTAAGTGCTCTAGAAGCAAAACTCACCGGAGCCCCTAACTGCTTAAGACAGTAGCCGAGTCCGCTTTTTGATGCATCGCATTGTAGAATTATTTGTTTCTTATCGTCGAAAAGTTTTAGTATGGGAACGTTGGTTATCAATTTTTTTATATAGTTAAATGTGTCATTGTGTGAATCACATAAAGTCCTTATCTTTTTCAAGAAAACATCTTAGATTTTGTGAAATTGTCGATAAATTTGGAAGAAAACTTCGGAGATAGTTAATCAAGCCCAAAAACCTTTGTAAATCCTTTTTATTCGAAGGAGGTTTCATTTCTAGAATAGATTCGATTCTATCAGGATCTGCGCTCATACCAGCCTCTGAAAAAATATGCCCCAAGTACTTCACTGAACCTAGATTTTGTTGGAATTTATCTGGATTAAATTTAACGCCGATATGCCGAGCTCTATTGAAAACATTTTTTAGATTTTCATCATTTCTTCCAAACACGATTAAATCGTCTAAATAAACATATGCACCAGGAAGCTGACCAAAATATTGATAAGTATAACGCTGAAATATTTCAGGCGCCACAGAAATGCCAAAAGATAACCTACAAAATTTGAAACAGCCGAATGGGCTACTAAAAGTTTATAAATCACTCGAATTTTCATGCAATTCAACCTGCCAGAACCCATGTTTTAAATCTAACACAGAAAATAATTTCATTCCACATAGCTTGTCCTTAATATTTTCCAGTTTCGGTATCAAAAAATGTTGTGGGCGTAAGGCCTTATTGACATCTCTTAAATCGAAACATAATCTTATTTCCTTATTTCTTCTTTCCACTATTACTAACTTGCTCACCCAGTTCTTTGGTGTCTCTACCCTCTTAATAATACCCTCCATTTCTAGTTTCTGCAAAATCAGCCTTAACCTGTTCCTGTAAGGTAGATGGAATTCTTCTCGGTGCTTTATTGTGGGCAGATTTGAGGGACTTACTTAAAAGGCACATTTTTGGGAAAACTTGCCAATCCCTGTAAAAATGTCTTTATTTTCAGTAATTAATGATTGCTTACTATTTTTTACCAAATTTATTCTTTTAATCAAATGCATGTCAATGCAGCTGGCAGAGGTGTTGTATCTTCTTGAACGACATAGAATTCCACATAATAATCCATATTTTTTACTTTGCAATGGAGTGTAACAGAACCAAGCGGGTGCAGCTTTTTACCTTTTTCAGCTGAATGCTTCCAAAATACCTTTGTTAGCATTCAGGAATTTATTCTTAAGAAGAACAAAATATTTACACGGCATGACATTAACTTCAGCACCGGTATCAAGTTTGAATGCAATATCTTTTTTTTCCACTTTAATATACGATAAAGTTTTCGTAAAAAGTTTTCTCACCTAAGCTTGCCTCATCTGTTTCAGTGAATTTTTTTCTGGAAACTCTGTAAATAAAATATCTGCGATTTTTTGTTTAGTTGAACATGCAATTGCGAAGTGATCGGCTTTTTTACATTTAGTGCAAAATTTACCTTGGGCTGGACAATTTCCCTGTTCATGAAATGAATAACATCATTTACAACACACTCCCCGATACTCGCGATATACAGAAGATTCCTGTTTTGGGTTAGAAAATTTTAATAATCGTAAGAAAATTTAGTTTTATAATTTCTGTTATAATTTTTGTTTTTATATAATTGATAACCTTTGTTAAAATGTAATGAATTGTTAGTATATCTAAAATATATGTGGTTAGTACTAAAATGGTGGAAATTATCTGATACAGCATCAACTGTTAAGTTCTGTTTGATGATGACTCCGCAGATTTTTTTTTGTACGTCATCCAGTCTTGATTTGTCCAGTTCGAACAAACGGCATATTTATATTGCTTCATTCATGCTTATGATTCCCACTCCAGTTTCTCTTGACAGGTTTTCGACTTTATTCCACAAATAATGCGGTCGCGAATACCTTTTGAAATCCCGTTTGTTGAAAATTCGCACGAAGCTAATAGATATCGTATATCAGTCAAGAAATGATCAAAGCTTTCATCGTCTCTTTGAGTGCGCCAATTAAATTTATATCTCTCATAGACCTCATCTTTTTTTCGGATTGCAATATATCTCAAACTCCTCTAGAATGTCTTTCAGCGTGGGGTTTTCTTCTTTGCAGATAGTAAAGGTATTACAGACTTCTAGTGAGTCTTCGCCAATGATATTTAGCAACATTGCTATATTTACTTTTTCTTCTTTTTTGTTGCTTTCGTAAGCCAGCATAAAAATTTCAAACCTTTGTTTAAACTTTTTAAAATTTTCGGACATATTTCTATCCATTATTAATAGAGCCGGTTGCTTGAACTCCATCTTCCACAATCGTTGATTAGCGGGCCTAATCTCACAAGCTGAATTATTTAAGAAATTACTTTTTGATAAAGAAATAACTGAATTATTTATATTGACTTTTATGTTCTCGCACTCAATATCACTTAGTTCTGATTCTGAGCCCACCACATTAATTTTTTATTGTTTTTTCTTTGTGAACGTGTTTTTACTATTATATTTCATATTTTATTTTTTGATGTTGGGCTGCGCATTGCTTAGTATTTGTAATTATTTCATACACGAACGAATTAGATGGATATATACATATATATTTTATTAGTGTTCAACCTGTCTCTCTGATGGTGATACAGTGACTGCCTCATGCAGTAGGGTCTCAAACAATATTCAATTAAAGTGTTATACTTGACATTATGTATATGGTATGTGAAAAGTATAATTATGTTAGTGTATGCATAGTGTAACAGACTGGCTTACAAGTATAAACCTACGTGTAGGTTTGTCTACGGACAAACGGTCATTGCTAAATAGTCTTAGGTTTTGGTCCTGATCATTAATATATATACTTTTAGAGGTATGCGATGAATATTAAGCAGTGTAACAAGCTATGTGTCAAAATTAATATACCCTTAGGATTGGATATAAAAATACATACACAACTTGCGAGACGAACCCGTTTGTCTTATCATCGGTTCTGGACATAAAGAAAGGCCACAGTCCGCTTGGGGCGAACAATATGATACCCTATCCATATCCCTATATGCCCCAAAGAAAAAAGCATTCAGAAGATGATGGATAGCATTTCTTTCATTTTATGAAATTTATAAAAAAGTAAGCGTGGCCAAAGACTTTTATGAGCGATATATTGGAAAAAATATTGGCTAAATATCTTGTTAACTATTTTTTTCTATTTCTATGAAAATGTTCGAAGAAAACACCATTTAGTAAATCACTGTAGTTCTCATCCAAATGCTCAGTCAGCTTTTCGATGACACTTCCCCGTTGTTCTACTCCGAACAGCAGTTTACTTGGGGACGACCCCGTGCTTGAATGGTTGGTATTATTTATGGCACATTCAACCCTGGTCTACTGCTGTTTCCAATCGGCGCACTCGGAGGACTCAACCAACTTCGCTACCATTTCCTTCAAAGCTCGGTTTACCCTTTCAACCTGGCCATTCGACTGAGGAGACGCTACCGCAACTTTAATATGCTCAATGTTATTTTCCTACAGAAATTCACCAAATTCCTGTGGCGTGAAACCAGTTCCCCGATCCTACGTGCAGTCGTCCATTCAAAATATCGCTCCAGGGCGCTTACCGTTTCTCTTGTTCCGGGAGTGTTGACAGGATATAATTTGACATATTTCGTGAACTAATGAAGGGCAGCCGGCCAAAGTGGTCTATATGGACGGTGTCAAAAGGCTCGGGCCGTATCGCAATATTATATAGGTTTCGCTCAGTATTTCGCAGGGGCACGGAATGGTATATATACTTAAGACAATTCCTGATTAACCGATTTAATATTTTCTTTACATTCGAGATCCAATAATGCTTTTGGATTTGACCTGCGAATTTGTCAATACCCAGATGCCCACATAATTGTAGTTCTCAAAAGCTAAAGCCCAATTGGCTATCCGCGGATTTACGTCTTTTTTCTTCAGCGTTTGCGACAAGGCTTTACGGTCAGTAACAATGGTAAATGGCAAACGATCAAGAAAAGCCTTGAACCATTCTAGGGCATGTACGACAGCTAATGTCTCTAATTCAAAACTAATTAGCTTCGATTCTTCACCAGACATCTTTCTTCATGAAAAAAGGGTACTGGATGAAACTTCTTGTCATCCTGTCTTTGCATAATTGCGGCCTCTAAGCCATGTTAAGATCCGTTTGGGATCGTATACTGCCAATATTGGCGAAGAAACTATTTCTTAGCTGCTCAAAGGCTTCAGTGCATTCATCAGTCCAAGAAAACTTTGTATCTTTCTTTAGCAAATTTTTCAATGCCTTGGCTATGCAAAAGATCTTTAGTATTGCGGGACATTGGGTAAGTGCGAAGGATGAACACACACCGGAGCAGTCAAACGTTTTTTAATTTACAGACAAGAAACCATGTTTTTTTTCAACACACACCAACCGAAGCACAATGTAACAAAAAAAATTACTTCGCTTTTTTGTTTCGTTTGGTTTGCGTTGAGACAAAACAAAACTGAGTTTGCGACTTCTTCATAGTGTTGTTCAATATGTGGTCCGATACAAACGATAAAGTTTTTAAGATTCATGAAGCACAAAGTAGGGAGTGGTGTGTTCATCCCTACGATCAAAAACAAGATGCAGAGGACTTCATTAAAAACCTGATGGCAGAATTAAAGTAAAAATTTCACAAGAATGAAGATTGAAATATTCGGTTACTTTTTTGGGTTAATTGGAAATGCAATAGCTAAACAAGATACTAACTACCGAAAAAGCATTACTTCTGTTAATAGATTATTGATAACACTACCGAAAGTAAACATTTATCAATAATCATTTTAATTGAATGGTGTTTATCTACATCTACGTCCATTTTTCACGAAAATTTGCAAATAAATAAAAGCCCATGCAAAAAACAAAACAAGAATAACGAATTTCTGTATCGTAAAAACAACGAACCAGCTATCGACAGCCGAGCATGTTTCTTGTTTCGCCTTGTTATTTTGCTTTGTCGTATACGACGTAATAGTTGACAACGGCAGCGGTTTCAAACGTTTTGTTGCTTCCGGTGTGTGTTGATATCTCTGAAAGACCGCGGGTTCATTCTTAAGACCGAAGGGCATATGAACGTAATCGAATTGACCAAAAGGAGTTACGAACGCGGTATATTTAACCGATTCCTCAGACACTTTTATATGATGAAACCCATCCCTCAAATCTAGCGTGTTAAAAATCTTCTTGTTTGCGAAAAATTCCAAACAGTCTTCGATTAATGGGAGCGGAAAGTTTCCCGTACGGTATGTTTGTTTAGGCACATCCGAACCTTCCCATTCTTTCTCCATTTTCCATTTTCATTTTATCTGCACTAGTACTAAGGCGAAAGTGAATTACTCGGTCAAACTATCCCTTTCTCCCAACTGATCGACAATATTTTGTACTTCAGTGCGTTCGTAGCACGAAAGTCGCCACGACGAGCATTTTATTGGCACATCCCTGGTTAAGAGTTTCATTGAATAATCACTAACTTTCGCTTTAACTTTCGACTTAAGGTAGTGTTAAACGCTGCCCTGACAGCACTTGAATGAGCTTCTGGCAATAGTTTATTTGTATTCATTTCGTCGTCGTTCTCGATACAATCCACAACTGCGTTCACTAGCCGACCTAAATCAATTAAGTTTACCATGCTCCGGTCATCTTTCAATTCTATTATATCTACTTCGCGACCACCCGAAACATGTGAAACACCTTCAGAGACTTTACAATTTGTGTTTACATTTCTGACTTAACACTATTCTCTACAACATCGGGATTCTTCAATAAATCGAATGACACAAGTGCACTGACAACTTTCTTAGGTAATAAAATATTTATTTTATTAAAAGAAATTTGGTTGTTCAACCGGTACAAAAATTGTCTGTCATAACGTAACTAAAGCCTACGAAGGTGTATGTTGAATTTAAATAACATATCGCGTCCCAAGAGCAGCGGTATAAAAGTTTCATCATCTGGAATTATAATAAACGAATGAGCTACGGTTTTATCACGGAATTTAATTTTGCAATCTACCGTGCCATACGTACATAAGAACTGGTTTCGCATTCCTCTGAACCGCGTTGGCATCTTTTCCACACAAATTAACGGGGCTAGCTACTTTTTAACAAAGCTACTTGGGCAGCCGGAATCAAGTAGACAAAAATAGGATTTATTCTCAGTGCACTTTTTATGACGAACGACAAAGGAACGACTTAATTTTCTCAGCTATTTCCTCAAACTCCCTAATCCTCGCGTACATTTCTCTCTTCGGGGTGCTGATGGACTGCGTCAAACGGCGGTTTTTTTAGGGACAATTTTAAAACAATGTCCCATCTCATGACATTTCAAACAGGCGTTCAACGGTCGCTTCGGCTTCATTCACTGCCTCTGATAGTGGCCAAAGTGATAACAATTATAGCACCTCACTTGCTCTTCGCTGTTGACAGCGCTGGCTTCGGTCCTTGGTTTAGGGGTCATAACAGCGGTTGGCTTTACTACGGTTTTTTTCGGGGCGTCGGAGGTGCGCTTCGTGTCGTATCTGTCGAGGGGGTTTTCAGCTGCCCATACTGGTTGCCCCCAGAAGGGCGTCGGCACTGTTACCGCGGTCGTTCAATCCGTCGACAATACATTCGTTGACATACTGGATGTTGGCGTAGGAGGCTATCTCCTGCATCTCCAGTACATACCTCTTCACGGACTCGTTGCTTTTAATGTCCGCGATTTCAGCTGCTGAAAATATCGTGCATCGAGTAGGGGCGTCGGAATTCTAAGATTAATTTCTCCTTCAGGTCCTTGTATAGGGTCCGCCAAATAACTTTTTTTTTTTGAAAATGCTATAAAAAAAAACTACTCAATATTTTCTCAAATTTCTTTTTTTATTTGAAAGTACAATCCTTCCGGTTAGTAATGGAAAATAATTTCATTGAAATGGCTGCCTCGGCTGGGCATGTAGTAGCCTACACGATCGGTCCAATTTTTAAGAACATTATCGATTTTGTGCAGCTGTATTTCACCAATGGCTTCACGAATATTATCCTTTAAAGCGTCAATTGTCTCTGGCATGTCGGCGTAACACTTGTCTTTTACGGCACCCCACAAATAATAGTCCAACGGTGTCAAATCGCAGCTCCGCGGTGGCCAAACGACATCAGCTCTGCGGCTGCTAATGCGATCTTCAATAACAGGGCGCAAAACATCGGCTGTGTGGCACGTAGCGCCGTCGTGTTGAAACCAAATGTTTTCAATATCCTCCTCTTCAATTTTTGTGAACAAAATTCGTTCAACATGGCCCGATAATGATCGCCATTGACTGTAACGGCCACTCCTTGCTCATTTTCGAAGAAAAATGGCCCAATTATGCCTCTGGACCAAAATCCGCAGCAAACAGTGCCCCTTTTTGGGTATATCGGCTTTTCAATGTATGCGTGCGGGTTTTCTGTGCCCCGAATGCGACAATTTTGCCTGTTTACATACCCGCCAAGATCAAAATGAGCTTCATCTGAAAAGATGATTTTTTTGGCAAAATCGGCATCATCTCTATGTCGCTATGTCGCAATATTTCCCAGCGTTGTTCAAGTGTATACACAACCATATTCGTTCAGCGGAAGGATAAAACTAATTAACTGTCAAATCAGACATGAGCTAAGTGTTACCATTCGCGAAATAAGCACTAGTTCAAAAAAAACGTTAAATAGCTGACCCTATACGTGTGGGCCGCGGTGGTGCGTAGGAAAACGTTGGCTGTGCCTGTGAGTATGCGGCGCACACCAACAAATCTATCTTCCTTCTCGGTTCTGGCCAATTCTGCATCAAGGTTTTGTACTGGAATGCGTTCATCGTCAGTGCGCCGGTTCCTCTCTTCTTCGGAGCCTCGGGACACGTTTGCTGCGGTTCCTCAATAATTCGATAATAATATTCGTTTTTACAATAATTCGTCATACAATTTAAAATAAAAAACTTTTTGAAAAAACGCCCCAAAAAGTGACCAAAAACTTTGTATAGGCGATATATTGGAAAGAATATTGGCTTAATATCTTGTTAAAAATTTTCTTTCGGTTTCTATGAATATTTTCAAAAAAAAATTTTTAGTAAAAAACGCCCACAAAAAGTAGGTGTGGCAAGAAACTTTATATGACAAACTTATAAAGGCGTTCAGTTTCTACATATTTTCTTCAGGTTCAAAGAGTTTTAAAACAAATTTTTTCTAAATTGTGGGCGTGGCAGTGAGCGTATTTAACAACTTTTAACACCTTACCATTTCGGAACCCTAGGAAATAATGTTCCAAATTTCAGCTTCCTAACACAAAGCTGATATTTACTTGTGCTGCAATCAGGGCAGTCCATTTGGAGCTTACTTATTTACTGTCTTATGGCTTTGAAGTGTTTTATGGGGAGGCGTGGAATTCCGTCGAGAATTTTTTCAGACAATGTGAAGACGCTTAAAAGATCAGCCTTAGAGATTAGTAAATCGCAAAACATACTAAACAACAACGTCGTTCTTGATTCTTTATCACAGAAGCGAATTCAGTAGAATTTTATCGTGGAAAGGAGCCCTGGTGGGATGGGTTTTGGGATGAGCCTTTCCTAGTACTGTAAGGAACATTTTAAAAATCGTCATAGGAAAAGCCAGACATTCATTCATACAGTTACGCACAGTAATAAGTGAAGCTAGGGCTCTAACGAACGAACGGCCTTTAACTTATATGTCGAACGACCCTTTGGATCTAGTACCTCTCTTTCTCATCGGATGGAGCTCAAAAAACAAGACTGAAAACAAAATCATCAACGATGTAGGCAATCAAAAGCTCTGGAAACAACGAGTGAAGTACATTACGCAGATGGCAAAGAGATGGCAAGCAGAATATCTTTAATTCTTACGATCATTTCATCATAGCAACACCGAAGCTAAGGATGCTCATAAAGAAGGTGAAGTTGTAATGTTACTCGATCAGGAAAAACCACCAATTTACTGAAAAATGGTCACCATCGAGCAGATTTTACATGGAAGAGACTGGAAGGTACATTCCTGCGAAGTTTTTCATGTTATAAATACATTCAATTTATTACATCGATTGGACGTGTTTTTTTTGCTTTAGTAATAAATATTTTTAGACTCAAGGGATGTTTTGCTTTTGGCTTTTTTTTTCCTATTTCAGCTACTTGAATCCGGTAATTTAACTCTACGTTTTTACAATCGTATTGCCATATGGTTCGTTAAGGAGTTTGATCTTAATCTTTGTGGTTGGAGTACGAGGAATTCGCCGATATGATACTATGGTCTGACGAACCTTGAGGCGATTTAAAGTGTATGTATCAGGGTGAGCGGTAAGAAACAAGTCCAGAGTACTGTCTTTTTGACCGCAAATATCCGGTAACCGTGTCGGCCTTAGCAAAGATTTCGACATACCTTCCATCGGGTGTTGTCTGTCCAGAATGTGGACAAAATCACCCGCTATGACGATTTCAGTACGAAGATAATGGGTAATTCTGGTGATGGTGATCAGACAGTGCACCAAACTCATTGAATGCCTATCCTGGTTAGGGCTTCTGTAAATAAAACCGTAAAACCTTGTTCCTACGGACATGGAATGTTAGCCAAATAAAATTATATTCCGAATTAGAACATTGGCCATATTGAGGTAAGAGTTGATAGGCTACATCACATATCAACGGAGTACCCAGATACCTTGCGACCTCCGGATAAGCTTGCCTTGTCTGCATTAGTTCTAATTTTAAATTCATTTTTATTACTTCCAAAAAAATTTTACATACTAGACAAAAATGATAAAATCAAACTTAAAATTAACAGGATACTTATACCAGATAAATGATCCTCATGCTTACGCTCTAAACTTAACTATATCACTTATTACTATTACATATCGGCCTTATTACTAATGCACTTTTATTATTTGATATATAAGAATATTTTTTTGCAAGTAAATTTTCTAGAACTTGAAATCTTTATACATTTTTTATCTTAAAATACTTAAAAAAAACTACTACTACTGAGGCAACACACCGACTTGGAAAGGCATTCCTACCCCTTCCAATGTTTCCTCCCAAGCCACCCACATTCGGTGAATTGCTTGTCCGTATCAACATGATCTCGTCCGTCTATTGCGGTACTAAGACGAAGGAGCTCGGGAGCATTAGCGACGTCCCCGCTTTAGGTGAGCCGCTTATCAGCCGCTCTGTGGTAACGGTGGTATAGTAGCGGGATACCATCCCTCGTCTGTATAAGCCCTTTTCTCTCAATACGGAGAAAAGCCTCTGGCGGAACAAAGCCAGATCGGAGCGTTCTCTCCATATGCGCTTTATTGGGGTAGTATGCTCTGAAGATCAGACTATTATCGTTGGTCATCGCCCTCGCAACATGCCTTCGGGTCACCTTAATGAGGAATTTGTTAATCCTATTCAAGTGAGCTCCATCATATAATGCCGTGTTGGGATAATATTATATGTATGTACTCAGATTCAGGTGTTCGAAACAACCCGAGACATATCTCAAGACATTGTCTCTGGAAAACCCGAATCTTTCCATATACGACGGCGCTATATTGAACCGCAATGGACAGCCGTAAGCGATGATGGGCCTTATTAGGGCCACGTAGCATATGACCTTAACTCTAGAAGCAAGATGACTGATATGAAACAGTCTTTTTGTCAGAGAAAAAGGCTTCTTAGCTCCAGCAAGACAGGCATCTATATGTTTATTAAAATACAGATTCCAAGATACCTGACCACGTTTTTCACTGCCAATGCCTGCCCATTCTCTCCAATAATATCCAAATTTTTACAGCTGTTTCTGGTATCCCTTGTGGTATTAGCCAATGGGGTCCTGAACAGGATAGTTTCCGTTTTCTGGAAGTTGATTTTCAACTTCCAGTCGTCGCAATATTCCTTAATTTGCTCGAAGTCACGCTGCAGAAGGATGTTGATGACCTCGATCTTAGGACCAGATCTGTATGCGACCAAATCATCGGCATACGCAATAGCGTATCTGAGTGAACGTACCAGATCACTAGTGTAAATATTAAACCGGATCGGAGAATTCACCGCACACTGTTGCAAACCATTTTTGATATTATAGACTCTGCTCGAAATTACGTTGCCCCATTTGACCAACGACTTCTATTCCATAAGAATGTTATAAATTATATATAGCAAGGGTTTGCGCATTCCCAGCCTGATTAACTTGTAGAAAAGCCCCTCAAACCATACGGTGTCGAAGGCCTTTTCAAAGCGAACCAGACTAGCACCCGTGCATTGGTTCTTGCATTCATTCCATTGAATGTCGGAAACCAGTTTTGACGCGGCATGAATAGTATTATGCCTCTGAAACCGAATTGGTTGTCCGGGATTATTTTATTGTCCTCGACCCATTTCAGCAGAGCTCTATTAACAACCTTCTCAAACACCTTGCTTATATTCGGATGCAAACTAATTGACCCAATATTAGTATTATTCTTTTCCTTTTTCAGGATTCAGGATTGTACCACTGCCATTTTCCAATGCGGCGGATAATATGCATTATTCGGCGCATTGTTAAACAGTGTGGTGAATATCTCCACAGCCTCTATGGGCAGGTGTCTCAATACGACATTCGGGATACCATCAACTCTCGCCGATTTTTTGTTTTTAGAGAATCAAAGATCTCCATATTGCATATTGGTGACAACGGCATTCGCATTGTTTTCATCACTGAAAACAGTAAAACTGTTATTCTCAAATCGCCAATTCTCGACCTCAGTGTGCAGATAAAATTGACTCACCAGGGTCCTATTCTCAATGTCGTGATTACGGCCAACAGCATTCTTCACCCTATACATGGCCTCGAAACAAGCGCCCCGCAAGTCAACTTTCTCCTGGAGATCTTCGACCACAAAAAAAACCATCGGTCGAAGTAACATTTTCCGAACTTATGCCTGCAGTCAGTAGTGCCTGTCTGTTTTCAGTTGTCTGGGAGATTCAGACAGTTGAAACGTCATTGTGATCTTTCTTCCTGAACAGTTATCTGCGGGAAAATATTCGGACTCCTGATATTTATATCCCGAATTCTATTGCCCCGATACAGACTTACAGAATTTCTGTAATTTTGTTTAATAAACTGTTTCAGGTCTCGGATCTCTGAGTTCAGTGACCTTACCTTCGGTTCGTTGCGGTCTGTAAACTGTCTATGAAGATGTTAAGCCTAGAGAGCAGTCAACTTTTTTGTCTGTAAAGTGCGTCAATTGTAGCGTTCGTGTACTTTTCTGTCTGGTCGTCGTCGGACCGTACTATCTGAGGGATAGATGTTCATTTAATGACATCGTTCATCTGTACTAGATGGCGATCGATGTCAATGTTCGTCATGTTTTCGTTAGTTGGTGGATCAATCCCACTCAAACGAATTTTACGTTTTAACAACCCGGAGAAGTACGGCCAGCGTGTCCTTCGATAATCGAAAGAACACACTGATTCGTACTCTTCCAGCATCGTTTGCTCGTTCGGGCTTCGAAATGCGGCAGCGAGTCCGTAGTGGTCACTATCGTACTCGAATGCACGCAAAGTCGATCCGCATTTGTCAGTTCAAACTCTTGTGTCCGTTAAGGCCAAGTCCAAGAAAGCACAACTTCTCGGGAAAGAAGCGATATCCGTCGCGTACAATATTAGTTTGTACTCAATCCTATTTAGACACCACCAGTCATAAATATGGTTGCCCCTAGTATTGGGAGTCACATTTCCCCATGCCGCATGTTTGGCGTTTAAATCTCCAGACAAGAAAAAATGATTCTCCTCCGAATGAAGCTGAAGGCTTCGAAAAAGTGTCTCGAGCTCTGCTTAAAATAGATTTGATGGTGGTGCTTCAGGCGCGTAAAGCGACACCACATACAATCTTCTCCGATTGTGAAGAGGAATGCATATGATGCATGCTTCCAGCAACTGGAACCTACGCACGTCCCCGCTATATATAACCCTATGCCGCAGTCCTTTTCGAACTAAGATTCCGACCCCACCCGCATAATCATATGCAGAGTTGGGCCGGTCTCTCCTAACTGCATGGTAGTTTCTGTATCCCAATTTGTGCCCCTGATTTAGCTTAGTTTCGCTAACCAAAAGCACGTCTATATTTTCAGTTTTCAACAGGTTGGACAGTGACATTCTTTTCTCGATCCAGACTAGTGAGTTAACATTCACCGCAAGGATCTTAAATATTTGCTCAACTAGCTTAGCCATTGGAATTATCGCTCGCCAGACCTACTAAAAGCTCCGAATAGATAACACCCGCTTTTCATTAAGCTGCGTTTGGAACTTGTCGATCTTTCCTTGCAAAAACAGAAGAACCGCTTTTAAGTCCAAGTCCACTTCAGGCGCCTTTTGGGCAACCCTTGGTACATTTAATGTCATTGTGGCTCTACCCGGTCCAGCTGTCATTTGGGCAGGGGACACGTTGGGTGCCACAAAATTAGAGAACGCACGAGTCTTTTGACACTTCTCTGCTTCAGTAAACTGCTTGCGGGCCTGGACTCGCTTTTTTGCTCTTCATACCGTGGACAACCTCTGAAATTGGCGGGATGTCCAGAGTTCCCGCAGAGCGCACAAGAAAGGACACTCCGGTCCTAAACTCTGTCCTTACCAAGAGGACATTTTCCATGTCTGTGGTCTTTATCGCACGTGACGCACTCTGTTATTGTGGTTGTTGATGCTGCTGTTGCTGTGGATGCTGCTGTCGTCGCTGTTGCTGCGATCGTTGTTGTTGCCGCTGCTGTCCTTTTTCAAGAGGAGCTCCTGAATTAGCTTGTTCAGAGCTGCCTCTTCATCGACTTTCTCTTCCTTCGTATCGGGGGCGACCGCCTGACTCTAAGGAGCTCAGGATTTCCTCTGAGAACGATACTGCTGTCGGGCACGCATTACCCTCCCCACTTGTCGCAATCCCAACTCTCTTGGCAGACAGGTTCGGCAACGGGTTCAGCTTCCGTCTTCGTTTTTAATTTTTTTTTTTTGTCAGGATCTTCTTCAAATTCATCTGAGGCGGACATTGCTGCTGGTAGCTTTATTATGGCTGACGCAGCACGTACATTTTCTGGCGAAATTTCGCGATTGACGACGACGCCGGATTTATAAATTTGCCTGCGGATATAGACGTAGCTCTTGCGACCACTTTGGGAACACTCTCACTTGTTGCTGAGCTGAGGTAACTATTTTTAAATCACGTGACGTCACACCACGCTTGGGCACTGCTGTTGTTGTTGCTGCTGTAGATTTTGCTGCTGCTGCTGATGTTATTGCTGTTTCTATCGCTTGGTGGTAGTGTCTCTTCATCTTCACTTTTCTTAATTGTTTTGTTTTAGTTTAATTTTTTTCAATAAAAAAAACACACAAATTCCCGTCGTGGCTGGCAATCGAACCAGGCAGAATCGAGAGTCAGAGCTCTAGCACTCTAGCACTGCACCACTAACACTTTATATGGTATACTAGTATTTCGCTAATCACTTCACTTTCTATACCCTATCCTAAGATTATATTAATTTTGACATATAGTTTGTAACAGCCCTTAATATATATTTATAATCAGGACCAAATCCTAAGACTATTTAGCAATGTCCGTCCGCCCGTACGCAATTTTTAAGCCATTAAAATTAAGCTAGGAAGCTGAAATTTGGACCACATATTCCCTAGGCCCCCTTTGAAAGAACTCCTTTCAAGACGGAAGAGCTGCCAGTTTACGGATGGGACGTCTGAACTCTCCTTTTGCTGTGTTTACATTAGCAACTCTGACTCGACCATCGACCGGTTACCACGTTAATGATTCGCACCGCTCAGGCTCCGATAGAGATGACCTTTTGCTACCTTTACGGCTGCTTCCCAAATTCCACCAAAGTGAGGTGCCCTGAAGGGTATAAAATGAAAATTGATGCCGCTATTAGTACAAAAGTAGTTGATATTTTGCTGCGAAGAACTTTTGAACAACATGTTGCGCAATTGCAATAGCTTAGACTCTGCCCCTACAAAGTTAGTTGCGTTGTCGCAATGGATCTCTCGAGGAAGACGTCTTCGACCTAGCATTCGCTTTAGTGCTGCGATAAAGGCGTCATACACATACGTGTCATACGTTTTATAAGGACATACGTTTTATAAGGAATTTTGCCTCTAATTTTGTAGTGAGTATAAACAGGACCGAAGAAATCTACACCACAACAGAGAAAAGGACGTGAAGGGGTTTATCTCTCCAAAGGTAAATGACAATGAATGCAACTCCGGACTGTTTGACGAGCAATTTCCCGCCCGTTGATGATTCAAAATCGATTTCTCATTAACGCCATTAGTGCCTTTGGCCCCGCGTGGTAGTCTGTCCGATGCAGATGCCTAACCAGTATTTGAGTAAAATTGCACCCTTTGGATAGGAGCAATGGGTGCTTGCAATTTTCCGGGATGTTAGCATGTTTGAAGCGTCCTCCTACTTTCAATAGAATGACACCGTTCGTTTCCTGAATGAATGGATTTAACCACTTAATTGACCCTTTCATATCGCGATTAGTTTGAAGTGACTTTATTTCTTCCGAAAGTGCGTTTTGTTGGACCAAGTGGACTATTCGAAGAAGAGAGTCGTCTAGTTCGGAAACCGTTAAGGGACCTCGTTCCAAAACTCCAATTTCTAACTCTCAAAACATACGCAAATACCCGAAGAAGTTTGATGTATGAACTGTACTTTTTAATGACTTCAAGTAGATCATTGGAATTCAGTTTTTGACATGCGAGAACTGTTCTCGTCCTTTCCAATGCAGATTCCTCTGGAGAAAGTTGGACGTTGACCATTTGTCCTCGCAATCCAACAAAAAACTTGGACCTGAGAACCAAGTTGAAGTTTCCAAAAACTGCAGATGACGCAGTCGAGAAAATGTTACGAATCTTTATCCACAAATTGGACAACAAATGAGCTGCGCAGAGTTACAAACGAGGAAGCTGTTTTTTCTTTGCAGGCGCTACTCCAGACTTGGCAACGAAGAGGTGGACCTGAACCGCTCCAAATGCGTCAATGGATCTCAGATAGATGCAGCAGCCATATGCATTTATGGATGCGTCTGTGAAGCCATAGACTTGGAATCTTTTCCGATCTGGGGCCAAAGCAAATATCGGAACAGTAATGTTCATCAAAGATTGCAAATCCATCATGAATTGCCGCCATTCGGTGTCAATGTTATAGGATAGGATACATAGTTTTTGCAGGATTATCAATAGGGTCAAAAAGCGATGAAGCAAGCGAAAGAATGGTTCCCTTTGTAAACTTTGAAACTACTCGATTGGATTTATATGAAAACAGAAACGTATTTTTGAGTGGATTCCAGGCAATACCTAGCGTACTGCAGAGATTCGATTCATTCAGCTTGATAATCATTTTATTCTGGGGGTTAAAAACATTGACCATTTCGGAGCTATTGCTATTCCACTTTGATAGCTCGAATTCAAAAGTGCAACGATCTGCCCTTGTATATGCACCAGAGTATCTAGATCGTTTGTTCCAGTCAGCATGTCGTCGACATAGAAGTCTGATTAGAGTACGCGAGAACCTAATGCGAAATGTTGCTTGTTTTTGTCTGCCAAATATTTAAGACATCGAATCACCAGAAATGGCGCAGACGATGTACCGTATGTAATTGTGTTAAGCTTGTATGTGTTCACCGGTGTACGCTCATTTTCCCTCCACAATATGTACTGAAACTGCCGATGACAAGGATTCACCAAGAGCTGCCGATACATTTTGACGATATTCGCTGTAAAAGCATGTGTGGTCGGTCCGACCATGAGGATTCCATTTAGCGAAATTTGATTTGAAGTGAAACACGGTGCATCAAAAACCACCCTTAATTTTGTGGATATGCTATCCGGCTTAATCACGCACTGATGTGGAAGGTAGTAGTGTGGTTCTTGTAACGTCGGGTCTTTTACTAGCGTCATGTGACCCAACTGCTGATATTCACTGAGGAAGTCTGCGTACTGTCTTTTTAAGGAAGAATTTTTGGACAGTCGACGTTCGAGGGCAACTCGGATCATTATTGAACGGTAGTCGAACTAATAAACAACCGCTAGGTAGAACCTATATATTATCTACGAAACGTTTTTGCACTCCTTCTGTTAATCTGTCCATTTCGACCTATGACAAAGAACGTCTTCTATTTCCCAGAATTTCTCCACACATCGATCGAGTGAATCTTCTTTCGAACTAAGACAGCAGGATTCACGAGTTGTGTTTGGAAGACTTTTATACCTTCACGAAATGATCCAACCCAACGAAGTTTTTTGTAGCGAATGAAGTTCCTGTCCCAGTTTTATCTGACCTACTTGGTGAAGATCGAAAAACGCTTCTATCCTTGATGGTTGATGGAAATATTCATCAGCGAGTTCGAGGTTGCTTGGAATGTTCCAGTCCTTGGCGCTCAACGCTGATTCCGGTTCGTATCCCGTAATGGATGGAGCAATAACGAATTCCAAAGTTACCTCAGAGTTTTTATACGGAGAGCGATTGGTTGGTTTCAGCTACCCCAATTCCGACAATGTCAATATTCTTTCTACGTTTTTGTAATTGAAGGGCTTTTGCAAATTTTTCATTTACAAAATTAACTTGAGACCCAGAATCAAGAAGAACGCTGCCTATTTCAAAGCTGCCCGCAGAATCCCTAACTAAAACCAATGCTGTTGCCAAAATAACTTGAGCATCCGGAGCATGATCCCTCTTCACTGCCGCATTAACAGCTGCCGATGTTGATGCTTCCTTGTTTCGATCTCCGACTGTTGAAATCTATGCAGAAGGCTGTGATGTGGTTGCCTGCAATGTTTGCACTTATAAGTTGATATACATGATACACCACGACCCTTTCCCAAATAATTCAAACAAAGTCCTAATTTCTTTGCGTTTGAAAAACGAGCCATGACTGTAAGTCCAGTGAAGCTTGTGCAGCTAGTGATGGAATGGTTGTTCTCTCGACAAAAAACGCAAGATACTGCCGACGTTTGTTGAGAACCTCTGCGCCTTCTTTCCAATCAGGAAGATCTTTGTAGTCTAAGTGCTCATCCCACTTCGACTGGGTTTCCGAATCCACTTTTGACATTGCAACATAGATGATTATTGCATTGCATATTTTTTCGAAGGATCCAAGTGACTGCAAAGAATTAAAAAGAGCCGAAATGTCACCAACTAAACTCTTCAATGAGCCAGCAAAAGCCTTTGGAACCTTGGGTAGTTCGATTATTTCCGAAATGTATTCCAAAAATATCATTGTGTCATTATCGTAACGTTCCTTAAGCCTGGTTATAGCTTTCGGATAATTTTCTTCCGTAACTTGGAACGCCTTGACCGTGCCGAGAGCTTGATCAGTAAGACACGTCAACAATTGATTCAATTTTTCAGTTTTTGTCAAACTTAGGTCGTTATCTACAATCGCCGTAAATGAATGTATAAAGTTCTTGTATTGCGAATACTTTCCACTAAATCGAGGAAGTCTAAGCTTTGGCAAATGATTGACCGAATGTGGAACTGCGAATGTGGTTTCTGCAGTGCTCATACGTCTTCCTGTGCCCATACGTGACAGAATTTTTGTTTAAGACGAAATAGTTATATAAGTCCTCTAGATCACTTCGACCAGCATCGGTTGGTGCTAACCACTCTATTTGTGTTTGATAAACGAGAACTTGTTTGAAATAAGACTCTAAAATTCCCAAACGACATTCGAGTTCAGTTGTTGGCAGCGTATCCAATTTGTTTTCTACATATTTTTTTCATCGTGTGATGTTGCGCTTTGTTTATGAGCGCTGCTGCCTCATCTTTTAGAGCGAAGTATTTGAGTTTGATTCGTTAACCATTCTCATAGAAACAAGCAATGTAATGAAAGGAAATCGAATTGACTGAAAAATAATTTGCTCTATCAAAATCTGAAGCAAAATTAGAAAACAGAAGTACGTAACCCTATGATCTTTCTTTTTTCCTTAACAATGATTGTTAGTTAATTTGGCGGCGAATTGCAGCCAGTAATTGAATTCTAAATCTGGAGATTTCCTTACGAAAAATTATGAAATATTTAAATGTCGACGAAGCTAACATTTAATAATTGCGAGAGAGGGTTTGATGATTAAATCCAACGATGCATTTAAATCAAATGGTATTTATTTGCATGTACACCCACGATGAATATTCCCAGCGAAAGATTCCTTTCAGTGCATACGATTGATGAAGCACTTTCTCAGGCGCCGACGCGACGAAATGAAAATGAAGATCTATGCAATGAAAGAACGAAATGGGTACAAGTTTTTGGTGGTAGATGTGCATAGAATTTTGATGACAATTTCAGCGAACAATGGATTTTGGGAATTTTTTTTTTGTTATAATCGTTCGAAGCTCTTAAAAGCGTAGAAGTACGAGCGAGCGAACGGGCGAACGAGCGAACAAACAAAACGTTCAATTGTGGTTGGGAGCCGAAGGCTAGAGTGAGACAAAATATGTATAATTCAATACAGACGAAAAAGTGGAAAAGAGCAAAGGAATTGTAGTTGTGGTGGTGGCACACACAGTTGTGTGGAACTTGTGAGCTTTTTGTGTGGATTCTAATTTAAAATTTATAAAATTTATACGTATGTATATGTTATGTAAATGTAGTATATTGTATATAGCTAATTATTGTTTTTTGTATTTCCATTAGGTATCGCATTATGTGGGAAGGTGGGTATTTTATTTTGTATGTACATATATTTCTGGTTTCTATGCAATTGTGCAGGAATAGACTGATGAAGTATGATGTTTGTCGACGCACATTCGAATAATTGAACTATATTACGTACCTGGAAGTAGGAATTTATACTTATCTCCCACTATTGAATGTCTCTCTTTTGTGCCAGTTTTGGTGTTGGAGTTGAGTGTTTCCAGCGTTCGTCCTTTTATGTTAGATTGTACTGAAGCGGCTACCTTGCACTCGCGATCGCGATCACCGAAACCGAACCGGAACCGAGATTCACAATTTCATTGAAAGTCTATTGTTCTATGTGAATTTCACTTTGTCTATGATAGTTTTGTGTTCGTGTGCCTTTGTTAGGACTTTATAAATATGTATTTTAGAATTTTTTTAGTTTAATACTTTCCTGCACTTTTGTTTTATAATTTTTATGTTTTAACACGTTGGGCGCCAAAGTGAACGTTCGAGTATTTTTTCGACTGCCCACCTCGAGACGTCTATTTGACCTCGACTGAGAATAGGAAGGTCCTGGTTGTCTGAATTTGACCGATTGCCAACGATTTGAACCAACGAAACGATAAAGTAGCGAAACCGTATAGTGAGTGAAATGAAATACAAGAGTTTCCCCCTTAGAGCTTTTACCTATATCTTCATAAAGCTTTATTTCGTGACGGGTTTTTATACAAAAATTGCTTAACAGATTTCTTTTTCGAATGAGAGACATAAAGCTAGATCTTATTTGTTTAATTACACGCCAAAAATAAATGTGGGTAGTCTTGCAAATTTTCAAAATGACAACAAAAAATCAGGAGGAAAGGCTACAGTCCGCTTGGGGCGAACAGTACGATACCCTTTCCATATCCCAATATGCCCCAAAGAAAAAAGCATTAAGATGGTGATAAATATTATTTAATTTCATTCAATGAAATTTATAAAAAAAATATATTTTTTGAAAATACGCCCCCAAAAAGTGGCCGTCGCCATAAACTATGAATGGGCGATATATTGGAAAAAATATTTGCTAAATATCTTGTTAAACATTTTTTTTCGGTTTCTATGAAAATGTTCGCTGAACACAGAATTTTAGTGGAAAAAGCCCACAAAAAGTGGGCGTGGCAAACATTTTACATGACAGACTTATATAGGAGGGCAGTGCCTACATATCTTGTGAAGGTTCTAACACTCTATCTCTCTAACTTTAGCCTTAAAACTGTTTTTTCTAAATTGTGGGCGTGGCAGTGGGGCAAATTTAAGAACTTTTAACACTTTACCATTTCGGGACCCTAGGGAGTATATGCTCTAAATTTCAGCTTTCTAGCATAAATTTAAAGGCCCCAAAAGTTGATACGGACGGACGGACATTGCTAAATAGTCTTAGGATTTTGTCCTGATCATAAATATATATACTTTTGTGTCAAACTATGCGTCAAAATCAATATACCCTTAGGATAGGGTACAAACAGCTGGTCTCGGCGGATGTGTTGGAAAATAGGGAGTGTTGAGTTTATGTGATTCAACTTTTATAGCTATTTTAATGTAAATGTTTATGAAGAAACAAAAAATTAGTTACACAATATAAACGAAGTTGTAACAATTTAATTCGAATAATTTTTGCGGTTATAAGAAATAGTTAAATAAGCCTTAAAATATACATACTTGAGTTGTTTTATTTTTTCCGTTTTTGTTAATAATATGAGGAAAAAATTATATTTTATTGTATTATTGCATAAATATTACTAAATTAGTAATGTTTGGGTTTAAAATAATTATAGTAAATAGTTTTGGAATGGTTTTTATATATATATTAAATTCTTTGATTGTTTTATTATTTATGTATTATTTGATTGTTTCTATTCAACATATGAAAGTTTAATGAATGTACCTACATATTCGGGTTCCGTGCATCGATAAAAAAAAAGTGGAAAAGACGTATTTTTAAGCGTTTTTAAATTATTTTGTGTTACAAACTTTGCACGTTTAGTCAATCAATTTTCTTAGCTGTTTCTTTGCTTAGGAGTCTTTGTAATTTTCTTATATTGTTAATATGCTTTATTTTACCCTATCCTAAGGGTATATTAATTTTGACACATAGTTTGTAACACCCCTTAATATTCGTCGAAGACCCATAAAATTATATATATTTATGATCAGGACCAAATCCTAAGACTATGTAGGCACTGCCCCCCTTTATAAGTTTGTCATATAAAGTTTTTTGCACCGCCTACTTTTTGTGGGTGTTTGTTACTAAAATGCTGTTTTCTTCGAAAATTTTCGTAGAAAGCGAAAAAAATGTTTAACAAGATATATACCCTATATTTTTTCCAACATATCGCCCATAAAAAGTTGTTAGCCACGCCCACCTTTTGGGGCCGTTTTATCAAAAAAACTTTTTTTTTTTTAGTTACTAGAATGAAATAAAATCTTCTTAATGCTTTTGTCTTTAGGGCATATAGGGATATGGATAGGGTATCATACTGTTCGCCCCCAGCGGACTGTAGACTTTCCTTATGTTTTTAGTAAGCGATAGCCAGAAGAAGGAGAACAAAATGTAGCTGGAATGCACTGCATAAATATATTGTGGGTGCATTTTTCTATCGAAAATGCTTGGTAGTTAAGTACATACCATAAACAAGCATTCACAATCTGTTACATATATATATTGAATTAATTAACCACTCTTTTTAACAGCCGACTTTATTTGTCAAGTCACCTTAATCAATATTATTTTGATTATTTTTCATTAAAATTAGAATAAATTGGATAAAACATAACTTTATTCTCAATATTATAATATATAATTATGTTATTGGCAGTGTGGTATGTATGTTTTTATAAATCCATGTTCACCGCATATCTTGCATGTTTATTTTACACACCCAAATTGTGAGGTGTAATCTGCTCAAAATCATCAACTGTTCTCAACTTCTTGCTATAAAAAATAACATTTCATATCATTTCAACGGCCGCCCCCATGACAACCCATTAAAACCCATATAATTCGATACATGTGTGCACGGTTCCCATTGGATTTGCACGTAAAAAACCATATATGTGCAAATTATGTGGGTATTTTCAGCTCACTTAGCTTGTAGGCAAGCTGAGATATTCTCTCTCGAGTTTACTATTTCGTTTATTCCTCATCTGAGGCAGTACTATTATTTCCGAGGCGACAAGATCTGAAAATGCAATTTCTTAGATTTCAATAAAATAATCACAAGTTAATATGTAACAACCATCCCGTTTTTTCTAGTTTAGGAAAAAATCTCTATGAGATGACGTCACTTTTTTTGCCAAATTTTTTAATAAAAAAACAAAAAACATTACATACGTGGAGGAGTTCAAACAAAAATTTTTCCACCATCAAAAGTAGGGTATGCTATTAGGAATTAAGAATTTCTCACGTGTATTTGATTATAACTTAGTTTCTTAAGTTCTATAACTATAACTATATCTTTTCGTAGTGCACTGTGGTTAACACAAACTAAATCTGAATGATTTCTAATTAGCTAAACAACCTGGGTACCTGGAAAAAGGGATTTTAACTCTGGCCTGTCTCCTCGACTGCTATCGAACGGCCTTCAGCTTCACATACAAGTGCTTCGCGGCTTGGGAGTCAACAGAATGCATATGCCAGAAAAATAACTTCAAATTAGTCTTATTTCCCAACATAATTGTTAGTTATTTCACTTTGTGATAAACTCCTATACGCATTCCTCATTTCTTATGGTGAAAAATATTGTTTTTTGAACTCCTCAACATATGTAATGGTTTTTGTTTTTTAAGTGCAAATATTGGCAAAAAAAAGTGACGTCATCTCATAGCGATTTCAAAATTTATTTATTTTATCCAGCGTCGTAAGTTCCTTATTTGGAAAAAACTGATACACAATTTGCCTGATGGCACACTAATCGAAACTCTACTTTTCTTTTAAATCAGTTTGGTTTTTCTTCTTTGGTGGCGAGTTGTGCCCTTTAGTACTATTTTTTGTTAAGAATTCTGTAAACTGTTTGTTTACCCACAGAAAAAATATCACCTACTTAATTCTTTTTTTCGGCACTTAAGTCTTTGGATGAATTTGAAGCCATTTCTAAGAAACAAAACAAACGCAAATAATCTTTTTCCTTAAAGAAATCAGATTACAAATTTGCAACTGCACTTTAACGTATTCTCCACACATTAAAACATATGTCAAAGATCAAAACAAGACCTCCACGATAACACTTATCATTAAGAACATTTTTTTAAAGCTCTAAATCTTAAAGCTCCTCAACAGAAACCCAAGGAAAAAAAGCTGAACGAGTTACCAAACTGACATTGGTAACTCTGAATGTCTATCAATTAAATGGGCGTTCAATAGCAGCAGCCACAAGCCAGATCCGATCAGTGCACACTCACATGTGCACAGATGAGTAATTATACAAATAGTCGACCGACAGGATTTTTGGCTCTCCCGCCTATCGTTTTTTATTTGCTTCAAAAAGGCTGGGTATATGTTTTTACATGCAAATCAAATTGAGCCAGCTCACGTACACAATAGCAGTTCTACGCCTATGTTGACATATTAAAAGTCAAACTGGGCTGTGTTCAATAACGTAGCAATAACATGCGACAATTTATGGTGAATTTGCAAAAGAATAAAATTATGCTGAATGTTTTCAATTATTATGTATTATTTTAGTTTTACCTAACAAACATTATTTTAGTTTTACCTAACAAACATATATTTTGAGAAAACATTTTTCATCAGTTTCGTAAAAATGTTGGCAGTTACGTAAGATAAACATAAAATAAGGAGTATCATATTTTGTTTGCCGGTAATTAAACTAATTTAGCAGTTTTAAATCAGCAGTTTTTGTCAGTAATAATAAAATAATTTTGTTATTAAATTTACTGATCATGATAAAATTATTCATTATTATTCATCATCATTGTTCCACGCAGAGGCGAGCGGGAATTAAAGATTAAGGCTTGGAATAGCCCAGAGTTGGCTGTCGAGTTAGGCGAACTCGAACAAAGGAAGAAAATAACTCAAATAAAGCAACTAAACCTTCGATTTAAATGTTCCACTTTATTCACTGATGAATTGATTAAGAGTGTTTTTACATCTTCATTTTTCCTTCCTTGAAGCTTCTCCTTATCTAATACACGGCTGATTTTGTTGTAGGTCATTCACCCTGACCTATTTACTAATTTCCCAGCAACAAATGTAAGATCAGTTGTAGGGTGGCCGTAGTGTAATTGTGTGTGTGTTTCCTTCATCAATGCCCCACATCTTCGGAGTGGGTGTTGGAGTGATCAAGCGCATCTTCACATCCAATTCGGCCATCATGGAATTTTCCTGCTGTTGGTAAAAAGTTTCAACTACATCCTTCAAATGAATATGTCATGTGTTGAAGCGAGATCGACCCATTTTGCCATGTATTTTGCATAAGCATGACCAACGTGAATATTGGGTGATTTTGACAGTTGCCGGTTTTTTCTCGTTGCGCGGTGTCGTGTTGCGCGTGATTTTTTTATTGATTGTTTAGTTTTTTATAATTATATGTTTTGGTTTTTATTATTTTAATCGTTGTTTAATTTGTGTAAGTTACATCGAACTACTGTCTCGTGATGATTAGTAGTTGGTTTCTTCCGAGTCGTTCGTTTCCTGCAAGTGCACAATTTCATATTTTATCCACGAGTGATTTTGTTGGAAAGCAACAATCACCATCATCATCATCACCATCATCAGCATTACATTTTTGTCTAAAAATGCATTCAAAGTTATTTCTTCACAGTTTATCAATTCGCTGGCTCGCTCTCGTATGAACGTGCCGAATATGTAGATACATTCAACTTTCAAATGTTTAATAAAGGCATAATAAAACAACAAAAGAATTTAATATTCATATAAAAAAAACTAATCCAAAACTATTTACTATAAATATTTTACACCCAAATATTACTAATTTAGTAATATTCATGCAACAATAATATATACATTTTATCTTATTTTATAAACCAAATTGAGAACTATTTCTTATAAACACAAAAAATATTCGCATTTATTTACAACAACTTCATATTTTTTATATAACTATTTTTTTTCATAAACATTTCAATTAAAATATCTATTAAACTGTATCATCACTCATCTGTGCACATGTGCGCTGAATAAGACGTGGTGGATCTACGTCAGATGCAATTGGAAATTCACTGGAGGGTAAACACTTTATGAGGAGTTCCTTTCAATTTATTATGGTAGACAAATATGGCTTCCCCATAAGACTTGTACTGCCAATTTATGTTGGACAGAGTATAGGCAAAAGCGGGACTGTTGTTACATTTGAACTTGTGATTATTTCATTGAGATCTATAAAGTTGAATCTTCAAATCTTGTCGCCTCGGAAACTTTATGAATGAATATCATAATCGGTATTAGAAATTATTGTGCATGTTATTATGCAATTTCATTTATAATTGCCTTTTAATGGAGCTGTAAAATTTGTTTATATTATTTTGTCGAAATAATATCACTATATGCGGTTGCTTTACAATTCGTGTGCGTGAATGCAAAGTATGAAAGTGTGCTGGGTTGCGGTTGCAGAAGCAATGTTTCTGAGTGGGAGTTGACTATGGTTTTGCATGATGACAGTGGGATATGGTTTAAATTTGAAGACTTAAATTGTTTTTAGTTTTTGTTTCATGAATTTATTTGTTTTATTCGGTGTATGCTGTTCGGAAATCAAAGTTGGGTGAGTTTTTTTTATTTTAATTGTTATGGGCTGTAAATATTTTATAAACATTTTTTTTTGGTTATTTTTACTCGTGAGAAATGAGCATTCGCGAATAAAAATTGTAGGTTTGTTTTGTGTTGTGCATTGGTATAGTGATTAGATAAGTTGATATTATGTGTGTTATTGTTTAACACTTGGCTGTGTTTAAACTATTGCTTCTTCTACGTTCCTTGTGTTGCTTGGTAAAACACAGGTTTTGGTGATCGGACATTTTAGTTCACCTGTCTGTGTTTTTAGTGTAACAACGCATATCAATTTATCTGCTTGCGTGATTCTGTCCATGATCCATTTCGATGGCAGAATTCGTTCATCCTTGACCAATACTAAATGCCCTATATTTGTGCTTCCGTTTTAAGCCATTTTGGACGCTGATGGAGGGGTGAAAGATACTCCAAACTCCACTATTTAAAATATCTGATGTAGCATTTGGATTTTCTTTCAATGATCGTTATAACAAAGGTTGTTATCGGCAATTGTAATTAATTGTAAGGATTCTCTTATAAGAAAATGGGCTGGAGTTAATGTAGTGAAGTCATCTAGATTATAAGTCAGTGGACAAAGCGGTCTTGAGTTGATGCAGCTTCGATTTGCGCCAGCAATGTTGTTAAGTCCTCGAAGGTTACCGTTGAATTGCTCACAACTCTTTTTTAAAGTGACACTTCACTTGACTTTACTCCAGCTTCCCAAGGTTGCTGATTTTCGTAGTGATTCCAATTCCCTGTTCACTCCAACGAAGTACTTTCCGCAATGGCTAAAAATTTCCTTGCAGATTCCTCAGCGAAGTATGCCTTGAATGTTTTTGAGCCTCGACCCTTCCAAGTCTTAACTTCAATAAGACCAGCAAAATCCACTCCCGTGTAGCTGAAAGGTTAAGACATCTTCACCCGAGGTGCAGGTAAGTTGCCCATGAGTTGATGAGACAGTTTTGCTCTATACCGAAAGCATATATTGCAGCTATGTATGCATTTCTTCACGTTGCTTTTCAGCTTAAGAATCCAATAATGTTGACGAAGATAGGCTATCATTTGTTGCTTCCTCCATGAAAAGTGTTTTCGTGAGCGTGGTTAATTATGAGCTTGCTGAAACTGCTCGTAGGGTAAATCTGCGTTTTGTAACCGACCTCTCGCTTAGCTCGGAAGAATTACTATAAAACAACTTACCTTGGACCTTCAGAATAGAAGTTTTCAGTGGAGACTTGATGTCCTTTGGGGTAAGCGAACCCAATTCTTGTTAAGATTCTGGTTTTTGAAGATTGGCAATAAACCTGCAACAGTAAGATAAAACCCTCAATAACCTTGGAAGGGTTATTAATTTGTCTATATCATATCTTGAGACATTACACAAAGTGTTTGAATCTTGCGACTCTCCTCTTCGGTAATTACCGTTGATGTTTGACCTGGGGTAAGAAATCTTCATTCAGACCTTAGGAACTCTGGGCCATTGCCCCAGAGTGTGTTGCCAAGCAAATCACAAGGACCAATTCCACGCGATGCTAGATCTGCCGGGTTCTGCAAAGTTGGAACATGCCTCCAGATGTTGCAGTTCGTTATACGTTGTATTTCTTATACTCTATTGGCGGCGAAGGTTTTCCATTTTGATGGCTGTGACGTGATCCAGGCTAAGGTTATTGTAGAATCTGACCAGGCATACATTTTGATATTATCCATTCCTAGAACCTTGTAGGTCCATTTCCGTAAATTGAACCCCGCCGACGCCAAGAAGTGTCTCACCTCATTTCGTTATACCCTATCCTAAGGATATATTAATTAAGACACATAGTTTGTAACACCCCTTAATATTCATAGTAGAACCCTAAAAGTATAAATGTTTATGATCAGGACCAAATCCGAAGACTATTTATCAATCTCCGTCCGTACGTCCGTACGCAATTTGTAGGCCTTTAAATTCAAGCTAGGAAGCTGAAATTGACCACATATTTCCTAGGGCTCCGAAATGGTAAAGTGCCAATTTTTTTTTTAATCGCCCGCTGCCACGCCCACAATATGGAAAAAAACCGTTTTAAAGCTACAGTTGGAGAGATAGAGTATTACTACCTTGACAAGATATTTAGGCACTCCCCTTTTTTTATATAAAGTTTTTTTCCAAGCCTACTTTTTGTAGGCGTTTTTCACTAAAATGCTGTTTTCTTCGAAAAGTTGTATAGAAACCGAAAAAAATGCTTAACAAGCCATATTTAGCCAATATTTTTTCCAATATATCGCCCATACAAAGTTTTTGACCACGCCCACTTTTTGGTTGCGTTTTTAAAAAAATTGTATTATAAATTTCGTAGAATGAAATAAAATGCTATCAATCATCTTCTTTATGCTTTTTTCTTTGGGGCATATAGGGTTATGGATAGGGTATCATACTGTTCGCCCCAAGCAGACTGTAGCCTTTCCTTCTGTTTTAATTTGTTTTGAAATAAATAAATTCATAAATAAATTCAAATTTATTTGTGTACAATAAGTTTTATGTTGGTGCAAAACTTTAGTGGAAAAGCTGATCTTGCAGGTTAGTGATAATTATATAGATTAGATTATATATAGGTGTTTATAGTTTTTTTTCTTTGAAAATTTTTTCATTAGTAATGTGAGCGGCCTTATAGGCAGTACCACAGATAAGAAATTAACCAGATAGTCAACTCTGCAATCCCCTATCACTTTCAACCCGCAAAAATATTTAATAATTGCCGCAGAGTCCTCTCTCAATTTTCCTATCTGTGAATAAGTGTGAGCCAGCCATATAAAGTTACATCTCATTTGTTTAATTACCCGCCAAAAATAAATGTGGGGAGTCTTGTAAATTTTCCAAATGACAACAAAAACCAGCTGGTCTCGGCGGATGTGTTGGAAAATAGGGAGTGCTGCAAAGTGTTGAGTTTATGTGATACAACTTTTATAGCTATTTATTTATATGTAAATGTTTGTGAAGAAACTGTTTTAGCTGTTTTTTTTTCTTAGGCGGCTTTGTAAATTTTTCATATAAGTTAATAAGCGATAGACAGAAGAAGGCGAACATAAGGTAGCTGGAATGCACTGCATAAATATATTGTGGGTACATTTTTCTATCGAAAATGCTTGGTAGTTAAGTATATACCATATACAAGCATGCACATTCTGTTACATATATATATTGAATTAATTAGCCACTCATTTTAACAGCCGACTTTATTTGTCAAGTTATAATGTTTTGTAATTTTCTTTTATGAAAATAAACCAAACCATTTACTACTTCTACTACTAGTAAGTGATTGCAGATTTTGTTAAAAGAGTGTTTTCATGTACCAAAAATAATATTTGTAAGAATTTGGATTACGTTATATTAACTGGTTTTCAACCAGTGTTCAATTGTGTAGAGTTACTTAACGGCTTCAATATAACCATCCATAACCTACGTAATCCGTGTTAGTATAGTTATATTTAAATTTATTGTCAACCGAAAATGTATGATAAACTTACTTATTTTATTTTAGTCACCTTAATCAATAATATTTTGATTATTATTATGTTGCATTATTTCATTAAAATTAACATTAGAATAAATTGGTTAAAACATAACTTTATTCTACTTTTTTTATTTAAGTTGTATGGTAAGTATGTTTTTTTAATTGCTTCATCCACTGAATCGGCTCCAAAGTGTTTGCAGCTGCGTTTAAGACAACATGGAATGGAGATTGAAGACTTTTATCTGCGTTGACATCGACTTCTGTCATATGAACTAAACCAAGGTATTCAGAGATACATTTGGCATAATTTATTCGTGGTGTTGTGTTAATTTCTAGGCGCATTTCGAATTGATGATACCTATGCAAGGCTCCTTACTTCGAGGACCCAAGCGCAGGGTAACATCCGTCCTTAAAGGGAAGTTATACTTCATATTGCCCATTAGGCAAACGTCTAGTAGTTTCCTGAAAATACTTTTCACACCTCTGATTTTCCTCGGTTTCCTTTAATTGAAACGGTAACTCTTCAATTTCCCAGAACGTTCGCAATTGGGTGTCTAGGGCGCATACTTGCAGAAAGCTTTTGACTGGCACGTAAGAGTGAGTTGATACCTTGCCAAATAAAATCCAGCCCGGGTGTGTATTCTGAGCTACAGGTGATGATACATCCCCTCTGGATATTTGTGTCAAAAATATCTCCGAATAGAAATCACCATGTAGCAAAAATATCTACCGTAGCGGGGTTGAAAAACAGAGACAGATACAGATCTGCTAGCTCTAATCTGTGTGTGAAATTGTGCTATGGTGTAGTGCGGGTGGATTGCTATTATCGCAGAGAATGATGCTTCTGTTGACAGAAATAGCAACGTCCTTGACTGGGACAATGTTGCGTAGTGTGGTTGTATGCCAAACTGTTGTTAAACACACCGACTACGTTAATTCGGTTTGCGACGTCCATTTTTAAGAAACGGTTGCAGCTTCTGATGGAGTGTTACCCTTTTCCACACACACTACAGTTGCACTGCTACTTTGTTTTAATTAAATGAAAAGAGTTTTTTGTTACAGGCCCCTTCAGATTTGAAATCTTAGACGATAATTGACTGGACCTTGAGTTCTGTTCTTCCATAACTTCTAAAGTGCTAAACCTTGCCTCGAGAAATTAGGCAAATTCGTTGAACACCGGAAACTCTTTCGAATCCCCTTGTCGCTCTTCCCATAACTGCTGCGTGGAAGGTAAGGGTTTTTGAAAAATTATATCAATTACAATTAAATCCCATTTATTTACAGGAATCCCGAGATTCCCAAAGGGAATGTAAGCACTCCGTGGACTTGTCCAAAACCTTTTAACCCAACAGCATTTTCGTGCGCCATCACTAGCTGATTGAAGAAGATTTTTAAATGGGTATTGACAAGGAAGCGCTTGTTGTCGTAGCGGGAACATAAAATGGACCATGCCTTTTGATAATTGCCCTCATCAAACCTGATTTTAAATAGTGTAATTTTTGAATTTCTGTAAGACAAGCATTTTTATGAATCATGGATTCAAATTTACTTTTATACTGTCTACAATTTTCATATTGTCCCGCAAATAACGGCAGAGACATTTCCAGTAATCGTATACCGTTTTGTATTAGACTGCTGGAACCTGTTGGATGCAGATGCAGTTATTTCATCTAATCAATCGAATAGTTCAGGCCTGTATTCTAAATATATTGATCTAATCGCCTCAACAACTTCTTCGTATTCCCTAATATCCTCCTCTGAATCACCAGATAAAGCCTCCAACTTCTCTTTATTGGTTATACTTTGTCGAAACAAATCTTCTAAATCTAAATAAATCTTTTAAATTTGAAATGAATGTCACATTGAGTTTGTGTATGAATGTCTAAAATGTCACTTTGTAAATTTTTCTTCTATTTGGCTCGATTGGAATATGCCAATATGTGTAACAACGTTAAATTTGGAACAGAATTACTTCCCGTTGAGCACTGTAAATATAATAAATATTTTAAGAATTTTAAATTAATAAAATAACGCAATAATTATATTAACTTTATAAAGGTTTGCGATCTTATTTCGAATTAATCATGACAAAGCAAAAATTGGTATTTATATGTCTACATATTTATAGCATAAAACTGTAGAGAATTCGACATATCAAAATTATAGTAGTTATTAATATTAATTCACAATGACTAATTGAATTAAATCTTTAATCATATTTTAAAATATGTGAAAGCGTTTATTTTAATTTAAATAGAATTGTATTCAGAAAAGTGTAAAGGCCCCAACCCATAAAATCCGTTGCTACGTGCGTCCGTTTTTTTTTGTCTGACAGCAACATAGAGTACACATAAACTTATGGAAGGTGAGCTATAAGCAACGCATTGACGGTCACGCAGGAAATTATAGCCCAACATTCTACTTAAATACTTAGCATAAAATTATAAAACTGAACGTATTAAAAAAAAAAGATATCAGAATATGTTTTTAATTTGGCATAATTGATAGAGATCACAACCGACAGCTGCAATCGCCAATGAAAAAAAACACAACAGTCAAAGTTCCAACAGATTCTATGGGACGACTCATGCATTCATTTTAAAGTTTTAACGCACGCACGCCAGCGACGGATTCTATGGGTCGGGCCCTTGAGCCTCACAAAATTTAAAAACGTATGTTTCCACCTTAGGGGGAAAACCTATCCGTAAAGTCAGATTAAAAGAAACCACTTATCATTTTGGCGCCGAAAATACCATGTAACATCTATTATTCCTTTCCTCCACAAATTTCTTATTTTGCTGATTGGAATGCGATCCAAAATCATGGCATTAGAGGGTTAAGCTAGGAAGCTGCTATTTGGACCACATTCTCCATAGGGCTTAGAGATGGTTAAGTGTTAACATTTTTGGGGTACACCCACTGCACCCACAAATTAGGAAAAAACCTTTTTAAAGCTAAATTTAGAGACATAGAGTATTACAACATAAGGTATGTAGCTACTGCCTACTTTTATAAGTTTGCCATATAAAGATGTTTGCCGCGCCTACTTTTTTTGGGCGTTTTTTACTAAAATGCTGCTTTCTTGAAAATTTTCGTAGAAACCGAAATTTTTTTTTAAAAGATATACATAGATATACATATATACATACAAAGTTTGTGGCCACGCCCACTTTTTTTATAAATTTTATAGAAAGAAATAAAATGCTATCCATCATTTAAACGGTTTCTTTAGGAGTTTTAACTGGTCGCTGTACGTGGATGCTGCTGCCGTTATGATAACAAACATAATTCACCTGGGTATGAAACACTTTATCCCTAACACGATAAAGAAAAAGAGATGAGCTTTCGGTCTTACAAGGCCAACCCAGCTGCGGAAAACCGGAAAAAGATTAAACGAGCCAGAAATGACTGTAATGCCCATATTAATCGTGTCAAATTATCCTACGATCAAAAGTAAAGGCAAAATATACTACAAATACCCACAGGTAGTAAAAACTATTGGTCGTTTGTCAAAACCATTAAGAAATTGGCATCGTCATCTGTCCCGACAGTTATTTACAATGGCAATCCATTCAATCCAATATATTCCTAAGCGGATGACAGTATTTACGGATGGAGGGAGGGAGGTATTTACGTCCCTAAATCTCATTAAATTGTGACCTTGACAGCATTCTTAAGTGGGGTAAAACCAATAGAGTAGAATTTAATGCTTCCAACACACAGTGCTATCTTCTTTCATTAAAGTGAAACGTCAATACAGTGCCATTATCCAAGAGTGACACTTACATCGCTGAAACCGAAAGGCTTTCATCCTTGGTATGTGCGCTAACGACAAACTTCGTTGGAGCGAGCTTATATTCGACGTCGAAATGTCTAGGCTTCCCGAAGCGATGTAAGAAAGATTTCAGCCCTTGTCATGTGGCTAGAATATATAAGGCGTTTATCCATCCCAAACTTGAGTACAATGCTCATATCTGGTCTAGTGCACCAATATCATATTTGGAGCTACTCAATAGGATTCAAGAACGTACAATAAAACTTATTGGCGATCGAGACATTGCGAAATCGCTTGACTCTCTTAGTCATCGTCGAAATGTTTCCTGCCTGTAATTGTTTCATCGCTATTTCCATCGAAAGTGCTCGAACAAAATAGCCAGTTGCATTCCACCACTTCAACATTTCAACCGCAGTACCCGTCATGCTAGGTATGCTCATCAGTTCACCCTTAAGCCTGCATTCGGGCGATCTGTGAAATTTAAAGATGCATTCCTCTGCCGCACCACACAAATGTGGAATGCTCTACCATACTCCGTTTTTCCTAACCATTACAATTTACAATCAATGTGCATCGGCTTCTCATCCTTTCTAAATGCCCGTGCAGTGTTACTATAAACATTATAAGGGCCTTTACAATCTATTTTACATGTGAAAATTATAAAAAAAAAATATTATATATTTTATCTTAATTTTTCGATTTCTTGAAGCTAAGCATGAACAACAGAAGTCCACGCTTAACTTTAACTTCATCTCTTTTCCATTATTACCCGTAAGAATCGTTTTAAAGTTTCCTTCTTTTGGGCCCTTATTTACTGGTGAAGAGCCGGCTTTTCGTTTCTTGCTCGGTCTCCTCCTAGTGATCCAATCAGCGCCAGCTCCTCCTCATGTCTTCGATTTTTTTTGGAATTGCGACACTTAGAGAGTATATTATTATTAGATATAGTAGCTCTTTCTTTACTTCTTCGTAGAGCTGTTCTATTTTATTAAACTTGACATAGAGTTCAATATTTTCGACCTCAAAGCTTTTTAATTTCATTAAATCCCGAATAAAATTGTGAAAATACGGGTTGTGGCTAAAAAAGATTAAAGCATATTTGATGTTCCTTTAGTTAATTATTTAAGGATTTCAAATCTATGCTAAAGGAATTCCATCACTATGAGAAAAGATTGCGGTTATTAAGAAAACTACAACGCCAACAAATAAAGCGGAACTTCAGGCTTCTTTCGGTCGGATTAACTAATACCTACCATTCCAACTTCCAACCATTCGAACTTTCGGACCAAACACAAATTTGAAATGGAATACTATTCATCAAACTGCATTTGACAAAATAAAAGGTTTGTTATCATTTGACGGCGTTGGAATCCCTTTCGGATTGTGAACGAAACTATGCACAGATAGACAAGGATGCTTAATCATGTTTAATTTAATAAATTATGTAATTGCGGGTATAAAAAATGTCATGAATTCCTGCATGTTTTAACAGAAAATACGAAATTTCATACTTTAAAGGATGTTTAATCATCAGTTCTCACTCAAACCATGAAGGCTTTTGCGAGGAGTAAGGTCGATTTCGCTGGACCTTTTAAGGGAAACCTTATCTGTTTGGTAGTGGATTTATATTCCAAGTGGTTGGCAGGTCATAAGGCCAAAAAATCTTCCTGTGCAATGGTGGACAATTTTTCGCTACTTATGGTTTTCCTGATATCATTGTCTCCGATAACGGAACAGCCTTCACTCCTTTAGATTTTAAATTAATAAAGAATATATTTTCAGCACAACATCATCCGTCAACTGATGGACAAGTGGAGCGAATGGTGGGAAATATAAAGGAATACTTGAAGGAAGTCACACATGGCGATATTAGACTGCGGTTAGCTAGATTTGTGCTGGACCAACATGTTACTCCGCATTCATCAACTTGTCGTTTCCCTCCTGAGTTACTTTTTAACCGAAGGCCACAAACTTTTTTGACAAATTTCATCCCGAATCCCGAAAACTTACTTTCAAAAGATCATGGGCAAACTATTCGCTGTCATTCAGATCAGGTACGACGTCGTTCAACGGAGCAAACCACCAATCTGCGCTTTGATGAACCACCTAACATTTCTAACACCAGGGAAAAAGTACCAGTACAAATACTTCGATGGAAGAAGGGACGTCCGAACTATTAACCCACTTTCTCCGAAAAACAATTATTAAACTTTTGATCTTGTAAACTCAATGAATTTTTATAACCTGAATAAATTCTAACCGTCGCGTTTTCATTTCCTTACTACACAAAGTTGTTAAATTTTCCGCACCTGTTCGGAATCAACAACAGGTGACGTCGCCCATGGTATCAAGAATTAGCCAGTTACAGTTTTTCTAAGTGATCATTGACGACGCGGGGAATGTTAATTCAACTTGAGCACATCAGCACTACATTATGAGTGATAGTTTCTCTGCCATCTGAAAGCGGTGACAGCGGAGACACTTCGATTGCCTGATTGACCCACTTTCTCCGAAAAACAATTATTACATTTTTATTCTCGTACCAAAAGATAATGCCTCAGAGGTGTATCACCTTCTGAACACATTTTATAAAATTTGTGAAAAGGTTCCAAACACTTGTCTTTAGTAAGTTGCCAAAGCAAAAGGAACACGTTTTTAATAAATCTAAGTGTAAACTTAAAATTAAGAGACCTTTACAATCTCAGAAGCGGGATAACGACATAAAAATAACTAATAAAAAGTGAAAATGTAATATGAAAATGAAAATGTCACGATGAACGCATTACAGTGCAGAGTCTGTCTGCAGAATGGGCCAGAACCGAGAAGGAAATCCTGTTGCTGCAAACGCGGCGCGAGTTGTAGGCGTTCAAGGGGGAACTTGGCATGGCCGATCAAAAGAGGCCTGATTTTTCGATTTTCGAAGCCATGGTTCAACCCTTTAGCGGCGACGACAACTACGATATCAGGAAATGGACCACCAATGTGGAAGACGCCTTTACAAGGTTCGGTTGTTCCGAAGAAGATAAATTTGTTGGTGTGCGCCACATACCCAACCGCTGTCATGACCCCGAAACCGAGGACCGCAGCCAGCGCAGTCGGCACCGAAGCGCAAGGGAGGTGCTATAATTGTTCTCAGTTTGGCCACTATCAGAGTCAGTGCCTGGAGCCGAAGCGATGAACGCCTGTGTCACAAGATGGGGCATTTCCATCAAAACTGCCCCAAGAAAAAAACCGCCGTTGCCGCAGTCCAGCAGCACCTCGAAGAGAGAAATGCACATGACCGTGAGGCCATTGAAGGATTCGAGGAGATGGCAAAGAGGATGAGGGAGTTTGAGGAGTTAGCTGAGAAAATAAAGTCGTTCCAGATGGTAAGTATTGCCTTTGTCGATCGACATAACAAGTGCACTGAGGATATATCCTATTTATGTCTATTTGATTCCGTCAGCCTTGTTAAAGAGTCGCTAGTCCCGTTTATTTATGGGGAAAAGATTGCAACGCGGTTCAGAGGGATGGGAAACCATAGCTCATTCGTTTATTATAATTCCAGATGATGAAACTTTTGTGCCGCTGCTCTTGGGACGCGATATTTTATTAAAATTCAACGTACACATTATGACAGACAATTTTTGTACCGCTTGAACAACCAAATTTCGTTTAATAAATAAAATATTGAATTACCTAAGGAAGTTGTCAGTGCACTTGTGTCATTCGATTTATTGAAGAATCCGGATGTTGTAGAGAATAGTGTTAAGACAGACCCGATAGAATTAACTAGAATAAGTTAGTACTGTAGAAAATTTAAACACAAATTGTGAAGTCTCGACCAAGGTGTTTAACATATTTTGGGTGGTCGCGAAGGAGAGATAATAGAATTGAAAGATGATGAAAGTGAACGCAGTTAGAGATTGTATCAAGGTCGACGACAAAATAAATATAAATTAACAATTGCCTGAACCTCATTCAAGTGATGTCAGGGCAGCGGTCGAACACTACCCTAAGTCGAATGTTGAAGCGAAAGCTAGTGATTATACAATGAAACTTAATTCAACCTATGCTTCCGCCTTAGTACTAGTGCGGATAAAATGAAAATGGAGAAAGAATGGGGAGGTTCGGATGTGCCTAAACAAACATACCGTACGGGAAACTTTTCGCTCCCATTAATCGAAGACTGTTTGGAATATTTGACAAACAAGAAGATTTTTACCGCGCTAGAGTTGAGGGAGGGGTTTCATCATATAGAAGTGTCTGAGGAATCTGTCAAATATTCCACGTTCGTAACTCCTTTTGGACAATTCAAATACGTTCATATGCCCTTCGGTCTTAAGAATGCACCCGCGATCTTTCAAAGATATATTTACTTGAACTTGAAACCGTTGAGTGACAAAGGCAAAGTTATTGTTTATATTGATGACATCTCCATTGCATCGAAGCTAATTAGTTTTGAATTAGAGACATTAGCTGCCATACATGCCCTAGAACGGTTCAAGACTTTTATTGGTCGTTTACCATTTACCATTGTTACTGATTGTGAAGCCTTGTCACAAACGCTAAAAAAGAAAGATGTAAATCCGCGGATAACCAAGTGGGCTTTAACTTTTGAGAACTACAATTATCAAGTTGAACATCGGAAAGGGGAAAGAATGGCCCTTGATGATGCGCTTAACATCCAAGTTTCCCAGACAACCAATGAGAACATACAGTCTATCCGAAAAAGATTAGAAGCCGAAGAAGTACCCGGGTATGCGCTAGAAGATGGGATAGTTTTTCGTGTCGGTCCGCAGAACAGACATCAATTTAGTGTCCCCAAGGAACTAGAAGAAAACGTCAAGCGCGTCACCGAGAAAAATGTGGGCACCTGGGCATTGCGCAAGTCAAATCCAGAAGCATTTTGGATCTTGAATGCAAAGAAAAAATTAAATAAGAGCTATGAGAGCTGTTGAGACAAACGTGTTCTGATTCTGGCGACTTTGTTATATCTTTTTTGATCGATAACGCATTCTAAGTAATATTTTTTTTTCTTTTAAAAGTTGTAAGAGCTTACCTTGATTGTTGAAAGTTCTGTTTCGGGCAAGATATTATCTTTTTAAATACTAAAAACATTTAAATTAAAAGTGAAATTATACACATTCCATTTACTTTGTTCGGTTGGTTTTATGTTTATTGACCCACACAATCATCTACAACGCAATAACACAAACGCATTTATAATATATAAACCACAGACACTATAATAATATATAAACCAAAATCAAACTAAACACACATGTCTTCTAATCCACCAAAGCGTACAACATCCCGCACAGAGAGCAGCAGCTCTGTATTGGATTCCCCACAAAGTTCATTTTCTCGTCTACAAAAACAGTCACAACAACACTTTGATGAAAGAGATAAAATGTCGACCATGATGGATGAAAAACTTTGTAAACAAAGTGAGTTTATAGTGTCTGTTCTTTTCAAAAAATGGAAGATTCTGAGCATAAAATTACTGAAGAACTTGGTCGCGAAATAAAAGACATCAAAAACATTATTTGTGATATAAACAATAGAGTTAATTTTTCTTATTCTGAATTTTAATTTTTCTTTCTCTTTTCTTTTCTCCTTTCAAAAATTGTTGTATTTTAATTTCCTTTACTTACTTACTTACTTTTTTTTTTTTTGTATTCCTGTACTTTTTTTTATCCCCTTTTTGTAATAAATTGGTCAATAAGAAAATAAGATTGAGTCGTAATGGTACACTGCGTTCGATGGTTAGAGTTTTGAGTAGACAGAAGAACGGTCTTCGGACTAGATGAAATTCACCCCTCCTTTTTAAAGATAATTCTGCCGGTTGTCATGCCATATATAACACATTTGTTTAATACAATTTTAATGACTGGCGAGTACCCAAGTCAATGGAAGCTGAGATTATACCACTTCCCAAAAATGCGCGAGGTGATGAATTTAGGCCAGTATCTATATTGCCCTTTTTGTCTAAAGTGTTTGAAAGGGTTCTACAAAAACAAATTAGCGGCTATCTTACCTCCAACAATATGCTTACTCCGAAACAATCTGGATTTCGTAAAAAACACAGTTGTGTCACGGCCTTGCTAAGCGTTACTGACAATATAAGGCAGGCTTTGGATAGGGATGAAGTAACTTTTTTGGTGTTGCTGGTCTTTTCGAAGGCTTTCAACACAGTCAATCATGCTAATCTATGTAAAAAGCGTCTGCACCAATATAACTTTTCCGTCGGTGCTGTCAAATTACTTCATTCCTACCTGGCTAATAGGACGCAAGCCGTTCAAACTGGTGACAACCTATCAGATTTTCTCCCTTACATTACCGGTGTCCCTCAAGGTTTTATACCTGGTCCTCTTTTGTTTTCTATGTATGTTAATGAACTTCCATCAATTTTCGAAAACTGCTCTTCTCATATGTATGCAGATGACGTACAACTTTATTTTAGCTGCCCTCTAGGACTTATCGAGCATGGCGTTTGTAGTATCAACAAAGACTTAGAGAAACTGATGATATGGTCCGAACTGAATGGTCTTATCTTAAACCCCAAAAAGTCTAAATGTCTGGTAATTTCAAGAAGTATATTAGATCTTTCCTATTTTCCTCCGATCGTGTTAGGCAAGGCTCCGATACAATATGTTGAAACTGCAAAAAATTTTGGGGTGACATTTAATTGACATCTTACCTGGGATAGTCATATAAATACGCTTGTGGGAAAAGTGTATGGTGTTCTGCGAGCCTTATGGGTAACTCAGTCGTTTACACCCGTTAAGACGCGTTTATTACTTGCTAAGACCTTGATAGTACCGATCTTAATCTATGGGTGTGAACTTTGTAGTAAGTCCAACTACGTAAGTACAAGAAAGTTCAATGTCGCGTTTAACAGTACTATACGATATGTCTTTGGTTTACGTAGATATGATAGTGTCTGGTTTTGCAAATCGTCTGCTTGGTATGCCTTTCAAAAATTGTCTTAAACTTCGCACTGTGACATTGTTATCCGATATCTTTTCAACACAGCAACCTCAATACTGTTTTATTCGAATTGTGATGGCATCCTCGCGGAGGTCTCGTCAATTAATTCATCCTCGCTGTTCATGTCTTACATCAGAACGTCAATTTTTTGTCAACGCTGCCCGCCTGTGAAATTCTCTACCACGTTACATTAAAGAAACACAAAAAAAAAAGCTTAAAGGCTCATTTTGCTGTAAATACGTAGCTTTGTAAATATGAATATTAATTTAATATTGTATATCAATTAAAAGTTCAGATATAGTTGTATATTTCCATTCATGAAATTGAAAATTTTTCTACTTTTGCCCGCGAAATACTGACCGAAACCTATATTATATTGCGAAACAGCCCGAGCCCTTTGACATCGTCCATATAGACCATATGTTCAAGGAGTAAACATATTTTGGCTCTCATAGATGCCTTCACGAAATATGTCAAACTATATCCTGTCAACCCTCCCGGGACAAGAGAAACTATAAGCGCCCTGGAGCGATATTTTGAATATTACAGTCGTCCACGTAGGATCGGGGAACTGGTTTCACGTCACAGGAATTTGGTAAGTTTCTGGAGAAAAATAACATTGAGCATATTAAAGTTGTAGCGTCTCCTCAGTCGAATGGCCAGGTTAAAACGTTAACCGAGTTTTGAAGGCAACGTTAACGAAGTTGGTTAAGTCCTCCGAGTGCGCCGATTGGAAACAGCAGTTGACCAGGGTTAATTATGCCATAAATAATACTAACCATTCAAGCACGGGGTCGTCCCCAGTTCGGAGTTGAACAACGGGGAAGTGTCATCGACAAGCTGACTGAGCAGTTGGATGATACCCCCTTCGGGTAGGGGAAAGAATATACCCGACGTAGGCATGCCTGTCGTAAGAGGCGACTAAAATCCAACCTCCGTTACCGAGCGTATAGTGTATACAAAAAAATGCAATGAACAAAACAAAACGATTAACTACCCCAGGTGGCAGTCCAACTTTACTGGAAAATCCACCCTCTTCGGAGGTCGGCTCTACGGATTCTGGGGAGAGACGCTTATTGCAATCCATTGACCCTTTTATTAACCATTCAAGGGTATCTCGAACTCCTCCATTAAGATCGAATAACCCCGGGAAAAGAAGTCCGCCGGGAGCGACAGCGCGCGAAAAACAGGACTCAGTGAAAGATACAAGTTTTGAGGAAGAAAATAAAGCACTCCGAATCAAGCTTAAGGACATGGACCTACTCTATCAAGATCTTAAGAAAGAGATAGATCTGTTAAAATAAGAAAATAAGATTCTAAGGAACAATCATTTGCAGAAAGAACGCGGATGTACTCCACCACGCTTAACTAGTCGGGAATATCACACCGACGAAGAAGAGCTGGGTCCCTAAAAAAAGACCTAGTAAGAAAAGGAGAACCGGTTCTTCTCCCGAAGTCGAGCCCTTAAAAGAACAAAGGCGTAAAGAACCGCAAGAAAAACAACTTCGAGCGGGTAACGGAATATAATAAGTTGCATAGCCTCCTTACAGGAACGATAACATCGCAATTCAATGTTACATCTTTAGGGAGTATTGCGTGGAAAATTAACGTCGATAACCACGACGATTACCGGGCAGTGTCACCGCAGTGGAAGGTCGTTGGTGGCAGCTGACGAGAGAGGGCGGGAGGAGTGCCAGCTCAGTAAGGCACTTCTCCTGTTTCCGGACGGCGGCGGACGAATTCTACGGATGGATCAACGACGGCGTCCACAGTTCCAGTTAGGTGGAACAAGTGATCTCCCTCTATGAGCTGCTTCGACTTATTTGAAGCTCAGGTCTATATGGATATCCAACACTAAGCCAGGGTGTTGCTGTGCCAGGCAGGTGGCGGATGAGCACTTGATGGGTCAACGGCAGCACTCACATCCCCGAAGTGGGTTACTGGTACCGGAATTACCGGCCTACTGTCCCTAGGGTCAAAAACATGGCTTGGCCTTTCAGTTTATGGGTTGTGCCGTTGGAGTATCTTCCCGACCACGTCAAAAACATCTAGTTATGGGAGAGACTATGGCAGCCTCGGATATAAATATACCTCAAAGGCAAACTGGACCCGGAACGTTAACGGACATGCGAGTGTGTACCTGGAATGTGCGGACACTCTACACTCCAGGTTGTCCTCTCGCGGTACAAGGCGACATTACCGCGATCCAGGAGATACGGTGGATAGGATCAGGGACTATGAAAAGACAAAATTGCGAGCCTACGGAGCCTGTCCGGAGTACGATGTCAAAATTGCACTCGGGGACTTCAATGCTAAAGTCGGCAAGGAAAGCATCTTCGGCGGATTAGTTGAAAAGCACAGCCTCCACGAAACGACAACAGATAACGGCTACCGACTAATTAACTTTGCAGCAGCTTGTAATACGATGATAAGTAGCACTAGGTTTCCGCGACTAAGCATCCACGGCGACTAAGGACAAGACCAAATATATGCTCTCAACAAACAAACAATCATCTGTCCACCGAATAAGACAAAATGTCACTGTTTATAGCAGCAACTTCGAGGTAGTTAAGGAGTTCATCTACTTCGGGGTAAACATCAAACATCAAGAATTATCCTAGGAAACCGCTGCTACTTCGGTTTGGCAAAATAAATGGGTTCAAAACTCCTAACTCGAAGGACAAAGTGCATGCCCTGCAGAACCCTCATCCTGCCAGTTCTGCTATACGGCACCGAGTGCTGGACAATAAGCAGGAAAGGAGAGTTAATACTGGGATCCTTTCAAAGAAAAATCCTTCGACGGATATTTGGTCCTGTGTGTGAGGAGGGAGAATGGAGGAGAAGATACAACCGCGAACTCTATGAACTGTACTAAGATGTGGATGTAGTCCGAAAAGCTAAGACTCGTCGACTACATTGGCTCGGCTACATCGAGCGAATGGACAACAACGCTCCAGCCAAGATCTTCGAATCCAGCCCCTAGGTTTGATAGGACAAGGAAGACCGAACCTCCATTTTAAAGACCAAGCCATCGCGGATGCCAGTGCGCTTGGTCTGGATAACTGGAAGCAGCGTGCTCGGGATTGCAGAGGGTAGAAGGCTGCCGTATCTCAGGCAGGGACTCTTCACTGGTCGGGAACCCGTTAAGTAAGTAAGTAAAGTCTCGAAAGCTAAATACCGATAAGATCCAGTGGTATATGTTCGAAATAAAATCAGAAAGGCTCCATCGTGTTGTAGCAAGGGGACTTCATCCCTCATGCACCAAAGAAGAGGTTATAAACGACCTCCAAGCCAAAGGGTTTAAAATACGTAATGCCGTTAATATCATCAAGAAGGAGAAGCAACAAACGGAAGCCTATATGGATGTCATGGTAAGGCGTGGACTTCCGCTCTTTATGCTTACATTCGATAGGTCAGATAGTATCGGAAATATCAACCGAATTAAAACAATAATAAATATCGTGGTAAAAATCGAACCCATGCGTAGAAATGTAAGAATAATTCCACAGTGCAAACGTTGCCAAGGATTCAATCATACGCAAATGTATTGCCAAAAAGAACCGCGATGTGTGAAATGCGCCGGAAATCACCTCTCCCAATACTGTGGTGTAAACAAACAATCCTCCCCTACATGTGCTAATTGCAAGGGAAAGCACCCGGCAAATTATAGAGGCTGTGAAGTAGCTAAGGAGCTACAAAAACGAAGAGATGTCCCCCTTAAGCCCCAAAATGATAAAACAAAACCGCTATCTAAGAGTAGTAGGCCCGCTCAGGAGAAAGTAGGCAATCTAAACCCTCTGGTTCCTGAACGTAAAAATATCAAAAAAAGAGAAATAGCGGAAAATCCCTCGACCTCTGCTGTCAAAAGAATCTCTATTCGAAAATTACCATCAGGAAAGCCATCGAATAGTAGCCTGCGGACAGCCAGAATGCAGACCTACGTTCAGGCCATGGCATTCGAAGAACCAAAAATCATGTTTCCTCAGTTATTCTCGAGCAACTAGAAGAACAAAGCAAAATAAATAAAATTATTCTCGATCGGTTGGTTAAGCTCGAAAATAATTCAAGGAAAATGCGTACTTTTAATATATATATAAATGAAAAACCAATGTTAAAAATATGTACTTGAAATGCAAAAACTTGACGAATCGGAAGTATTCAGATGCGAAAAAGATATTGACATTTTCTTGATTTCTGAAACCCACGCAAAAGAGCGATCACTTTTAAAAATAAAAGGGTATAATGATTTCCACGCTTGTCACCCATCGGGAAATGCGAGAGGTGGATCATCATTGTTTATTAAAGACTGCATTGAACAATACGAAGACCTGAAGATAGAGCTTGAAACTATGCAACTATGCACGATTCGAGTAAAAAACAATCAGCGTACTCTTAGAATTTCATCTATCTACTGTTCACCACGCTCCGCGCTTGACAAAAGTGATTATACTAACTTGCTTAAATCGCTCAAACCAAATTTCATTATTGGCGGCGATTTTAATGCGAAACACACGTTCTGGGGTTCTAGATACATCTCGCAAAAAAGGTAGAATGCTTTATGGGGCAGGTATGGAGTACAGTTGTGATTTCTACTCGACGGGCAAACCGACCTACTGGCCAACTGATACTTTAAAAATACTTGATCTGATCGATTTTTTCGTCGTGAAAGGAATATCTACCAGCCACATTAAAGTTGAAGAGAGCTTTGATCTTTCATCTGATAATAATACGACTCACTCAAGGAAAACGCCGGCCAAATACGGTTTACGATATCCGCTTGAAATAAAAGAATTGGGCAATGAAAAACGGAAGGCGCGTAAAAAATGGCAACAGAGTCGCGCTCCGCAAAATAAAGCACATTTGAATTATTTGTGCAATTTCTTGAAGACAGCTATTAAGGATTTTAAAAATCGTGCGATAGTCAAGCGGCTCACGACAGTACCAATAGTGGGACGGAATTACTACCTGACGACTCTGCACTCACAAATGCAACACTAGGGGAACTAAAACTTGAAATTGAATCTCTAAAACCTAAGAAAGCTCCTGGTTATGATTTGATCACCGGAGAGGTTCTCAAAGTTCTACCTTCTGATGACTCTGCACTCACAAATGCAACACTAGGGGAACTAAAACGTGAAATTGAATCTCTAAAACCTAAGAAAGCTCCTGGTTATGATTTGATCACCGGAGAGGTTCTCAAAGTTCTACCTAGAAAAGCATTAATTAAGCTTCTATATATTATAAAAGCTGCGCTCATTAAAACACGTGCCGAGCCAATGGAAAGTGGCGGAAGTCACTATGGTTTTGAAACCAGGAAAACCGCCAAATGTAGTAAAATCGTAAAGACCAATTTCGCTTCTCCCAGTCATATCCAAAGTTTTCGAGAAAATATTACTAAGGCGACTACAACCGGTTATAGAAGATAATAATCTCATCCCTGACCACCAGTTTGGGTTCAGAACCAAGCATTCGACAATTGACCAAGTGCATAGAATTACTGACGTAATCGAGAAAGCATTTGAGGAAAAAACGATATGCTCAAGCGTATTCCTTGACGTCTCACAAGCCTCTGATAAGGTGTAGCACGACGTCTTGAAATTTAAATTCCGACAAGTTCTCCCCGTAAGTCGATGTGATATTTTAGAATCATATCTCGGGAATACGCTCTTCCGTGTTAGGCATGGAAACGAATACTCGGAGCTTAAAGAAATTTCGTCTGGCGTACCGCAAGGAAGCGTCCTTGGGCCGCTTCCCTATCTGTTATATACTCGCGATATACCAAGAGAAGATGGCACTACCCTCGCTACGTTCGCCGACGACACCGCTATCCTTGCAGTAGGTAATACGATCGAGAAACTACTGCAAAACTCCAAACCGCACTGAATAAAGTAAATTAATGAACGAGGGACTGGCGGATCGCCCTCAACGAAACTAAATCTGTTCACGTTCACGTATAAGACAACTAATAACTTGCCAATTTTTCTAAACTTGGCACGAATACCCTTTGCAAACGATACCTGGTAATGACACTCGACGCAAAGCTGAAATGGAATTCGCACGTGAAAATGAAACGTAAAGAACTCGATATCAAATATAGAGAAATGTACTGGTTACTCGGAAAACATTCCCAGCTCAGTACCGAGAACAAACTGCTTTTATAGAAGCAAGTGCTAAGCCGGTGTGGAAATACGGTATACAACTTTGGGGTTGTACCAAGAAAACAAATGCTAATATTTTACAAAGTTTTCAAAATAAAGTGATTAGAGAAATTGTCCAAGCTCCGTGGTAAACAAGAAACGACGATATCCACATGGACTTCGGAATTCCTACGATCGAAGCTGAAACTAGAAGCTTCGCGCGAAAGCATAGAAACCGACAGTCCGACAAATTTTGGATGAGAACCTGGTGAGAGAAAAATTGCGTGATAAGTTATATCTTAGTTGCAGTATCTAACATTCTATAGAAGGGTGGTGTTTTTAGTCAGTAAAAATCTGACACTACTATGACCACGCGCTCGCTCGCCCAGATGTACAACCTGAACTATTTCAAAGAGCACCATACTTCGCCCAATCAGTTTAGCTTCGGCGAATTTATAATAATCAAGAATATGGTCACTTCGGTTGGGACTAATAAGAAATTAATACCTAAGTATCGCGGTCCATATGTAATAAAGAAGAAGCTAGATAACGACCGTTATGTGATAGAAGATATTGAAGATTTTCAAGTAACGCAGCTGCCGTATCACGGCATTTTAGATTCAATTAGACTAAAGAAATGGGTCGAGTGTAGTAAAAGTAGTACAGTAAAATAGACGGATTTGAAAGGCAACATTTGTCTTTAGCTTTAAGTTGAACAATCAAATTGACTGGTCAGAATGGCCGAACTGTAAAGAACAATTAAATTGAATAGTTGGATCACCAAAAGGAAATGCCTCAGAGGTGTATCACTTTCCGAACACATTTTTTAAAACTTCTAACAAGGTTCCAAACACTTGTCTTTAGAGAAGTAAGAGATTAATTGCCAAAGCAAAAGGAACACGTTTTTAATAAATCCAAGTTTAAATTTAAAATCAAGAGACGTTTACATATTACATTTAAGCTCAATGAATTTTTATAAGTTGAATAAATTCTATGTGAATATTAACGGTCGCGTTTTAAATTTTCGGCAGATTTTTTGGAATCAACAGCAGACGACGTCGCCCATTGTATCAATAATTAGCCAGTTACAGTTTTTCTAAGCTAAAGGGCAAACAGGGATGTTTGCATTTAAGAAGAGAGGAATAAATGTACAAAACATTCGTTAATGTTTGCAACATACACTCGTTAAATTTTGCAACATACGAAGTGCCATCCATCCTACGGTGAATAATAAGCCAGTTAAAGTTTTTTTAAGGTAAGGGGCAAACAGGGACATTTGCATTTAAGAATGAAGAAATTAACTTTAATGGTTTATTAACGACTATTTTGCAAGATGCCATCTATCCTACGGTGAACATCATCGAACGAAAGAATCATCATCATTACAGAATGTGCCGACGCTGCGTATACCGCGATCATTGACGAGGCAAGATCTTCCGGTAAGGGGATCAGGGAGCAAAAACTCCTTAGATCGTCCATACGTGGTGAGGAACTTCCTGCACGAGGTGTCCCTGCTGTAGACTGAATATGGCGAATCTAAAGAGGACAACATGAACAAAATCCGTTGTTCCGCGATCCCAAAAGATCTCGGAACTTAGTACACCACTATTCTGCAATGTGGCTAAGGGCCCTTTGTTAAAATATCTCTGTGGTTAAAGGTGTACTTCGGAACCAGGCGACCTCCGGTTTCAATTAGCCTTATCTGCATATGCGGGGCTCTGCGCGGATGGACAGTATATTTCCCTAGCTACTCGTGGGAATAACATTAATCCTCCAACAAAAATCAACGACAACCAAACTGATAAGATATCTTTAATATTTGTAAAAAAGATATCCAATATCTTTCTGTCAGTCTGTGGGTCAACCATCTCAAAGTGATGGACGGATAGAGCGTCGCGGATGAGAGATCACCGACAGTGACATTGAATCCATCGATACAGTGAGCGACTGACGATGATCGACCTCGACCTGCAACAAGAATAAGCTCAAGAGTCTTCTAGCAGATAGTCTCCCTTACTGGATAAAGTCCTCAAGGAACCAGCTTCCAACGGTGCATCCGCAGCCAACAAGCGTCCTCGGTCTAGTACCAATTCACCTGCCGGACCAAACAAGAAAGCAAAACCAAATGCTCTCTTGTTCGCTAATGTGGCAGGATCTTTTAAGTTAGGACTCCTACTAGACAACTTCTCAGATTGTCAGCTCGAGCCTGTACACCAAAAAGCAATGGAGAATGCCATCATTATGGAGCTGCATTATCTCCCCGAGCATTATCTCCCGCAGTTATACAGTCTCCTATGGGAACGGTAACGCCTGTTCCTACACCAGCTATTAAACCCAAACCGCAGCAGATGGGGAAAGAAGATAAAAACTCTTCTGCTTCCTCTGCCAGGTCAAGCAACCCTAACCCGGGACGCAAACCCATACGTCTGGAACCCTGACAGACATTGTCTGGTGCCACTACTGGAACTACCAAAGGTTCTGCCCGTAGCCTTCTGAGCAGAAATCAGCTCGAACAACTCAGAGGACGAGGTGGAAAAAGAGGGGGCACAAAAGTCCTCTCTAATCAACAATTCTAGTATGAAGGTTCTCCAAATCAACCTTCATCACGCTAAGGATGCTTCGGCAGTCATCAATACCATAGGTTTTAATATTGCCCTTGTGCAGGAACCCTGGACCAGCACAAACGGAACAATTTTAGGACTCTCAACACCAGCAGGTAGAATGCTTTATTCTACCACATCTAGTAGACCACATTCCCTGGTGACTTAGCCGCTTGCGCTCCATTGGAAGTAGAGAATCTACTGGATTATATCAAATGCTCCATGGCAGATATTGTCCTTGGTTGCGACTCAAACGCACTTCACACAATATGGGGCAGCTCGGACATAAACAACAGAGGTGAGTCTCTACTTGATTTTATCACATGCAATAATTTAAATATATGTAACATTGGGAGGAAACCAACCTTTATCAATACAGTTAGAAGAGAAGTGCTTGACCTAAACCTATCCACTTCCCTGTCTAACAACCTTATCTCCAATTGGCATGTGTTACTTGAACTCTCATATTCAGATCACAGACACATTCGATTTTTTATGGTTGAAGCCAACCCCATCCATATACCATACCATCTGTAAAGTCGGCTCGGGAATGCACCACGGCCGGTAGTTGAACTTATACTCCCCCGTTCTTGATCGTTTCTGCACACGAGACAAACAAATAGATAATAGGGTGATTAATGGTTGGTGTCACCTATAATTACCGATACAATTTCAACTTTTCTTTAAACATTTGAAAAAAAAAAATTTTTTAAATGTTTAAAGAAAAATGTGTTAAAATTTTTAAAATACGCCCACTGCCACGCCCACAATTTAGAAAAAAACGTTTTAAGGCTTAAGTTAGAGAGATAAAGTTGTACAACCTTCACAAGATATGTAGGTACTGCCCACCTTTATAAATTTGTCATATAAAGTTTTTTGTCGTGCCTACATTTTGTGGGCGTTTTTCACTAAAATGAAGTTTTCTTCGAAAATTTTAGCCAATATATTTTCCAATATATCGCCCATACAAAGTTTTTGGCTACGCCCACTTTTTGGGAGCGCTTTTTCAAAAAAAACATAATTTTTTTTCTATATATTTCATAGAATAAAATAAAATGCTATCCATCATCTTCCTAATGCTTTTTTTCTTTGGGGTACATAGGGATATCGATTGGGTATCATACTGTTCGCCCCAAGCGGACTGTAGCCTTTCCTTATGTTTTATATACACTTTGCCCCTTTATTAGATTATCCCTATCTCGTACCTCCGAATCACTTACCTCTTTTTCTATTGATTCGATTGGTGGAATTCTGTCTCTGTTAAGTCTATTGAAAAATAACTCCGTAGGTGGTTTGCCAGTCACAGATGTACCTTTGTACATCATAAGGTACTCCCACAAACCGTCTTTCAGTCCTTTGCTTTCAATTTGGCCTATTTTCAAATGCTTCAAAATATCACGGTTTTGCGTCTCCACTTCCCCATTTTGTTGAGGCCAGTATGGAATGCTATTGAAAAGTATGATATTGCACCATTCACAAAACTGCTTAAATTCTTCACTTATAAATTGTTTCCCGTTATCGGCTGTAATTGATACAGGGAAACCAAGCCTGCTAAAAATTTCTCGTAACATATTTATAATGTTAATGCTAGTAGTGCTTGAACAAACTTTTATTTCCTTATAACGGCTGTAGTAGTAAAGGAATTCGCTATTAGAAAGTGGTCCCATTAAATCAATAGCGACATCAAACCATAGTGCGACCAGAAGCTCGCGCCTTTTCAATGGCACTGGAGGCACTGGAGCCGATCTTTCATTGCAACAATCCCTGGGTGACCTTCATGTGCTAGTATGACTATTTTATTTCCCCTTAAAAGTATACTTTCATAAAAGAATAGCTCGTTTTCAAAAACTTTATACCTTTTCACAGAATCATCCCAGTGCGCTATTATAGGTACCTTTCTTTATCTTAATAATTTCTGGGTCAGTATCTGAATATCTGAAAATGTCTTGTATGGATGTAGAAACAGACCGTGACTGCTCTACCATACAAAAAAGAAAAGCGATAAGTTTGTGCGTGCACACTGTGAAATAAATAATAAAATGAAATAAATAATAACAGTACAACGGCGAAAGTGCGGCAGCAAACCAACCACTTGATAATCCGCAAAATGTAAATGTGTCTCAAAGTGGAAATGCAGCAGCGGCAATTATATCTGCATGTACAATTGTGCGAAGTACGGAACATGTGGCGGCCGTGCCATCGCTTAACCTCGAAGACGATTTCAGCATATATGAAGAGCGCTTAGAACAATACTTCTTGGCCAACTATGTTGAGGATGCAAGGCGAGTTGCGGTAATTCTGACGATAATAAGTGACCGGGCATACGAGATGGTGAGGGAGATGGTGTTCCCAAAAAAAAAATAAGGAGCCGCCGTTTGAGGAGCTGATGGAGCTAATGAGGACGCAATTCGAGACAGCATCATCGATCGTAAAGAAGCGAATCGAATTTTTTGACTCGCGGCAGAGCCAGGGAGAAACGGTAAACAACTGGCTAGTGCGGGTCAAAAGTATTGCGATGTATTGTAAATTCGGCAATCTACTAGAGGAATTTGTAAAAAATTGATTCCTAACGGGACTCGGAAGAGGTCGGATATCGGAAGAGGTCGGATATTGGATCGAAAAACCGCTAGCTTCGTTACAACGGGAGGTGTCGTAGCAAGCAGTTCAACGACGGGTGAGGCAGCAGATGGTGGTTGAAAAAATGGCAAGTTATGTTTCGCTTGTGGAAAAGCAGGCCACTCATTCAAATCAATCAGGTATGCGAAGTTTATATGTAGAAGTTGGAAAAAGATGTCCAAATAAGACAAATAGATAATTAATCAACATTTCACCGAGAGGTTGAATCAGGAGCTAGACAGGTTGCTTAAGGAAGGTGTGCTGGTGAAAATTAAAAATTTAGAGTGGGGTATTCCGTTAGTGCCGGTTTTGAAATCGAATGGTAAAATAAGAGTGTGTGCCGACTATAAGGTTACGGTGAATATGCATTTGGAAATCGTTAATTACCCGATTCCGCATGTGCGGGATATTTTTAATTCATTGGAAGGGGGTAAATGTTTTACAAAATTAGATTTTACGTCTGCATTTAACCAAATTCAGGTTGATAAAGGGGAAGGGACGGGAAAGAGGCTTGCTTGGAGCACACATAAGGGTATTTTTCAAGTTCTTCGTTTGCCGTATGGCACTAAACCAGCTTGTCAAATTTTTCAAAGTGAAGTGGAAAACATACTCCAGGGATGCGAGGGTGCGGCATACCTACTGGATGACGTAGTAGTGAGAGGGAAGAACTTAAAAGAGCATATTATGAAAAGTGTTGACTGTACTACAACAGGCAGGCCTCAAGTTGAACAAAGAAAAGTGCGTTTTCTTTAAGCCTCAAATAAGATATCTAGGCTATATTGTACACAAGGAAGGAGTTAAGAAGGATCCGATAAAGGTCAAGGCCGTTCTTGAGTTGCCAAGGCCGAATAATGTCACTGAAGTAAAAGCGTTCGCAGGAATGGTAAATTATTATGCTAAATTTAATCCCAATTTGTCAAGTTTATTTGCTCCGATGTACAGGCTTCTACAGAAGGGTGTAGAATTCAACTGGGATAGGATGTGCGAAAAAGCGTTCAACAGGTGCAAGCAAGAGCTGACTTCGCACAATGTGATTCATTTTAATCCAAAACATCCGATGGTTTTAGCTTGTGATGGATCTGAATATGGAATCGGGGCAGTCCTCTTGCATTCATTCGCTTCTCGGACTTAAACCACAGCAGAAATGGGCTATCTTCGAACGTTTTATGAGTACCTTATAGGAAGGAAATTTTGCATTAGATCTGATCACAAGCCACTTCAAATACATTTTGGAGAAAGCAACGGCATCCCCGTAATGGCCGCTGGAAGACTTCAGCGATGGGCATTCTTTTTGTCATACTTCGATTACGAGATAGTGTATGTCAAGGGTGTAGATAATGCCGCGGCCGACGGGTTATCAAAACTTCCGTAAGAAACAGATGCTGAGGAAATGAAAGAGGGTTATTTGAACTGGGTGGAAGGGTTTGTACCAGTAGGCCTTGAGCAAATAAGGGATGAAATACGGCGAGATATGGTGTTGGGAAAAGTTTACCGATATGTCCAAAACGGGTGGCCAGAAAGGGTCGAGAGCGAGTTTAATCCGTATTTTAGAAGGAAATTCGAGCTTTATATAGAAGAAGGGGTGATCATGTGGGGTTATAGAGTAGTGATTCCAGAAACCCTACGGGAACCAATTTTAAGGGAACTACATGCCACACATTTGGGAGCATCCAAGATGAAAGGAGTAGCGCGATCATACTTTTGGTGGCCTCATTTGGACGAGCAGATTGAAGGAGTTTCTGAGAATTGTCAGTTTTGTGTGGAGGGCAGGCCTGAACAGGCAGAGACAAAATTAGTAAAATGGCTTCAAACTAATTTGGTTTACAAGCGTATTCACCTAGACTATGCAGGTCCGTTTCAAAACAAAATGTTTTTAGTGGTAACTGACACATTCAGTAAATTGCCAGAAATTTTTGAAGTACCGAGGGTAGATATACGAAACACACTAATCAAGTTAAGGGAAGTATTTGCACGTTTTGGGCAGGGCAGTTTTATGTTAAACAAATTCGGGATGAGGAAGATGACTTTGACAGCGATAAAGCGCCTTCATCGAAAAACAATATTGAGGAAAACTCAGATTTGCCTAATTCCCCATATAGCGAGAACAATGCTGTAACTTCTCCAGAAGTAAATAGCTACGCAAACAAAATAGCTGAAAATAGGAGTAATCTAGACTTATCGACGCCGGCAACATCCGACAGCTCTGGCTCTGAAGTGCAAAAATATAAAAGTAAACGTGTCTTAAGACCCACAACCAATATAATAGTAATATAATAAAGGCTCCTGATAGGTTAGGTTACTCAAATTTGCAAGACAAGTCAAAAAAACCTTATCGATTAAAATTGTAAAAGTATTAAAAAGTAATATATAGTAATAAGTAAAAAAAAACATAAATTATGAAGAAATTATGAATTTATGCAAACGTAAATAAAAAACAATTATTGAAGTAAAATTATTGAAGTAAATTACGTATGGGTCGTTATCTTAGGATGGGGGTGTTATTCCGCCGCAATAGTATATCAGTATACCAGGCATAACCATAGTATTTAAGTCAAACAATATATGTATTATTACACAATAAAACAGTCTGTCACCAACCTCCAGCCGGCGTGTTTCTCTCTATCCTCGTCACTTTATTACAAGACTAACGCTAGGGCCTCTTTTTCGGTTTGGCTGTATTTACGCTCGCAGCGGGTTAACGTTCTGTTTCCAAATGCTATTATTCTCGGGCCCTTTATGTTGATTTGTAACAATACTGCACCAAGCCCCACTGGACTTGCATCCGCAATAACCTGTGTCTTGTCATTCACTTCATAGTATCCCAATGAGATCGTTTTTGTTAGAGGTATTTTAAGTTTTCGAAAGCTAAGTTTTGTTCCTTCAACCAGAACTCTTATAACTTCACATTTTTCCAAATTCCTTTTCTTAACAACTTCTTAAATAGCTCTGTTGTTGTAGCTAGATTGAGGATCCATTTACCAATAAAATTAACCAATCCCTAGAAACTCTGTGGCTCTTCAATTGTTGCGGGGGCTCTGAATTTAGTTATGCTTTCTATATATTTCTGTAAAGGTTTTACGCCCTGCGGTCTTAGCTGGTATCCCAAAAAATTCAATCTGTTAAGCTTTGTAGATACATTTTTCATTATTTAGTAAGTCATTATTTTCCTTTAAAGTCATGAGCACTTGTTTTAGTTGTCTATCGTGCTCCGTTTCTGTGCTTGCAAACACTAAAATGTCATCGATGAAGGTGATAGTGCCTTCACAATGAGCATTTTCTCTAAACTTTCTTGGAAAATTTCCGGGGCACATGTTATACCGAACATTATCTTTTGTATTGGTACAATCCCCTTGGCGAAATAAATGTCGTTATGTATCTCGAATCAGGATGAATTTTTACCTGGTGGAACGCGTTTTTTATGTCCAGCTTCGAAAAATAGTTCGATTTGCAAAACTTTGGAAAGAATTGGTCCATCGTAGGCGGCGGATGATTTTCGCGCAGAATCGCAGCATTTGCCCGCCTCATGTCTAAACATAGTCTTATTTCGTTATTTCCTTTTAAAATAGGGACTATGGGCGATCCCCATGTCGATGGCCTTTTTGCTTCTTCGATTATATCGCTGTTAAAAAGTTCTTGGATTTTTTGTGCTACTTTTGTTTCCAGTGGAATCGGTATTCTCCTGCAAGGTTAAGAAATTGGTTTGACTGATTCGTCTATGGGAATATCAACCACAATATCGTTAAACTTTGGAAATGGTTCTTTTTTAATTTGGTTAACCTGGATGCCAATTTTCAACACTTGCAATAGAATAGCGTTTTCTTTTCCTAACAAATTATTCGTCCCACCCTGAATAACATAGAACGTAGCCCTTCTTTAAATGCCGTTTACTTCTATTTCGATTTCAAATGAACTTCTAACTATTAAAGGATTTTGATTTTTATTTGATTGTAAACTTTATTTTTTTTAAATATACATTATTTCCCATGTCTTATCCGTCAGTAAGTTATATTTACATTCAGAATCTAGAATTAACTCAATAGTTATTCCTCCTATTCGACATTTAATTTTACTATCGCCATCTAAATGAAAGACATATTCCTTTTCTTCTTCTACGCAATCTACCTCTTCTCCCCTAGCTCTTTTATTCTTTGATGGATTATTTTCAGTTTTAGGTGTAAATTTCCTCTTTTGTCCTATTTGTTATTTACAGTATTGCCGAAATTGCCCTAAACGACCACCTTGAGAGGAGCGCTTTTTACTACCGCATCTACCACATGTTATTTGTTCTTCTCCTTTAAACCGATCTTTATAATTAAATTTTTTTGAAAGTGGTTTTCATTTTTATTTTGTTAATTTCTTGTGTTTTTTGTTTATTTTCATATTCCCCTAACTGGTGATTGATAATTTCAAGTGTATTAGCTTCTGTTATTATTCTTTCTAAAGTGACACTACCACCTATAGATAAAATTTGTTTCCTTAATTCTTCTGATATACACTTCACAGTTATTTGATCTATTATATGATCTTATACATTTGCAAACCCACATTTGTTCACTTGGTTTCTTAAACGAACTAAAAATTGTTCAAACTTTTCGTTGCTGTCTTGTTTTATTAGTCTTAAAACATGTCGTTCATATACTTTACTTTTTTTGGGAAAAAATAAGTGTCTAACTTCGCTATAGCTACCTCAAAAACGTCGGTTTTCTGCTGATCCAGCGCATTTGCCCCAGGTAGACTGAAGAATAACTCCTGCAAAGAGTAAGACTGCAAGTAAGACTGCTCTATTTTTGGTTGGCGAATCGACATTTGCCGCTTCCATATAAATGTCAAGGGCCCTTTTCCATCGTTTCCATCTTATCCCCACGGAGGTATTGTCCACATGGGTGCTCGACATCTCTTTTTCACAATTAAAGACAAAATGCTGCACCAATTCAATTATTAATTTATAAATCTTTTACTTTATTATTATTATCAATTAAATGAAGGTATATCTGCACCACATTTTCAATACAATGAAGGTACATTTGCACCACATTTTTCAATTCAATGAAGGCACATTTGCACCAATGTAATCATTATACTAGCAATCACATTCTTTTCTTTTTTTTTTTTTTTTTACACACATAAACATAATCTTTATATAATAAGCATATAGGCATGTCAGGTTTCAATTCCGCCTGTTCCAATGTTTCTCCTATTTCACATGACAAATGCAAATGCATATGCACTCACTCTTTCTTTTGTTTTTTTTTTTTATGTAATTGATGTAATTGAACTATTTTATTTCTTGCGTTTTGTTTTTTCAGTTGCACTTACCTATTTTTATAATTTAGTTTCTTAAGCTTTCGTTCTTCGTTGTCACACTACCGTATTTTACTTTCGATAAACATTTTTCACTTATTTTTTTCACTTTTGCTCGTCGCCAAATGTAAGGTCGGCTCGGCAATGCACCACGGCCGGTAGTCGGACTTAGACTCCCCCGTTCTTGATCGTTCGTGCACAAGAGACAACAAATAGATAATAGAGTGATTAGGTGATGTGAACACCACGCTCTACTACTACTACTCTACTTCTGGTGTATACGCACTCGCAATGGAAAAACAACTCGAATTGATACGATAGACAGACTAGATCATTCCGCCAACCTGGTCAGGTCTTCTATAGTCGCTGCCTTCGAGGAATACTGTCCCCTTAAGACTAAAAAAGTCAAAAGGGAAACCGTTTGGTGGAGCACTGACCTTAAAAAGCTCAGATCTAGAGTAAGGAAACTATTCAACAAAGCAAAACGCAATAATGACTGGCAATTCCTACTCTATAACTATAACAAAGAAATCATAAAGGCGAAAAAAGAATCATTCAAGCGGTTCTGTGAAGATATATCTGACATGCCTTCCAGCTGCCGACTTCATAAAGTTCTGCCTCTGACAGAACCGTCACATTAGGTACACTCACCGATGAACACAAAATAGGAAAGAGACACTTTAGCTGACTTAAAACACACTTTCCTGGATCAATTATTATTGTTTCTTTCACATTAAACCTACCTGCCCATATCGAGCGGATATGCCTGCCGACGACAGAAGGCTGTAAAGAAGCGTGAAAAATGTACAATCCCAACGCCATAAAATGGGCCATATCTTCCCTGAAGCCATACAAAGCAGCAGGAGAGGACGGCATATTTTCGGTACTACTACAGCAGGAAGCTGACACGCTAGCACCCTTTCTGTCAAAACTGTTCAGCAGTCTGGCCTGCGGTTACATACCTACCGTTCTATCAGCCTCATGTCCTTTATTCTTAAGAGCATGGAAAAGCTTGTTGATAGACATAGCAGAGACAAAGCTCTGCCCAATTCTCCGCTTAACAAGTTTCAACATGCTTATTAACCGGATAAATCGACTGAGTCAGCATTTATTCACTTAGTAACCAAAATTGAATTCACCATCAATCTTAAGGAAATCTGTCTTGTAGTTTTCCTGGATATTGAGGGGCCTTTTATATACACATCCTTTGAGCCCACCAACAGGGCTCTTAACAACACATATCTGTCACCAATCATAGGGAGATGGATAATGTCGAAGCTTAATGGAAGAATAATCCAGAACCGCATCGAAGATGTCGAAATCATGGCACTAACAACTCGAGGGTGCCCACAAGGGGGCCCAACTTCCCTCTCACGGGAACCCAAGTACCTGGGAATTGTCCCGGAGAGTAAATTATCCTGGAATGCTCAAATAGAACGTACCGTAAACAGAGCCACTAGATCCTTATGAATCTGCTGTCGAGTCTGCTGTAATATGCGGGGTCTTAGACCCAAGATGATATGCTGGTTCTATTCGCTCGTGGTTCGACACGCGATGGCCTATGCTGCTATGGTCTGGTGGACAAAGACTAATGAAGTCATCACAGTTAAAAAGCTAGAACGAGTTCAACGTATAGCTGGAAACAGGTTGTATTTTTACAAACACACATTCAAGTGGAGGCAAGACTGAGTATTCATCGACTGTCCCATTCGAATAACATTAACTCCTACTCCTTCCGTGGTGGTCATCTATCTTTGCTAGACTCTATGAAGCCGAAAAGCTCATTCAGCATGCTTCTTGACGACATGCTACCGAAATACGGCTTTCATAAAAACTTCTATATCGTCGTCCCTCCAAGGGAGGACTGGGAAAAATATAAACCTAAACCATCACAACATGATCTCGTCTGGTATACGGACGGATTCAAGATGGTGTCAGGGACTGGATCTGGAATCTATGGTGAGTCGCCTCAAACGAACTTTTCAGTCAGCCTTGGAAAGAACTCAGCCATATTCCAAGCAGAAGTCTTTGCCATCAACCAGTGCGCTAGAATTAGCTCAAGTTCTAACACACAAGGTAAAATTATATTTATCTTTTCAGATAGCCAAGTAGCCATCAAAGCTCTTGACTCATCCGTCATAAAATCAAAGCTTGTTCTATAAACCTTCATGGCCATCTATGAACTTGCTACGAAAAACTTAGTCATTCTTCACTGGATCCCAGCCCGCAGGGGTTTTGTTGGCAACGACTCACTGGCTAAGGTCGGCGCAACAACACCACTTGTCGGCCCTGAACCATTCTGTGGTGTTAGCTTCACTTCAGGATCTATGTTAAAAGCCTATCCCCGAATGAATCCAATGAAGTCTGGCTCAATTCACATGGTCAGAACTGTAACAAACATTTCTTCCCTAAATTTCACACCAGGAAATCCAAATTCCTAATTAACCTGGACAGGAATAGCCTAAAAATCCTGACAGGAATATTTAGTGGTCATTGTCTTCTGAAAAAACACCATAACCGCATTGGCCTCTCACCGGACCCTACATGTAACCTTTCTTTAGAGAGTGACGAATCCTCATTAAGGAAGGACATCCTCGGTGATGAAATCATCTCACCAACAAACCTTGCTACCCTGCATCCAGAGAAGATTCTTGTCATCCTGACTTCCTCCGGTGACAAATATTTGCTCTATAACCCCTCCAGGGAAGGCACAATAGGCTCTATAAGGAGCCGCAGTACCAGAGCCCCTTGTAGGATCGACAGAATTTATATCTATCTATCTATCTACCCCGATACGATGGTAGCTGGAGTCGACGATGTCGTAGAAAGGATAGCTGGTCCTGTCGTTGTGTTTTGGGAATGTTACCTCGTTGATTAGTGCTCTACAGAAATATGTTTTACCAATGAGTTTTGGGTGGGTGCAAATGTACCTTTTGATACAACTCTACCATGTATTTCTATAATGTCTCAATTTTGGCTTCCTTCAATCATATGTTATTTTGACACTGACACCTGTTTTCTGCTTGAAATCTTGACAGAATGTCAGTATCATAGCTCCGAGGAACGAAATGAGTCGCTTTATGCCTGAAACAGATGTGCAGAAGGGCTGCTGTCTCGTACTTTAGACACATGTGCAGCAAATTCATAAAATTTAATCGAATGTTGTCTCCGCATAGTATGATTGATATCAAATGTAAAAAGAAGTAAAATCTTAATGGAATAATAAAATAAAGGCTGGCTTTGTACACATATGTCTAAGCATTTAATTTTAAATAAATTTAGCTTTCATCAAATAAAGTGATTGAGTGATTTAGTTGGGTTTTGCTTTAAATATTGATAACAGATCCACTGAGTTCGGGAAAAGTGCATTTATACAGAGTTGTTTTTGGAGATAGGTTGGTTGGATATAGAGACAGCTTGCACCACGAATTGACATGCAGCCAACAATGTGTCATATTCTATCAAAAACAAGTTTGCTACAAGCAACAATGTTGGGAAATATTGAAAACTTATTTGAAAAGTGAGTGGGTTTTTTGAAAGTTTTGACCGAAATGAAGCACCCACCGCAATTGCTGCAAGCAAATTTTTACAAAAAGTTAGTGAGACTGGCATGCTAGTGAACCACACTCGTCGTACGGCGCACACACACAGGATGTGTCTGCTGTAGCCGAGAGCGAGTGTGGATTGTGGAGTGTTGGCATCATTGGACCCTTTTCACACCGCATTGAAATCCTAATCTATCGAAAACAGAACGCTCCGATAATATTTTTTAGATTTCCAAATCTCGTAGTTGTATGAGGTTTTGATGAAATCAGGTTTCAATGCACAGTGGTTGGGCTTGCATGGGGCCGCGGTCATAAATACTTCTGGTTGTGATATCGTTCTGAAATTTTCTCAAAAAATCTAGAAAAATATTTTGAATATATAATAAAAATATAAGGCAAGGCTACAGTCCGCTTGGGGCGAACAGTATGATACCCAATAAATATTCCTATGAATCCTAAGGAAAAAAACATTAGGAAGATGATGGATAGCATTTTATTTCATTCTATGGAATTTATAAAATAAATAAATATTTTTTTTGAATAAACATCCCCAAAAAGTGGGCTTGGCCAAAATTTTGTATGGGCGATATATTAGAAAAAACATTGGGTAAATATCTTGTTAAGCACTTTTTCTATTTCTATAAAAATTTTCGAAGAAAACAGCATTTTAGTGGAAAACGCCACAAAAAGTAGGCGTGGAAAAAACTTTATATGGCAAACTTATACAGGTTCTAAGCCTTTATCTCTATTTAGCCAATATTTTTTGTAATATATCACCCATACAAAGTTTTTGGCCACGCCAATGCATATGCAAATATGCAATATGATATATAGTTTTTTTATAGAAAAAAACTATAAATTGCATAGAATGTAATAAAATGCTATCCATCATCTTCCAAATGCTTTTTTTCTTTGGGGTACATAGGGATAAGGATAGGGTAGCATACTGTTCGCCCCATGCGGACTGTAGCCTTTCCTTTTGTTTTTTTATTGTGTTTCGATTTCTATTTCTACCGATTCGTGGTATTTTATACTTTTTGTTCACTTTTGCATATATATGTTCCGAGTTTGTTATAATATAATCAATTAAAGTTGATGAGGATTGTGTAATTCGCGTCGGTTTGCTGACTCTATGCTTAAGGGACATATATATTACATTTTTATAGATTCGTCTTTTTTACGTTCCGTCCGTCAGTTCATGTTAAAATCACCCATTATAACAACATCTGCACATTCAGAACAGAGATCTTCTAATATTATTTTTTTTTAAGAAATAACAAAAAACAAGTTCGTTTTTTTTTTTTGCAAGGGTAGGGAAAATCTTCCATAGACATTATGAGGACCGCCCGCGCATGCTCATAGTAGTGTGAGATTCTTACTCACTAAAAATACCTCCCTACAAAATACTTTCATACTACAACTAGGCTCATGCCTATCAATCAGTTTTAATTTAAATATCGAATTACGTTTCGCAGGAAACAACCCAGCGGAAGCACCTTATACCTACAAAAACATGCGGTTACATTTTATTGCGGTAATTCAAAAGGTTTTATCCTTTGTAATTGGCGCACAGGATTTCTCTGATCTGGAATCTGAAGCACAGCGTCATCGCAATGGCCAATTAGGCGAGTGTGTTATTTTTTTTATTTCGTCTTCAACTATAGTTATACTTAGATCTCTGTTGGTATCGGCGTTTCTGATATACCACGGAGCCTTTGCGATTTGTCGTAGGACTTTATTTTGGAAAATCTGCAGAATGTTAACATCACCTGGTTTGGTACAACCCCACATAAATCTGATACGCGCGAAATTTTGTATTTCGTCTTCGACGGTAATTATAATTAGATCTCTGTGGATATCAGCGTTTCTGATATACCAAGGAGCATTTACGATTTGTCTTAGGATTTTATTTTGGAAAGGCAAAATGTTGACATTACTTGGTTTGGTACAGCCCCAAAGTTGTATACCGTACGTCCAAACCGGTTTTAGAACTTGCTTGTTTTGCACGCTGAGTTTAGAAAATCTTCCAATTAGCCAATGCATTTGATTAAATCTGATAACGAGCTCATCGCGGTCCTTCTAAACATGCGTTTTCTATTTCAATTTTGCATCTAACGTCATTCCCAAGGCTAAATCCGTTTGCGTACGGAATTTGTACCGAGTCAATATAAATGGGTAGATTATTTACGTTTCTGTAGGCAAAATTAACGTGCGTGGATTTTGACTCCTTGTTGAAAATATGACAAGTTTTTGTCCACAAGCATATTCTGTCGATAGATCGTTGAAGCTTATTTGTCACGGACGGAATAGAATGGTTTACAGCTAGAATAGACATATCATCCGCGAAATTTGCTACGATAGTATCCTCTTCTTGCGGGATATCACGAGTGTATAATAGGAATAAAATCGGGCCCTGAACACTTCCTGGTGGAACTCCCGCCGCGATCTCTTTGAATTCGTAGTACTTGTTCCCGTGTTTAACACGAAATAGTTTGTCATCTAAAAAAGAGCTTAGGATATCATATAATTTGGGAGAGCTTTGTTTAGTTTATATTTTAAACCCGTATGCCATACTTTGTCGAAGGCCTGAGAGGCGTCAAGGAAAACGCTAGAACAATTTTTGTTCTCCTCTAGTGCTTTTTCAATTTCGTTGGTAGTTCTGCAAGCCTGGTCAATTATAGAGTGCTTAGTTATGAATCGGAATTATATAATTCATCTTCATTTGGAGGTTTACCTGGCTTAGGAACCATTATCACCTCAGCTATCTTTCATTGCCGGGGAACGTACAATAGTCTAATAGAAGCTTTTATGACATAAACAAATTTTACTAGTGCTTTTCTGGGCAGCTCCTTAAGGTCCTGTCCTGTAATTGGGACATATTCAGGAGCCTTGTTTAATTTAAGTTTTTGTATTTCAAAACAGAGTTCGACCAGCAATACTCGTCCAATTTGAAAATTGTGAGATACTGGGGTAGGAACAGTATCTTCAACCAAAGCTTCACCGTCAAATGGTTTAATGGTCTCTTCAAAGTGTTCGGCAAATAATTCGGCTTCTTCTTTGTCTCCTTACGGCCACTATTTTTCCGGATGGATCGCCCTTGCATCTTTGGCTTTTTCATGCCTTTCATTACATTCATTGCTTTCCAGATACATAGAGATTTCATGATTTTTAAAGTCGCGAATGTCTCTTTTGAGTTTGCTGGAAAGATTATTTAAAATTGTTTTATCCTGTGAAGCAAGAGATTGCTGTCATCTTTTATGCGCACTTCGTTTTTCCTTTACTATATCAGTAAATTCGCGGGGATATATTAATGTTACTTGTAGTTACTCTCTTTTTATGAGGAATATTGTTCCACGCTGAACTTTGCAAGGCATCGATGAATTGATTCACTTCGTCTTCGAGTTCGTATAATATACCAGAATATTATTACGATGTTATTGGACACAGCCAAGTTTGACTTTGAAATTGTCAACAGTTTTGTTCCAAAATGGATTCTTTGGCGCAGAACGTTGGGCGACAGAGCCAAAAATCCTGTCAGTATAATCTGTATAGTTACTCATATGTGATCAAGACACACGATCATTGTCACTCCGCATTCTCGCATTCACTATCATTCTATATTCGCATTGTACGATTAAGAAACGAATCCTTGTATTTCACTGTACGTCCTAATAAAGCCTTAAGGGTAAACTGATGTGCATTCATTGCATGGCGAGTATTGCGGTTGCATTGCCGTAGGGGTGGAATGCAACAGCCTATTTCACTTGAGCACATTACGACGATGACTGAGTGACTCAAGTGATTTCGCGATGTTCGATCGCCAATAAGTTTTACCGCACGTTTTTGAATCCTGTCAAGTAGCTCGAAATATGTTATTGGTGCACCAGGCCAGGTATGAGCGTTGTACTCAAGTTTTAGGCGAATAAATGCCTTGTAGATTCTAGCCAGATCAGAAGGGATGAAATATTTCTTGAATCGCATAATGAAGCCTAGACATTTCGCAGCGTTCTTGTCGACATCAAATATGTGATCATTCCAACGAAGGTTGTCATTAACACACATACCCAGAATGGAAAGTCGTTCGGTTTCAGCGAGAAGCAGCAGAGAATTATGGGTTTGCTTAAAAAACAACAGAGAGCATTGCGTTTTGGAAGCATTTAATTCCACTCAGTTAGTTTTAACCCATTTAAGTATGCTGTCAAGATCGAAATTTAGTGAACATAACATACGTTACCGTTCCAGATCAACGCCCAAAGATGAGGGGCGTTGCCCAGGAAACGAATGTGTTAAGCTGAGGGTACTGTCATCGGCGTCGGAATGAATAGGATTACAAGCAACAGAGAGGAGATCATTTATAAAAATGAGAAAGAGAGTCGGAGACAGAACGGAACCTTGGGGTGCACCAGCATTTGGTTTGTAAGGTGTAGACTTGAAACCGTCCAAAACAACTTGAATTGAACCGAAAAGAAATTTCTAATCCCTTGAAGATGGGTAACATCGATCCCAAATGCACGCATTTTCGACAAGAGAGCATGAAATATCAAGCACAACGACCTTAATTTGACCACCATGGTGAATAGATTGATTCCACTTTTCGGTTGGATACGTCATCAAATCGCCAGTGGACATGTTGCTGCGAAAACGGTTTATTGGCGTTTCCATGACCTTGGAAAGAAGAGACGTAAGTGCAATTGGTCGGTAGGAGGAGGGAGAGGATGATTCGCCTTTTTTTGCGACGGGCTGGACAAATGCTGTTTTTCATCTTCTCGGAAAGAGCCCTGAAGAATAGGACAGATAGAAAAGCTTAAGCAGTGGTATTGCCAGCGTGGAAGAACACCTCTTCAGAACCAAAGGGGAAATACCATCTGCGCCAGCGGATTTGTGAACTACTTGAAGTAAACTTGCCCCAATACGAGTGCAGAAGTGGATTTGTCCCATGGAGTGTTCTACGGGCTCGAGTACTGGCTTTATCCGAAGAGCTGGCAGCTGGAGTGTCATTGCAAATGAGTGTCGGGATAGATGACGAGGCCGAATTTGTAATATTCTTAACAAACGACCAAAAGTTTTTACTACCGTAGGGACTTTGTAGTATTTTTTGCCTTAACTTTTGGTCGTAGGAGAATTTGATACGATTAATGTGGGCATTGCAGTAATTTTTGGCTTGTTTGAACTTATTTCGGTTTTCCTCAGTTGGCCTTACATGACCGAAAACTTACCTCTTTAGCCCTGATAGCTTTCTTTACAGCTCAAGTCACACCACGCATTTTCCTTAGGTCTCATAAACTTTATCCTGTTTGGTATAAGGCGTTTCATACCCAGGTGAATTAAAGTTGTAATCATATCGGCAGCGGCATTCACGTCGTTGTTGAGGAAGCACAACGACCAGTTAAAACTGCTAAAGAAACCGTTTAAAGGTTTCCAATTGGCTTTCTCGTATTGCGTATGCCAAGTATTAAAATGTACCTAAATACTATTTGTGAAATTTTTAATAATTACAATGCAAACTTGGCGTTCTTTTTTAGATCTTAGTACATTTTGTGGCTGACTTGTAAGGCAAACCCGTATTTTGTATAAAATAACATGGCTATTCTTTAACATTTATGTTTTTGGTGTGATTTTAATAATTTTGCAAAGATTTTTTTATACATGAACATTTTGCAATTTTTAAAATTATAGGGACTTCGACCGAACGTAAATGCCCCCTTTCGAGGGAAATACAATTTGTTTTATAACTTTCTTTGCTTGCCTTTAAAAGAATTACCGACATGTACGATTTCATAACTAGAGACTGAGTTCTATATATGGGCAGTTGCCATGCCTTTTTTTTGAATATACACAAAGCTTGTGTCTGGTCTTCAAATCCTTCCTCCACGTATAATTTCATAGCTCTAAGTCTTTTGGGTGCAAAGTTAAACAAAAGGGAGCGTCTAGCACGCTCCCTAAATGTAAAATAAACATTTTCCGAGTTTGTTCTTAAAATCCAACCATTATGTAAAAAATCATAATTGCAGGTTTTTGGGGGCTGCGTTAAAAGAAGTGGCCGGTTGCCACGCCCCTGGATGGAAAATCACGAATGTAAACCCTATTACTGTGCCAAATTTCAAGGTTCTAGGATGATTGGAAGTGCTCCATAGTATTGATAATGATGAGGAGTTAAGAGAAATAGGCGCCCCTGGATAGTAAATCACAAATATTAGATTTTTCCCTGTGGGTTCTCCGCAAACCCTGTTACTGTGCCAAATTTTAAGGTTCTACGAGTTAGGAGAAGTGGGCGGCTGCCACGCTCCCTGAATATGAAATCACAGATTTTAGATTTTTTTCTATGGTTTCTCCGCAAACCCAATTAACGTGAAAAATTTCAAAGTTCTACGATGATTGGAAATGCTCCATTATTTTGATTATGACGATGAGTTATGAGAAGTGGGCGGCTGCCACGCCCCTGGGTGGAAAATTACAAATATTAGATTTTTCCCTGTGGTTTTTCCGTAAACTCTATTACTGTGCCAAAATTTCAAGGTTCTACGATGATTGTAACTGCTCCATAGTTTTGATAATGACGATGAGTTATAAGAAGTGGGAGGCTGCCACGCCCCTGGATGGAAAATTACAAATATTTGATTTTTCCCTGTGGTTTCTCCGCAAACCCTATTACTGTCCCAAATTTAAAGGTTCTACGATTATTGGAAGTGCTCCATTGTTTTGATAATGACGATTAGTTAGGAGAAGTGGGCGGCTGCCACGCCCCTGGATGGAAAATTACAAATATTAGATTTTTCCCTGTGGTTTCTCCGCAAACCCTATTACTGTGCCAAATTTCAATGTTCTACGATTATTGGAAATGCTCCATTGTTATGATTATGTCGATGAGTTAGGAGAAGTGGGCGGCTGCCACGCCCCTGAAAATGAAACCACAAATTTTAATTTTTCCCTATGGTTTCTCCGCAAACCCAATTAATGTGCAAAATTTCAAGGTTCTACGATGATTGGAAGTGCTCCATTCTTTTAATTATGACGATGAGTTATTAGAAGTGGGTAGCTGCCACGCCCCTGGATGGAAAATTACAAATATTTGATTTTTCCCTGTGGTTTCTCCGCAAACCCTATTACTGTGCCAAATTTGAAGGTTCTACGATTATTGGAAGTGCTCCATTGTTTTGATAATGACGATTAGTTAGGAAAAGTGGGCGGCTGCCACGTCCCTGGATGGAAAATTACAAATATTAGATTTTTCTCTGTGGTTTCTCCGTAAACCCTATTATTGTGCAAAATTTCAAGGTTCTACGATGATTGTAACTACTCCATAGTTTTGACGATCTGTCAGTAAGTCAGTGGTTACGGTTTCTCCGCAAACCCAATTAACGTGCAAAATTTCAAGGTTCTACGATGATTGGAAATGCTCCATTGTTTTGATTATGACGATGAGTTATGAGAAGTGGGCGGCTACCACGCCCCTGGATGGAAAATTACAAATATTCGATTTTTCCCTGCGGTTTCTCCTTAAACCCTATTACTATGCCAAATTTCAAGGTTCTACGATGATTGTAACTGCGCTCCATAGTTTTGATGATCTGTCAGTAAGTCAGTGGTTACGGTATTTGCTAATTTTGGGGCCTTATATCTCAGGAACCGCTGATGTTAAACAATTGAAATTTGGTATGTCCTGCCGCTATGCGTCTCAATAAATCCTGAAAATTTTATGTCTCTAGCTTTATTGTAAGCAAAGTTAGAGGGGGGATCAAAATGGCCTGAGTTGGTGGTGTAAATAAGGGTGTAGTGCCATAGTTGCTAAGGAACTTGGCTGGGCACTACTGTGCCCCTTGATTCGCGATATGATACAATGGTCTGACGAACGATGAGAGGTAAGAAACAAGTCCAGAGTGTTGGCGTGTTGACCGCTTATGTCCGGTATCCGTGTCGGCTCATTTACAATCTGGATCAGACTATTAACCTCAGCCAAAATCTCGACATACCTTCCTTCAGGTGTTGTCCGTCCAGAATGTCGATGCCAATTTGAATTGTGTACATTGAAATAGCCCGCAATGACGATTTCAGTACGAGGATAAAGGGTAATAATTCTAAAAATGGAATCAGACAGTGCATCAAACTCATTATAAGTTGAATGCCTGTCCTGGTTAGGGCTTCTGCAAATAAAACAGTACTGAATTAATTGCCTACGGAAATGAAGTTTTAGCCAAATAAAATTAAGTTCCGAATGAGAACATTGGCCGTATAGAGGTTGGTTGGCTACATCACTATGTATATAAACGGCGAGACCGCGATGAGAAAATAATAATGGCACTAAGTTATACCCAGGCAATCTAAACTCCGTTAGATCAGAATCAATGCTGAACTGTGTTTCACCTAGTGCCAAAACAGCTGGTTTATTGAGATTCGCGTGGGCGTACAATGAAAAAAACATTGCTCTTAACCCACGAATATTGCTCACGTCTACTCTGAAATTCCTACATATAACAAAAACTCAACTTCGGCGCTTACTAAGCTAGGTCGTTGATCTTGACGTTAGCTTTCTAAAACAAATCACTGCAGCTGTTATGCCCATACAATGAATTGCTTTGGTCCACCAACAAAATCTACACAACGCGACCCGCTATTTGCCAAATGATACTCATGATACATAGCAAGTGTACGCATAAACATACGACACTTGCTATAGCCGAGCAAAGCAGCGGCAAATTTTTTTTTAATCACTGCACTGCACAGATGATTTTTTTGCACAGGGCGCGCGAGTTACAAGATCCTACTTCAGCTTAAGATCAAAAAACCAAACTTTCAGTTACAAATCAACTTTAATAATGAATTTGACAATGTTAATTACTTACGAGCTAACCTAAGCTATGCCATGCATTTCCACGAATTCTAATGAAAATATGGACCGGAAACCTGGCAGACGTTTATTTAGCTGAATTCGTGGGAATGCGTGTGCAGTGATTACAATACTTAATATTAAATTACATTTGAATAATAATTAAATTAATATAGGTAATAATGGATATGAGTTCGTTAGCCTGGAGTGTGTTGTTGACGGCGGATTATCGGGTTGCGGGGGTGTTGGTGGGGCAGGTGGCTACCGTAACTCCTCCCCCTTGGAATAAAACGACGGCCATTGACGTCATTTGGGCTGGAGCGAAGGATTGCAGCGACGGAGATTGGTTGGTTGGTTTGAACATTCCTTCTTGAGATGATGATGATAATAATTATGATGAAAACTATGGTGATTGTGAATACGCTTGTTGATGATGCTGTTATGTAGTGGATGATTTTGGTTTTTAGATTTATATCGGCTATCTTGGATTCTATCAGGAAGCTGTACTCTTTGAGTTTTTCTAGGCTCAGGACTTCTTTCGTAGAATTGACTTCTATGCTGCTGCTATGCGGTGGTGGAATATGAATGTCATCCCAGAAGGTGTCGGGTGCATTTTGGTAGGTCACCCCATTGACGTCGACGCTGCAATTCTTGAAGTGTAGGAGTGCTGTACCCTCTATTGTTGAGACTTTAGTACTGCAAGTAGACCTTATTAATATATTTGGTACATTTATAAAAAGGATCAAGTTATGTTCTGGTTGCCAAATTCGCTCAATCTTTTCTGCGTCGCTAAAAGGACAATTGGCCGCTTCGTTTGACATCAGTTTCCAATGCATTTAGAGTTCTTGACGTTTTCTTGGTAGACGGGGTGTTCGCAGTAAAATGTTCCTTCTATCTTGGGGCATGGCTTGTTAAAGTGTTGTATTTTGTTTTCGTTTATGTTTATATATGGCTTTGTTATAATTAATTTTGATATATTCATGGGAAGGGGAATGATGTGGTAAAGGGAATATTTTTCATATGATAGGTTGGGTATGCGTACATTGAATATGATATTTGTATTGTTATAGTATGCCTGTAATCCTAAAAATTCATAAATTTATTCTATTGATTTAGTTTTAATATCTTGTTTGTTAAGTTTGCGCTCTATATTTTGCAACTCCATTGTGTTGAGGAGGAATTTTGGTATTTACTAAGAATCACTGACTCTGCTATATTTGAAATGTGGTTGGTTAGTAAGTCGTTATTGAAATTGATTTGATTGAGGTACTGTGTTTCAATAAGTATTTGATCTTCCCTTTTTACTTGGTTGTATGTTTTATCTAAGAACTTCTCGATTTGAGTCTGTTCTTTGTTAATATGTGATGTGATATTCTTGAATCTTTCTATTGTCTGGAAATTTATTTTGTGTTGAGTTAGTATTGTGTTAGTAAAGTTGTTTAGATTTGAATTTATGTGTTGTATTTGATCGTTAATGTCATGTGCGTCTTGCGCATCCATATTCCCTGTAATGAGTTTGATATCTGATCCGAGTCCATATATAAGACCTCGTTTGTTTCTTTTGATAGGGTGTTAGTAGCTTCTCTTCGAGATCCTTGAGTTAAATTTTAGTGATGTGGACAGAATTAGTAAGTGTAGCCCGTTTTTCGAAAAGATCAAGTGTATTAGATATTTCCTGAATGTAAATTTGTAATCTTCAAGGTTAATGATGTGGATCAGGTTATCATAGTTATTTATAGTTCTAGAAGGTCCTAATCGAAGAGGGAGAATACCTCGATCTTTAGGAATGTTAAAGATTTCAATTAGTTGAGCAGTTATTAGTGGAAAACTGGAAAGAAGAAATGTAGTAAATATAGTAGAGTCGTTGGGTGTAGTGTTCTGTTCAGTTGTAGGAAACTGGTTTACAAAAGTACTTATGCTAAGGTTTTTATGTTGGGTAGCCCTGTAATCATATTCCATGATTAATCTATGAAACAAATATATTAAGATTTATATGGTGAGTAGTTGTGTAATCATATTCCATGATTAGTTTACTTGTTTACATTCATATGCCATGACCTGTATATAAAACTTCAAACTATGTATTATTATTATTATTATTTTTTTTTTCAGTTACTTTAAGGTTTGTATGGTGGGTAGCTTTGTAATCATGTTCCATGATTATACTACCGTGTTTTACATTCATATGCTCTGAATGTGTATAAAAGTAAAAAAAAACATAAGGAAAGGCTACAGTCCGCTGGGGGCGAACAGTATGATACCCTATCCATATCCCTATATGCCCCAAAGAAACAAGCATTCAGAAGATTTTATTTCATTCTATTAATTAAAAAAAAAAAAGTTTTTTTGAAAAAACGCCCCCAACAAGTGGGCGTGGTCAAAAACTTTGTATGGCCGACATGTTGGAAAAAATATTGGGTAACAATATTTTTAACAAAAAACGCCCACAGAAAGTAGGCGTGGCAAAACACTTTATATGACAAACTTATAAAGGGGGCAGTGCCTACATATCTTGTGAATGATGTAACACTCTATCTCTCTAACTTTAGCTTTAAAACGGTTTTTTTCTAAATTGTGGGCGTAGCAGTGGGTATTCAAAAAAATTTTACACTTAACCATTTCGGAGCCCTAGGGAATATGTGGTCCAAATTTCAGTTTCCTAGCTTTATTTTAAAGGCCTAAAAATTGCGTACGGACGGACGGACGGACGGACATTGCTAGATAGTCTTAGGATTTGGTCCTGATCATAAATATATATACTTTTATGGGTCTACGACGAATATTAAGGGGTGTTACAAACTATGTGTCAAAATTAATATACCCTTAGGATAGGGTATAAACAGCTGATTATAGCGGATGTGTTGGGGAAGTGCTGCGAAGTATTGAGTTAACGTAGTTCAATAGATATTTTAATTGAAATATTTAAAAAAAAAATAGTTAGGTATATAATAAATAATGAAGTTGTTGCAATTAAATGCGAATATTTTTTGTGTTTATAAGAAATAGTTTTCAATTTTTTATCTGCCTTAAAATAGACATACCTGGGCTGTTATAGTTTTGCCATTTTAGTAATTAGAGTGAGATAACATGTATATATTATTTTATAATTGCATGAATATTACTAAATTAGTAATGTTTGGGTGTAAAATGTTTATAGTTAATAGTTTTATTTTAATTCCAAGATAACAATGTTATTAAATTTATTTCATCATGTTTAACAAATTTAATAACGTTATTATCTTTGAATTGGAATAGTGAATAGCGGTGAATAAAATATCAGTAAATTTATGAAATACTATGTAAAATTATTGAAATGGTCAGTTAACTAATCACGCGTTACTCATTAATTTTATTCATTGAGCTTTTATTTATTTTACTTACAATTTTAATAGTAATTTTACAGAATATTTCATTAATTCACTGCTGAAATATTTATTAAACCTTCGTTTAAAAATTATTTGATTTTAATTATTTTACTCGACATTCGATAAGTCAACCACCAAAATTATTTTATTATTACTGACAATTTAAAACCGCAAAATTAGTTTAACTACTAGCAAACAAATTATGATAACCCTTATTTTATGTTTAACTTGCGCAACTGCCAAAATGTTTACGAAACTGCTTAAAAATGTTTACCCAAAAAATATGCTTCTTTGGTAAAACTATTATTTTAGTTTACATAACAACCAAAATTTTATTCTGTTGCAAATTCATTATAAATCGTCGCATGTTATTACGATGTTATTGGACACAGCCCAGTTTTGACTTTTAATATGTCAACATGAGATCTTTTCCAAAATGGATTCTTAGGCGCAGAACTGTTATTGGCTTCGTGAGCTGGCTCAATTTTATTTGCATGTAAAAACATATACGAACACAGTACTGTGCCTTTTTGAAGCAAATAAAAATAGGCGGGAGAGCCAAAAATCCTCTCAGTCGACTATCTGTATAATTACTCATCTGTGTCACGCACCCAATAGCAGTTCTGCGCCTAAGGTGCCAGTTATAGCTATCATTGAAATGCATCGTTGAAACAAATCAGTGGAATAGTTATTTCATTTTTTTGACAGGTCATTGAAAATTTCTGTTAATGGAAGGCCAAGGTATAGGTTTTAAGGTTAGAGTTGATCATTGAAAGCAAAACTGACTGAGCAAACCAATTGAGAATCGAACACATCAGTGGAGCGATTGTGTTTCAAATTGTAGAAATGAATATCAGCTGTTCATTGAAATCGATTTCTATTAGTGAATGATAAAAATCGATTAAAAGAAAAGTTTAAATCAGAATTAAGTAATTTAGTTTGTAAAAAAATTCTATAAGTGATTAGCTTTATTTTGACACCGCTTAAAGCCAATATGGTTTGATTAGTCATCTTTAATTACGAAAACAAAATGTTCAAAAATAGCTATAACTGGCCCCTAAGAATACATTTTGTTAAAAAATCTCATGTTGACATATTAAAAGTCAACCTGGGCTGTGTCCAATAACATCATAATAACATGCGACAATTTATGGTGAATGTGCAAAAGAATAAGATTACGTTGAATGTTTTCAATTATTATGTATTATTTTAGTTTTACCTGGCAAACATATTTTTTGGGTAAACATTTTTAAGCACTTTCGTAAACATTTTGGCAGTTACACAAGTTAAACTTAAAAAATTATTTTCATATTTTATTTACCGGTAATTAAACTAATTTAGCAGTTTTTTATTGTCAGTAATAATAAAATAATTTTGTTGGTTGATTTATCGAATATCGAGTAAACCAATTAAAATTAAATAATTCCTAAACCGAAGGTGCGATTAATATTTGAAATATTCCTAAAAATTACTCAAATTGTAGGTAAAATAAATGAATGCTCAATGAATGAAATTTATTAGTAACGCGTGATCAGTTAACTGACCATTTCAATAATTTAACACCTTTTATTAATTAATTCACTGCTATTCACTATCCTTATTTAAAAATAATAACGTTATTAAATTTACTGATAATGATAAAAAGCGTAGCAGTGGGCGTATTCAAAAAAATTTTACACTTAACCCTAGGGAATATGTGGTCCAAATTTCAGCTTCCTAGCTTAATTTTAAAGGCCTTAAAATTGCGTACGGACGGACGGACGGACATTGCTAGATAGTCTTAGGATTTGGTCCTGATCATAAATATATATACTATTATGGGTCTACGACGAATATTAAGGGGTGTTACAAACTATGTGTCAAAATTAATATACCCTTAGGATAGGGTATAACAAATGTTCATTGTTTCGTATGTGTTTTTCTTAATTTACATTTATGGATTTTTCTGTTATCTTTTGTTATTACTGTGATTTTCTTGTTCCTATCTGCTATGTGCTTAGAAAACCTTGGGGCCAATTTATTACGTCTGGCCTCTTTCCTAAAGATTGGTTTGTTTTCCACTATGTCTTCCGGAGTTTCTCTCGATTCGTTAAGTTTGTCTATTCTCGCATTGGTTATTTCTTTTACTTTATCTTGGATTTTTGGGTACAGGTTAGGTTGAAGTGGCAGTCAGATAGAAGTCTGACTCACTTAGACCAATATAGGTCCATTGTGATACCACGTGGATCTGAAGTTTCTGCCTACACGTTGAACCATTTTGAGGAGCTAATAAAGCGTGAGAGACATTTTGGGTCGGTTGAGTTTAGATCATTAAGAACATTATAGAAGAAGGCCCCCATATGGAGGTTTCGCTTTCGAGAGAGAGCAGGGCATGCGCAGAGAAGGTGTAGAGTAGTCTCCTCCTCTTCCTCATCCAAACAGCTCCTACAGAAGTCGTTGTAATAGGCACCAAGCCTTGCTGCATGCCTGCCTAACAAACAGTGTCCAGTTATGACACCAATTGTAGCACCAATGTGCGATCGATTGAGGGTAATCAAGCTCCTTGAGCGTCTTGGATCCAGCCTAGGCCAAATCTGCTTCGTTGTCAGACAAGTAGTACCATTTGTCCATCTGTGATTAGTTTTTTCTAATGCATCCAGTTTAAACCAGAGCTTGCACGTGGAAACTGGTGTGCCTAAGGAGCCCTTTTCAGGCAAGATTGAGAGGGTAGTTCCAAGTTTGGCGAGTTCGTCGGCCTTGCAGTTACCCGGAATGTCCCTATGCCCCGGCACCCAACAAAGGTGAATGTTGAACTGCTCAGCCATCTCCTTTAGAGATGAACGGCAATCTAGGGCTACTAAAGAGTTAATAGAGACAGAGTCCAGACACTTGATGGCGGCCTGACTATCCGAAAAGATTCGAATATCCTTTACGGATACCACATTCTTTCTTAGCCAGGACAAGACTTCCTTTATCGCCATAACTTCCGCCTGGAAAACACTACAATGATTAGGAAGACGGAAGGAGAGACTGAGATTGAGCCTGTCTGAAAAGACACCTCCACCCACTCCATCATTTGTTTTTGAACCGTCCGTGTAAAAATGGATTGATTCTTCTTCCGGCAAGGCATCCTCCCAAAAGGATCTAGCGGGGATGGATATCTGGAAGTTTTTGTCGAACAGCAGTTGGGGTGTGGTGTAGTCTATATTCCTAGAAGGGATTCTGAGTATGTTCAAAATTGCAGAGTGGCCGATTTCACTATCGGCCCATTGAGAAGTTGCTTTGAGGCGAGTGGCCGTGGTAGCAGCCGTCTGTCTGCTAAAGATGTCAAGGGGTATCAAATGGAACAGAATGTCGAGTGCAGCTGAGGGAGTGGTGCGAAGCGCTCCGCCTATGCATAAACATGCTGATCTCTGGACTTTGCCCAGTTTATCGCGATTTATCGCTTTCTCTAGGGCAGTCCACCAGACAATTGTTCCATAAGTTAGTATCGGTCTTACAACCGAGATATATAGCCAGTGAGTAATTCGGGGTTGTAATCCCCACTTGTTTCCAATAGCTTTTTTGCAAGAAAAGAGTGCCACCGTAGCTTTCCGGACTCTTTCTTGTATATTAGATTTCCAGTTGAGCTTCCTATCCAGGATGAGACCTAAGTATTTGGCCTCGTCAGAGAAGACTAAGCTGGTACCCCTGATTGAAGGGGGGTCAACTCGTGGGATTTTGTATTTCCTAGTAAAGAGGACAAGTTCGGTTTTGTGGGGATTGACGCCCAGACCACAACCGTCAGCCCATCTTATTAGCTTGTTAAGAGCATTTTGTAGGAGTTCTTTTAAGGTGTTAAGGTGCTTCCCCGATACGGCAATAGCAACGTCATCTGCATAGGCAATCACTTTGCAGCCCTCTCCTTCCAGGATAACAAGCAGTTTGTTCACCACAAGATTCCAAAGAAGTGGGGATAGGACTCCTCCTTGCGGGGTTCCCCTGCTGACAGATCTTCTGGCGGAGGTCATACCCAGCTTTGAGTTAATAATCCTACTGGTTAGTAGTTGATTAATGAACTCGCTAAGTGTGTTATCCACTTTTAGATCCGACAGTGCAGTTGAGATCGCGGATGTATTGACGTTGTTAAAGGCGCCTTCTATATCGAGGAAGGTTACCATTGTATACTCCTTATGGTGAAGGGAATATTCAATTGAACGTACTAACGAGTGTAGGGCTGTTTCTACAGATCTGCCTTTGCAATAGGCATGTTGGGAGGTAGACAGCAGCCTTTTGTCAATGTTGGTACGAATATGGATATCTATCAATCTTTCTAGAGTTTTTAGGAGAAATGATGATAGACTGATGGGTCTGAGATCTTTCGGAGTGACATGGGAATATTTGCCAGCTTTGGGTATGAAAACCACTTTCACTTCTCTCCATAACAGCGGAATGTGGACCAGTTCAATACAACTTTTCAGAATTAACTCCAACACCGGAAGAATAATATCTGATGTTTTTTGTAATTCGGCTGGTATAATGCCGTCTGGTCCCGCCGATTTATATGGTTTGAAGCTGTGTAGCGCCCAAAGTAGCCTATCCCTGGTGATTAGATCATTAATGTTGGTTATGTGAGTCCTTGCCCTGTTTGGGTTCGTACTACTTATAACATGGGAGCTGCCTGGGAAGTGGGTATTTAATAGCAGATTAAGCGATTCCTCGCTAGACATAGTCCAAGAGCCATCCGATTTTTTTGAGACAGCTGGGCATCGTTGGATTTGTAGAGAGGATTTTCCTTAGCCTAGAACCTTCGGAGGTATCCTCTATTTTGCTACAGAAGAGTCGCCACGATATTCTTTTGGCTTTCCTCAATACTTTTTTATAGGAATTGAGGGATACTTTGTAGGCATCCCAGTCAGAATCTGTTCGTGTGGCCTTGGCTTTATTGAACAGTTTCCTGCAGACATTCCTAAGTGGGCTCAATTCCGATGTCCACCAATGCGGCTTACGCTTGCCTCTCGGTCTAGTGAGAGGACATGAGGAGGACAATGCTTTATTTAGAGCCATAGTGAGTTCCCTGACTTTATTATCAAGCTCGTTGGTGTCATGAGGGGGGACAAAATAGCATAGAGCTCACTGAATGCCGTAGTGAATCTCTGTACAGGAGCCAATTTGTCTTGCGGTAGTTCCGGAAGGTTGATTGGCGGGGAGGGTCATCATTTAGACTGAATTGAATGTACCTGTGGTCCGAAAACGAGTGATCAGACGAGACTTTCCAATTACCAATCAATTCAATGATGAAATCAAAGACGAGAGTTATGTCTAAGACCTCTTGTCGACTTCTGGTTATAAAAGTAGGTTCACTACCTCTGTTGCAAACAATGAGATTTGTGTGTAAAATATAATCAAAAAGTGACTCACCTCTGTAGTTTGTATCGGAACTGCCCCATACTGAATGATGAGCGTTGGCATCACATCCAATTATGAGTCCAGTGTTGTGTTTTTCAGCTTCTTTTACAAGATCCTCCAGGGTCTTACCTGGGAGATCTCCCACGATATCATGGGCGAGATAGGCCGAAGTCAGCCAGTACGTGCCTTTGGCCGTCTCTAGCCTCGCTGTGGTTATGTCTCGTCCGCTGAAATTAGGTAGTAAAAATACATTAAGACTACTTTTCACTAATATGCAGGATCTAGGGTTACCTTTGTCTGATACATAAAGTGCGTAGTATCCCGGAGTCCTGAGTCCGCAAACCAGGTTGTTGACAATCCATGGTTCTTGGATCAGGACGATATCTTCTCTATCTTGAGAAAGACGGAGAAGCAAGGAGGCCGAAGCCTTTTTGGAGTGTTGGAGGTTTATCTGTACTAACTGCAGCATCAATTGCTACAATTAGGCAGAACTACTTCCACCACGGTCTTATCTAGGCCCTCTGATTCCGAAGATGAACCAAGAAGTTCATCCTCACTAAGAAGAAGAACCTTGTTTAGGCAGTCCTCCGTCTCCATGTCCGACAACGTGTCAGTGATAGAGGCAGTGGGCCTGGTTGGGGTAGCCTTGTCTGCGGAGACATCGTCTTCCATGTGAGGAAAGGATACCGATGTACCCGGGTCAGGGGCTGCGGAATCGGAGTCTAAGGGGTGAGGAGGCAGTTTGCCAGTCTCTAACTCATCCTTTTTGTAGACGCGCAGAGTGATTTTCTCCCAACCAAAACTTATCGTGCCGTTGGTCTGCGCCAAAGGAGCAAGGGATTGCTGGTTGATTACTATAATAGCAGATCTATAGGCACCCCTTTGCTCTTCCAGCTTAGCGACCTTCCAGTCATGGGTGGGTAATGAGGGATTGCAGCGCTGGATGACTTCCAGGACTTCATCCGCGGATGGTGGTTCGATGGGGATCCAGGTGCGAGTCCTAAGTCTGCTAGGGATGTTCTCCTTTGCTACGACTTCGAGCTTAGCACCCGGCCAAACCTCTCCTAGACTGCTTACAGCCGACTTATAGAGATCGACAGATCTTAAGTCCGCGCAAGCGATTAGCTTGACGTGTCCTTGATGCCAACCAGCATCTTGAGTATTCGGTGGCGGTCCAGGGGTTGCCCTGATGAAGGGTAGAAAGCTACTTAAGAGCTTCAGCTTGACCGTTTGCCACCGTTCGGGAGATATCGTGCCGTCTATGTCGCTACGATCAATGACAGCAACCACAATTTTGTCTTTGAGGACATCGCTGAAGGACCTGAGAGGTTTAACGGCGGAGGTGCTGGTGTTATGCACCTTGGGGCGTTTTGAAACCGGAGCGGTTTCTTCCACCGACCTCTGGCGCTTAGACGTAAAGTCACCGCTGGTCTCCTTGTCCTTGGTCATAAAATTTTCGGCCCATTTCAGCTTGGCAACCTGTTTAGGAGTTCTGTTGGTCTCCAGAATAGCTCCAAAGACCTTCAGAGTCCGTATTGCCTCACGTCGTTGTTTATAGTATGACCTCGAGGGAGTGCGTTGTCGCGAACTTCCACTACGAGACGTACTAGGGGTGTTAGTACCAGCAGTGGAAGGGCCATGAAGTGCCACAATCCTACCACTGCTAGGGAGGATACCTTCCTTTTGCTCATGAGGATAGCTGCTGTTACCAATACGGGGTGGACCACGAGTAGCCACAGTCGTACCACCGCTCGGCGTAGCAGGAGCTGTACCGGTAGACAGTTTAATCACCGTACTACCGCCCGGTTTGGAAGGGATACCGGTCTTAAAAATTGGATTAGGTTTTTTTGGATTTTTGTTATTGTTGTTCATGTTAGGACCCACGAGTGGCGGAGAAAGGAGGTCGATCTGTACAGAGATCCGCAATATACAGACTAGGCTAGCAAAATCCGGAGAGCGCCAGGTATCCGGACACTCCGTTAGCGACTGGGCTTTTTGACTGGGCCCGCAGCCAGGTTGACGCTCGGCACGGGTCGTATGACACCATCGTCCGGCCCAGGGAAGAGGATGAAAACTGGAAGGAAAGGGAAAGGAGAGGAAGAGGAAGAGAAAAGGGGGGGGGGATAACACAGGGAGGACACAGGGGAAGAACGTCCTTTGGTTTCAGGACTCATCTAGAGAAAAAACTTCTCGAGAATCATTGAGCCCCTACAACTCGGCAAGTTCGACGCTCGGAGTAGGTACCCTTTTTGGGTACAACTCATCAAGGAATTTGTTGAGTTTTTCTAGGTATTCATGTTCGGTCGAAAACCCAAGTGTTTTGCCGAACTTGTAGGGTCGTCCGAAAAATAGTTCATATGGAGTGATTTTGTTGCAGAATGTATGGCATTATTGTAAGTAATGAACGTTTCAGTAAGTATTTCTTCGTGTTCGGTGGTTAACTTTAGCTCCTTCCTTTTCGATAGGATGAGCCTATATATTTCCGTAAGGGTGGAGTGTAACCTTTCTACTGGACCGTTACTACTGGTTTGTTGGAATGAAGTTTAATGTAGCGAAATTTCATGCTGCCTACAGAAATCTTTGAAAATATTGGAGGCGAACTCCGAACCCTGATCACACACAATTTTTGCGGGTATGCCGTACAGGCTAATAAGTGTTTTTGTAGAGCCTAGAATGGTTACACTACTTCTACAATTTAGAGTATAACCACAAGCAAATTTAGAGAATTTATCTATAAGTGTGAGAACGTTGTTGTTATTTATGGTATATAGATCTCTATGGATAATTTGGAGTGGTTTTAACGGGATTTCGGGTTTTTCGAAATGGGGTTTAGCTGGGTTTCTATTATATTTAAAAATTTTGCATTCATCACAGTTATTTATGTGATTATATTATATCACAAAGACATTTTATCCTTCATGTTAGGGAAATAAATTTCTCTCTTAAGGTGTAGGAGAGTTTCATTTATTCCCCTATGGTTTGAGTTTTCCTGGTATTTTCTTATATTATCTTCTTGTTCATCTTCTAACTTAATATCTCGAAGGATTTCCGTGCAACGAATTACCCGGAAGATTTTGCTTTGAGCGAAGAATTTGGAATAGATAGATTGTACCAAGCGAAATATGTTATCGCTTGAGTACACAGCGCTTAGCTGATTTGGTGGGAAAAAGTTCTTGAATAAATCTATCATTATGTTTTCGTCAAATTGTGGTCTATTATTCTTCTTTGCTTATTTTTGAAAATTGTTTCTGTGATCATTGGTGACCCTGTGCAATTTTCTTCGAGAATTATTTGTATATTGAATTCATTCAGTGGTTTCTTCGAAATGGAAATTCCATCGTTCAAATTTTCGTCTGCGCTATGTACTGTGCTTAGGTCTTCTTCGTTATTATTAAGGGTTTCATGATTGTGGTTATTAATTTTGATGCGACTTAAAGCATTTGCGTTGGTGTCCTTTCTTATAAACAATTTCGTAGTCGAATTCATCGAGCTTGAGCCGCCACCTCACAAGCTTTGAGTTCGGTTCTTTCAGACTCATGATCCATGTCAAGGGTCTATGGTCTGTAATTATTTGGAATTTCCGTCCAAACAAATAAGGCCTGAAATACTTGGTGGCCCAGACAATGGCCAGAAACTCCTTCTCTATGGTGGAGTAATTGGTTTCACTGTCCGAGAGAGTACGGCTCGCGAAACAAATGGGCCTGTCGCTACCTATGCGTCCTTGCGAAAGAACGGCCTCCAATGCGCAGTTGCTTGCATCCGTCGTCAGAATAAAGGGTTTTTCGAAATCTGGGTGTATGAGGTTTTTGCATGTTTCGAATGCCTCCGTATATTTGTTGTCTATTATGATTTCCGAGTTCTTCTTTAAACAGTTATTAAGAGGCTTGGTTAATTAAGCCAAGTCTTTAATTAACTTCCTTTATTAGCTTATTAGGCCTAGGAATGCTTTTATTTCTTCCCGTGTACGCGGAAGGGGGACATTTTTTATTGCACTAATTTTTGAAGGGTTTGGTTTTACTCCTTCCGGAGTAATAATGTGGCCTAAAAACGCTATTTCCTTTTTCAGGAATTCACACTTGTCAAGCGGAATTTTGAAGTTAGCCCCTCTAAGTTTTTTAAACACAAGTTCTACGCTTTGCAAGTGTTCTTGCAGGGAGGTAGAATAAATAATAATGTCATCGAGATAGACTAAGCAGATTTTACCGATGAGTTCTTTTAGGACGTTGTCCATCACCCTTTGGAATGTTGAGGGGGGTTTTTGAGGCCAAATGGCATCCTTACAAATTCGTAATGACCCTCTTCAACTGTAAATTCTGTTTGCGTTAGTCTATTACTAGTCTCAATTTTTTTCGTCCACTGGCATCCTCCTTTTTTGGAACAATCCAAACTGGAGAGCTCCATGAAGAATAGCTGTGTTTGATGATACCTTGATCCAACATAGAGGCAATTTGGTTCTTCACTTCCGTTTTGTGAACAAACGGGTATCTGTATGATTTCGTGTGTATAGGTATGTCTTCAGCAGTGATTATGTTGTGCTTGATTTGATTTGTAAAGGAGAGTGGTTCCCCTTCTTTGTACAGTATATCGCTATACCCTCTGCATAATTTGAGGATTTTCCTGCGCTCTTCATGGTTTAAGTGATCGGTTCTAATTAACTCATTTACGTTGATTTCTTTTGGTTCATTATCTTCTACATCGCTATTAAAATTGTTAATTTCGAAAAATTTGTAAGGTCATAAATTTTACCTTCCAGCTGTTGTTCTACAACAATGTTTTGGTCTTTCTCGGAGGAATTTACTAGTTCGACTGTACTGTACCAACACTCTACATTGTATAAGCCTTGACTCACATAAACGTGTGGGTTAGGTTGTATTGTGTTAATATAGATGTTGCCGGTTTCTCTGTTAATGGGAAGTCTTGCTAATATTTTTGATTGGACCCGATGTATAGTTTGATTTGAAGTGGATTTCGTTAATAGCGTTGTTCGTAATAAGAGTTCTTTTTTCGAGGTTAAGTTTAGCGTTGTGTGCCATTAGTGCATCTATACCCAGAAGTCCATCAAAGTAGTGGTGGAACTTGAAGATTAGAAATCTTAAATAACCTGTTTCATTAAATACTGTGAAGGTGGGAATAGCTGCCTGTTTATCTCTTTGATATTTCTTGAAAACTGTGGTAACGGTAATAGTTTCTCTATTGGTTTGTTTATCTAATGGTATTTCTTGGAAATTGAAATTTCCAGGTCTGTTGTTTCTACTTTATTGGCTGGTGGGTTGAATCTTGTCTGGTTTGAATTGGTTTGTGTATAATTGGTTGGTCTCTGACTTCGGTTAGCATTATTTTGTGGGTTCGGATTACCTCTGGTGAATAAGTTTGGTGGGTTGTATGCCCTTGTCTTGTCTCCTATATGTGTTAGTTCTTCGATTGTCGTATCTTGAATTAGGTCTGATTGTGGAGGGTTGTAAGGTCTATACTAGAATGATTTGTAGTGATTTTGATTTTGTGAGCCTTTCTGGTACGATATGTTTTGCTCCTTAATACAGTGAGTCAGCGCCATCGCTAACGAATTCGGTTGCATTGTTCTGACTCGGGAACCTAAAGGTTCGTTAAGACCGCTCAGAAATGCGTTAAGACACATTTCTGGATATAGCTCCTTTTTCGCCTTGATAAACTTCACGTCCTCTTCGTGTATTAGTATGTTATTACATAATGAGGACTGAACCTCTATTATTTGTCCATAAAAGGTTTCAACCGTTTTGTTTAGTTGTTTTATGCTGTGCAGATCCCTTATGAGGGATGTCTCCGACCGCTTGTCGGAGGAGTGCAATATGAGGTTCTTTTTTATGTCATCCCATACATGTTGAGTATTTCATTGGCTTGCCCCTCTATTTTATTGCGTATAGCCCTAAGGAGAATTTGCCCGTATGGGGTCTAATCCGTTCCCCTGATATAGAGGAGGATTTCTTCTACATTACTTAGAAATTCGTATAAGAGCCTAGGATTTCCGTCAAATTTGGGGAGATCCTTTATGGCGTCTGGTATTCTTAGTGAATTAAATATATCAGTTTTATTTGTTACTTGAATGGAGCTCATATGTGGTTCACTATTATTCACGCTATTATTCATTATTGAGGAGTCTGACGAACTTGACAAGGAACTATTTAGAGAAACTCTGGGGTCGATAGTTTCTGGGATTGAAGGTAAACTTCTTGATAATTTCCTCAAGTTATATGGGATGAATCTAAGTACTGGTTTTGTTTTTGGGGTTTCGACATATAGCTATTTGCACCTAATTATTTTGAAAAAACTTGTAGAATGAAGTAGATAATGTGTTTCTATGTTATAGTAGTGGTTCAAGTGTTTAAATTTAAATGTAGTATTTTGCGTAATGAAATTAATGTTTATGAAATGGAAATTTGGGTTAAGTTATTTACTAAAGGAATGTTTTTTTATTATTTAACAACACTTACAAACACATGCACCCAATGATAGATATTGCTGATTGCTGCATCGTTTTGATTTTATTCCACTGGTATGCTCCTGGATAGTATGGTTCACGCCGGTGATGAAGGATTGAGACCCAACGGTTGTCTTTTCGTTTGAAATAATTTGTGTTTTTCTCGTTTCTCGAAAGTAATATTACGCTTGGGAAAGTCACAATAAAGTTTGCTCTGTTCTGTTCTTAGCACTTGTTTTCTTTTTTTTCAATTAGGTTGCGTTTTATTATATAATTTTTTTTTTCACTTTGTAACACTTTGCTTTGGATTTACTTCAAATACTTTTGCGATAACACAACCGTTCAACCGGACTGCCGACTGCGCCAGTTGCAAGATCTACTTCAGCTTAAGATAAAAAAACCAAACTTTCAGTTACAAATCAACTTTAATAATGAATTTGACAATGTAAATTACTTACGAGCTAAACTAAGCTATGCCATGCATTTCCACGAATTCGAATGAAAATATGGGCCGGAAACCTGGCAGACGTTTATTCAGCTAAAATCGTGGGAATGCGTGTGCAGTGATTACAATGCTTAATATTAAATTACATTTGAATAATAATTAAATGAATATAGGTAATAATGGATATGAGTTCGTTGGCCTGGAGTGTGTTGTTGAGGGTGGATTATCGGGTTGCGGGGGTGTTGGTAAGGCAGGTGGCTACCGTAACTCGCGCGATTATCGATTTTTTTCAGTAGGTACACTCGTTTGTTGTTTTTGTTTGTATGCAAACCGACGGCGAAGCGATTTGGCAGATCGACAGATCGGCACCTTGATATCAAGGTGGGCAAATAAAATGTTTGTTTCACAATTATACCTAATATGGGAGCTTTAGTTGGATGCACAAAAGTTTCTAGGGACGTTATGGCGAAATAATCTTACCGTGGGTTTCCTCATGTTAATTAGGTTATACTTGTCAAACTCTTTCATTTGATGCCCATATCAATGGGGTTACGTAGAAATCTTAATATATGCCCAACAAGATTTAACTGTTAATCAATTAATTCATTAAATAGAACCTTCTACTACGAAACTAAAAGTGCTTGAAAAACGCATTGAAATGACACCCGGTCATCAAGAGCAATAATTTTTAGTGCTGAAATACCTACTACTATTACCACACGGTAATAACTACTGATATCCGAAGGAACCGATTTTGACAGATGTATAAATGCATACAGTTACCAATCTCGACTATACTCTCTCCAACATAAATTGGCAGTACACGTCTTATGGGGAAGCTTTTTTTAAGTCAGTAGCGTTCTATATTTTTGCGCCATACTAAATTGAAAGAAACCTCTCATGAAGTTCTTAATGGTAAGTGTTATCGTGGGAATCTTGTTTTGATGTTTTGCATTTCTGTTAATGTGTGGAAAATACGTTAAAATGGAGTCACCAAATTGTAGCTGTTTTCTTTGAGTAAAAATATCATTTACGTAGGTTGTGGTAGCGCGAGATCAGTTGTCATTTTACATCTAGCAGTTTGTTCTTTAAAGTCATGTATTTTGTGGTTAGATAGTAAGATAGTAGCTAAGGTGCGATCAGACGGTCATCCAAACTTGTCTTCCGGATGACAAGCTGACGTCAAACGTAGTTTATTTCATCCGGATGACAAGTTTGGATGACCGTCTGATCGCACCTTTAGAAATGGCTTCAAAATCATCCAAATACTTAAGTACCGAAAAAAAAAAGAAATTGTTGAAAAAAATTTTTAATAGATGATTTTTTATTTATTTTTGTTATACTTGTTTACTTAATTCTAAGCTAAATTAATCTTGTTTATAAAATACACCACTGATCACTCCCCGGGTGAAATAATTGAACTTGATGAAATGTAAATAAGCTCAGTTAGCGTAAGCATTAAACGCATTACATAAAACTTTGCGTCTATTTATTGTCCTCCACGAGCGACGCTAGAAAAAATTATTTTAAAGGCATATTTGACTCACTTGGACAGAACTTTGTAATTGGCGGAGATTTTAACAAAAACACACCTTCTGGGGCTCCAGATGTATCTCACGAAAAGGTCGAATTCTATTCGAAGGCGATATGGAGTCTGGGGCGACTTTACTCCTCTGGTAAACCCACGTTTTGGCCTCCGGGTTTGGCAAAAACACCAGATCTCATAGACTTTTTTATCGCAATAGGAGTATCTGAAAACTCAGTTAAAATGGAAGAAAGTGTTGATCTCTCTTCTGATAATTACCAGCGGAGGTTTACGCGAAAAGAACGGTCCACCATAACTTACTAGCAAAAGAACTAATTGGGACTACTTTAGAAAAAACTGCGTAAATAATATCGATCTGAAAGTATCCCTTCGAACACCATATGAACTCGAAGACGAAGTGAATCAATTCATCGATGCCTTCCAAAGTTCAGCGTGGAACAATACTCCTCATAAAGAGAAAGTAACAAGTAACGAACTAAAATATCCCCGCGAAATTACTGATTAAGTAAAGGAAAAACGAAGAGCGCGTAAAAGATGGCAAAAATATCGGGCTCCGCAGGATAAAACAATTTTAAATAATCTTTCCAGCAAAAGAGACATTCGCGTCTTTAAAGTCTAACATAAAGTCTAACGGCGGATAAAATTTTTAACTATTCGCTTTGGAAAGCTATGAAAGGCATGAAGAAGCTAAAGATGCAAGCCCCACCCATCCGGAAAAATAACGGGGAATTTGCGAAAGGAAACAAGGCAAAGGCCGAAATATTTGCCGAACACCTTGTTAAGGTTGTTGCTGATTTAAATCATTAGTAGGGAAACGCTGTAAGAGCTTTTATTAGAATAGCACCTTAGGGAGGCAAACATCCCTATCTTCCCTGTACTGCCAATTTATGTATGATAGAGAATAGTGGTCGACAATTGTGTCTGATTGTTAGTAAGGCCCAATGCACAGATAATCGGCTGAGAGAATTTTTGGCTTTTTCGCCCAACGTTTTTTATTTGCTTCAAAGAGCCATTGTACTGCGTCTATATAAGTTTTTACACGCAAATCAATTTGACCCAGCTAATGCATACAATAGCAGTTCTGAGCCAAAGAATCCATTTTGGAACAAATCTTATGTTGACATATTTGAAGTCAAACTGGGCTCTGTCGAATAACATCGAAATAATATGCGACGTTTTTTGGTGAATTGCTTTGGAAGAGCTTTGTTTATTTTATATTTTAATTCCGTATGCCATAGCTTGTCGAAGGCCTTGACGTCTCAAGGAAAATGCTAGACCAAATTTTTTTCTCCTCTAGTGCTTTTTCAATTTCGTTGGTAATTCTGTTAACCTGGCCAATTGTAGAGTGCTTAGTTCTGAATCCGAATTTGTGATCCGGTATTAATCAGCCTTATTCGATTATCCGATATAATCGCTTCAATAAGAGTTTTTCAAATATCTTAGACATTATTGGTAGAAGCGGTATTGGTCTATACGATTTTTTGTCATTTGGAGGTTTATCTGGCTTAGGAACCATTATCACATCATCTATCTTCCATTGCCGGGGAACGTACAAAAGTCTAATAAAAGCGCTTAAGAGATAAACAAATTTAAGCAGTGCTGTTCTGGGCAACTCCTTAAGGACCTGTATCGTAATTAGATCATATCCAGGAGCCTTGTTTAATTTAAGTTTTTGTATTTCAAAACAGATTTCGACCAGCGATACTCGTCTAATTTGAAAATTGTATTATACCGTGGTAGGAACAGTATCTTCCACCAACGCTTCACCGTCAAATGGTTTAAACGTCTCTTCAAGGTGTTCGGCAAATATTTCGGCCTTTGCCTTGTTTCCTTTCGCAAATTCCCCGTTATTTTTCCGGATGGGTGGGGCTTGCATCTTTAGCTTCTTCATGCCTTTCATAGCTTTCCAAAGCGAATAGTTAAAAATTTTATCCGCCGTTAGACTTTATGTTAGACTTTAAAGACGCGAATGTCTCTTTTGCTGGAAAGATTATTTAAAATTGTTTTATCCTGCGGAGCCCGATATTTTTGCCATCTTTTACGCGCTCTTCGTTTTTCCTTTACTTAATCAGTAATTTCGCGGGGATATTTTAGTTCGTTACTTGTTACTTTCTCTTTATGAGGAGTATTGTTCCACGCTGAACTTTGGAAGGCATCGATGAATTGATTCACTTCGTCTTCGAGTTCATATGGGGTTCGAAGGGATACTTTCAGATCGATATTATTTACGCAGTTTTTTCTAAAGTAGTCCCAATTAGTTCTTTTGCTAGTAAGTTATGGTGGACCGTTCTTTTCGCGTAAACCTCCGCTGGTAATTATCAGAAGAGAGATCAACACTTTCTTCCATTTTAACTGAGTTTTCAGATACTCCTATTGCGATAAAAAAGTCTATGAGATCTGGTGTTTTTGCCAAACCCGGAGGCCAAAACGTGGGTTTACCAGAGGAGTAAAGTCGCCCCGACTCCATATCGCCTTCGAATAGAATTCGACCTTTTCGTGAGATACATCTGGAGCCCCAGAAGGTGTGTTTTTGTTAAAATCTCCGCCAATTACAAAGTTCTGTCCAAGTGAGTCAAATATGCCTTTAAAATAATTTTTTCTAGCGTCGCTCGTGGAGGACAATAAATAGACGCAAAGTTTTATGTAATGCGTTTAATGCTTACGCTAACTGAGCTTATTTACATTTCATCAAGTTCAATTATTTCACCCGGGGAGTGATCAGTGGTGTATTTTATAAACAAGGACGCTCCGCATCTAGCCCTTTCTGATGGGTGATATGCGTGATAACCGCTGTAACCTCAAATTTTAATATCTGATCCATTCCATTGGAACAAGTGATCTCCCTATATGAGCTGCTTCGACTTATTTGAAGAACAGGGCTATAGGGATATCCAACACTAAGCCAGGGTGTTGGAAAAGAGTTGGTTGCGGATGAGCCCTTGATGAAGTGGGTTACTGGCACCGGAATAACCAGGCTACTGTCCTAGGGTCAAGAACAGGGTCTGGCCCTCCAGGTTGGGGTTGTGCCGTCGGGGTAACTTCCCGACCACGTCAAAAACATCTAGTTATGGGAGAGACTATGGCAGCCTAGGATATACATGTACCTCAAAGGCAAAATAGACCCGGAACGTTAACGGACATGCGAGTGTGTACCTGGAATGTGCGGACGCTCTACACTTCAGGTGCTACTCAAAACATGAGTCTGTCCTCTTGCGGTACAAGGCCGACATTACCGCGATTCAGGAGATACGATGGATAGGATCAGGAACTATGAAAAGACAAAATTGCGACATTTATTACAGTTTTAACAAAAGCGTGCACGTGTTAGGATGCGGATTCGTCGTGGGAAATCGGCTTAGACCCAAAGTAATGGACTTCAAGCCGATAAGTGATCGCCTGGCTGTGATCCGAATCAGAGCTACATTCCAAAACATTAGCCTAATATCTGCACACGCCCCTACCGACGAGGCTGAGGACCCTATCTAGGAGGAATTCTATGACCTCTTGGACGGAGCCTACGGAGCCTGTCCGGAGTACGATGCCAAAAGGCAAACCTCTACTCTGACCATTTTCTCGTTGCAGCTAGATTCAGAGCTCGACTTTCCAACGAGAAGAAGCTGCGAACTGCCCAAAAGAAGAAATTCGACGTTGGACGCCGTAGCACATCTGGAGTCGCCAGAGCCTAGAAAGAGCGCCTGAGTGAGAAACTCCCCACCTACCACAGACGTCAACAACCAGTGGTCTCAGTATCGCGACATCATCAAGGAAGTAGCCGAAACCACCCTAGGATACCAGCCACGCCAGAGAAAAATCCCGTGGTATGATTATGTATGCGTATACCGGAAAAAGGTAACGGAAGATGCAAACATTAGAATGCTGCAGAGGAAAACAAGGGCAGCAAGAGAGAAGTACTGAGCCAGGAGAAGGGAAAAATAAGATCCTGCGTAGAAAGAAAAAAAAGAGCACACAGTCTCCCAGCTCAAGAAGATCGACGGGCGCATGCACCAAATCATCAACCAAGTTTAGGTGGAGGAAAGCATGCATGATAACTGGACCATCAGCTCCATACGTCCCATCTACAAGAAAGGCGATCCTATGTCTTGCAAGAACTATCGAGGCATATCCCTGCTTAATGTCACATATAAGATCCTATCCAACGTACTGTGTGAACGTCTCAAACCTTTCTGCAACACACTAATCGGCACGTACCAGTGTGGGTTCCGGCCCGGCAGATCAACTGTAGACCAAATCTTCACACTAAGGCAAATCCTGGAAAAGACCAACGAATTTTATGTCGAGACACACCATCTCTTCATCGACTTTAAAGCCGCTTATGACAGCATTCATCGTCAGGAGCTTTTTGTGGCGATGGCCGAAATCGGGATCCCGTCAAAACTGATCCAAATGTGTCGCATGACACTAGATAACACGCGATGCAATGTGCAGTTTGGCAGCAGCTCATCTGAACTCTTTAAACATGCACCGGATTTCGGCAAGGAGATGCGCTGTCGTGTGATTTTTTCAATCTTGTTCTTGAGCAGATAGTGCGCAGGGCAGGTGTCAACACGGAAGGCACTCTCTTCAACAGATCAGTCCAACTGCTGGGGTATGCGGACGATATAGATATCATCGGTCGATCCCAGCGTGCCGTGATAGAGGCTTTCACGGCTATTGAAGAATAGGCAAATCTAGTTGGCCTTGAAGTGAATGAGGACAAGACTAAATATATGCTATCAACAAACAAACAGTCATCTGTCCACCGACTAGGACAAAATGTCACTGTTGATAGCAGCAACTTCGAGGTAGTTAAGGAGTTTATCTACCTCGGGGTAAACATCAACTCCACAAATGACATCTTAGTGGAGATCCGTCAATGAATTACCCTAGGAAACCGCTGCTACTTCGGTTTGGCAAAACAAATGGGTTTAAGACTCCTAACTCGAAGGACAAAGTGCATGTTCTACAGAACCCCAATCCTGCCAGTTCTGCTATACGGCGCCGAGTGCTGGACGATAAGCAGGAAAGAAGAGTTAATACTGGTATCCTTTGAAAGAAAAATCCTTCGACGGATATTTGGTCCTGTGCGTGAGGAAGTCGAATGCAGAAGAAGATACAACCGTGAACTCTATGAGCTGTACCAAGATGTGGATGTAGTACAAAAAGCCAAAACTCGTCGACAAGATTGGCTCGGCCACATCGAGCGAATAGACAACAACGCTCGAGCCAAGAGGATCTTCAAATCCCAGCCCCAGGTTCGAGATGACAAGGAAGACCGAACCTCCGTTTTAAAGACCAAGCCATCGCGGATGCCAGAGCGCTTGGTCTGGACAACTAGAAGCAGCGTGCTCGGGATCGCGGAGGGTGCAAGGCTGCCGTATCTCAGGCAGGGACTCTTCACGGGTCGGGAACCCGTTAAGTAAAAAGTAAGTATGCCATCGTTGTCAACAACTACCAAGGTATCTGATATTTGCGCAGCAGTTACAACTTACACTTATAGAAAACAAAATAGGTTTAAGTTAAATTGCTTTAATAACGACTGATGCTACTTCCATTATGGTTTGCAAAACTAATGGTATTATCAATTTTTTCCAAAAAGACATAAGACCCAGTACTTCAACTCCATTTCATTATACATCAACAAGCTTTATATGCAAAGAATGGTTTTGCCTCTCTTAACAATATAATAACAATATTGTAACAAAATTGTTACAAAAATAGTCAATATCATATCGTCGTAAGCCTTAAATAAAAAAAAATTGAAGTATTGCTTAATGACGTGGACTCGGTGTACAAAGGCTTCCTCCTGTATAACAATGTTCGCTGGTTAAGCAGCAGTCACGTTTTTGAAAGATTTGTTTGGAAGAATTTAGATTGATTGTTTTGAAGAAATTAGATTATTTTTACAAAATGAAGGTAAAATTGAGTATTATTCACAATTGGCGGATGTAACGTGGCTTTCAAAATTGATGTTTTTTACTGATATCTGCCAACATTTTAACGATTTGAATGTAAAGCTTTAAGGTGCAAACAAAACTGTCATTGTCATGATAGATCTCATTTGCGCTTTTGAAGGTAAACTGCAAATTTTAAGCAAAGATATTATGTTGTGTTCCGAATAGAATAATTTAATTATATAATTCATTTAACAACTATCAACTCTGCAAAAATTTGATATAAATACAAAATGAAACTTGTGTAAAATGTTAATAAACCGAAAGTCTTTATAACGTTTAACTTTGTGTTTTTTTTTTATTTATTTATTTTTTTTCAGTTTTCTATAGTTGAAACGTTATAAGTTACAGTTTTTTCATTTAGCGGAAAGATTATATTTTCTAGAACAGTATTTCCAGTCCTTGGATAGGACATTTAGTCCATTCGATCCGAATAACATTTTACCCAGTGTCAGTTTTCATGTGTTTTTACATCAGATAGAGGGAAAATTAAAAAAACAAACAATTAATGACATTTTAAAATTTTATTATTTAATTAATCAAAGACAATTTCTTGTTAGTTTTATGTATAAATCGGTTTCCCGCTCCGTGTAATTAGACAATTGTGCACGAAACTCATATTCCCGCGCCATTCAATACGCCAGGAATATCAGAAGCATTTGCAGAATTATCAAGGTGAGTGAGTTAGCCAAAGTAGCCATTTTTTTGTTTTGCCATTATATTTGTTAGCCATGAGTGCCACCAAAGAGCAAAAACTATTAAAGAACTCCCTTTAAATCCTTAAAATGGCATAAGAGGCAATGACTATAAGAGTTTTACTTCCACGGCCGAAACGAAACGGACATGTAAATGTTCGCTTGTCTATTATGGAAGATCTCTTTAGGCAAAGTAAAATAATCAGCGATAAGCTTATAATGTTGCTGTAAGATAAGGAAGGTATTTCGACAAGCTTATCTCGAATATAAAGCGGAGCTCTTATATAACAACTCCGTATATATCAAATCCGCATGGTTTACGTCTTCCATGATACACAACAATTCGGGATTGACGGAAATTCCGAAGCTGCATTATTTGAAATCTGAGTTGTCCAAAGATGCGGCTGCTTTGCTGCAGCACCTGGACAAAGAGGAATGAAATTACGATAAAACATGGTCACTTTTAAGTTTGCGGTATGATAATAAACGATTTTTAGTAAATACTCACCTGAAAATGTTTATTAATCAGCCGCCAATTACGACCGAAAACTTTTTTGGGCTTAGGAGAATGCTGGATACGTCAGCTGAGTGTCTGCATTCTCTCAAAAATCTTGATGTTCGTGTAGGGCATTGGGATGTAATAATTATTTACATATTGTTGCATAAATTACCACCTTGTACACAGCAGTTATGGGAAGAACGACTTGGAGCAGGGAAGGAGCTGCCAATTTTCGACGAATTATCTGAATTCCTTGAAACGAGGTTTCGAACACTGGAAGTTATCGACCAGGATAAACCAAATACAGGAAAGGGTTTCAGCGGAGGGTCCGATCAGCGACAATTTCCAACAAAGAGCTCGTTCCATCTACAACAAAAGCAGAAGGACACAGAAGTCGTATTTGCCGACTTTATACTTCCTGAGATTGTTCGAGGTGAAGATAGCATGTCACCAATTGCTCAAAAAACGCAATTATGATGGATTCTACTCGGTACCCAAAACACTGTTTTCTCCAGACTACTGAAATCGACGCACAATTACGGAAAATTGGTGAAATTCAAGAAGCGCCCTATGCCGATGCTGAAACTAAATATACTATATCGCGTCTGAGAAGCACTACGAAGAGACGACTATTCGTCTATTAGACGGGAATGAAGTATCTCTTGTCTTAACGGATGGATGTAAGCCCGCCCTTGGACCCTGGAAGCAAGGTGCCTTGCGTAGGGTTCATCAGTTGGAGAAACAAGGAGTATTCCTATTACATTAAAGAATACCTGGACTTGAGGCAGATCCCGCACCATGCTGTCCGGAAGGAGTCTAGTACGACGACTAAACTGCGAGTTGTCTTTGATGCAGCTGCCAAAATTCTAGATGGTACGTCCTTGAACGAGCACTTATTAATAGGACCAAAAACACAAAATAGCATAAATATTATAGTGTTAGTATGGTGAACGTCAATTTACCTTCACCGCAGACATCGAAAAATTGTTCAGGCAAATACGAATGAGGAAGAAGGTTTCGTATTAACAGCTGATCCTTTGGCGTGACAACCCGACTCAACCCATGCGGACTTATCGCCTGCAGACAGTAACTTTTGGTATTGCTAGCGCGCCGTATCTGGCTGATCGCACTATCGGGGCGAGCGTCATCCCCGAGGGGATGTACGTCGACGATCTGATTGCTGGAGCAGACACTTTGGATGAGGCATAGTGACGAGCACGATGTGACCAGACATTTGCTGGCATTGGGTGGCTTTAATCTGCGGAAGTGGACGTCAAAAATTGACACACTTTTGAAGGATATTCCGGTGGAAGAAAAGGATTTAGGATTTTCTTTACTCTTTGAAGCTGCTTCTACTTCAAAAATTAGGATGTTAGGTATAAGATGGTTCCCCGTAAGTGATTTCTTTCCTTTCCAGAACGTTAAAGTAGATGTGGCAGAAACTTCAACGAAAAGATCGATACTTTCCACCATCGCCAGACTATTTGATCCTCTTGGATGGATTTCGCTTGGCGAAAATATTGATGCAACAGCTGTGGTGCCGTGGTCTATCATGGGATGACCCAATTCCATGGGAACTAATGTGCAAATGAGAGGATTTTCGACGCCAGCTGCGCTCTATCGAAAATATCCAGATACCACCGTGGATTCATCTAGGATACAGTCGAAGAGACCTGGAAATAGATGGGTTAAGCGATGCATCAGAAAAGGCGTATGGAGCGGTTATCTACTTAAGTGTTTTGGATGATGTCGGCCGAATTGATGTCCACCTCCAGATGTCCAAAACAAAAGTCGCTCAGTTAAAGACCGTAACCCTTCAAAGGCTGGAACTTTGTGGAGCAGTCACGTTGGCAACACTACTGGATTACACAGCAAAAGTCTTGAAGCTGGAAAATATAAGGACATACCCTTGGTCAGACTGCAAGATTACGTTGGCCTGGATAATGGCAGCTTCATCAAGGTGGAAGACTTTTGTCAATAATCGTATTGCGGAGATTCAGCGTTTAACGAATTGTAGCAAAATCAAAATTCTGCTGATCTTGCATACCGCGCGATCTTACCGTCTTAAATCAGACGAATGGCAATACGCTTTGGAGGCACGGACCAGAATTCCTAAGGACAGAATGGGTTTTCGAAACGCCAGCTCAGCCACCTATTATGACAGCCGACGAAAAGATGAGGAAAATCCAATCACATTGCATTGATACAGAAGACAGTACAATCGATCTGCGTATACATAAGTACTCAACTCTTCGAAAACTGCTGCGGATTTTGGCATATTGCCTCCGATTCATTTCCAACATGAGCCGAGCAACAAGGCTGTTGATGCCACTTTCGCCGAAGGAAAAAAGATTTAGAAATCCACGCTGACATCAAAAGCGTGCAAAAGGGCATGTTTTATACCGACGGTGAGTTTGATTAATCTAATGGACTGAAAGGACTGAAGTCATTACTACCCTTTGTCGGTGAAGATAGAATTTTGAGAGTAGGAGGTAGGTTACAGAACGCTGATCTTAGTTTCGAACAACGTCAGCCTATTATTTTGAAACCAAACTACAATTTTATTCGACTAATTATAGAGGACGTGCATGCGAAAACATACCATGGAGGAACCCAACTAATGATCGCTCAACTTCGACAGAGGTTTTGGATACTCAATCTCAAAAACGCGGTTAACAAATGCTGCAAATGTTGCAAGCATGAATCAGATCGTGGGTTCTTCTATGGAGCTAGAAAGGCTTCGAAAGGCAGCTAACTATTATGAGAAGCAGGTAGCGGAAGCCCTATTAACCGACGGTACTAAGTGGAACTTCATCCACTTTAGCGGATTATGGAAAGCTGGAGTAAAATCGGTGAAATACAATTTAAAAAGAGTTGCTGGTAACACTACACTTACCCTTGAGGAACTGTCAACATTATTAACTCAAATTGAGGGCTGTCTCAACCCTAGGCCTTTGTGTCCTCTCACAAGTAACCCAGACGATTTCACCGCCTTAACTCCAGACCACTTCCTGATAGGCGAACCCATTCTTAGCAGTGGAGCTCGGTGTACTTATCTCGTTTACAGCAACGTCCGAAATGGCTGAAAACCGAAGAAATACCGAAGCTGGAAGACCTGATTCTACTTAAGGACTAGAGGCTTCCACCATCAAAATGGATAATAGCTCGTATCATAAAAACTCGAAACAGAAAAACTAATACGCGTCGTCACCGCAAAAACACAAGCTGGAGAACTTAACGGACCTATTACTTAAATATGTCTGCTTCCGAGCGATTAAATAAACAGTGATCAATCGGTAATTTGGTTCGCGTCAAACGTAAAAAAAACTGTCCATACACAACATATACACCAAATCCAAACAATAGCACATATTGTAAAAACACACATTTCTCACAAGTAAAATTTCAAAAAAAAACACCTAATTATTATTCAGATCTTACAGCCTTGAAACACCCCATTCTAAATACATGAACACCCTATACACACTAAACACAATATTATATTCCTAATTCCCTACACAAATAACATTAAAAAAAATATTAACAAAAAAAACTATTTTACAACGCCACGCCACGCCACACAATTTAAACAAAACAACACAAAAAAGTTATAATTTAAACTTCAATTAAAATTCCACCATGCACACCCTTAAATTACATCTGGGAAATGTTCCTATACAAATTTTCCTTACTCCATTTAACACTACACATATGTACAGTTAGATACAGTCCACTAAGAGGAGAAATCACACATCAAACCATTCATTGAGAATCTGCAGCAAGAAATCAAGCAACAAAATAAATTTGCCTGCATATATTTTGGTGCTGTTATCAAAACAGCGTCATCAGCACAAACACACAACACGAATAAAATAAAATACTCGCGACACTACAGCCAATTAAAACAAAAAAAATTAATTATCACGCACTGAAATTATTATCCGACTCCGCCATTTAAACTGATAAACAATATCGCCCCATATAAGTGAAGACAAAAGGAGAGCAGAATATTAGGTAATGGTAAATTCGCTGAGTGAAACCCAGGTTAGCGTTGATTCTGATTCGTCTGAATTTAGTCTACCTGTTTACAACTTAGTGCCATTATTCTTTCCCAATCGTGGTATCGCCATTTATATACGTAGTGATTTAACCTACCAAATTCAACCACAATACGGCCAATGTTCCAATCCGGAATTTAATTTTATTGGGCTTAAATTCCACGTCCGCAGACAATTAATCGACTACTTTTTCATTTATAGAAGCCCAAATTTGGACCGTAAACTTACTTTTAACGAGTTCGATGAGTTGTCCGATACCATTACACGAATTGTAACCCTTTATACTCACACTGAAATCGTTGTTGCGGGCGATTTCAATGTTCACAATTCGAATTAGCTTCGTCACTCTGGACAGACAATTCCCGAAGGCAGGTACGCTGAGATCTTTGCTGAGATAAACAACCTAACCCTGCTTGTAAATGAGCCGACACGAATTCCGGACATTAGTAGTCAAACCGCCAATACACTGGACTTGTTTCTCACCTCTCACCCAGATAAGTAGGCCATAAATGTATTATCGCCTCTAGGTTCTTCAGACCACTGTGTTATATTAGCCAATTTCTCGTACTACAATCACAAAGTTAAAGAACAAGCTCCTAAAAGAACCGTATGGCAATACGAGAAAGCCAAATGGGAAGAATTAAACGGTTTCTTTAGGATTTTTAACTGGTCGCTATGCTTCCGCGATGGCGATGTGGATGCTGCTGCCGATATAATAACAAACATAATTCACTTGGGTTTGAAACATTTTATTCGTAATAGGATTAAAAGTATCAAACCCAAGGTGAACGCATGGTGTGACTTGAGTTGCAAAGAGGGTATCAGGTTAAAAGAGGTGAGCTTTCGGTTTTATAAGGCCAACCCAACTGAGGAAAACCGAATAAAGTTGAAACGACCCAGAAATGACTGCAATGCCCACATTAATCGTGTGAAATTCTCCTACGACCAAAAGTTGAGCCAAAAAATACTAAAAATACTAAAAGTAACACCGGTAGTAAAAACTTTTGGTCGTTTGTTAAGAATATTAAGAATTCGGCCTCAGCATCTATCCCTACACTCATTTGTAATGACATTCCAGCTGTCAGCTCTTTTGATAAACCCAATTTGCTTGCTGCTCATTTTGCAGCTAGCTCAACGCTGCCAGATTGAGCTTTATCTCCCCCTGTATTCGAGCGCGTAGAATATACTATGGGACCAATCCATTTTCGCACTCGTGGCAAGAGTTCTTCGAGATCTCAACATACATAAATTCGCTGGTCCAGATTGTATTTCCCCTATCGTTCTAAAGAGGTGTTCTTCCACGCTGGCAAAACTAGCGTAAGCTTTTCTATCTGTCCTATTCTTCAGGTCTCGTTCCGAGAAGATGGAAAACAGCATTTGTCCAGCCTGTCCCAAAATAAGGCGAATCTTCTTTTCCCTCCTCCTACTGACCAAATGCACTGACGTCCCTACTTTCCAAGGCCATGGAAACGCTGATAAATCGTCAGCTTATGAAATATCTTGAATCGCGGAAACTTCTTAATGGCCGGCAGTACGGTTTTCGCGGCAACAGGTCCACAGGTGATTTGATGACATATGTAACCGAAAAGTGGTGGTGGTGAAAGTAAGGTCATTGCGGTTGATATTGAAAGGCATTTGACAGAGTTTGGCACCAAGCTCTTTTGTCGAAAATGCGTGCATTTGTAATCGATGATACCTTTATTCAATGGATTAGAAATTACCTTTCGGACCGTTCAATTCAAGTTCTTTTGGACGGTATCAAGTCTGCAACTTACCAAATAAATGCTAGTGTTCCCCAAGGCTCCGTTTTGTCTCCGACTCTTTTACCCAATCTACAATTCACCCAAAACTTGAGCACAACGCTCATATCTGGTCCGGTGCACCAATTACATATTTGGAGCTACTTAACAGAATTCAAAAATGTGCGATAAAACTTATTGGCGACCGAGATATTGCGAATTCGCTTGAACCTCTTAGTCATCGTCGTAATGTTTCCTGCCTATCGTTGTTCTATCGATACTACCATCACAAGTGCTCAAACGAAATAGCCAGTTGCATTCCGCCCCTTCAACACTTCAACCGTCATACTCGCCATACCAGGAATGCTCATCAGTTCACCCTAAAGCCTATATTCGGTCGAACCATGAAATTTAAGGATTCGTTCCTCTGCCGTACAACATGAATGTGGAATGCTCAACCTCACTCTGTTTTTCCTGACCATTACAATTTACAAACATTTAAAATCAATGTGCATCGGTATCTCATCCTTTCCTCTAATCCCTCATTTCCTTAACGCCCGTGCTGTGTTATATATAACACATTAACATATGAGGGTGCTAACAATCCCTTTTGCACGTGCAAATTATAAAAAAAAAAAAAAAAAAATTGGCGAAACATATGCTACTCACCTCACTGTTACTAGGGTGTTTGTTTATAATTGTTTGTGAATACGTGGATCTCTGTCATACTAACGGTTTCTTCTACAGCAAGCGCAGCATAAGAATTATTGCAAAGATGGTGAATTCGTTGTTGAATTGTGTGAAGCAGTGTTGCCGTTCTCAAACTTTGGAGTTCTAAGAAGAATTTTGCGAAACTAGTTCATGGCGGGGATGAATGTTTCGAAAAGAATGATTTATTTATATATTTCATTATTTATTTCGAATCGTTATTAATAAAACTAACGAATAAAACTGTTATTACAAATATTATTGTAAATATACCATACATAAACACTTTTGACAACTCTCTACTCTGCAAAAATTTGATATAAATACAAAATGATACTTGTGGAATATGTTAATAAACCGAAAGTCTTTATAACGTTTAACTGTGCGTTTTTTTCTATAATTTTCTACAGTTTTTTATAGATGAAACGTTATAGGTCACAGTTTTTTCATTTAGCGGAAAGATTATATTCAGTTCTTGAAAAAATTTTAAAAAATAAAAGTATTTTCCAACTTGAAAACATTTAATGGAGCTTTAAAATTATATGAAAAACTAGACGATGTAAAAATAACTGAAGAGTTTTGTCGGTTATTAATTGATCACCCAAAGTATTTTCGGCAAGATTTTCACAATATAAAGAGTTATCGGAAATGCTTAAGCTTATTATGTACCCTTATATGACATCCTTTGATACGCTAAACTTGTCCCAATTTGATTGGTTGGAAATTGAAGAAATTTAAATTAATATAGGCTACTTGGCATCAAGTTTGCAACAACAAAAGTCACACTAAAATATGTTTACTGCTTCTTATTTATTTTTCTGTTTTTTGTGAATCTGAAGTTTGTTCCTTTTATTAAAATGAATTGATATGTTTACAAATAAATTGCTGCGCAGTGTAGAATTATTTATTTTTGTTTCTAGTGACTACTCGAAGACATACACCAAAGGCACTTCAAAATATATTTTTTTAAATGGCACGCAGCTCTTAAAAGGTTCGCAATTCCTGCCATACACTAAGTACAAAAATTGAGCTAAATAATATGCAAATTATAAGGTTCGCGTAAAAAGGAGCGCATCCACAGAGTACAAAAATTATTGCAAATTCATAACTTTAAAAAATACGAAGTCTCTTCATATCTTGAAGGTCTTACTGCGGATAAGAAATATTATAGTTTGAATTATTCGCTCTGGAAAGCTATGAAGAGCATTAAAAAGGCCGAAAACGCAAGCGCCTCCTATCAGAACAGATAATGGCAAATGGGCGAAAGGAGACAAAAAAAAAACCGACATATTGGCCGAGCACTTAGAAGAAACATTTAAGCTCTTTGCCGGTCAAGAGCTCATTGAAGACACGGCCTTAGCCGGAATACAAGACAATTTTAAAATAAAAACTGCATCGCTGGCTGAACTGCGGTATAAAATACAAAAATTGAAATTGAATGGATACGATTTGATTACAGGGCAGGTCCTTAAAGAGTTGCCTAGGAAAGAACTCCACGATAATGGTAGGTAGCTGAAGTCATTATGGTTCCAAAGCCCGGACAGTTTCCATATGACGACAAATCGTAGGGACCAATTTCACTTTTACCAATATCAAAGGTATTCAATAAAATTTATTGATACGATTATCGAAGAGCGCCGATTAATACCTGACCACCAATCGGGTTTAAAATCAAGCACTGCACAATCGACCAGATTTATAGAATAACTAATGAATTAGCAAAAGCCCAAGAGGAGAAAAAAATTTGTTTTTTCGGGTTTCTTGGCGTCTCCCAGGCTTTTGATAAAGTATGGCATACGGGATTAAAACATAAGCTTAAATTGGCCTTTCCCAGACAGTTATATATGATACCAAGTTCTTATCCGGACAGACTCGTCCGTGTTAAGCACGGAAACGAATATTCTGAATTCAAAGATATAGCTGTAGGAGTTCTACAACGGAGCGTTTTGGGTCCGTTTCGGATACTCGAGATATTCCGCAAGAACAAGGCACAACTGTAGCTACGTTAGCGGATGATAAGGCTATATTAGCCTTGAGTAATATGGTTGAATCAGCAACGAACAAGTATGTTTTTCTGCGTGGACAAAAACTTGGCGATTGGGCTCAATGAAACCAAATCCACGCACGCTAATTTTACTTACAGAAATGTAAATACGCTTCCCATAATTTTTAGGCTCCGTACAAATTCCATACGCAAATGAAGCTAAATATTTGGGAACGAAATTTTTTTTAAAAAATGTGCGCGCATTCAAGGGATTTGGAATACCATTATAATGAAGTAGCACAGTGTGGGCATTAGGGAAGTGAAGGAAAAATGAGATACCGATGCACTTTTGTTAGTTGGGGAACAACAGCATTTATTCGGTGAATTGCAGACTTCAAACCGTTCAAAACATCTTGTATTGAACGGTCTAAAAGATAATTTGTAATCAATTGAACAAGAGATATTGTAAATCTCATAAGCAAAAACTAATTTTTAAATTTTTTTTAGTTAGATTTTATTAAAATATTGTTCTGTTTGGTTTTAGGTTTCGTTTCATAATTGTTTGCTGCTGCCGCTGCCTCTAAGAAATGGAATGCTTTCAAAGAAAAGTTTCATGCGGAAATATAGCGCAATTTGGATAGAAGGTGATATTTCATTGCTTGGCCTTCTTCTATTTCGGTAGAGTCATTAAAGAGTTAGATTAGGAATAAAGAAAGGTCTCGTTGGAACAAATTATACAGCACAAAATACCGGACACTAAATCGAAATCTATTACCTCGGCAGCTCTGATTACACGTGATGATGATAGCGATACCACAGCCGCCTTAAGTGACCTGCGCCGCAAGTTGTCTAATGCTAGGCCGCAAGAAGGAAGAAAATGGTATGATCTTCCTGAGTTTCAGGAGTCATGCGACATCTCAACGGAGCAGTATAGTTATAGCAATAGCGTAAGGCCAAGGAGGTAGTTGAGTGTTTGTTTATTCATAGTAGCAACGTGCAGTGTATTATCAAGACTCTATAAACACAGTTCGGCAGGCCTGAGGTGCTGATAAAGAGTCAAATAATTAAGCTCAGAAGTATACCACTGATCCCACAGAACAGTTTGGTGCTAGTACCACCTTTGGCAACCAACGTTCAAAACTTGTCATCGTTTCTAAAAGCAGCAAAGTGTGAACACCACCTGTATGATTCAATGCTGACGAACAAGGTTTTGCTGAAGTTACCAGTTAAGAGAAGGTTAGAATGGGCGCGATATTGTCGTACAATTCGTTCGATACCTACGGGGGAACACTTTAGCGAATGGCTGCAGCAGTTGGCCAATGAGGTAAGAGTGGCTTGCACTGATTTAAGCGAAGCTCCTGTACAAACGATCCCTAAGCACGGTAAGCCAACGGGGTTCTTCGCGGCCAATGAGATCCAATCGAAACCAAAGAAGGGCAATGTGGAGCGTGTACTGGTGAGCACGCAATTTCGAAATGCAGGCGTTTTTTGAAAATGAGTTGTGGACATCGATGGCAATTGGTTCGCCGATGTAAGCTGTGTTTTAACTGTCTGGAACTCCATAAAATTTTGCATGAAACTGACAGTAGCGTTCAAGGTCAACAAGTTGCTCCACATCAGGAAAAATCATTTACAGGCACGGTTCTTCATTCTTTTACACAATTTGTAACGAATAAAAACGCCAAGTAATTTCGAGACAGATTCCCAGCTTCAGTAAACACAATAATAAATAACCACTATGTGGACGATTTCGTGCATAGCCTTTCATCAAAACTAGAAGCCACGCGTGTTACTAAGAAAATAGTCTGGATACAGAAGCAAGAAGGTTTTGAACTCAAGCGATTCACATCAATCTCGAGTGTCGTTGCACAGGAATTTGTTAAACCAGAACTAAAGTCCTCGGTTTTGAATCTTGACAAGAGCGATACGGAGCATTATGGTAAGGTTTCTCGAATTTGGTTTTGCGGCTGAGTATACTGTCATAGCTAAAGCAGCCCTCCAATCTGTTTGGCGCGAACGAGTGTATTGTTTTAAAACCGGTTGAGCTACACATTTTCGCTGACGCGAGCATACGCTGCGGCTGCTTACTGAAGAATTCCTGAAGAATCTGGAAGAGTACTTATAGCGTTTGCGGCCGGCGACATCAATACCACGGCTCGAACTTCAATCAGCAGTGTTAGCGATTTGCCTAAGAGATATGGTACTACAGTAGCACGACGTTACTCCGATGAGAGTCGTGATGTGGAGCGATGCTAGTACGGTCCTGTCGTGGAAACGTTCAGATCATCGCCGGTACATCACATTTTGAGCAACAGTAAGATCTGGGAATGGAGTTGGCTTCCAAGCGCTCTCAACACAGCTGATTTTGGGGAAGGGAAGCGCGAATATTTCTGGCTTAGTGAACCAGAATTCATAAAAAGCAAAGAGGCGAAGTGGCCAAAAACAAAGCACTACTCACAGACTCAAGAAGAACTTCGAACCAAAGCAACGTTTATTTTTATAAGTAGCGATGAAATGTTTAAAAACTTTTCAAGCTTCCAACATCTGAGAAGGATGAGTGGGTGGAAACTGAGATTTCGAGGAAACCGCAAAAGGGCTAGACTTTCAATAGAAGATAGAGGACTGAAGGCATACGAATTGAAGAAAGTGGACTTAGCAATTTGGTGGAGCGTCCAGATAGATGGTGGTTAACGCGATTGAATATGACCGACTGTCAGCCGGATACCCAGTACATCGTAACAGCAGCTTAAAGAAATTAACCCCGTTTTTGTACGATGACGGCGTTATTCGCTGTCCCAGCTTTCACTCGCAATCCTATAATAATGCCGCAGAAGCATCAGGTTACCGATCTCATCGTAAATTTTTGCCATAAAGCTTTGAAACATAAAAACGAGGCAATGATAATAAGCGAAATAAGACGAAGCTACTGGATACCACGTATGCGAACAGTTGTGAGGCGAGTGTTGAAAAGATGTCTGGTTTGCCAAAAGCAGCGGGCCAAGCCACAAACGCCGCTCATGGGGCAACTACCTGAAGGCAGATTAACGCCTTTCGTAAAGTCATTTACATATGGGGGAATAGATTACATAGGACCGTTCCTTATTGTCAGTGGACGTCGCACTGAAAAGAGGGGGATTGCCTTATTCACGTGCCTCACAGTCCAAGCGATGCATTTGGAAACTGTCAAAGACCTTACGACAGATGCTTGCTTGATGAGCATCCGCAACTTTATCAACAAATGTGGTACTCCAGTGCGCATACGTACGGACGATGCCACTAACTTCGTAGGTGCGAATAGAGAACTTAAACGATAGCTTCACCAATGGAATCATGGTCTGATAACGGATCCTCTTGCAAACTCGAATGGATATTTAATTACCCACTTAATCTTCATGCGGGTGGATGCGGGAACGTTTAGTGCGCAGTTTGAAACGAGCCATGGGACATGTCCTGAAATACGAAAACCTTCAGGAACATCGCGTGACAAAAGCGTACATCGCTCGGGGTGGCCCATGGGAAAGGTTATTTGAGTGTTTCCGGGCAAGGACTCACAGGTTAGAGTAGCAGAAGTACCGACGAAATCAGGCGTGCTTAAGCGACCAGCTTGTATGCTGGCCAAACTGGATGTTGGTGAATCAACATCACCATGTTGATGATTCACGGGGCCCGGGATGTTTTCGCTAATTTTATATTATTGACGTATACGTCTTATTGTACTAAAACTAAAACCGATTATTGTGAACGTCTCCTTCGACTAAGCGTCTGAGCGCGATCAATTCTTGTTTGTCACGTTGCGAGCCCTGTCCTATTATTTCCGGCTTTAAAATTCTTCCACTTTTTTTCTTATTATTGTGACGGCGCTTAAACGAGGAGGACGTAGGAAAAGTATAAGTTCTTTCTTTTATTGTACTGTTCCACTTATTTGTAAGTTATATTTAGGAAATAAAATCTTCTTCACACCGATACATACTGATTTAGTTCTTGGGACCCCATATCGCTGGCGAATCTCGTTGATTGCAAGGGCATCGTTCTGGTGATGGAGAATATGATGATAGTGGTAGACAACAAGTTGAGTAAGTGGGTGTTTCTGCGGCAGGATGAGTGGGTGCCTTGCATCGGCTGGAAGACACAAGGCAGCGTCAATTCGCCCTCTTAAGCGTAGCAGACCATCTGGGTCCAATTCTCTTCCGTGCACTGAACCAAAAAGGTACATAAATACAAAGAAAAAGTTCTTTGCGCCAAAGTAATTTTAATTAAAATTCAGCCAATGAATATGTTCTTTGAAACTAAGAATCATCGTTCATTGATTAATGGACGTGTTTATTAAGTAATGAATATTGTTCATAATTTGATGTTTTCTGTTCATATAGTCAACGTATTTTGTTCATAAATCTATGTACTTTATTCATTGTATCAAAGAACTTTGTTCATTACTCCATGAATTCAATTCTTTTAATTAACGTAATTTGTTCCTTAAAACCCACGAATTCTCTTTTTTATTTTAGTTAAATAGCTTTTTAGCAATCTTATTATCTGTAATTTAAATTATTTTAAAATAAAACATGCGATCACTTGTTTTTTGTTGTTTTTATTTAAAGCTAAAGGGAAATAATGTAAATTGTGTGTGCAATTTCTACAAGTTGTTATGCAGCAACTTGGGTACCTTTTGCAGTTTTATTCCAATGCATAAAGACGGAATCTGTGCGCTCTAGAATAAAAGAATACAAAATTTGGAGTTTTAATAGTTTTTAATAAGACTTATTAAATTGAACAATGTACTGTGAAGTAATGTACTTACATAACATTGTTCCTATCTTCTACTTAAGAGTTCCTGACGATTGCTGTATTTATGTTTCTTCTGAATCTAAATAAAATTACATCCGTTTTATTAATTATTTAATATTTTTAAAGCGAATAAATATAATTAAAATATGATGTACTTACCTCCAAACGTTATCCGTTGCCTTTTTGGGTTACTTAGAAGTTACTTTTTATTTGTTCAACATTTTTAAATTAACTTTAAACTTTTAATTCCCTTCCATTATTTTCAGTCTTTATTTGTTGAAATTTACTTGTAGAATGAGAATAATATTTAGTTCTGAATGACATTCATTATTCAATGAAACCATTCTTTGTCTCAATGATATGTACACTAAATATGTTAATACAGTCGAGATAGATAAATGTTTACAATTGATAAAAGCATGAACCCGTTGATTAAAATTAGGAAGGCGTTTTTGTGCAAGGGCAAAACGTTAATCAACGAATTTTTCATTAAATAACAATTTCTTTTAATGAATTTTTACATTAAGCTAAAGAATTCGTACATTGAACCAATGAATTACCTTTAATGAACGAAAAATCGTATATTTATGAACAATTTTTTTTCAGTGTGCACAGCTTAATGACACGAGAGACCTCAAAACCCAGGACATTATTTGTCTTACCTGAGTCATGTGCAAAATTTTGGGATGAAGCTCTTCTTCAAGCATCTCTGGAACCGAAAGGTTAAAACGGTGCGGCCATTGCTGCTCAGGAAGAAGAAGAAATTTCGGGCCAAACATCCATCGACTATTGGTTGAAAATACCGGGGGATAACCTGCTCTTGTGGCGTCGTCAGCCACATTCTGCTCTGATGGGAGCCAGTCCCAGTCCGCAGGCCCAGATGTGTGTAAAATGTCTGCAATTTCTGCAAGGGTTCGAATCTTCGCTCTGAAGACTGAAAACATACGACAGTGGTTTTAGAATCGCTCCAGTAAACTACTCGTGAAATGGCAATGCTATGATTCGCTTTAATTGTTGCTTGTAGACGGTTTCCCAGGACTGCGGCTTGAACTTCGAGGTGGTGAGTTTAAAGTTGTTCCTTGGGAAACGACAAAACGAGTTGGAAAACAATTTGGAACCGGTTTAGCTCTGTCCACCAAGATTTTCATCGACAGTGAAGACTGTGTGGATCGTTCCATATTTGGAGTAAATAAGAAAACCTTAAAAACCGTAAGGATCGACGACAGCCGTAATAATTCCCAGCACTTCCCTTTTAGTCGGTGACCTTGTTGAGCTTAACACCTTTTTGGATATCCGGTAAAACTTGAGACGAAAACGAAATATATCGTCTTCCGTATTCCAAAACATTCACAAAACCTTCTCAACGCCCTCCTCTGATTTCAAGTGGACTCGACATAATAGATCTTTGAGCTTTGACAGAACTGGTTTCGTATTGCAGACGAAGTTGCGAAGTGTGAACCCACCTTCAGCATGAATTATTTTGACCTCCAGACCTATCTTCTCTGCCTCGGTTTGAGTATTAAAGCTACAAACGAAATCGTCAACGTAGCGGTTTTTAAAGACTGCCTTCACAGCTTCATCGTGCAATCGCTGCCGCATCGAATACAGTGCAAAGCTTTCCTGGCTTGTCAGGATTAATAACCACAAAGAGTGCCAAATACCAGCCTCGATTTATATTGACTCCGACATCGAATGATGACAGCTCTCTGGCATAACCCTTATGAATGTAATCATCCATTTGATATTTATATCTTCCAGCTAATTCTGGGTCTTTTTGCAATTTTGCTTCGATATTGTACAAACGTTTTACTGCCATTTGATAGCTGTCTGGCATGCTAAATTTGCCGTAGCGCCATAGCAAACCGGTTCCAAATTGTTTTCCAACTCGTTTTGTCATTTCTTCCGCGAGTGTCATCGTCGGACTCCAAGAATCGATCCGGTTGGCAAACACCGAAGTTCTCCACCGAGAAGGAGGAATTGACTAATATGTCAATTTTGCCAAAAACATCATTTTCACGAATATAGAGAACACCTGGCCGGATAGCTTATTCATTAAGCTGAGGCCCATAGGCAATCCAACCCAGCTTTGTGCGCGTTGCAATAACATCGTTCCGACTTCCCTCGATGGCTGCACTGACAGGAGCACCCAAGTGGCAATTGTCTAGTCCAAAGAGGAGAACAGGTCCGGCATTGTTGTAGTCATTTATAGGTATATCTTCCAGCTGATCCCCAACAATTTTTTTATATCGCAGAGTATTGAAAATTCGCAGTGGTTTCTAGAAAATTTGGCGAAAAAGAGCGGCCAATTATCCGTCTTACCGGAAAACACCGGCAGGTCGTACAATTTTTTGTAGGGTTAAACAACTGTCAACCCTGTTTCTGCTGAGGGGGGCAACGTTTATTGAGTTCTTGAACCTGACGATAGTAAACGTTCTTCAGCTACACGGAGATTTATTTCCAAACCAGCACCCTCAGTCTGGCGGTCGACTGCCTCACGTAAACGCTGCGTTTCGGCTTGATTGAGGATTGTATCATTCCGCAGCTGAACTACAGACTCCTTGAGCGCGCTAATATGTGCCACCAGTGCAGTGAATAGTTTATTTCCTTGTGGCGCGGGCTATGCTTGCGACTGCTGCTCCTCGCTCATTTTATTGGACGATGTGGTTGATTTTAACTCTAGGCGACTGTCTGAAAAACTCCTACCAAAACGTACAGGGGCTCGGCCTTTGTTAACAGAAGCGCTGGTGCGCGGCTGAGTTGACATGCGACGAAATATCCAAACAAAATGTCGGCATTCTTTACTTATGCGAAAGGCTGCAAATGCGACTACGCAGTAATTGATCAGGGTAGATACAATTTCTCCAGGACAAATCCTTTCTCCAGGAAAGCAATTTATACGACCAAAATGGAATACGAAAAAATTCACCAAATTGGCAGCGATGCAGGAGGATTCTGAACAAAAGCTTAGGCAGTGGTTTCACCAGCGTAGCAAAATACCTCTTTAGAACGATAGGGGACATACCATCTCGACCAGCGAATTTGTGAATGTTAAGATCATGAAGTACTCTTATCATGAGTGCGGAAATTAATGTTTCATATTGAGCGTTTTACGCGGTCAAGTACGGGGGAGATAAAGTACATTCTGGGAGCTTTGAGCTGGCAACAAAATGAGCAGCAAGCAGATTGGTTAATCCGAAGAGCTGGGATGTCATTGCAAATGAGAGTCGTGATAGATGACGCGGACGAATTTTTTTAAATTCTTGACTAACAACCAAACGTTTTTACTACTGGTGGGACCTTCTTTGCCTGGTCGTAGGGGAATTCGACACGATTAATGTGGGCATTTCTGGCTCGTTTGAACTTTTTTCAGTTTTCATCAGTTGGGTTTTGCTCGTTAATGACCGAACACTACGATCTTTAGCCCTGATAGCTTCTTTAAAACTTAAGTCATACCACGCGTCTTCTTTGTGTTTGATACTTTATCCTTGCGCTTTATAAAGCGATCACAAATGTGGCTGACGATTGTCAAACCTTGTTATTTTGGAGTGTCATTTCTATCCAATTAACAGATGTGAGATTAAATACCAAATTATTAAATTATTTAACTTTAGAAACATTTCTGTAACTCTTTTATTTCATTTCTGCTTTAACTGCAAACTGAAGAAGTAAAGATCACACTTTGCGGCTAGCTCAAGTAATTATAATATCACACCATGAACATATTGTTGTGAATATACACTGTCAACTTATTTACTACATATATTTATTACTACACTTTTTTGCTCTTAAAATATTAAAATTTTAATTTTAACAACGTTAAATGTGAGGACACACGAAATGATACCAAATGTATAAAAACGACACCTAAATAGCTGTGACGCGAAATCGATATCAAAACATAAGGAAAGGCTACAGTCCGCTTGATGCGAACAGTATGATATCCTATCCATATCCCTATATGCCCCAAAGGAAAAAGCGTTAAGAAGATAACATTTAATTTAGTTCTATTAATTAAAAAAAATTAATTTTCGAAAAAAAACGCCCACAAAAAGTAGGCGTGGCAAAAAAACTTTATATGACAAACTTATAAAGGAGGGCAGTGCCTACATATGTTCTAAAGGTTGTAACACTCTGTCTCTCTAACCTTAGCTTTAAAACGGGTTTTTCTAAATTGTGGGCGTGGCAGTGGGCGTTTTCAAAAATTTTTTACACTTAACCATTTCGGAGCCCTAGGGAATATGTGGTCTAAATTTCAGCTTCCTAGCTTATTTTAAAGGCCTAAAAATTGCGGACGGACATTGCTAGATAGTCTTAGGATTTGGTCCTGATCATAAATATATATACTTTTATGGGTCTACGGCGAATATTAAGGGGTATTACAAACTATGTGTCAAAATTAATATACCCTTAGGATAGGGTATAAAAAGCGATTGTTAATTTGATAATCAACTTACATGGAACAAAAGTGATGGTTTTGATTTTCAACTATCAACTATCACCTTAGCCGAGGTCTCTGTGATAAGAATTACATCAAAATCGTGGGAAGAGGCAGCAAGGTAGAGATGATTTTAGTTCGTATACACCTAGCGTGTTGATAGTACACAGCCAAATACGACGATGACGAATGTAGATGTGTAAAATAGAAATAAATAAAAGGCGTAAATGGCGTAAACAGGACCAAAGCCTAGCTTCTCCAACCACTGCATGTGCGAAGATATATTTTTGATACGAATGGAAGGGACCTACATTTTATTGCCGATTCCGAACGGCAGTTAATTTTTGAGAAGCTTCTCATGACAATTATTACTCTTTGATGTTTGTCAGACGTTCGCAAGAGGCGGGCAGCGAAGTGGTACAACGTACTTAACCACTAAGCCACTGCACCCACTGTAGATGTAGATGTGTACGGGATGGAATTCAATTATGTAAATGTTTACTATGCTGGGACATGTAACTATACTGATGCTGATTATGAGTCCCACATATGTCTTCATCTTCTGTCAAACGTTACGTTGGGATTGTTGTTACTCCTTCGTTTTTTGGGTGAAAGTTGAATAGCCTGGCGTGAACATTAAGCGCTAAATTACTAGCATTAAGCGCATAATGTAGAGAAGTGTCAGGTAAAGCAAACTTAAAGAGTGGTGAGATCGGCACCTCTTGCAATGAGGTGACTGTGACTAGGACTTGCAGCAATGAGATCAATATAACCCGGAATTTAGTTCATCGGCCTTACTAATAATCAAACACTAATGTCGAATATTAGTTGACTGCCAGTTTAAATTAAAATGTACAGCATTTTTGAAATGGTACCAATAAATAATTTGACCTCCACCTTTACTAGTACTATGAAACTATTATTATCTAGATTAACGCTTTCTTCGAGTGACAGCTGAAGTGACATATTTTTAACCTGCGACAAAGAAAGAAAATTAACCTGTGACAAAAAGAAATTGTTACTTTTTACTCATTTAACATTATCATAACTCAGTAAAACTGACAAAATAATAAGTGCTATATTAATATCGAGCAGAATTTAAAGTAATCCGCGACATAAATTTACGGATGCCTCCGCTTTTCGTGGATCACACGAAACCTTGCTAAGAGTCCCTCGACCCGAGGGTTCTCCATGACTCAAATTTAAGAACCCTAAAAAGTGCAAATCGTAAACAATCATTTCAGTTTACAAAGCGCAGATGGCCGCCGCCATACAGTTAATCGTCCTAAGCCAATCCGGGGAAGACATTCCGGCAACGCGCTCAACGCTCTGACCAGTTCCAGCTTCTCCACCAGCCTCTACCTCAGATAATCCTTTACTTCGCCTACCAGCGCCGGCAACCCAGCGCAACATTGACTAGCATTATCCCAGCAAGAGACACACATTGTGCACCAAACTTTCAAGGGTCGAAATGGCAGCCAAACACCAGACCGAAGCAAGCCACCGGAACCATCAGCAAGCCAAGAAGCCACCAACTAGCGAGGGATTTCACTCATCTGCAGCAAACAACACCATTCCAGATTTATCCCCCTCTAGATGTAACAGGGGTAAGTACTGTACTTACATCATTATGTCTAATGTTGATGTTAGAAATCTGATCTCGCATTTTAAAGAGAATTCGGTATCTATTGAGTGTAACATCGTAAATAGCGGTAACATTTCTAGACTGTTCGTAAACGACAGTGGGCTCCATCGCGAGTTGATGGAAAATCTCAAGAAAACCGACGGAGTTCAGGCTCACTCCTATAACCTTTTTCTAGACAGGCATCTACTGGGAACCAGTGCGGAAGCGATTCTGAAAGAAAGGTATCTTTTCAATACGCGTATCTACTGGGAATAACCGTGGGCATACAAGGGGCACTCCAGTGTTGACGTTGCCAATAATTTGGACACATTGCCAAAAACTGCGCGAATAATTAGAAATGCGTTAAATGTAATAACCACCATGACCCCGGGAGTTGTCCTGTATTAAGGGAGTAAGGAAGTAAGGCTATCTATGTTAATGAAAACCACACGGCAAATTTTATGGGCTGCAAACCGTACAAGGAATACGACCAGATGAGAAAAAAATTCTTCGTGAAGCGAAAGAAAAATAAGTGGTGCGCGGGCACTCCCAAACTTTATTTCAAACTGTAACCTCGTTAACCCAGCAATCTCTTTTGCCAGCTATTTCAGCAAACTAGCTAACAAGGGCCTTGCTGATTCCTCTAACAGGATTATGGACCTCACCTCCAAACAATCGCTTGGGGCAAGTTTCCTCAGCCATTTCATGAATTTATCCTCAGACCTCTTCGGTCTCGAGATGAGTGCACTCTTAGATAAAATCAAGACCTTCATGGCTAAAAAGTAGTTAGATAATTTCAAAAATGCATCCATTTGATAACAATTATACATTTTTATTTGATTAAGTGCTGTTCTAGTTTTTTTGCGAGTACTGTTCCAGTTCTCACTACTACCAACACGTTTGACATTTCTCGCGTGTCAGCTTTGGTTTTGTTTGTGATGTATATTTTTAAAACTTTTGCGGTAAGTAGGCCATATTGCAATTTAATAGTTTTTAATTATTAATTTCTTGCATTATTTTATACATAATATATCTATTTATTTAATTTTGTTGTTAAAAAAAATAAGACGTAAATGTATTCCTTCTCTTATTGTTATTCAATGTATATTAACATTGAATTTTTTTATTCATAGACTTATTTATTTATTTATTTAATTAATCTACAAGCCACTTACAGCTAACAGTTATATCTTCAGAATACATTCATTAAAATAAGTAGATATACTCCAACATTGCCTTGAATTTATTTCTAGATAAACATACATCAATATTACTACAGGCTTCATTGAAAGATATGATATATTATATCTTTCGTTTTGTGCGCGAATTGGAAAAGAAAACCCTTTGAATTCTTTCAATGCGATCAAATTGAGTCTTAAACGCAGGGCCCCAAATGACATCAGCACACTCAAGTAATAATCTAACCAAGAGGACTTCATCAAAGCATAATTGAATTGAGCCAATTCCAACCTTACTTGTTGTATTGCCTGTTGAGTTTATATTAAAACTTGCTTTAGAATAGACTCAAAAAAGTCTGAGAACAAATTAAGAGTGGAGGACTTTGTATTCTTGAGAGACATGGCATGGTGGGAATTCCAACCCACCGACTTCCTTTTAGAATTAATATGTGTCCAGAATGACTAACTATTGCATTTAACATTGCTTTCTACATTCATGATGTAAGCCCTGTAAGGAAATTTACTTAGCTTAAAGAATTTTTTGCGTAATTTACTGAAAACATCATAATCAGATGCCGTATTTGATTTTTTTAAATTTATTAAAAGCTTTCCGCTAAAATTGAATATTTGAGATCTGTCTATTATACCAACGAGGCTTGTATAACTTTTTCTTTTGAAAAAAAAGAAACAAATTTAGCAAAACCCTCACCTAAAACTTCAATGAAGCGTGTATACATACATTCGAGGTTGAGATTAAAGAATTTATAATTCCAGTCGACGTTACTGAAAATATTATTAAGTTCAAAAAAATTAGCCCTCGAAAAATTATAACATTGTTCATTACAGTTTACGCTAAAATTAGAATAATTATATAGCTCAATTTCAATAACAACTTGATTAATAGAATCATTTAAAAGTGAAAAAAGGAATATTTTTACGTTAACTTTAAATTCATCACAACAAATAAAAACAATATCTAAGATTTTATGAAGAGAGTTCACAATATTATTATTTGATTTAGATTAAGCGAGGAAAGAGAGTCAATAAAAATAATGCATAGTCTCTTTTCATATAGGAGGTAAAATTTGTTCGCTCCCTGAGCAATTCCAAATTATATCAGTTAGATAAAAATCTCCTAATACAGAAATATTGTCAAAGCTCGAACATGCATTTGAAATAAATTCTACATTACTAAAGTATTTTTCATAAACTTCTAAGTTAGTTCTTGGAGGCACATTACTACGATGATATGAACAAAGTCCTTATTATTTTATTTAACTGGGACACAAATCCGTTCGACATAAAGGGCGGGCAGAGGAGATTCATCAGAACCAAAAGTTAAACAAACAGCAACAATTATTACACCACCACGTTCATCAGCAGACTGGCAGCGATCTAGACGATATACATTATACAAGCCGTTGTCAAATATATCTGTCGAGTATATTTTGTTGTATAACCAGGACTCTACTATAACGATGACATCATAGTCAAGATGACTAGAGTTGTTGAATAAATCCAGGACTTTATTCCCAATCCCACTGGCATTATGGTAGTAGATTTTAAGAGCAGAATGTTGAATTATGTGAGCATTGTAACTTGGCGGCAGTACATTATTATTTAAGTCAGGTTTTGGGTCCTCTACTCCATGTATTTTTTTGGCTGATAAACGAAGGGGCGAATTTTAACACCAATCGGCCAGAAGGTATCATTAAAAACATCTTTGGCGTAATGTGCAGGAATCCCAAACTTAAAATTCACGATCAGCATCAGCATGTTTTATCAGCTTGTGCCACGTAATCAATGAAAAATTAATTCCAAGACCAGTTTATATGAAGCTTATTATTTCATCCGATAAGAAACCATTTGATTTTTCGGACAACTCTTAGATCGCCGCGAGAATTAGTTCCAACAATGACATACGTAGATTTAGCCGATGGCTTTTCAACAACTATCAAATTCTGCGCACTTTCAGTCACAAAAGTAGGATTGGCATTAGCATCCACCACATTTTTAGCGACACGACTGCCCGCAGAAAACAACAGCATCATTCGTACAGGTGGCAGTGTCAGCAATGGGAGGAATGTCCTCACAGGTATTAGGTATCAGCAATCACAGCATTATTATCGTCAGCATTAGCACCAACAGCGACAGCAACAGCAACACTCGACGAATCATCATTAACAACATTATATTCCAAACCAACAGCAGCAGGCAAACCAATTAAGTTTGGAATTTCGTTATCATTGGGAACCAATAATATTAGAGGCTTCAGCAGCGAAAACAATATTAATATCAACATCACACTCATCCAGGAAACAAATAGTCTTACTCTTATCAGAGTCAGCATTACTTAGACTCGAGAGGTTAGGAGATGACGGTCATGGGCCCGATGAATTTGGTAAAAATGGAAGTCGTAGCGATTCAACTCATCTTCATATTTGCGAATGCAATGCTGACAGGGAGCTTCACCAACTTGTGAACAGTTTTTTCTCAATTGAGAATGTCGGTATACGCATTCTTACGCAGCACGTGATATCGTCAGAAGACAAACGAGCTATGCAAATTCTGGAAGATACCTGCGTTCGAGTCGATGGTCACTTCGAAGTGGACTATTATGGAAATTTGATGATATTTCCCTACCAAACAGTCTACCTATTATTGCCTACCTTCCTACCTACAGTGCCTACCAAACGTGAGGTGCTGAAGATTCTCATGTCAGTCTTGGATCCCCTGGGATTCTTGTCGCATTTCCGTATTTGCATAAAAATTCTACTGCAAGAAATCTGGAGGACATCCATCGGCTGGGACGATGAACTGCCTGCAAGCATGGCCGAAAATGGTTCAGGTGGACAGCAGAACGCCACAAAGGTAAAGGTGCCTAGGTGTTATTCGCCATTGCTGAGCCAAGCTGATGCGCGAGTGCAGCTACACACTTTCGTCGATGCTAGCGAAAATGCATACGCAGCTGTATCTTACTTTCGCATAGAATGTCAAGACCAAGTCGATGTTAGGATCGTAGGCGCGAAAGCGAAGGTAGCTCCACAGCGTCCAATTTCTGTTCCGCGCCTGGCCACTTCAATATGCAGGGCACACAAGTTTTCTATTAGTCAAAGATTTTTTTTGGACCGACTCGAAAACTGTGTTGTCCTGGCTGAAAGGAGACCCTCGAAAATTCCAGCAATTTGTTATGTTTCGTGTGGGGGAAGTTCTGGAATCAACTCATATTTGCCGACAAACCCACCAAATGGAATTCTTAGGCCGATTATCACACTTCAGGGGAGTGGTTCAACGGACCCAATTTCTTGATGACATCAGATGCAGAATGGCCACAAACACCACAAATCGGTTTTAGCAATCAAGAACTTAGACCACACCTTCTGCACATTAGCGCAATCTCAAGGCGCTGCTCCGTTGATCCAAGTGGATCCGCTTCAGCAAATGGACAAGTATGTATCGTTCTTTAGCATATGCTATTCTATTTATAGACATGAAGATAAACAAAAAGGCGCTTATCAACATCCCTGGGCCGACATCAGAAGCAATAAGGCGGTCACAAGCAGCGCTTTATCGACAAGCACAGTTTTCAGCGTATGCGGACGAAATTATCATCTTAAAGAAGAATCAAACTCAGGAAACTCCCATTCAGTTGCCGAGAAGCAGCCCTATAGTAAAACTTTCAGCATTTCTGGACGAGCATGATATTCTCCGAATGCGTGGTCGATTTTTTTTTTGCAGGGTATGTTGACCAAGACTGTAAGACACCTATAATTCTTCATTACATTCCTGATTATCGATTCGTATCATCTCAAGTTCCATCATTGTAATCATGAGACTACACTTAACGAAATCAAGCAGAAATTTTACGTAGCAAATCTTCGGTCAATTCTTAAGGCCGTTCGAAGAAACTGTCAACTATGTAAGATCAAAGGCGCCCGTCCTGTCGTTCCAGAAATGGGTAATTTACCTATTGCACGGTTGAGTGCGTTTAGCAGACCGTTCTCCTTTGTGGGCTTGGATTATTTTGGACCTATCACAGTGACCGTAGGAAGACGGAACGAGAAGAGGTGGGGTGCTCTCTTTACGTGGCTTACTATTAGAGCGGTGCACATAGAGCTGGCCCATAGCTTATCGTCGGACTCCTGCATCATGTGTCTAAGGAATTTTATGGCACGTCGAGGCACTCCACTGCAGATATATTGTGACAACAATACCAACTTCCGGGGACGAATTTTAAGAAGGCATCCAAATGGAGCCAGACAAGATAGACGCCATTGACACATAACATATGAATATAACGCCTGTCCAAGTCTGTTTCGAGTCGGTCCAAAAAAAATCTTTGACTAATAGAAAACTTGTGTGCCCTGCATATTGAAGTGGCCAGGCGCGGAACAGAAATTGGACGCTGTGGAGCTACCTTCGCTTTCGCGCCTACGATCCTAACATCGACTTGGTCTTGACATTCTATGCGAAAGTAAGATACAGCTGCGTATGCATTTTCGCTAGCATCGACGAAAGTGTGTAGCTGCACTCGCGCATCAGCTTGGCTCAGCAATGGCGAATAACACCTAGGCACCTTTACCTTTGTGGCGTTCTGCTGTCCACCTGAACCATTTTCGGCCATGCTTGCAGGCAGTTCATCGTCCCAGCCGATGGATGTCCTCCAGATTTCTTGCAGTAGAATTTTTATGCAAATACGGAAATGCGACAAGAATCCCAGGGGATCCAAGACTGACATGAGAATCTTCAGCACCTCACGTTTGGTAGGCACTGTAGGTAGGAAGGTAGGCAATAATAGGTAGACTGTTTGGTAGGGAAATATCATCAAATTTCCATAATAGTCCACTTCGAAGTGACCATCGACTCGAACGCAGGTATCTTCCAGAATTTGCATAGCTCGTTTGTCTTCTGACGATATCACGTGCTGCGTAAGAATGCGTATACCGACATTCTCAATTGAGAAAAAACTGTTCACAAGTTGGTGAAGCTCCCTGTCAGCATTGCATTCGCAAATATGAAGATGAGTTGAATCGCTACGACTTCCATTTTTACCAAATCCATCGGGCCCATGAACTGACTAACCGAGCCTTGTTTTGGTGGCAATAGGCTGCGACCAACTACCCTCAAAGACCTTTAAGGGAATGCCTAACTTCCAGTTGTCCATACCGATCAGAATTCTGGGTCGTGTTTGATTATACGACGGGATAGGAAGACCAGCAAGATGCGGAAATTGTTTAGCCAGTGTTGGCCCGGAACTCGACTGTAATGGTAGGTCGAGACTGCGAACTGTACGCACATTATTTAGTTGATATATGCGGCTGCCACCACTCCTACCAGCGATTCTTAAGGACACAACTTGAGAAGCAGTTTCGACGCTTGTTGTTTCAGAGGTCCACCTCAAACATACTTCTTCAGCTCTTCCTAATAGTCCCAAAAGGCCGGCGAGTTCATCGTCTAGTAGAGTCAGCGAAGATCCTCCGTCCAAAAAGGCAAACGTGTCGACTGTCCTATCATTGGCGTACAAGTTCACTGGAAGAACGCGAAGAAGAACATTACCGAACTTGTGGGTCTGGTGAGTAAAAACAGATCTGGTTGAAGTGCTGGTGTTCGGGGTTTGCTTTGTATAGTTGTGTAAGAGAACATGATGTTTTGCTTGGCATCCAACAATACCACATGCCTTTGCCACTCTGCACCTCGAATATGCATGCCTTCCAAGACATGAGCGACATAGATTATACTGACGAACCAGCTGCCACCTTGTCGACAATTCAGCGCTTTTAAATATATAGCAACTAGAAGTCAGATGAGTAGCTTGACATATGTCACACCCCTTCTGGTAAGCAACTGGTCGAGGTTCGTTGACGGCCGTGTGCGTGTTCGAAACGTTTTCCGCCTGACGAAGATGTCGCAGATAACGTAGTCACGGAGCATGCAGCTTCAGCGATATCATATAGCCAGTCACTGAAATCCAACAGCGAAGCAGGTTGCAAGTTCCTTGAAAAGATGGCCCAATTTAACAGAAGGTGCGGCGACAGCTTGTCCACGAATTCCTTTAAAAGCATTGGGTTGTTGAGGTGAGCTGTTGATTTTGTCGCTTCCATTGTTGCACATATGTTTTTAATGGCTAGGGCATAATCAATTAACGTTTCAAGCCTTTCGACTTTTGGAGGTGTTATATTTTTGGCCCTTTCAATCAATGTATGTATATTTTGATCTGGTCGCCCGAAAAGCATTCGTAATGTCCTAATCACGTCGGGTACCATAGCCGGTAGCATGAGTCGGTGTTTGACAGCCTCCATTGCTCTTCCACAGAGACACTTTTGTAAGCGAAACAAGTTTTCGCTAGATGAAAACGCAGCTAATTCCGTACTCTGCTCGAACGAACTAATGAAGATTGGCCATTCTTCAGGACTTCCGCTAAACTTGGGTAAATCCTTTGGAATTGCATTTCGTGCAGCCAACTGACTAGGAGAAAGTTGCTCACTACTCTCAAGGTGAGATTGCGCAGTATTTCTGCATTTTTTCATTTTTACCTGGTTTTGCTGTCCTGAATTGCTACAGCTGCTCTGAAGGTTTTTTAGATTTGAGCTGCAACCAAGATTCCCTACTCGTTGTTGCTGCTTGCTGCCCTCCACTTCCTCGTCCTCCGATTCCTGCGAAAGAATGTGATACTTCTGCTGAAGGTATAGCTGGTTGCTTTGGTCGCGTAGCAGCTTCTCCTCTTCCAGTCGCTGTAGAAGCAATTGCCTCTTTGCAGTTGCACACGTCGCTGATATGGAGGATATTGCATCATCGTCAATAGCATTTCTTGACGGTGCTGGTGCAGTTACTGAGTTACTTGGTTGTTGACTTAAGCCCGGTGGTAAGCAGTTGCCGCACCTCCATTACTGGTCGGCCACAGAAGCATCGACACCGACACATGCAAAATGATGCCAGAGATCACATATATCGCACTGGACCATCTCATCTGTGTCTTGTTCGGTACAATCTTGATAATTATACATCGCGAGCAGGTGTCTCTGATGTCGCTTAATCTATGCTAGGGTGGCGGCAACAACGCCCATCAAGCTCTACGTATAAAAATGTAAAAGCGTTTTACATTATAGAAAAATGTAATAGACACATATCTCATGTAAATCATTTCATTGTACGATACGATATAAAGTTTTTAGTTTTGAACAGAGATAAGTGTTTGAATAGCGGTTAACGGAACACACCAGCCCAACCAACACACGCTAAATCGTAAAAAAAACCCAAATTCACCACTGTCACACTTTCTTTATCATTATTATCATTATATATCACTATATTTATTTGTTATTATTATAAGGTTATTTCTATTCATGTTAGTATATCATAACAAAAATCAAATAAAAAAACCTAATCCAATTTTTAAGACCGGTATCCCTTCCAAACCGGGCGGTAGTACGGTGATTAAACTGTCTACCGGTACAGCTCCTGCTACGCCGAGCGGTGGTACGACTGTGGCTACTCGTGGTCCACCCCGTATTGGCAACAGCAGCTATCCTCATGAGCAAAAGGAAGGTATCCTCCCTAGCAGTGGTAGGATTGTGGCACTTCATGGCCCTTCCACTGCTGGTACTAACACCCCTAGTACGTCTCGTAGTGGAAGTTCGCGACAACGCACTCCCTCGAGGTCGTACTATAAACAACGACGCGAGGCAATACGGACTCTGAAGGTCTTTGGAGCTATTCTGGAGACCAACAGAACTCCTAAACAGGTTGCCAAGCTGAATTGGGCCGAAAATTTTATGACCAAGGACAAGGAGACCAGCGGTGACTTTACGTCTAAGCGCCAGAGGTCGGTGGAAGAAACCGCTCCGGTTTCAAAACGCCCCAAGGTGCATAACACCAGCACCTCCGCCGTTAAACCTCTCAGGTCCTTCAGCGATGTCCTCAAAGACAAAATCGTGGTTGCTGTCATTGATCGTAGCGACATAGACGGCACGATATCTCCCGAACGGTGGCAAACGGTCAAGCTGAAGCTCTTAAGTAGCTTTCTACCCTTCATCAGGGCAACCCCTGGACCGCCACCGAATACTCAAGATGCTGGTTGGCATCAAGGACACGTCAAGCTAATCGCTTGCGCGGACATAAGATCTGTCGATCTCTACAAGTCGGCTGTAAGCAGTCTAGGAGAGGTTTGGCCGGGTGCTAAGCTCGAAGTCGTAGCAAAGGAGAACATCCCTAGCAGACCTAGGACTCGCACCTGGATCCCCATCGAACCACCATCCGCGGATGAAGTCCTGGAAGTCATCCAGCGCTGCAATCCCTCATTACCCACCCATGACTGGAAGGTCGCTAAGCTGGAAGAGCAAAGGGGTGCCTGTAGATCTGCTATTATAGTAATCAACCAGGAATCCCTTGCTCCTTTGGCGCAGACCAACGGCATGATAAGTTTTGGTTGGGAGAAAATCACTCTGCGCGTCTACAAAAAGGATGAGTTAGAGACTGGCAAACTGCCTCCTCACCCCTTAGACTCCGATTCCGCAGCCCCTGACCCGGGTACATCCGTATCCTTTCCTCACATGGAAGACGATGTCTCCGCAGACCAGGCTACCCCAACCAGGCCCACTGCCTCTATTACTGACACGTTGTCGGACATGGAGACGGAGGACTGCCTAAACAAGGTTCTTCTTCTTAGTGAGGATGAACTTCTTGGTTCATCTTCGGAATCAGAGGGCCTAGATAAGACCGTGGTGGAAGTGGTTCTGCCTAATTGTAGCAATTGATGCTGCAGTTAGTACAGATAAACCTCCAACACTCCAAAAGGCTTCGGCCTCCTTGCTTCTCCGTCTTTCTCAAGATAGAGAAGATATCGTCCTGATCCAAGAACCATGGATTGTCAACAACCTGGTTTGCGGACTCAGGACTCCGGGATACTACGCACTTTATGTATCAGACAAAGGTAACCCTAGATCCTGCATATTAGTGAAAAGTAGTCTTAATGTATTTTTACTACCTAATTTCAGCGGACGAGACATAACCACAGCGAGGCTAGAGACGGCCAAAGGCACGTACTGGCTGACTTCGGCCTATCTCGCCCATGATATCGTGGGAGATCTCCCAGGTAAGACCCTGGAGGATCTTGTAAAAGAAGCTGAAAAACACAACACTGGACTCATAATTGGATGTGATGCCAACGCTCATCATTCAGTATGGGGCAGTTCCGATACAAACTACAGAGGTGAGTCACTTTTTGATTATATTTTACACACAAATCTCATTGTTTGCAACAGAGGTAGTGAACCTACTTTTATAACCAGAAGTCGACAAGAGGTCTTAGACATAACTCTCGTCTCTGATTTCATCATTGAATTGATTGGTAATTGGAAAGTCTCGTCTGATCACTCGTTTTCGGACCACAGGTACATTCAATTCAGTCTAAATGATGACCCTCCCCGCCAATCAACCTTCCGGAACTACCGCAAGACAAATTGGCTCCTGTACAGAGATTCACTATGGCATTCAGTGAGCTCTATGCTATTATGTCCCCCTCATGACACCAACGAGCTTGATAATAAAGTCAGGGAACTCACTATGGCTCTAAATAAAGCATTGTCCTCCTCATGTCCTCTCACTAGACCGAGAGGCAAGCGTAAGCCGCATTGGTGGACATCGGAATTGAGCCCACTTAAGAATGTCTGCAGGAAACTGTTCAATAAAGCCAAGGCCACACGAACAGATTCTGACTGGGATGCCTACAAAGTATCCCTCAATTCCTATAAAAAAGTATTGAGGAAAGCCAAAAGAATATCGTGGCGACTCTTCTGTAGCAAAATAGAGGATACCTCCGAAGGTTCTAGGCTAAGGAAAATCCTCTCTACAAATCCAACGATGCCCAGCTGTCTCAAAAAATCGGATGGCTCTTGGACTACGTCTAGCGAGGAATCGCTTAATCTGCTATTAGATACCCACTTCCCAGGCAGCTCCCATGTTATAAGTAGTACGAACCCAAACAGGGCAAGGACTCACATAACCAACATTAATGATCTAATCACCAGGGATAGGCTACTTTGGGCGCTACACAGCTTCAAACCATATAAATCGGCGGGACCAGACGGCATTATACCAGCCGAATTACAAAAAACATCAGATATTATTCTTCCGGTGTTGGAGTTAATTCTGAAAAGTTGTATTGAACTGATCCACATTCCGCTGTTATGGAGAGAAGTGAAAGTGGTTTTCATACCCAAAGCTGGCAAATATTCCCATGTCACTCCGAAAGATCTCAGACCCATCAGTCTATCATCATTTCTCCTAAAAACTCTAGAAAGATTGATAGATATCCATATTCGTACCAACATTGACAAAAGGCTGCTGTCTACCTCCCAACATGCCTATTGCAAAGGCAGATCTGTAGAAACAGCCCTACACTCGTTAGTACGTTCAATTGAATATTCCCTTCACCATAAGGAGTATACAATGGTAACCTTCCTCGATATAGAAGGCGCCTTTAACAACGTCAATACATCCGCGATCTCAACTGCACTGTCGGATCTAAAAGTGGATAACACACTTAGCGAGTTCATTAATCAACTACTAACCAGTAGGATTATTAACTCAAAGCTGGGTATGACCTCCGCCAGAAGATCTGTCAGCAGGGGAACCCCGCAAGGAGGAGTCCTATCCCCACTTCTTTGGAATCTTGTGGTGAACAAACTGCTTGTTATCCTGGAAGGAGAGGGCTGCAAAGTGATTGCCTATGCAGATGACGTTGCTATTGCCGTATCGGGGAAGCACCTTAACACCTTAAAAGAACTCCTACAAAATGCTCTTAACAAGCTAATAAGATGGGCTGACGGTTGTGGTCTGGGCGTCAATCCCCACAAAACCGAACTTGTCCTCTTTACTAGGAAATACAAAATCCCACGAGTTGACCCCCCTTCAATCAGGGGTACCAGCTTAGTCTTCTCTGACGAGGCCAAATACTTAGGTCTCATCCTGGATAGGAAGCTCAACTGGAAATCTAATATACAAGAAAGAGTCCGGAAAGCTACGGTGGCACTCTTTTCCTGCAAAAAAGCTATTGGAAACAAGTGGGGACTACAACCCCGAATTACTCACTGGCTATATATCTCGGTTGTAAGACCGATACTAACGTATGGAACAATTGTCTGGTGGACTGCCTTAGAGAAAGCGATAAATCGTGATAAACTGGGCAAAGTCCAGAGATCAGCATGTTTATGCATAGGCGGAGCGCTTCGCACCACTCCCTCAGCTGCACTCGACATTCTGTTCCATTTGATACCCCTTGACATCTTTAGCAGACAGACGGCTGCTACCACGGCCACTCGCCTCAAAGCAACTTCTCAATGGGCCGATAGTGAAATCGGCCACTCTGCAATTCTGAACATACTCAGAATCCCTTCTAGGAATATAGACTACACCACACCCCAACTGCTGTTCGACAAAAACTTCCAGATATCCATCCCCCCTAGATCCTTTTGGGAGGATGCCTTGCCGGAAGAAGAATCAATCCATTTTTACACGGACGGTTCAAAAACAAATGATGGAGTGGGTGGAGGTGTCTTTTCAGACAGGCTCAATCTCAGTCTCTCCTTCCGTCTTCCTAATCATTGTAGTGTTTTCCAGGCGGAAGTTATGGCGATAAAGGAAGTCTTGTCCTGGCTAAGAAAGAATGTGGTATCCGTAAAGGATATTCGAATCTTTTCGGACAGTCAGGCCGCCATCAAGTGTCTGGACTCTGTCTCTATTAACTCTTTAGTAGCCCTAGATTGCCGTTCATCTCTAAAGGAGATGGCTGAGCAGTTCAACATTCACCTTTGTTGGGTGCCGGGGCATAGGGACATTCCGGGTAACTGCAAGGCCGACGAACTCGCCAAACTTGGAACTACCCTCTCAATCTTGCCTGAAAAGGGCTCCTTAGGCACACCAATTTCCACGTGCAAGCTCTGGTTTAAACTGGATGCATTAGAAAAAACTAATCACAGATGGACAAATGGTACTACTTGTCTGACAACGAAGCAGATTTGGCCTAGGCTGGATCCAAGACGCTCAAAGAGCTTGATTACCCTTAATCGATCGCACATTGGTGCTACAATTGGTGTCATAACTGGACACTGTTTGTTAGGCAGGCATGCAGCAAGGCTTGGTGCCTATTACAACGACTTCTGTAGGAGCTGTTTGGACGAGGAAGAGGAGGAGACTACTCTACACCTTCTCTGCGCATGCCCTGCTCTCTCTCGAAAGCGAAACCTCCATATGGGGGCCTTCTTCTATAATGATCTTAATGATCTAAACTCAACCGACCCAAAATGTCTCTCACGCTTTATTAGCTCCTCAAAATGGTTCAACGTGTAGGCAGAAACTTCAGATCCACGTGGTATCACAATGGACCTATATTGGTCTAAGTGAGTCAGACTTCTATCTGACTGCCACTTCAACCTAACCTAACCTAACCTAGTATATCATAACAAAAAAATAAAAAAATTATAGAAAAATAAATTTGCATGGTAGTGTCAGGTTCGTACATATTCTATTTCGAGAACTGTAAACAATTTCAATTACAATAAAATTGTCGATTTTGACGGTACGGTGAAGCGTTTTTCGTTAAGCAATATATGAAAGGTATAAAAACGGATATGCCCAATTCAAACAATGAAAACATTAGCGGTGCGAATGTCTTCGCAACTAGTGGTGTTAGTGATGGTGCGCAGGCTTTCAGTTTGCAGACTTCATTATTATCACTTAAACTTCCGCCTTTTTGGGAAAATAGGCCCGATCTATGGTTTTTACAAATCGAGACACAATTACAACTAAAGGGGATCACCTCATCCAATACTAAATACAATTATTTGGTAGCTTCACTCGGGAACCAGGCAATGGAATCCGTTCCGATCTTCTGTTTAATCCTCCCACTCAAGAAGATCGAAATAGGGACAGCGAAGAGAGAAGGTTGGACGCACTTCTTAACCGCATCGAGCTTGGCGACCAAACTCCATCCGAACTCTATCGAGCGATGGAAAGTCTCGCCAATGCTAATGACCTGGTAAATCCATCACTACTTAAGAAGCCTTGGCTTAACAAACTTCCACCGTCTCTTCGCACATATCTTATGGCTATAGAAAACTCCCAATCACAAGAACAACTTTTTAAGCTGGGAAATAGAATCCATGATCCAATCCATCTATCCATCGCTCCGAGATTCTATTGATTTTTCACTTGAAACGGGGGAAAAATTTCTACTTTGGGTCTTAAACGATTAACCGTTTATTTAAATCTTCGTCGTGCTTTTGATTATACAGCGTGTTTTTTTAGAGGTTGGTTTTTCGAATAGAGATAAAAGTGACATTTTGTGGTCAAATCTGGCAACTAATGTCATTTATGTTCAGTTTGGTTTGCCATTTCATCATGAACAGGTTGACAAATGAACAACGCTTGCAAATTTATTTCCAAAATAATGGTTCAGTTCGTGAACTTTACCGCAAGTTCCGTTAATTATATGGTCGACATAATCGTCCATCTGAGCAATTAATTCGGTTAACCATGGATCGTTTTCGCACTACGATTACTCTATGTGATAATACCGAAGAAACAATTGCCGCTGTAGAGCAAAGTGTTGAAGAGGACCCGAATGAATCGATTCGTCACCGTGCACAGCAATTGGAGCTTTGTCCATCAACTTTATGGAAGATTTTGCGCAATGATCTCTTCTTACGACCTTACAAGACCCAGCTTGTGCTAGAATTAAAGCCGCGAGACCATGCAATGCGTCGTGATTTTGGTGTATAGGCCGAAAATGAGATTGCTATCGATGCTGATTTTCATCGCAAAATTTTGTTCAGTGTTGAGGCTCATTTTGGGTTGAATGGCTACGTCAACAAGCAAAATTGCCGCATTTAGAGTGAAGAGAATCCACATGAGACCCTTGAACGCCATTTCATCCACAAAAACTGACTGTTTGGTGTGCTCTATGGGCTGGTGGAGTCATTGGGCCATGCTTCCTCCGAAATTATGCTGGAGAGTCAGTTACCGTTAATGGAGACCTGTATAGAGCCATGATAACCGACTTTTTAGTTTCCGAATTGGATGGCATGAATGTGGATGAGATGTGGTTCCAACAAGACGGCGCTATATGCCACACAACGCACGTCACAATCGATTAATTGAAGGAAACATTCGATGAGCGCATAATTTGGCTGTCAATTGGCCACCAAGATCGTGTGGTTTGCCACCATTGGCTTATTTTCTTTTTGGATATGTGAAGTCGCTCGCGTACGCCAACAAACCAGAAACGTTAGGTGACTTGGAAGCCAACATTCGTGGCGTTATTGCCGACATACAGTCCCATTTGCTTGAAAAATTGGTTGAAAATTTTACCTCTAGACTTCTCTTTATTCGAACCAGCCGCGGGCGGCCACATGCCCGAAATCATATTTAAACATTAATGGCATAAAATTAGCCTTCCAATAAGCCAAATTAGTGGACATTAAAAAATTTCTTGTGTTTTATTTCAATGCGAAGTTCTACACCTCTAAAAAAAACACCCTTCACCTTCGCCGTAGCGAACATTGATCATCCAATCCTTGGAGCTTATTTCTTATACAAATTCAATTTGTCTGTAGATTTGTCGACATTCAACGTCACCTGTAGCTTAACCTTTGCACATGCTCACCAAGAATTCAGGAGATTGGAGACCATGTGGAGACTATCGTCAACTAAATGCAGTGACCATTGCCAACAAATTCCCACTCACTAACCCACAAGATTGCTTTGCGAATATGGATGGCGGTGTTATATACTCAAAAATAGACATACCACGCGTATATCACGCAATTCCTGTGGCGCCAGAGGACATCTATAAAACAGCAATTATCACGCCATTTGGTTTATTTGAATTTCTTCGCATGCTTTTTGGTGTTAGAAATGGAGCACAGACCTTTTAGAGTTGGCGACTTAACATTCGTTTTTGTTTACGTTGACGACATATTCATCGCGAGCAAATCAGTGTAAGAACACAAACAACACCTCAGAACCATTTTTAAACGGCTAGAATATTATGATCTCAGTGTAAATGTGTCAAATTGCGTTCTAGGAATCCCTTAGATCGATTTGGGATACACGTTCTCAAAAGATGGAATCAAGCCCAACCTAGACCGGATTAATGCAATCAACAAGTTCCCAAGACCATGTAATCTAAAACAATTACGTTTTCTTGGCATGATTAAATTTTATAACCGCTTTATTCGTATTATCTCGCCATGAGTTCAGTAAATTGCTCCGAACCAAACAGGAGAATAGACAAAATTTTATTTGGTCTGAGGAATGTGAGCTCGCGTTCAATACACTAAAAGGATGTCTCGGAAAACGAACTTTACTTTTTTATCCAAACCCTAAAGCTAGTACCAGTATCATGTCGGACGCCTCAAACGCTGCAATCGATGCAGTTCTTCAGCAGCACAGATCTGGCAACTGGGAACCACTCGGTTTTTTCTCAAAACGATTAAGTCGAGCTGAAAATAAATACTCAACGCAATCGTGAGCTTCTCGCAGTGTTTTAAGCCATAAAGCATTTCCGTTATTATGTGGAAGGTAGACAATTTACCGTCTTCACCGACCACAAACCATTCACAAGTGTTATTTTCTCTAAAACGGAGAAAAGTCCAAGCCAAACACGTCACGTACATCTCTGAGTTAACTTCCGATAATCGCTCAAAGGAAAACAAAATATTGTAGCAGACACACTTTTAAGAGGATATGTGGAACTTATCAATTTTACTCAAATAAATGTAAAAATTCTTCATAAAGAAAAGAACAAGAAGAGGATTTTCCTTGAGAGAAAGATGTGGCGTCACACACATAACATATGAATATAACGCCCTTCAAGCTCTCCGTATAAAAATTTTATCGTACATAAAATGATTTACATGAAAAATGTAAATGTGATTTACATGTAAAATAGAGTTTTACGTTATAGAAAAATGTAATAAACACATATCTCATGTAAATCATTTTATGTACGATACGAAATAAAATGTATAGTTTTGAACAGAGAGTCGTCCGAGTCAGATCCTCTTACTTTATAATGAACAGTCGTAGAGACCGAAGAATATCAAGGATCTACGAAGTGTTTTTTGAGTCTGCTCATGGTGTCGATTTTTCGTTGTCGGATTCTCAACGCTAGTAGGACCACGGATCCAGCTGCTAAAGAAATTGAGAAAGTGGAATTGAGACATCGCGCCTGGGCACCCAGGATAGGTGATCTGGTCCTATTACGGCAACATCCGCTCTGAAAATCTGCGTACCATTTTGCAGCAAATTTCCGAGGCAAAAAACCAATAACACACGAAAGGACATCACAGCTCATATAAGCAATTTAAAATTAGTGACTCCTGACATACCGCCAGGAACAATTAACTAAAACTGAGAAAAAAAATAATAATAGGCTTAAATTTCCTAGCTGTGGTGGATTAGTAGGTCTAGTACTCATTCACCTAAAAGACATCGACGATAATTCATAGAAAGCCGCCGTTCATTCCGCAGGAAAATATATCCGCTGCTTCAAGGTAGAAATTACCTAAATAACCGTCAGCGTTATTTGTATTAGGCAGTTGCAATCACATAATATGTGTTCTGATGTTTCCTCGTCCTCGTTGCACAATCTACAGGTATTGTTTTGTGCTATTTCTATAGTCATCTGGTATTTCTTGACGCGGCAGTGTCCTGTAAGGAAGTCTGTGGTTAGCCGAATCTGACTTCTATTGAGTTGTAGTAGTTGTTTCGTTTTTTTTGTGGGAACTGTTTCGCATAAAGTTTTTTGCTTCTCTTGGCATCCGGCAAAATGGTCTTGGCATCGTGAATTGGGATGCAGATTCTGTTCTTGCTAGTTCGTTGCTTTTTCATTGCCTTCATGATCACTGCGACCTGCACCCAAATCAAATATACTTTGTTGGTGGCGGCCAGTATTAAGAGTAGTTGAAGACAATCCCAGCCTAGTTTTGATGTAATCTCAAAGGCGTTAGTTGCAAGCAGAACTGTCCTGCTGTCAGAGAGAACGTAAATGGTTTAATTCGTAATGAACCTGTTAAGACTCTCTCGGATGCAAAGTTCTATTGCATGGATTTCTGCCTGAAATAAGCAACTGTTTATATCCATACTAGTGTATAGGTTAGTGTCAGTATTAGGACCGTATACTCCCGCGCCAACTCCGTCATTTGTTTTGGATCCGCCTGTGTACCATACGTAGAGATTCTTGGCAAATGTTGGTTTGTTCTGTTCCCATTTTCGGCATTCTGGGAATGTAACCTTGAAGTTGAATTTGTAACGTGGTAAGCATTTGTCCGTTTAAAGTATTCCAAGTAGAGGGTCCGCCATCTAACGTTTTTTTTTACAACTAGTGCTTATTTCGCGAATGTTAATACGTAGCTCATGTCTGATTTGACAGATAATTAGTTTTATCCTTCCGCTGAACGAATGTGGTTGTGTATACGCTTGAACAACGCTGGGAAATATTGCGACATTATTTTGAAAATCATGGTAATGTTGCAGAATGTGTGCGAAAATTGCATACGGATTTTGGAAGAAGAGAAGCACCGTCAGCTCCGTATGTTCGTTATCTTGTGAAAAAAGTAAAAGAAAGTGGCATCCTCATCGATAAACCAAAGCGTGAAAAGCCAAAAACCGTGCGTACACCCGAGAAAATTGCTGCTGTGGCAGAAAGAGTGCGTGAAGCGCCATCAACATCAATTCACCGTCGTTCTCAAGAGTTAAAAATTTCGGAGACATCATTGAGACGAATTTTGCATAAAGACCTTGGTATGACGCCATACAAAGTCCAATTGGTTCAGGAGTTGAAGCCAACTGACCAACTGAATCCAATGCGTTTTCGCTTCGCTAAGTAGGCCTGCGATCGACTTAGAGAAGATGCCGATTTTTCCAAAAAAATCATCTTTTCAGATGACGCTCATTTTGATATTGGCGGGTATGTAAACAAGCAAAATTGTCGCATTTAAGGCACAGAAAACCCGCACGCATACATTGAAAAGCCGATATACCCAAAACAAGTCACTGTTGTGTGCGGATTTTGGTCCAGAGGCATAATTGGGCCATTTTTCTTCGAAAATGAGCAAGGAGTGGCCGTTACAGTCAATGGCGATCGTTATCGGGCCATGTTGAACGAATTTTTTTTCACAAAAATTGAAGAGGTGGATATTGGCAACATTTGGTTTCAACAGGACGGCGCTACGTGCCATACAGCCGAAGCTACACTCGATGTTTTGCGCCCTGTTTTTGAAGATCGCATTCGGCCCTAGCGAGGTATCCGTCGGAACATAAAATTCTCCGCAACGCATACTCTGTCAGAGACCCTAATTACATTCGAGGTATCCGATTTCGGAAAAAAATAATTAAAATGCGAAGATGCATTGATCTGACATGCGACAAATGTTAGATTCTAATAGAGATGTATAAAATGTACCGATATATGTCGACCCATATTTGTATTTGCAGAACTTTAAATCTGTATATATTGACAGGGGAGAGGTATTTCATACTTAATACTTTTTTTTAATTTTTTTATTTATACTTGCTTACATTTTTTAACTGCTTATCCGAAAATCGGAAAAAATTCCGCGACCACTTGCTGTCGGAGGAGATCGGACAAAAAATGGCGTACAACTGTCGTAAATGTCACTGCTAATGCATTTCATCGCACTGCAACGCAGATCATTAGTTGTGCGTTTTTTGCTGTCGGAACAATGTTCCGAAGAATACCTCGAAGCAAAAATCCTCCGAATCGTAGGAAATCGGAGAATTTTCCGTTCCTATGGATACCTCGCTAGGGCCGATTATCAGCCGCAGAGCTGATGTCATTTGGCCACCGCGGAGCTGCGATTTTACACCGTTGCACTATTATTTGTGGGGTGCTGTAAAAGATAAGTGTTACGCTGACATGCCAGAGACAATTGACGCTTTAAAGGACAATATTCGTGAAGCCATTGGTGAAATACAGCTGCACAATCGATAATGTGTTTAAAAACTGGACCGATCGTGTAGGCTACTGTATGGCCAGCCGAGGCAGCCATTTGAATGAAATTATTTTCCATTATTAACCGGAAGGATTGTACTTTCAAATAAAGAAAGAAATTTCAGAAAATATTCAGTAGTTTTTTTTTTTTAAAGTATTTTCAAAAAAAAAAAAGTTAATTGGCAGACCCTATAGTTCGTGTTTTTATGTCTTAGTATTAAAAAAAATAATCGCATTTAATTGCAACAACTTCATGCTTATTGTATAACTAATTATTTTTTCGTAAACATTAACATTAAAATACCTATTAAAGTTGAATTACGTAAACTCAAAACTTCGCAGCACTTCCTAACACATCCGCCGTGACCAGCTGTTTTTGGTTGCCATTTGGAATTGTTGCAAAATACGCCGCGCTAATGTCATATTTTTGACACACGCTTATTCACAGATACGAAATTTAATACATTAACATTAAAAATATGTTTGAGATTTCAAGGGGACAGGGATATACTGAGTTGACTATCTGTGTAATTACTCATCTGTGAACATGTCTTTCTACCATTAGCATTTAACCACAGATGAGGAATGAACCAGTCGAACTGATAAGCCCCACATAATTCGCACTTAAATGGGCTTTTACGTGCAAATTAAATGGGAATCACGCACACATGAATCGAATTATATGGGGCTAATGGCCGCGGCCAAGAAATGTCATTTTGTATAGCAAGAAGTTGGGAAGAGTTGATGAATTTTAGCAGATTATACCTCACAATTTGGGTGGGTAAAATAAACATGCAAAACATGCGGTTAATATGGATTTATAAAAACATACTTACCACACAACTAATAACATAATTAAATATTATAATATTGAGAATAAAGCTATGTTTTAACCAATTTATTCTAATTTTTAAATAAAAATAATCAAGATAATATTGATTAACGTGACTAATATATAATAAGTAAGTTGATCATATATTTTTGGTTGACAATCAATTTAAGTATAACTTTACAAACACGGATTTCGTTATGGATGGATATACTGAAGCATTTAAGTACTTTTATGCTACGTTTCCACCAAAAAATAAACCGAGATTAAACACAAAAAATTAAAAAAGAAGAAGAAAATAGGTTTATTTGACGTTTGGCTCTCTTTATCGCATTTTTGCTTTAAAATTGGGAACGTGATTGACATTTCAAAAGAGAACAGATTTTTTTTCTTGAACGTCAAACAAAGCGAAAATAAAATTAAAATTGGTTGCTATAGTTATGGTTATATATATATATATAATTACAGGCCCGGGAAAAGTCGCATATACAGAAAACACCGCCGTCAGTGCTAAATGAATACAAAGTTTATTACCTAGATAGATTTATATTTTATCTTGTTATCTTTAGCAGATTAAAATTTGTATGGTGAATCTTAAATTTAAAGTGGATTAAGGGCAGATTAACCTTAATCTCAGTTTAGCGATCGGTGGAAACGTTGCATTACATAATTGGGCACTGGTTTAAAAAGCTTTTTAATATAACGTCATCCAAATTCTTACAAATATTATCTTTGGTACGTGAAAACACTTTTTTAACAACATTTGCAATCACTTACTACAAGTAGTAGCAGTAGTAAATTGTTTTGTTTATCTTCATAAAAAAAAAAATTTTTAAATTACAAAACATTATAACTTGACAAATAAAGTCGTCTGTTAAAAAGAGTGGCCAATTAATTCAATATATATATGTAACATAATGTGCATGCTTATTTATGAGTTGTACTCAACTACCAAGTATTTTCGATAGAAAAATGCACCAACAATATATTTATGCAGTACATTCCAGCTACCTTTTGATCTCCTTCTTCTGTCGATTACTTACTATAAATTTTAAAATAAAGCATTTAACTTATAAAAAAATCTCCAAAGCCGCCTAAGAAAACAAACAGCTAAGAAACTTCATTGACTAAACTTACAAAGTTTGTAACAAAAAATAACTTAAAAAGGATTAAAAATACCTCTTTTACACTTTTTTTTATCGATGCACGGAACCCGAATATGTTTATTCATTAAGCTTTCATATGTTGAATAAAAACAATTTAATAATAAAACAATCAAAGAATTTAATATATATATATATATAAAACCATTGCAAACTATTTAATACAAATATTTTTCACCCAAACATTACTAATTTAGTAATATTTATGGAAAAAATATTCGATTCAAATTGTAATAACTTTGTATTTATGTGGTTACTAATTTTTTGTTTGTTCATAAACATTTACATTGAAATATCTATAAAAGTTGAAGCACATAAACTCAACACTTCGCAGCATTTCCTATTTCCCAACACATCCGCCGTGGCCAGCTCTTTTGTTGTTGCGATTTGGATATGTTGCAAAACTCCCCACACTTATTTTTGGCGGGTAATCGAGCAAATTAGATCTCTCTTCATGTGTCTAGCACACATGTATTCACAGATAGGATTATGGGGCCATTATTAAATTTATTTTGCGGGTTGAAAGTGATTCCTCATCTGTTAACTGTAGGGTTAACGATTATCGAACAACTAAATTTGTTTATTGTTGCAAGAATTTAAGAATGTATATTGACTTGACGTTAGCTACCGGACTAAATTTGAATATTGGTACAGTAGCAAAACAGTTTCAATGTATCTAGTGTCATGTTTTGTTGATGTTTTCCAGCCGATAGCTACTAACGAATATTATCTTAAATTTTCGGTGGGTGCATTCATAGTAAACTATAGATGTGCGTTTGAAGTCCTAGGTGGATGTGTTCAAAGTTAACTTTGGATAAAGAATTCGCTATGAAGAAATTTATCGTTCTTATCAACTCTTAAAAGAGGAGTAGATTTGTTTTGCTGCGCAGCATATTTTCGTTTAGGCCAAAACTCAGCAGATCTACTGCTATAGGAGTAGGCTGGTAGCCCTGGTTAAAACCACTTTTAGAAAGAATAATTAAGAGAGCCATCATTGCAAGACTTACTCAGAGAGAAAAGGTTTTTTTATATTATAAAGAGGGGCTTACATAGATGGTTTTAAAATCAATATTATAACTTTAACTAGCCGCCTACTTTTATTTAAAAGCTATTAGGGTTTTTTATCTAAGATTTTACGAAAAGCTTACAAAAGATTTTTAGCGCATGTGCTATTTGCCGTTAGTTCTCTTTGTTAAAAAGAAATAAGACCAACTTTTGAAATATTGTTTTATTGCACTTTTCAAAAGTGATAAATGGGTAATTTTTTAAAAATTTGGTCACTAAAACCAAGAGCATTTACTGAGGAATAAAATCAACATTGAAAAATATATATAAATCAACGCAGTCCATGTATAAAGGGTTTCAATCAATCGCAAAAATAATATCTTTAGCAATACAGTATCTGTCGTTTAACAACCCATTTACACATAATTGTTATTATGATGATCTACCAAACATAGAACTGCAGTTATTTAATACCTAATATCTCTTAAAGATCACCACTCACAGAATTGGTCTACGAACTCTGAAGTAGACCGGCTAAAACTATAAATTAGCAAAGGTTGAAGTCATAAGGAACAAGTTTCTTTATTTAACAGTATCAAAAATAATGTCAGGAAAAGACAGGATTACTATGCCAATTTTTTCCACATAAATATATGTACGAGTATATTTATGAGACATCAGCAACAAGAAATTCAACATTTGATGTTTACTACACTATACTAAATCCCTGAGTTTGTTGTATAGCTTGTATAAGTTTGAATCGTAGCCGTTCCTTTGTTTTGTAATGCGGCAGATCCAATAAATTAAAGCATGTATGAGCTACTGGCAGGAAGCGTTCATCGCTTGTCGGCTGTATAATAATCTAAATAAATAGAGAAAATAGTTATTAAATGTGGGATGTATATTTTTAAGCAGTTTTTTTTTTTATATTTTGGATAAAATTTTAATGAACATTATCAGATATTTTTTTCCAGTAACATTTTAATAATTGATTTGTACAACGTGGTAAGTAATAAAACAGAACTTTGATGGTGGAATTATTAAATGAGCAGTGAAAAAATTGGAATGGTCAGTTGAATTAACGAAATGGTCAGTATAATTAATTGCTATAGCAAGTACCAATACTATAGCACCATGTACCATGGCTGAAAATTTGTTATTTATTTATTTTAAAGACAAGCAAATAAATGTAACCATTTAATTAATTACTTTCAAAAAATTTATCTAACTTTTGAATGTAACTTTAAGGGTAGTTTTTATATTTTTAATTGACCATTTTATACTACTGAATCTACATATTTATTAAACCTATTTATACTACCACTTTAAATCACCACTTTTAATATAGACTTACCTTTATTTTGCCCATGCCACCAATTGGAATACGATCACTGCCAGTCAAAAATAGCAAAAATTTCTTCTTCTCCTCATTTGGAAGATCGTGGATAACTTCCCAAAACCAGCGAATCTGTGAAAACTCTTATTAAATACAACGCCATACATTTTTAAATGTTTAATATGTTTTTAATATACAGTTTCATCTCCTGAAGTGTATCCATTCTTGTACTCTGTGTTTGCTTCAAGTGCATGCCAGTCATAATCTTCATTTCCCACAACGACAGCCATTAATTCATGAGGCTTAAAAATCTGCAAAACTCTTCCCCAACATACCTGTAGCGACAACGAATTTTAAAAACTTTTTATTAAAAAGCTAAAGTTTACACTTACCTTCATAAAACCATTTTGAAACGCACTGAATTGCTTTTCTACGGATTTATTAAAAATAAAGTCCACATAAAGGTCCACAAATTCCATTCTATATTGCTTAAACATGAGATGTGTTTTCAAGATATTGCGATTCAACTTACTTATTTTCTTGAGTAACTGAAATTGTATCTCCACTTGGTTTAAGTGGTTCTACTTTTGATTCTCCGTATATTTCTCGACTTATTTCGAAAGTCAAATCGAAGACTTCTTCAAAGTCAGTCCCCTGATAGTGCAAGATATGTGTCATTGAATTACCTACAGTCGGTGTCAGGTCACATAGATCACTAAGGTTAACAGGTTCGTTGAGTAGTTTCTTATAAAGTGCCAATGGAAAAGGCAAATTAATAATTGTGAAATTATATATAGCTAGACCACATATTATTCCAATAAGAAAATACATAGCATCAGTTTCGAAAGATACATCTGAAAACCAGACAGCACGAGAATCTTCAAAGTTCTTAAACATTCCGTATTTCGGGTCAATTAAATCCTTTAGTAAGAGCATAAAGAATTCCTTTCGTACACCACCGGCATCTTCAGCTTCCTCGCCCTGGAATCTAACCTATAAATACACAACGGAAGTTATATTAAAAAATGTTTTAAATAAAATCGTACACGGTGATTTGAGAAAAAATATTTTTTTTTTTTTAGAAAATCTTCCATGAGACATTACGAGGACCGACCCGCGTGCTCCAAACTACGCATCAATATTCCAAAATAGGCCAAGCCAAAGCTATAAACAGCGACCAAGCAGCCAATGCAGTATATTAATAACGAGCTCTTCCCGAAAGCAAAGTTCCATGAAATTGAGTTAAACAGACTCGTGAAATCAATTCAATATTATAAGTTTATCTTGCTCGATGTTTTTTTTCTCAATGAATGGTGTCTTTTATAAACCCTTTCCAAAGGGTTATATGCATAATATGCACTATATCCTTTAATTTTAACACTTCAATCCTTCGTAAGATTGGTTTCATAAAGTTCGTCGATCTTTTGTAGAATTCATATTTATATGCGACGAAGTGGGCCCCGAAGTTTAAAATGGAGCTCTGCAATCTTTTTTTAAATATACATACCCATTAATACGACTATGTTCTACCAGTCTAGCAAGAATTAGAGAAACAACTTGTTTGACTGGGTCAACCGCTATATCAGTTTTCCCCGAAGTTTATAATGGAGCTCTTCAATCTTTTTTTAAATATACATACCCATTAATACGACTATGTTCTACCAGTCTAGCAAGAATTAGAGAAACAACTTGTTTGACTGGGTCAACCGCTATATCAATTTTCTGATTAGCTTGGAACGCCGCTTCAGTATATGTATGTGTCCGAGGATTTAACAATATTCTATTATTAGCCTTCGGTGCGGGATTCGACGACTTTTCTTTTAACTGTATTTCTCATTACAATGTTTAAGATACTTTTAATATTGCAATTTTTTTAAATATCTTCTGACTTTTCTGAGCTTACCACGAATAGCGCAAGTAATATGAGGGAAAATAGTAGCGAATTTGTGTTGGTTTCTGTGCTGTTTGTAATAAAAAATTCTCAACAACATTTTTTGATGGGGGAAGACCTCCCCAATCTTCCAAAAAAGGCAATACTATCCATTTTGATATAATAAAAATCTTTTGTCAATTTGCAGGAGCTTTGCATTTGTCAAAAAATGCAAAACAGTTGATTTCTAAAAAACATAAATTGCACAGTGTATCCGCCAGATTTAATGATGCCGACAGTAAGTGAATGCGAATCGAATGTGAGAGGTGAATCTTCGATCCGCCGGATTAAATGATGAACATCTCGGGGCATCTTTTTATTTTTTGCTGCCATACATACATATTTTTGTGAAAATCACTAATCACTATTATCCTAGAAAACGATTCCAAGGATTTTGGTCTTCAAAAACGGCTCCAACGATTTTGATCAATTGTTGTATTTTTAACAATTATGTTAAATGGGTCCAACATGCGAAGTCACATCAATGTCGTAAGTACCGCTTTTGATTCAAAACCTTTCAAGAGGTTTAAATGAATTTGGCATATGATCAAATGTTACCATTCCTTTTGAGGCGATTTAAAAATGCACATCATATAGCGAGAAAGTTTCGTATGACTCAGTCGTGCACTTTATTAAGTAGATGAATTCTGTTAATAATTGTAAAGCCTTTTGATTTAAGGTCTTGCAAAACCTCGTTTTGCAGCACGAAGAGGTGAGTTCTCTGGCCTTTCTCTGGTGAGTGTGGCCTTTCTGACATATTTTAGTAAGTGTACCATTGGGTTGTAAGAAACCGCGCGGCTGCTGTGGGGGTCACTTACATCGACTTTTCAAAAATTATTGTTCAAAGATTTTACTTTGAATGTGGACTTTAAGATGTCCTTAAGAAATTTGTAAAGCTTGCCGTAGGCAGTTATTCCGATAACATTAAATGGCGGCGGGAGGTAAACTTTATATTTGAGATTTCTTTCATTTGTTGTAGTTTTATTGCTTAACCTATTTACGCTTGCCGTACTTTAAAAACAACACTTCTTTGATGCCAAATAAAAACTTTATTTTTCGATTTAGTTCTTAGTATTGCTCCATCAACAGATGGATTGATGGCGGTAAGAAAACATCAGTGTACAGTGCAATGATTATAAAAAAAAGTGTATTGTTTTAGGGCAATCCATCTGGTCCTACTCCCTATCGTTTGCTGCTGCTTTGCTTGGCTATAGCGAGTGTCGTGTGTCCTAACCGGGACAGGTATTCAACTTATAATGAATTTGATGCACTGTCTGATTCCATAACTAGATTTGTTACCCTTTATCCTGATACTGAAATCGTCATTGCGGGCGATTTAAATATACACAATTCAAGTTGGCTTTGACATTCAACATTAAACAGACAACACCCGAAGAAAGCTATGTCGAGATCTTTGCTGAGGTTAATAATTTGGTCGTTGTGCTTCCTCAACAATAACGTGGATGCCGCTGCCGATATGATTATAAATATTATTCACCTGGGTATTAAACGCTGTTCCCTAGCAGGATAAAGAGTATCAGACCTAAGGAAAACGAGTGGTGTGACTTGTGCTATAAAGAAGCAATCAGGGCTAAAGAGGTAAGATTTCCGTCATTTAAAGCCGACCCAACTGAGGAAAACCGAAAAAAGTTCAAACAAGCCAGAAATGACTGCAATGGTCACATTAATCCTGTCAAATTCTCCTACGACCAAAAGATGAAGCAAAAAATACAATAGTCCCACCGGTAGTAACATTTTTATGTAGTTTGTCAAGAATATTAAAAATTTGACCTCCTTATCTATTCCGACACTCATTTGCAATGACACTCCAGCTGTCAGCTCTTCGGATACGGCCAATCTGCTTGCTGCTCATTTTGCAACTAGCTCAACGCTCCCACGATGTGCTTTATCTCCACAACTACTCGGACGCGTAGAACATTCCATGGGACAAATCCACTTCCGCTCCCGTACTGTGACAAGAGTAATTCAAGATCTCAACATTCACAAATCCGCTGGCCCAGATGGTATTTCCCCTATCGTTCTGAAGAGTTGTTCTGCTACGCTGGCAAAACCACTGCGTAAGCTTTTCTATCTGCCCAATTGTTCAGGGCTCTTTCCGAGAAGGTGAAAACAGCATTTGTCCAGCCCGTCCCAAAAAAAGGCAAATTTTCCTCTCCCTCCTCCTACCGACCAATTGCACTTACGTCCCTTCTTCGCAAAGTCATGGAAACGCTGATAAATCGTCAGCTTATGAATTATGTTGAATCGCGGAAACTTCTTAATGGCCGGCCGTACGCTTTTCGCGGCAACAGGTCCACTGGTGGTTTGATGACATATCAAACCAAAAAGTGGAACCAATCTATTCACCGTGGTGGTGAAAGTAAGGTCATTGCGCCTTATATTTCAAAGGTTTCAAGTCTGCAACTCACCAAATAAATGCTGGTGTCGCCTGTTTTGTCTCCGACTCTCTTTCTCATTTTTATCAATGACCTCCTGTCTGTCACTAATCTAATTCATTCCTTTGCTGATGATAGTACCCTTAGCTTCGCATATTCGTTTTATGATTCATGTCCCTCATCTTCGGGCATAGAGCTTCAACGGCAATGTATGTTTCGCTCATTAAATTCTGACCTTGACAGCATTCTTAAGTGGGGTAAAATCAACAGAGTAGAATTTAATGCTTCTTAAACACAATGCTGTCTTCTGTCATTAAAGCAAAACCACAATACTCTGCCATTATCCATGGATGACACTTGCATCGCAGAAACCGAAAGACTTTCCATCCTCGGTATGTGCGTTAACGACAAACTTCGTTGGAATGACCACAAATTGATGTCGCCAAGAATGCTGCAAAATGTCTAGGCTTCCTTAAGCGATGCAAGAAATATTTCACCCCTTCTGATCTGCCAACAATTTATAAGGCGTTTATTCGCCTAAAAATTGAGCACAACGCTCATACCTGGCCTGGTGCACCAATAACATATTTGGAGCTACTTGACAGGATTCAAAAACGTGCGGTAAAACTTATTGGCGATCGAACATCGCGAAATCACTTGAGTCTCTCAGTCATCGTCGTAATGTGCTCAAGTGAAATAGCCAGTTGCATTCCACCCCTACTGCAATCCAACCGCAATACTCGCCATGCTAGGAATGCACATCAGTTTACCCTTAAGTCTGTTTACGGACGTACTGTGAAATAAAAAGATTAATTTCTGAACCGTACAATACGAATGTGGAATGCTCTCTGTTTTTTCTGCGCATTATAGTTTACTGACATTTAAGACCAACGTGCATCGGTTTCTCCCTTTCTCCTTCATTTTCTTAATGCCCGCACTATGTTACTTCATTATAAGGGTATCCAAAGTCCCTTTAGTGCGCGTACATTATAAAAAAAAAACCATCCACAACACCATACACCTGAACTCGGAGAAATTTTGTAAATGAGAGGAGTCACGTTGATCAGAGATGCCGACCGTGAAAGACGTACATTTCTTTTTGGACAAGCGAGCAGCAGAACTGTAAAGTGCACATAACAGCAGGAGACGAGAACAGCCAAGTAGATCCAAGCAAGCCCTGGCATAAGGTTTTAACTCCGCCTTGTTACGCCAGTAGCATGCCCGTCCCAAGCCCGGATAAAGGTGGAGGTGTTTGAGGCAACTGTTTTTCTGTAAAATAATCCGTAAGTGTACTCTAACCTACAGGAGTAGTAGTTAAAACTCAAAAATATTAATGAATGAACAACCTTAAGGATGTTAATACTCCAGGTGGTACTGGCAATAGCCAAAATCCATACGTTTGATCTGTGCCAGAACAAAGCTTGATCGAATTAGAAGTTTCAGAATCCGAAGAAGCCTTTACGTCAAAGAACCCATCTCAAAAAACTTGGAGCACGACCGACTCAGTTGGTATTGTCATGTTCAAAGAAGGGATCCTACGAACCCCGTCAAAAAGGCAATGACAATCAACATTCCCTTACAATCGCGTAAGAGAGGCAGGCCTAAAACTCCTGGATCACACAAATGCAGAAACAACAGCAGCTTTGTTATTCCTGCTGTCATGCGCAGCATCTTCATCTCAGCTGCTGTCAACTGGCCATCATACTTTTTGTACATTGTCCAGCATTGTGTACCGTATGTGAGCGCCGGACGCACAGCTCTTCCCTCAGCTTAGGGGACATCTTTCGGTCACAGAAGACGGCAGATTTTCCTGCCACTCTATCCACCCTACGTTTACGCTGTTGATCATTGATCGCAGATATTTGACATTTTCACTTGACTTGGGTCAGAGAATGGGCAGTAAGGATACTCTGACTTTTTTTTGGTTAATACGATACCCATTCCCTTCTAAAACATCTACCCAAACATCAAGTGTTGTTGCAGGGAAGACTTATCATCACTAATGATGGCTCCATCATCAGCAAAGAACAAGTGATGCATTTAAAGGACCGTAATAAAGAGCAAAGGACTTAAGACACTTCCCTGGTGAACACCGACTTTTATTGGAAATTCATCGGTGACTCCTGCAGGACATCTGACTTTTGTCTTCGCTCTCCCGTACATGTCCATGATCATCTGTACGTAGGTTTCAGGAACTCCCCGTTGTCTTAGCGCTACCCATATCAGATCTTTTGGTTGTCTATCGAATGCTTTTTTTCAAAATCAACCAGAATGATATGCAGATCCTTTTAGGAATCACGATGCTTTTCCATTATGATCCTTATACTTTGGATTGCATCTGTGGTTGATTTACCCGCGACAAACCCGCACTGGTCATCAGACAGCCGTATTATTTGTCTTAGGCGACCATCTAATACCCGCTCAACGATCTTCATGGTGTGTGACATCAACTTGATTGAACGGTAATTATCACAGTTTCGCGTATCTCCCTTTCCCTTGTGCAAAGGAAGAAGATAACTTTCATTCCACTGGTTGGGCATTGGATCACCTCTCATGAGTTTGGAGATAAGAATCATAGGCCATCTGAGGCCGATGTCTCCCATCTTTTTCCAGAACTCACTGGGTATCTCATTCGGCCCAACCGCTTTTCTCTTCTTGGAGTTCTTGACCGCTTTCCCAACTTCTTCGGGTCTTCCGGTCACTTCTTCATTGTTGGGGGCGCCTCCTGGAAAATATAGCCGGGGAAACTGTTCGTTTAAAAAATGCTCGCAATACTCTCGCCACCTGTGTAAAAAATGTTCGTCGTCCACAAGTAATTGGCTTTGAGCATTGTTAATGAACTTCGACGAACGAATTTCCTGAGCATTTCTTCTTTTCTGTGCGGCAATCTTAAAAATTGTTGTTCCCTTTTTCGTGTTTTGTTCCTATCAGCAGGCGAAAAAGATACCTCCAACTCCTGATACAGACTCTTCATACACACAGCTTGAATTTGGGCACACTTTTTCCTCGCGTTACTTTTGCAACGTCTGGATCCACTTCAAGGCTAGCTTTTTCAACTATATTATTAGAGGCGCACTTTGACCAAGCTTTGAAAGCCACTTTCTTTTCCTTTATTGGTACTTGAATTTCCTCTGTCCACCACCAAGTTTCCTTTCCGTGCTGGTAGTGACCCTTCGAGGCTCCAAGCAGTACTTTAGTTTTCTCTAAGCAGGCTAGTTGTAGGGAATCCCACATATCTTGTGCGCTGCACTCTTAATCCTCAACTTCGCTGGTGTTATTACGGAAGAAATTCTCCATGTTGATAATTAATGACTCGCCTTTTTCCTTGCCCGATTTCTTGATTTTCGCAGAAACCTTTGTTTGTTTATTTTTGTTCTCCATGAATATTTCTGTCAGGAAGAGACGGTGTTGCCGGGTGATTGCCCAAGATCACTTTGCAATCTTTTACTCTAGGCTTCATGAAGCTTGCCACCAAATGGTAGTCAATCTGGGTTTCATTTCCGCCACTGATATAATTTGACCGGCTCTGTTTGGTGAACATTGTATTTAAAACGATCAGACCGTATGACTTGCACATGCTTAGGATGTCTTCATCAGAAGAATTCCTGGTGCCATATCACCAGGTCTGTCACTGGACTTCGAAATGGTCAATACGTTGCTAAGTAACTCTGCCGCAAGGATGATACCGATACCATTCTTACCCTGTTCTTTACCGTAGTAGAACATCTTGCATGCTTTTGTAGTAACGTCTAAAAAAACGGGCCCGATTCCCGGTGTTTCGCGATTTCATATCTTAAACACACAAGATGTCCAATAGCCTTCTTACCATCATCTCTTCCAGCTCGTAGCTGCGACCACTCATACTTCCAACGTTCCAACTCGTGACCCTTAGGTTTCGTCGAAGTCTTTGGATTATATTGATATCCCCCGGAAACCGAATAGCTCTGACACGTGCATTTCTGCTCGTCCCAAGATCACAACCACGCGTAGCATTAGAAGTGCCTGGTGTTTCTCTTAACGTGAATTGCCATAATGCTAGGTTAAGCGAGTTTGTTAGTTCAACAAGTACATGCTCCTGATATAAGTTCTCGATTGATCTTACTTTTATAACACCGGTGATCTCCAGTCGAGTCAACCCACGGATTCGCATGCACACTTGTGGGGCAGTTTAAAGGTGTTTGTATAAATTCATAAATTCACAGCAGACATATAGCTTTACTGTATGATTTAATTATTTCATAAACAGCTTCTTCTGTATTACTTTTCATTCATTACCTTTACTTTCAAGTCACAAACATTATTTTCCAATAGCCATACTCATTCGCAGCAATATGTTTTTTGTTTTTTAATTACACCGGAACCCAAGCCCCTCTGGCATAATATAATTTGGTGGCATGTGCATAGTTATTTTTGCTAAGTAAGCTCTTTAGTTGTATAAATAGTATCGTAAGAAATAAAGTATGGACATTCACAGTTCAACGTTGGCTACTGATTGTTCCTGTAGTTCTGATTTGGTTCATGTTTTCCCCCACCAGTGGTAATGGACATTGATTCAAATAAAAACATATTAACGTTCGCAAAAGTTATACTTGGAGATATTCTGGTGCTTCACTTGAATTATCTCCTGTCGTCAGAGTGCAACACTTTGGTCGACAAGGTACGACAGAAATCGTACATTTTTTGGTGACCCTTACGTGATTTGAACACGCCAGTGCGTTACCAGGGCATTAACACTGGTTAATTATACAAACATTATCCAAGTGAACAAAGCGTCACCAGGGCTTTCAAACACTGGTGCAACACAATACACACTAAAAAAGTCAACACCTCATTCTCATCGCCATAATGGACGAACTTAAGGTATTCAGCATCGTTGCTGTGCAGAAAGCCATCTCGGATGATTCTGAGACTAAAGGTGAACATCAGAAAGGACGGTCCTGATCGAAGAACAACCAAATACATAAAGAAATTGCAGGCATTGGAAGCTTTGTGGTTAGAATTCCATAATAACCACGAGAGCATCAAGAATGTCGTGAAGGCAGATACTCCATATGTGCAATCAAACACATATGAAAAGGTTAAGAACTTATGCAACGAAATAAGGCACACTCTTCAAGCTATTCTCTCAGAAGAAGAGGCTGAACCTTTACGAGCAGCTGGTGGCGCAAAACAGTCAGAAACGGGTACAAAACCAAAGTTACCCAAACAGACATTGGAACATTTGGACGTGGAAGAATCTGATGTAAACAATGCAAAAGCCAAACAAAACATGGAACTGATCAGAGTGTTCCGGAGACAAAACGCAACTGTAAGGTCACCGCAGCGGTTGTTGTCAAATCTGAGAGACATGACAGCATTGGGCGGAAGTGGAAGAAGCCCATCGGTTAATGTACGTGCTATCTGAAGACCCAGCTAAGCTTGGATAAAACATGGGGAGTATTTTCAACTGGAGGATGAAGTCCAAGATTATACCAACCAATTGAACGAAGCCGCAAGCCAAAATCAATCGACAACTTATGCAGCGCCTTCATCATTTTCTATAACTTTGCCTAATTTTGATGGGGATTACATTAAATGGAAGCAATTCAGTGACTTATTCACTGAACTTGTACACAAACAACAAATAGCCGATTGTCAAAAGCTAGTTTACTTAAAGACAACTCTATCTGGTGAGGCGGAAAAGCTTATCAGACATTTTACCACGTCTAACAGCAACTACAGTACTGCTTGGAAGGTACTAACTGACCGGTACGAAAATCTTCGGTTACTGGTGACAGCTCAAATAAACAAGCTGCTGGCACAACCTGTTATCCAGAATGAAGGTTCAAACGCCATCAAAACCCTTCACGATACTACACAGGAATGGCTGTTAAGTCTCAAAGGTCTCCAGATTGACACTAATAATTGGGATCCGTTGTTACTGAGTATTCTGTTCAAAAAACTGGATAGAAACACCTTAACGCTTTGTGAACCGTCACTACAGTAGCCAAGGGCACTTCCGTCTCTGATTGATTTCCTAGCCTTTCTAGAGGTACGGTTTAAGTCCTTAGAGATACTTGGAAGCAGACGCAATACAGACGAAAAAGGACGCAGACCCACTGTAAAATTCTTGACGTTGATGGCAGCAGCCAAACCCACAAAACAAATATGCCCCTTCTGTAATAGCAAAGGAACATAAGCTATACTAATGCACAAGGTTTGTACGACTTACTTCAGAAGAAAAGCAGAAAAGCTCAACCTTTGCATAAATTGCCTTAATCCTGGGCACACATCACCCCAGTGTACTGCACGAAGTTGCACAAAGTGCTTGGAAAGGCACAACACTCCCTTACACACAGACAAGCAGTAGGGACTAAAAACACCAGTCACAGGCGTGGCTCCAATCACTTCAGCCGCATCAGTAGTTCCGAGGAACAAAGGGTATGTGTTTCTCATCACTGTCACAGTAAGCATAGAAGACTGAATAGGAACACTCTTGAACTGCCGAGCATTGCTTGATTCTGGATCGCAACTTAACTTAATAACAGAAAGGCTATCAAGAAGACTAAACATTCCCGAATTTACCGAAAAAAATGCAAATTCTTGGGATAGGAGACGGATCCAAACAAGCAAAAGGGTTAATCTGACATTAAGATCCCGAACATCTAAATTTAACATCAACACGGAAGCATTTGTCTAACGACAAATTACTCCAAGCCAACTAACTCAGAGAATCACCATTTCTTCCTGGCACATTCCAACCGGCTTAAAAATGGCCGATCCACACTTCAATGAACCAAGACAGATCGACATCTTGCTTGGAGCAGAACTGTGCCATCAATTTATTACAGTGAGAAAGATTAAGTTAGCAGCAGGATTACCAATCCTACAAAACAATCATTTTGGATAGTTTAGGGCAAATTGGAAGGCACAGATTGAATGGCACTTACATCGCTGGAATGTCCACATATTTGATGTCGCCAAGAACGCTGCAAAATGTCTAGGCTTCCTTAAGCGATGCAAGAAATATTTCACCCCTTCTAATCTGGCTAGAATTAATAAGGCGTTCATTCGCCCAAAGCTTGAGTAAAACGCTTATATCTGGTCTGATGCACCAATAACATATTTGGTGCTACTTGACAGGATTCAAAAACGTGCGATTTAACTAATTGGCGATAGAGACATTGCGAGATCGCTTGACTCTGTCTTCGTCGCAATGCCTCCTGCCCATCGTTGTTTTATCGCTTCTTCCACCATAAGTGCTCAAACGAATTAGCCAGTTGCATTCCACCTCTACAGTAATTCAACTGCAATACTCGCCATGCTTGGAATGCACATCAGTTCACACTGAAGCCTATATTGGGTTGGACAGTGAAATAAAAGGATTCGTTCATTAACCGTACAATACGAATGTGGAACATTATAGTTTACAAACATTTAAAACCCACGTGCATCCGTTTCTCCCTTTCTCTACTCCTTCATTTCACTAATGCCCGCACTGTGTCACTTCATTGTAAGGGCTTTGGATCCCTTTAGTGCGCGTACATTATAAAAACAAGAAAATAATTTAATTTTACGCAAAAACCAAATGCCGCATATAAATTTTGGCGCCAAATTTGGACAGTTCTGTGGATGAAATTTTCAAGTTGTGGAGGGTGGGATATAAAAAGGTTATGAGTAAAGAGCGAATGGCGAACTGCGAACCAGCGAAAATTCTTAAATTCTGACATTACATTCACATGAAAACTTTTACTGGTCGCAGGTACCCTTGAATCTGATTTGTTAATGTTACCAGCAAGATGTATCAATTTTAAGGTTATGTTCGAACGAATTTTTCATTCGGGGATTTGAGGATAGTCCTCATGTGAATAGTCCTCAATTCATATCCTAACATTTCACAATTATTTACAACAATATAAAAAAGAATAGAGTATAAACTTATAACGAAATATTTAAAACTTTGGACGCTCTTTGTGTAGGTATGGTTTTTATAGTACAATGGGTTAAACTGTATTGAAAATTTGTATATTTTATTATTAGGTTAAGTAATCGAATATGTCTAAATTCGCGGTCAAAAATAATTACTTAGGGCTTCAAGAAGCAATCAATTCCACTTTTGATGAAGAAGATGATAATGATTTTGATATTGTGACTGTTCCACCGGAGCCTTGTGCTCTCACAGACGAAGACATGGAGATTTATGATTTACCAAGAGACGTGGCAAGTGCTTTGCAAGTAATGCGCCGATATATGACAGAAGATCTGGCGGTAATGACGAACCTGTTTGAAGCAAACGACGACGAAGTGCTTCAGTACTTTATTCCTTACCAACTTGTAAAAAGTGAGATGGAGTGTATTCTGGAAGAATCCCGCTTGCAGACGGACTAGAGGCTAGAAAGATTTGATTTGTGATTTTTACTTATTTGCTCGATATGACGTCTTCAAATGCATGTAATTTTGCATGGCTTTAAGACCAAATATTGTCAGAACCTATCTACGTCCTCAAAACAGAAATAATAGCCGTTCTGGCGTAATAATGGACACAAAAATTCCAAATGATGTGATGTGTCATACACGCATCAAATGTGGCAAATCGTTATGCATTGACAAAAATTGTTTTTTAAAAATTTTACTCACAAGTGCCCTCTGTACTATAAAAAGGACACCTCCAATATCGACTTTGAAATTACTTTTTTTTTTGTTCTCAAATTTATTAAAAATGTTCCTTAATAGTAGATAATCAAAGATATTTTAAAAATATAACCATTCGTTTTACTATGGGCGTTAATGGGTTAAATACTTTCCAGAATTTTCTTCAACCACCACAATTTTTGGTGCGGAACATGCTTTCAATTTTCTTCCTCATCCGTAAAGTAGTCCCGACGATCTGGACTTAGTGCTTTACCATCAAAGTGCTTTTGCGTGAAAGATTCTTTTAGTGCCTTATTTTCGGGTTTTTCCGCTCGGTAAAGCAGTTCGATTTTATTAAGCTCTGTACGGATGTAATTATTTTCCGCGGTACGCTCGGGAAATCTTTCGGCGTCATAGGACTTCTTTTTTGATTTTAATTGTAACATAAATCCCGATTTTGGTGATCTAGATACCCTTTTACTACATTGGAAAGCGTCAAACGATTGCAATAATTGGCTCTCCCCAGAATCCGTAGTGTGTGGATTTTCCAGTAGAACTGGTCTGCCACCCGCGGTATTGTATCGTACTGTTTTGTATATTGCATTTCGATTTTATTAAGGTTTTTACAGATATCATTATTTTCCGGGGTACGCGTGGAAAGTCTTTAGGCGTCGCACAGCGGGAGGCACAAATAGAGTTTCGCGTCTCAAAAATCTGTAACTTTTTTTTCTCTTGGAATAATTTAGTGAAATTTGGAACATATTATTTTTAATACATAATGAATCATTAAATACACTATAAGTTTATTCAAAGTTAAAAATTACAATTTTGGAAAACCAAAATGTGGATTTTCATTATAAATTTTATTTTTAAGTTATATATTTTTACTCAGGTTATACACATTAGGATAAATAATAAACTATAACGACAAAATCAAGTACAGCAATAAAAAAAAGTTATTCAAATAAAAAATATTTGAAAAAAATCAACAAATAATTGGTTAAAATGACTACATAAATACAAATGCAAATAAAAGTTCTGTAGTAGCTGTAAAGTTTCTTTAAAAAGCTCCTTAGATTCAGGTGTATTTTGTTTTCTTTTACTTGATATAAGAGGATATGATGTCAATAACAAGCGATGAAGGACATCCTCGTTTGTTGCTATTCTTGAACAGTTTCTAGAATGCGGCATCGTTATTTTTTATAATTACGTGATTCTTCGGCATCTTCAGATAATGTTAAAAATAAAAAATGCTGAATTGTACTCGATCTGTCCTGAAGATCCGTCACAGCCGTATTTGATAAAAAGCTTTAAGTTTAGAGATTCAGGTCTATTCCTCTTCTCTCCATTTAACGAGGAGTTTATGATCAGGATTATAGGGATCATAACTCGCCCACTTCACTGCATTCCTACTGGTCCACCTGTGTGGTTCGCCGGTTAAAAAAATCCGGGTTTATTAACTGAATTAATTTGCAAAATACCTTTAGCGGTATGGTCTAATAAATTTTGTAATTAAACATTAGTATCCAGTATTAGTTATAGTTATGCCAGTTTCTGTGGGCAGCACAGCTGTTTTGCTTGAGCTAAACTTTGATAAGACGGAAAAATGTATATGCTTTATTCAGCTACAAACGATCTTAAATATTTATATCTATATTTTGACAAATGTATATCAATAAAGATACTAATAGTTGCTGCATTGAACAAGGATTCAAAGTTGGTGTCTCTTGCAATATATCATTTAAAAATTTCTGTTATCCTGCCTTACTTGAATTCCGGACCATGGCCACAATAGAAGCTTCTTCTGATTCTTCCATAGACCTAAGGGCTTGAATATATGCACTTTGTAAGCGTTCTAATTCATACTCTTGTAGTAAGTTCGAATTTTTCCTTTTTTGGTTTTCTCCGATGATTCATTATACATTTTTGAAGGTCCACTTCGTTTTGCATAATTCAACATCCAGCCACTCTTTATTATTTATTTCAAAACCCTCTTTGATTCTTCTTGCCTTATTCTTACTTACTTTACTTCACGGGCTCCCGACCCGTGAAGAGTCCCTGCCTGAAATACGGCAGCCTCCCACCCTCTGCGATCCCGAGCACGCTGCTTCCAGTTGTCCAGACCAAGCGCTCTGGCATCCGCGATGGGTTGGTCTTTAAAACGGAGGTTCGGTCTTCCTTGTCGTCTCGAACCTGGGGGCTGGGATTCGAAGACCCACTTGGCTGGAGCGTTGTTGTTCATTCGCTCGATGTGGCCGAGCCAATGTAGTCGATGAGTTTTGGCTTTTCGGACTACGTCCACATCTTGGTACAACTCATAGAGTTCGGGGTTGTATCTTCTCCTCCATTCGCCCTCATCGCACACAGGACCAAATATCCGTCGAAGGATTTTTCTTTCAAAGGATCCCAGTATTAACTCTCCTTTCCTGATTATCGTCCAGCAATCGGCGCCGTATAGCAGAACTGGCAGGATTGGGGTTCTGTAGAGCATGCACTTTGTCCTTCGAGTTAGGAGTCTTAAACCCATTTGTTTTGCCAAACCGAAGTAGCAGAGGTTTCCTAGGGTAATTCTTCGACGGATCTCCACTAAGATGTCATTTGTGGAGTTGATGTTTACCCCGAGGTAGATGAACTATTTAACTACCTCGAAGTTGCTGCTATCAACAGTGACATTTTGTCCTACTCGCTGGACAGATGATTGTTTGTTTGTTGATAGCACATATTTAGTCTTGTCCTCATTCACTTCAAGGCCAACTAGTTTCGCCTGTTCTTCAATAACCGTGAAAGCCTCTATCACGGCACGCTGGGATCGACCGATGATTTCTATATCGTCCGCATACCCAGTTGGACTGATCTGTTGAAGATAGTGCCTTCCGTGTTGACAACTACCCTGCGCAATATCTGCTCAAAAACAAAATTGAAGAAATCACACGATAGCGCATCTTCTTGATAAAATCCGGTGCATGTTTGAAAGAGTTCAGATGAGTTGCTGCCTAACTGCACATTGCATCGCGTGTTATCTAGTGTCATGCGACACATCTGGATCAGTTTTGACGGGATCCCGAATTCGGCCATCGCCACAAAAAGCTCCTGACGATGAATACTGTCATATGCGGCTTTAAAGTCTATGAAGAGATGGTGCGTCTCGACTTGAAACTAGTTGGTCTTTTTCAGGATTTGTCTTAGTGTGAGGATTTGATCGAAAGTTGATCTACCGGGCCGGAAGCCACACTGGTACTTGCCGATTAGTGTGTTGCAGAAAGGTTTGAGACGTTCACACAGTACGTTGGATAGGATCTTATATCCGACATTAAGCAGGGATATACCTCAATAGTTCTTGCAAGACATAGGATCGCCTTTCTTATAGATGGGACATATGGAGCTGATGGTCCAGTCATCGGGCATGCTTTCCTCCACACAAACTTGGTTGATGATTTGGTGCATGCGCCCTACCATAACATCACCACCGTATTTGAAAAGCTCTGCAGGTAGACCATCAGAGCCGGAGGACTTGTTGTTCTTTAGCTTTTTTATAGCTAAGCCAAACTCTTCTATACTGGGCGGAGTATCTGGTTCTTCATTGACTGGACGTGGGTTCTCTTCTTGCCCCATCACTCTCTTTACACAGTTTAGCAGCTGCTGGAAATGCTGCTTAAATACATCTACTATTCCCTGCGCGTCGGTGACTAGGTTTCCATCGCTGTTACGAAGAGCCTTCATTCAGGTCTTAAAGCCAGCCGCCAATTGCTTGGCTTTCTTATAGAACTTACGAATGTTGTTTCGGTCGCGAGACTCTTCGATTTCCTGGAGCTGGGAGACTGCGTGCTCTCTTTTCTTTCTACGCAGGATCTTCTTCTCCTCCCTTTTCCTGTCTCGGTACTCATCCCTTGCTGCCCTTGTTTTTCTCTGCAGCGTTCTAATGTGTGCATTTTCTGTCACCTTTTCGGGTATGCGCATACATCATCATACCACGGGCTTTTGCTCTGGGGTGGTTTCGGCTACCTCCTTGATGATGTCACGATACTGAGACCACTGGTTGTTGACGTCTGTGGTAGGTGGCGAGTTTCACACTCAGGCGCTCTTTGTAGTCTCTGGCGACTCCACATGTGCTAAGGCCTCCAACGTCGAATTTCTTCGTTTGGGCAGTTCGAAGCATCTTCTCGTTGGACAGTCGAGCTCTGAATCTATCTGCAACAAGAAAATAGTCAGAGTCGACGTTTGCGCCTCAGTAAGTGTGCATGTTCAAGATGTTGGATGCGTGCCTCGCATCGATTAGTACATGGTCGATTTGGTTGGCGGTTCGACCGTCTGGAGAGCGCCAGGTTGACGTGTGGATCTTTAGTCGCGGAAACCTAGTGCTCTGTAGTCGTTTCGTGGAGGCTGTGCTTACCAACTAATACGCCGAAGATGTTTCCCTTGTCGACTTTAGCATTGAAGTCCCCGAGTACAATTTTGATATCATACTCCGGACAGGCTCCGTAGGCTCCGTCCAAGAGGTCATAGAATTCCTCCTTGATAGGGTCCTCACCCTCGTCGGTAGGGGCGTGTGCACATTTTAGGCTAATGTTTTGGAATGTAGCTCTGATTCGGATCACAGCCAGGCGATCAATTATCGGCTTGAGGTCCATTACTTTGAATCTAAGCCAATTTCCCACGACGAATCCGCATCCTAACACGTGCACGCTTTTGTTACAACTGAAATAAATGTCGCAATTTTGTCTTTTCATAGTTCCTGATCCTATCCATCGTATCTCCTGGATCGCGGTAATGTCGGCCTTGTACCGCGAGAGGACAGACTCAAGTTTTGAGTAGCACCTGGAGTGTAGAGTGTCCGCACATTCCAGGTACACACTCGCATGCCCGTTAACGTTCCGGGTCTATTTTGCCTTTGAGGCACATGTATATCCGAGGCTGCCATAGTCTCTCCCATAACTAGATGTTTTTGACGTGGTCGGAAAGTTACCCCGACGGCACAACCCCCAACCTGGAGGGCCAAACACTGTTCTTGACCCTAGGACAGTAGGCCGGTAATTCCGGTGCCAGTAACCCACTTCGGGGCTGTGAGTGCTGCCGTTAACCCATCAAGGGCTCATCCGCCACCAACTCTTTTCCAACACCCTGGCTAAGTGTTCGATATCCCTATAGACCTGGGCTTCAAATAAGTCGAAGCAGCTCATATAGGGAGGTCACTTGTTCCACCTAACTGGAACTGTGGACGCCGCCGTTGATCCATCCGTAGAATTCGTCCGCCGCAGTCCAGAAACAGGCGAAGTGCCTTAGTAAGCTGGCACTCCTCCCCCCTTTCTCGTCAGCTGCCACCAACGACCATCCACAGGGGTTCGTTACCCCATCTCCAGTCGAGATACTAGGCACAAAGCAGTCGGGGTTCGGTTCGATCTATAGTGGCGAACAGACGTGTGCTCTCGATTCCGAATAGAAAACTATTTTAAAGAAAATCCAGTGAACAATTTATAAATCGGCTTAGGCCGTAATATCCCCATATCCATCTAATTTCTTACCTTCTGAGACAGTGACTCTTAAAAGTGGCATATTGTGAAGTATTTAAAAGTGATCCTCCAGCTCATATGCTGGAAGAAAATAACAGTGAACAAACTAGCAAAGCACAAGCTTATGCAAATCCAAATACATTGGATGGCGCGAGTCACTGCATTAATGCAGAAAACACTCTCTCAATAGAGAAACAACAACACGAAAGCGCATCAGCCGATGCACCCACACCCACTGCTACTAAAATGGTAAGGAATACACACCGTGAGAGCGAGTTAAATTCCAACAACACTACCGGTATGGACCTAAGCACCGATCACTCCACATCGAATGAGTGGACAACTGTAATCGGAAATCTTAAACATGCCGCAAGCAGCTACCAATCTAACGTAGGGAAACGAAGGAGAAATGTGCGTGACGATGAATCATCGCCTAAGCGAATGGCCGCGCAAAATCGATTTTCAGCACTCGCTGAGCATAGAGAACCTGAGCCAAACACAAGTGAACTAATAAACCTTGCCCCTACAGTTCATCATTCCAACAGTCCGTCCGTTGAAATGCATAATCAACCCAATGCCAATACAACTAAAAACTTTAGTAACGTATCTTTCTGCCCACCAATTTTCATATTTGGTGCCAATTGCGAACTTATCAGTGAAGTTATTAGACTCGCTGCAGTTGAATGTAAAATTACAGATCTGAAGCATAAATTTGTAAACATGAGCTACCGGAAAACGAAGGTATTTGTAAATAACACCCAAATCCATTCGATTATTATTGATAGATTACGCGGTACGGGTATAGGTGCGTTTTCTTTTTCGCTCAAGGAAATGAAACGGGTATCGGTAATGTTAAAGGGCCTTGACGGTGATACACCTGTTAAGATAATAGAACAAGCGGTCAAAGCTGTATCTCCTAGCACTAAAATTGGTAAAATTACACTTTTTCCCACAGCTAAATCAAAAGAAATGGGAGTAAAACTTAATATGTTTATTGTCCAATTGGAACTTGGTGAGTCCATCAAAGATTTAACTAGCATTAGATATTTACTGAACCAACGGGTATACTGGGAAAAAAAATCAATAAAGCTGTAACTCGGTGTTACAGGTGTCAAAGGTTTGGGCATTCGGGCCAATGTTGCGCCTACAATAGTAGATGCGTCCTGTGCGAAGAGGCTCACGATTCAGAAGCCTGTATTGCATCCTTTAAAACGCTTAAAGAGACAAACCAGGAGACCCCTGCTTTAAAATTTGTTAATTGCAACGAAACTGGGCACGCTGCTAGTTACCAAGGCTGTCCAGCTTATCTTATATATAGGGGAAAACGGGATCTATTTACCGAAAGTGCAAGACAGGCTTGCGAACGTCTGACAAACATCCAAGAGTACGAAATGTCATGAGAATCTTCTCAACAATAAAATTGCCGTTCGGAATCAGCATTAAACTGTAGATCCCTTAATTCGTGTCAAAAATATATCTTCGCACACGCAATGGTTGTAGAAGCTAGGCTTTAGGCCCTGTGTAGGTCTTTAACGCCTTATATTTATTTATTTATTTTATTGGAAAGAGCAGCCTTGAAAACAAAGGAGACTGGGTCCCGATTTTTTTTCCCATTCTTCATACGTCAACAATTCAAACCTAAAAGACCCACAGTAAAGTGTGTAGGATGGTGGTTTATCGAGCTAAATATCACATATTTTTGTTTACAGAACCTAGGAATTGGAAATGACGCCACTGAATTTTTTTGTACATTACTGCCACTTATTTCAAATTTGGGCGAGATGGAGCGTGTTTTTTGCTTTGTATTCACTTTGTTGCTTTTTTTAGGCATTATTTCCAAATCGAAATAACTTTATTCCGCGTTTACACAAAAAAATCTTTTAATGACTTATTTTACTTACTTTGAGTGGCTTCTTTAAATCACTTTGACTGATTTGCATAATTTCACGAAGAGTATCTTGTACTAAATTCTCGCGCGTAACGTTTAGTACAATAAATTGTGAAGGGGGATCTGAAAGATTAAACAAAGCAAAAATGCTCTAAGAAAAACATTAGCATTCAAAAATTAATGTTTGATTTGTTTACGCACTGAAGCTGCAGCATTTTGCATCGCATTGTGCATTTGAAGAGCTTGATCCGTTTGAAGAAGTATTGTTTTTACCATGGCATCAAATAAAAATGGATAGTTACATATATTAAATAGTTGCGCCTGAAATATTATATTAAATTTCGTTATTATGTAAACTATACTCAACTCTAAACATACATTTTTATCCATATACCAGTTTATATATTCCTGTTGAATGTCTATCTGATCCATTAGATCGGGCAAATGGAATATTTCGTACGAAGCCTTTTCAGTTCTCTGGGAATGATTTATTTTATGTAGGAACACAAGAATATTTAGTGCACTAACAAGGTTGGCCTCGTATGATACTGCCTGAAATATTATAATTAAAAATGTCCCTCCTAATTTCCTTAAAAATAAAAGTTACTGGTTTCCGAGATCCTGAGCCAAATGAAAGTTTAAAATGAATTATGTAACTAACAACATTTTTGAAATTCGAAACTAAGTGTTCAAAATAATCAATAGAGGATTCAGCCCACCACTGCGCGATGATCCTTTTTGGAATAGCTTTCAATTCCATAACAGCCCTACTGAATTGTGTATGCAGCGTTGAATAGTTTTTTGAATTGACGAATTCATGAAAAAGAGGTAAAAGCAAGTAGATTCTTAAAGTTTCCACATCAGGTGGAGATGGTGAAAGAAGATTAACAATATCATTGACAATGGAATTAAAAATCTAAAGTTAAAAAAGTGAAAGAAAATGTTAGTGTTTTTGTATTTTTAAGATTAAAGTTACCAACTTACTATTTGCTTTAAGCTTTCGTTTTCAATCTTTCTGAGATCTTCAAATGCTTCAGTTGCTTTGGATATATCAACCCCATGGTGCCTCGAAGTGCAACAATAATGCAGGTCGTCGTCTAACAGAAAAGACGCATTTAAACACTCCAAGCTTTTGAATATGGACTCAACTGCTCTTAACAAATCTAAATCAATGGATGATTCATGTTGAACCTTTAAAAAAATTTTAGCCAATGCATTTGTGAATGTAAGGATTTGTGTTTCCGCACTGCAAAAAAGTAAAAGTAAAGTATTAAAAAAAATAAGACTAGTTGTCATAATTATATACTTATAAATTCGAAAGTCGACTGATGGTACGTTTTCTGATAAAAATCTTGTCGTTACTAGAGCATGATCTCCTCCAGAAAATATTTGCTGAATGGTAAGCGCATTCTTCTCTGGGATATTGCTTGCTAATAATGCTGAACCACTCGGAGAGACCTTAAATATAGGATTATAGCTTCTGATGTAATTTAAATATTGCGTAATATACCCAAGGACCACGAACGACTTGAGGCACAGAAAAATTATTGGTTGATCGAGTTCCTAACTGGCCAGAACAACCCAACCCGAACCCATAAACTCTTCCTCTAGACGGAACCAATGCAAGGGTATGACGATGTCCACAAGCTATTTGTGTTATTGTACTTCCCATTAATTCCATTACTTTTTTCGGTAATACTTCGTTACAGCTATTTCCATGACCCAACTGGCCGTAAGTACCGGCACCGCAAGTAAACACACCCCCGTCATTTGTTAGAAATACAGAAAATTCGTCCCCACACGTAATGTAGCGTACGTTTAGGCTGCGTAATGTTCGTAATTGCGTTGGTAAAAAACGGGATTTTTCGTCATTTAAACCAAGTTGGCCGCAGCTATTTCTACCCCACCCGAACACAGCTCCCGATTTTGATATTGCGAACGAATGGTTCGCTCCACATGCAATGTACGCTAAAGGAATTCCCTTTAAGGCTGTTATCAATTTCGGTGTTGTAGCAAGTTTGCAATCTGAATTTTCAATGCCCAACTGTCCGTATATGTTTGAGCCCCAAGCAAAAAGTTCTCCACCTTTGATGAAAAGAACTAGTTAAAAAAAATAATGGGAAGACAAATGCAGTTTTACTATTGGAAAGAGCCAGACAATGATTATCTCCGCATGCTATTTGAACAATGTGATTAGATACGAAATGTTTGATTATCTTGGGAAATGTTTGTCGGGTTTCACTTTCTCCAAGTCCTAATTGGCCGTAGTCATCTAAGCCCCAGCTAAACAAAGTACCCCATTCATCTAGTGCCAAAGAGTGATTAGCACCACAGCTTACCTGTTTTATTACATAGTTATCGAGTACACTTATTATATCTGGAAGAAGGTATTATGTTTGTTAATTGTAGCAATGTGAAGAACAATATTTGAATTAGTTGATATATAGTATTTATAACGAAAATTTTGAAAATAAATAAAATTGATTTTTGATTACTCCAAATATATAATATTTATTTACTGTCAGTTTAATCTTTGCCAAGAACAGTAGCATCGAAATGGCATCTGAGACTCATTCACTCCGTAATCACTGAGACAGAATATTATATTTGTTCAGGTATCTTCTTGTTCAAACTCTGGCTTATAAGTACCCGGTTGTAGATAAAAATAATCACAATTGATGTGTATTATGTACATATGCATGTTGCAAAATAGACACATAGCATTAGGAATAATGTGTCCAAATTCGGTGATGGAAGTTTGAGCTGTCATTCTGGTAGGATGCCAAAATGAAAACCTATTCGGTGTGTGTGTAATTTGTACACCAATTGATTATAGGAGAATAGTGTATGTGAATTGGAGTTAAATTATATGTACTGAGTATAAGTTTTGAAGTATGTGCGTTGTTCAACTTTAGATACCAAGCGACCTCGACCCCGTGTAGACCATGGGCGACCGATATATCTTGACTACTCATGGGTTCAAAACAGAAAACCACACAAAAAAAGCATAGAGAGTGATGCCTCTACAACAGCATCATCAACTAGGGTTTTCAACGACAGAAATGACCTAACACAATCGCGCAAAGTCTACACAATTAGACGCTGAGATGAGAATGCGGCTCTTCTAAGCGACTCACTCTCAGAAACAAGTAAGTTGTGTAATAAAAGCATGTTGTCGGACGAAATGATTGATGACATGGACAACAAGCAACACCTCTCACAATGCGGGTCAGAGAGAGTCTGTCTTTGTAAAATGTACTTCCTCTGAATGGACTCGATTCAAAAAGGCGCTAAAGGACGGAGAAGATAAAATATAGGCTAGAATAACAGCTCAAAAATGTGATGGACAAACGGGTTCCGAGGTGAAGCGAGCTCGATCTGGAGAGACAACCATCAACAAAGAATCATATAGCTAAATAATTAGCTTTGTCAGATTGGGGGTTCGTAATCCTCTAAATAAAGAAAATATAGTTCAAATACAAGAGAGGTTTATGGATATCAAGGTGGAACAACGTGATGAGGATACAAAACCATCTTTCCGCGGGACAACATTCAAAGCCTGATGGCTGATGTTAACCTGTGCTGACGCTACCACAGCTAGCGGGGTAAAATCCAACTTCGCGACACTCAAAGAGATATGTCGACTGGAGGTTGTTAATTACGTTTGGAAATTGACTAGAACAAGAAAAAAAAGCTACCATACTCTGTCCAACATAAATTGGTAGTACAGGGAAGATAGGGAAGTTTGCCCCTCATTCGCTATGTTGTTAGCTAGTTGCTATTCTAACAAAAACGCGTTTCCGTACTAAGGATTTTTAATCGGCAAAATCCTGAACAAATTTATGTTGCTTTTACTTTTTTTGGATTGAAATTTTCATTGCAATTGTTTTATTTTTAAAAACCAAAACAAAATTAATTTTAGTGATGCTTGCATTGCATCCTACCTTATGCAGTATTTTACCCAGTGTGGTAAGATTGTTATTTGAAAAAAAACTGATGCACAATTTGCCTGATGGCACATTGACATTGAAATCATCGACTTTTCTTTTAAATCAGTTTGGTTTTTCTTCTTTGGTGGCGAGTTGTGGCCTATTTTCGTTAAAAAGTCTATAAACTGTTCGTTTACACACAGAAAAAATATCTCCTTATTGATTAGCAGTTACTGTTTTATATTTTAAATTTTGATAATTTTTTTTTTGTCTCGTCAACAATTTCTTTTTTTTCGGCACTTAAGTCTTTGGATGAATTTAATTTCTAACAAATAAAACAAACGCAAATCTTTTTCCTTAAACAATTTTGTAACTGCATTTTAAAATATTCCCCACACATTAAAAGATATGGCAAAGATCAAAACAAGACCTCCAACGATAACACTTATCATTAAGAACTTTTTTTCAAAGCTATAAAACCTAAACCCCCTCAACAGAAACCCAAGGAAAAAAAGCTGAACGAGTTACCAAACGATGCACACTCACATGTGCGCTGAATAAGACGTGGTGGATCTACGTCAGATGCAATTGAAAATTCACTGGAGGGTAAACACTTTATGAGGGGTTTCTTTTAATTTAGTATGGTAGAAAAATATGGCACGCTACTGATTTTTAAAAAGCTTCCCCATAAGACGTGTACTGCCAATTTATGTTGTACAGAGTATAGTAGAAGTAGTAGAAAATTGTTTTGTTTACTTTCATAAAAAAAAATTACAAAACATTATAACTTGACAAATAAGGTCATCTGTTGGAAAGAGTGGCTACTTCATTAAATATAATAACTGCAATATGACTAAATGTGCATGCTTATTTATGACTTGTACTCAACTACCAAATATTTTCGATAGAAAAATTAACACATAATATATTTATGCAGTGCATTCCAGCTACCTTCTGTTCTCTTTCTTCTGTCTTTAATTGGAAGATAAAGCATATTTACTTAAATAAAAAAATTCAAAGGCGCCTAACAAAACAATCTGTAACAAAAAATAAGTTAAAAACGATTAACAATACTTCTTTCCTACTTTTTTTTATCGATGCACAGAACCCGAATATGTATATACAGATAACTTTTATATGTTCATATATAATGAAAACAATCAAATAATAAAACAATCAAAGAATTTAATATATACATATATAAAAAACCATTCCAAAACTATTTACTATAAATATTTTACACCCAAACATTTATACATACTAATTTGCCAATATTTTTGCAATAATATATACATTTTATCTCATTTTATTAAACGTTTTCATCCATCTGCCGAAAAAACCAACCAAAATAAAAAAAATAAAGTATAGTTATTTTAAGGCAGATAAAAAATACAGATCCGCAAAAAATATTCGAATTAAATTGTAACAACTTCGTACTTAATATGTAACTAATTTTTGTACATTTACATTAAAATAGCCATAAAAGTTGAATTACGTAATCTCAACACTTCGCAGCACTTCCCATTTGCCAAAAATCCGCTGATGTCTTAGCAAAATCCAATGCATTTGCAGAGCATTTGAAAATAATTTTCAACCTAGTGACACATACCGCCTTCCGGAGTTTTTTCACGTTCTAAGTGGACTAACGTCTGAAATTCGCAGCCCAATTACCCAGCTCTCAGAAACAAACTCATTAGTCTACACTCATCCTCGTGGAGGAGTTGAAATAAAAGAGAAAAAAAAGACAGAGGTTAGGTTCTAATCTTTATTACAGAGTTTATGTCTTACCTCGTGGAGGGTGAAAATTATAAGAGAGTGATTTTTAGTTAGTAGGAAAAAGGAAGTAAGTAAATTTGTATTTGGTATGTATACCGACATTAGTTTATGCTTTTCACGTGAACATTGCCGGCCGCGTTGCAACAACCGATGCAAAATCAGAGAAACTTAAGTAAGAAAAAAGATACAATTTTTGTTTGAAACATTACGAATTAATAAAGTTTTACAATTGGCCGGGTAAGAATGCCAAATTGCGTTTTAATCTCCGCGACGCGTATTTTACATCAGATCCCAGATATACCTTAACTACGCGTCCTAGGCGCCATTCATTTGGAGAAAGTTTCTCTTCACGCATAATAACCAGGTCATCGATGGCAACATCTCGTTGTGGGTTTTTCCATTTATAACGCTTGTACATTTCGCACAGATACTCTCGCTTCCAACGGATACAAAACTGATGATGGAGGAACTTAACTCTTTCCCATCGCCGAATGCAGCTCAGGGATTTCTCAGAAATATCGGATTCAGGAGAAGCTAAAAGCGGACTAGCACGAAGAAAATGTCCCGGGGTTAAAGGTAATGGGTCATTGACATTTTCAGAGATCGGGAAAATCGGCCCCGATTTCAAGCAAGTCTCAATCGTGGTCAAAGGAGTCGTGAACTTTTTGAAAGTGAACATCCGGTTTCCCACGATCTTCCGGAAATGGACTTTGAAGTTCTTCACCGCTGCCTCCCCAAGTCCGCCAATGTCTGATGCTCCGGGTGGAATAAAATTCCATTGGAAATGGCGATCTTTGTAATTTTCAGTAACGTCTGCAGAAAGTTGTTGCAGGAAAACTTTAAATTCGTTGTCAATGATCTTACTCGCCCCAACCAAGTTTGTACCATTGTTAGAGTAAATAGTAGTTGGTAGCCCACGTCGGGAAATTAATCTATTTAGTGCAGCTATGAAGGATTTAGTCGTAAGATCACTAGTGGGTTCCAGGTGAATGACTCTGGTAGCAACACACAAAAACGCAAACATATCCCTTAGACACTCGACACCCTCTTCCAGCGAAATTTGTTATCGCAAAAGGACCTGCGAAGTCTAGTCCTAAGTGAGTGAATGGTAATGAGGATGGTTCTTTCAATTGGCAGGGCGTATAATTACATTAGAGCGATTAGCAACAAACGTTTTCCATGTATATGGAGGCTTGCTAAGCCATAAGACGATTGTGCTATCTGTCCAAAGAACAGCACCACACAGATGAAGTCTCGGCAAAGGAATTTGGTTAACTGGAGCTACGTTACCTTCCAACATCGTATTGAATGCGCAAGTATAAGACAGCAGCATATGCCTGCTCGGAAGCATCGCAAAATCCATGCACTTGGTGTGCGGGGTATATTCAACCCACCTGTGAACTTGAATATGCTGGATGTTTGGTAAGGCAGCAAAAAACGTTATCCAGCGTTGACACGTGAGTGGCATGAGAGGCATGTCCCAATACGTTCTATCCCCCCAGACTTGCTCCAAAATTAGTTTAGCAGATACTACTACGGGGGCTAACCGTCCTGCAGGATCGAAAATCCGTGCAACGACGGACAATACTCCACGCTTTGTTGATGGGATATTGCTATCAAATATGTTCGAAATGAATTGGAATGAGTCACGTTTTGCGTTCCATGAAATACCCAAAGCCTTTGTCAGGCTTTTGTCTTCAAATCTGAAGAAATCTTCATCATAGAAAAATGGTTGTGGAAGGTTTTTATGTAACTGTCTTCAAATCGTACTCTTTGCACTCATCTAAAACAGATTTTCGAAAAAGGACTCTTTGGTAGGATGTATGCTCTGGATGAACCCAGATTTGACGATACATTTTTTCGAAGTCTGCGCTAAAAACTTTATATGAGATTCATAAGATCGGATTGCAACACTGGACCTAGATGGAGAATTTCATTAAGACCGTTGCTTGAGAAACTTAAAGCATTGAATACCACTATGAGTTTGGTGCTAAGGCTTTCAGGCTTTATCCCCGCGTGATGATGCATGTAATAAATGGATGCTTACTGTCTTTATAATTATTGTCAGATATTTGAACTTCCTTCATATGTCCCAAGGTTAGGTATTCTTCTAGCACATCGTAGTATCTCGAAAAAAGATCGATGTTTTTCGATAACGATTTTTCGTTACGCGAAAACTGTTAAAAGGCTATCGCTCTTGAATCACCCAACCGTGGAACATTATCTTTAAAGGGAAGACGAACTACATAGCGACCATTAATGTCGCGACAAGTTGTTTCAGAATAGAGTCTTTCGCAGTACTCGTCATCTTTAGAAACAGCTTTATGTTGGGGGATTTCCTCAAGGTCACAGAATCTAAAAACCTGCTTATCCAAAGAATCCTCAGAATAATATGAAAGGATGGTATTGAAGCTTTTGACATGTCCTGGGGACAAAAGACCAGAAAAATCCATCCGAAGACAGTGTTTTGGGCCATCAGAGAACCAAAAACATTCGGTTTAGCACCATTAGAATGATCGAAGGATACAAATATGCCCAATGATAAAATCGATGTTGGAGCTTTGGTCGAAAAAAAAATCGGTTAATTCAAACTCGAAACGTCTGGCTAAATCGTCGCGACTAATATTGAATCAGGGTAAATTGCCTGTAAGGCGTTTTAAGACTATGGCATTAACGATGGCTGTAAACGACTTCACGTGCTTAGAACTTAAAACTAGGGAACATAATTTAGAAGATGTGGTTGTGACAACTGCGCTCATGCCTGAAATGTTCAGGGTAAAGTTGTTTTCCAGATGAGAAATACATATAAGAACTGTAGCAAGAAGTGTTTTTTGAAAAGAATGATTGAACTTGCAGACTGGGTGTTTGACTAGTGGACCGTATATTCGGTTCAGAAACTTGTTGTGAAGAACTGGGGTGTGGAATATTGGAATTGGGAAACGTTGAAGCTTGATGCGTTGATACGTGACCGGGATTATGCAAGATTGTGTGATGTCGTTTGCGATACACTTTGCAAGTAAACTGACTTTGGCAGTGACTCGCTAAAGGAGTTGATGAAAGACAATTTCCAAAATATTTGAAAATTGTTATTTTTGAAATCCTATCGCGAATAGAAAGTTGTAAAAATTTCGAACACAGTCGAAGAAGAGTTTTAGTTTTGTTAGTTTTTTAGTCTGAGTTTTAGTATGAAAGGCACGATGTTGTTGCTGACTTTGACATATTTTCTGAGCTTTACAATTAGAATCCCTTATATCAGAAACGGATTCCAAGACCTGATACTGTTTGGTTAAAAATGAATCCATTTCTGCCCAATTCGGGAGATCGCGTGGCTTTTGAATCGACTGTTCCCAAATGGAAAGTGTCTTTTTAGGAAGGCGATTAGAACACAAAAACACTAGAATTGGATCCCACGACTTTGTATCAACTTTATAAGCTTTTAATATTAAAAGACAATCGTTGATGTCACTTTGAAACTTTTTCAGATTTTTACCAGACTCAACATTGATAATCGGCAAATTAAAAAGTGTTTTCAGTTGGTTGTTTACCAAATATCGCTTGATTTCATATTGTTCCGAGAGAGCATTCAAATCGAAATAGTCAGAGGTAAGTGTAAATTTACAAACGATGTTGAATAAATCTCCTTCACCTTCACACAAAACATAGAATCAAGCTGTTGAACACTTTTCACCACTGTATCCTCTGGTACTGACTTTTTTACCGCTGTATCTTCTAAATCAGAATTTGGTAACCTTAATTTTAGAATTTAACCTATGATATCACTTAACCGAAAAGAGACGATGTTGATTGATATTTACCCTTGCATATCTTCTTTAGAAGCGGAATTCAGATTGCAAGCAAGATTTCGGACCATAGTTCCTTTGCTCCGTTAAAAATTGTAAGGACGCTACAGTTTTATCAACTAGTGAAATGTCCTTATAGGTCTTTCGAAAATCCGTTAATTGGTCGGTAGCAAGCACAAAATCAGCGACCCCAATCATAATGCAATTGAAAGCAGAACTGTAAAAAATGTATCGGAAAAAAAATCTTACTCCAAATACAGACACAGGGACACGTTTTAACGAAACACTTTTTTTTTGCTGTTTTAGTTTTATAAATTTGCAAAATGTTTTTCAATCGAAAAAAATTATAAATGTATATTGCTTTTTCACTTTTATACCTCTCTCCTTTATATGAATTGTACACGCGAATTTTTAAAAATATATGTATTTAAGTATTTTAAGAAAATAAAAAAGGGATTTCAATTATTAAAAAAAATTTACAATTTTACTAATTTTACAATTTACTTTACTTTCTACTTTTACTTTTTTTTAAAAAAATTGTTTACAATATTTATACAATTGTTTTTCTTAAGTCAAGGATAAATCTAATATTCTGCGAGCACTGATGGGGCTCTGCGTTGTGCAAATGTTGTTTTATAATTACATTTTTATTTAAAAAATTATTTATGAAATTGATTTACATTTTTTATTGAGTATTTATCGTACAGCGTGAGTAGCGCCGACGTTCCTGTTGCTGTTATATGTAGTTGATATTGATGACTTTTTTTCTATTGAAATTATAATAAAAACACTTGTAGTACTAAACTGCCCACTTTGGCTTTGAAGCCAAAGATGAGTCGCATGTCGCGGCGATGAAGAAAGTGCCGGCTGACGAAGAAGTGGATGTCGACCGCTGCTGATGAAAGACAAACGGTTTTCTTGTCTCCTACACTGAGAGCAAATTGATCGTGATAATGATTTAGAATTACACTAGATTTCGTCAGTACTTAAGAGATTATAAACTTAGTAAAGTTAACTCGCTATTTTTTTTTGTTAGATGTCGATAAATGGTGATTTGGGGGGAAAGATGTGAAGACGCTGTTCGGTGATAATTGATCGATGATTTCTTTGATGTAAAGATGACGTCGGTGAAATGAATGGCGGAACTCGTAGGTATTTGCACTTTTGAATGGTGATGGTAAATTTAGTTGGCGAATAATTCCAACGCTTAACACTTAATAATCGCTGAATTATTTAAGTATTCGGTTCGAGTGGATCAAAATGTACGCGTGCTTTAGGAGACCCTTGGTATGGAATTTCCTCGTGGAGGAGTTGAAATACAAGAAAAAAAAGTCAAAGTTATCGATTTAAAATAACGAATTGGAATTATATGCTTTTTACATGAACAACGGGTAATGCGAAAAATAGAAAATTGCGGAAGTTTTCCCAATAGCAACAAAATTGTCAGCGAATTGTATTTCAAAATTTAGACCCATCACTCTGCTCTTAAACATAAGCAAACTTCTAGAAAAGTTAATGTAAAACAAAATCAACTCGGTCTGCACCGAACTAGAAATAGCGCAAAATAACCAATTCGGATTCAAATCCAATCACCCGACATTTCTCCCACTGCTGTACGCTGATGTTAGTATTGGGTTAAATAAGGTGGAGACCACCGTTGCCCGTCTACTCGACATTGAAAAGGCATTTGATTCCGTTAGGCTTGAAGGCTTAGTCTTCAAAGTCAAATCCCTTAATTTCCCTACACATACCATTACAATCATTCACAGCTTTCTTGTGAACCGTAAGTTCTTTCTTACGAATCGTAAGTTCGTAAGCGGATAGGAAACTCCAAATCCAGTATCAGGGGTAGCCCAACCTTGTGATCAACCATAAAATGATTCCCGAACAGAGAATTTACACAGACAACTCTATCACCTACTCTTTTTCCTCTTGCCCTAACATTGCATTACACAGTCAAGTCAGATATCCCCAAACTTTGGGAAAACTACCGAAAATAGAGAATCAAAATAAAATCCGCAATTAAATAAAAAACGGAGAATATATCTTTTCGAAATCCCTACGGCACTGCTCGCAACAACAAGCAAGCCTTATCCTTCAAAAGGCAAACAGTGCCTCATATTTAGTCCTGCCACTTATGCGAATAAGAGGGGGACTCGAAACAAGGACCAATTTCTTCTCTACAAGCAGTTGACACGTCCAATAATAACCTACTGCTTTCCTATCTGGTACACTCTCAGTCCCACTTACATGAAAAAGTTACAAATCTTCGAGCGAAAAGTGCTTCGTCACTGAACTTCGCTCTACCGAAACCCTCACAACAACCACTAATATAGAACAGAAGTCCTATATGAACCCCATTTGACCAATATCTGTGCTCGCTTTCACGAAAATGACGAGCAATATCCTGTCCCATCGCAACCCTTTGATTCATATCATTTCAGAGACTCCATCAATACAGACCAGATCTTGGAATAGTCCAAGAAGATTCATTCGAAGAGTTCTACATGGTTGCTGGAACGCGATACTACCGTGGTTGACAATTTACCGAAAACAATGGAAACATACCCGCACGTCATCTAACACAAAAGAAGAATCCAAGCCATCGAACTAAATCCCCAAATCACCCCAACAAACCACAGCAATGACCGTCGGCGCCACTCACGCTGTACGATATATAATAAATATAAATTGTTAATAAATTTCATATATTATTTTTTAAATTAAAATGTAATAATAAAACAACATTTGCACAACGCAAAGCCCCATCAGTGCTCGCAGAATATTAGATTTATCGTAGACTTAAGAAATCAGTTGTATAAATATTGAAAACAAACTTTTTTTAAAAAGAGTAATAAATTGTAGATTGATAGAGTATTCACAGATAGGAAAATTGAGAGGTTGATATTATCCGGAATTCTTCTTTTCACTTTTCATTCAATAATTAATCATCCAAGTTTAACTTTCAAGTAAAGTTTAATGAAAAGCAAAAATACGTTCTGTGTCTATCATTTATCGGAATCCCACAGAATTTGGAGACTCAACCAAAATATTGAAGCCAGTAGCATTGATTAGTGAAAGTGAAAAGTGAAATGTGTACGATAACATTAATTATCTATACAATAGTGGAAGTAAAGATTTTGAAAAAAATAACATGAGAAAACAAACAACATTGAAAGGGCAACAACAACTAAAAGCGTTTATAATTTATCCCTGTGAGTGGTGCGATAAATGAAAAAAAAAACCCAAAGTGACTACGTGCGCATATGCACAGGAAATCAAACCAGCAACGACTTTATAAAATTCGTTTGCGGAAAAGTGTGGGTGTATGTGAAGTGGAAAGGGATAAATACAAACTGTTAGCTGTTGTATGCCCCAACGATCATTTGTGCAGCTGTGAGGCGTCAGAGGAAGAAAATTGGACAGCGGTTGCAGAGGTAGCAGTGGTAGCGGAATGGTAGCGTTTGTTTGTGATATTTCTTTATTTACATTCAATAAACCAAATTTTGCATTTTGGAATCCGATTAGCTTTGAAATATTTAATATTTGTAGTAATTAAATGATCGATATTATGTCCTTATTTATTAGATTTTAAATTGTAAAGGGTTACGGATAATATGGACGTTCGTAGAATATAAAGGTGGAATAGTTTGAGCGTCAGTTAAGAGACTTGGGGTTGACAATGACGGGTAACAAGGACGAGTTACAACAACGACTCTTACATTATCATGACGACTAGCAGAATAAGGGTTCTGCAGAGCATACACTTTGTCCTTCGAGTTAGTCGATTCTGGTACCACTGGTTGTTGGCGTCTGTGGTAGGTGAATGCGCGATGGAGAGTTTTTCACTCAGACGCTCTTCGTAGGCTCTGGCAACTCCAGATGTGCTAAGGCTTCCAACGAATTTCTTTTTCTGGGCAGTTCGCGGCTTTTTCTCGTTGGACAGTCGACCAATGAATCTATACAAGAAAATGGTCAGAGTTTACGTTGAATGCATGCCTCGCATCGATTAGTACATGGTCGATTTGGTTGGCGGTTTGACCCTCTGGAGAGCGCCAGGTTGCTGTGTGGATCCTAAGCCGTGGAAACCTAGTGCTACTTATCACCGTATTACAAGTAGCTGCAAAGTAAATTAGTCGGTAGCCCCTATATGTTCTCGTTTCATGGAGCCTGTACTTACCAACTAATCCGCGGAAGATGTTTTTCTTTCCGACTTTAGCATTGAAGTTCCCGAGCACAGTTTTAACATCGTACTCTGGATAGGCTCCGTCCACGAGGTCATAAAATTCCTCCTTGCTAGGGTCCTCTGCCTCGTCGGTAGGGCCGTGTGCACATATTAGGCTTATGGTTTGGAAGGTAGCTCCGATGCGGATCACAGCTAGGCGATCTCTTATCGGCTTGAAGTCAATAACTTTAGACCTAAGCCGATTTTTCACGATGAATCCGCATCCTAACACATGCAACCTTTATCGCAATTTCTTCTCTTCATTGATCCTGATCCGTATCGCCTGTAATATCGGCCTTGTACCGCGGGAGGAAAGACTCAATTTTTTGAGTACCACCTGGAGTGTAGAGTGTCCGCACATTCCAGGTACACACTCGCATGTCCGTTAACGTTCCGGGTCTATTTTGCCTTTGAGGTACATTTATATCCGCGGCTGCCATAGTCACTCCGATAATTATATGTTTTTGACCTGGAGGGCAGGCCCTGTTTTTGACCCTAGGACACCAGGCCGGTAATTTCAGTGCCAGTAACCCACTTCGGGGATGTGAGTGCTGTCGTTGGCCCATCAGGGGCTCATCCGCCACCAACTCTTTTCCAACACCCTGGCTTAGTATGGGAGATCCCGATAGACCTGGGGTTCAAATAAGTCGAGGCAGCTCACCTAACTGAAACTGTGGACACCGCCATTGATCCATCCGTAGAATTCGTCCGGCGCCGCGCCGTCCGGAAACAGGAGAAGTGCCTTAGTGAGCTGGCACTCCGCTCCCCTCTCTCGTCAGCTGCTATCAATGACCTTCCGAAGGGATTGGTTACCCCATCTCCAGTCGAGGTACTAGGCACCCAGCAGTTACCACGGAAGGTGAGAAGTAGGAGTTGATGTTGTTATGCTAAAGTGAGAACGCTTGTGTTCTCATATAATCGCATTCACCCGAGTACTAGAAGTAGCAAGTAAGAAGGGACTGGACTATTGCGTAAGAACGTACTTTTCGTGATGAAGGAGAGGGAGGAGCAGGCTTTTAATGGTTACGGGATGCGCTTTTTAAATCACCAGTAAATCTGTTCGATCCAATGGCTGCTACTAAAATCGATACAGGCGCAAGTAAGTTCGGGTACATAGCTGTCCTCTTGCAAAGGGATGTAGATGACCAAGGATTTCATTATGTGCAATTCATGAGTCGTTGACAAATTCACGAGAGGAGAAATACCACTCGTATGAGTTGGAAGTATTAGACATCGTGGGAGCATTGAAGAGGTGGATAATCAACTTAATGGGAAAACATGTCAAAATAGCCACAGACTGGAATGCTTTCACGATGAACATTAATTAGAAGGATGTGCCGTTGAGGGAAACAAAATGAGCAACGCCGGAACGTAAACAAGTCGCGGCAATCGATGGAGCATTGAAGAGGTGGATAACATTACAGGCACGGTTGCCACTTAAAAAAAATGTATGTTCAGAGTTGAAAATAAAAATTACCAACTTCAGCCTAAAATGATCAAAATAAATTAAGTCCGAAATACACAGTTGAAAACACAGAACAATAAATTCATCACAATTATTTGAGCATACTCTGGGCGACATGAATCTACATTACACTTACTTTAAATTGAAGTATCCTTTCTTATATTTATGTACATACAAGTCAGATCAAAATATTACAATATTAAAAAAAAATTAGAAAAAACCCCAACGCAAGTTATATTCAGCTAGATTAAAAATTTCAGATTTCGAGGTTAACCTTCAATGCAAAAAAATGCATTTGAAATTAAATGTTGGAAAACGTAGTTTTTTAGTTATTATTTAAGGCATCATAACTTTTTTTATGCTTATAATATCCAACAATCAACAACTTTTAGTTGGTTCCAGAAATCGAGTGAAATCATTTTTAGTGTTCTATATTTCGATCGATTTGGTAACTTCGAATTTTTTTCTAAATTACTTTGCGTGAAACTGAAAACAGCTGATATCTGTCATTTGACACATTTTTAAGTGTTTTTATTTTGGGAAATTTAAGTATAATTAATAAGTGCTGTGTTCATTGCTGCGAGATTAAATACAAATACACACAAGAAAAAAATAAAAGGGCGAAGGCTGATATATATCTAATCCCTTTAAAATTGGATAGGCTGCGTATATTATAAAAGCTGAAAATGAAAGTTCAATTGTTATTAATTGTCAAATAATAATAAATGACCATTCATTATGAATTCTGAAAATTTTGAAACCCCACCTTGAGAAATCTTCAATTCCTATCACGTTGAAGCCGTTTGCGTTTTCTTTGCGAAAAAAATTTCAAAAGGTCAATCGGAAAAGAAGCTGACGTCGCTTTGGGGCAAAGTAATGTATCAAACATTTTTAAAAAAGTGCTAACGATTTTGGAGCATCGAATTTGTTTTTTCCATCCACTCGCGTACTTCTGTGGTGAACCATGACTTTTCACATCTTTTTTCAAATTTTTCCACAAACTTCTGTGACACCTCTTAAAAGATCTTAAGATTCCTCAGACTTGTTTAAAATTTAATTTCGCACTCTGTTTTCTCCATTTCACATCAAATGTCACAGATCGACAAAATCGAATTTGTGGTAGAATAGCTAGGTGGGAAATAAAAATTCGAGATGGTGATTGACCCGAATCCCTTGGCAGCAGTAGGCACGCTTGCGGTCGCACGGCGTTAGCTCGACGGTGGGGTGGGATCTTGCTGCCTCCCTATTCACACATGATTTTCGTGCCTGTTTCTATATGCATTAATGTTTATGAAAAAAGGGGGTGGAAAAGGAAAAGATAAAGAGAGGAGTGTTCAAGAGAGAACTATTTGAAAATTGCAAAGGAAAAGTGTTATATGAACGCGAACATTGCTGATGTTGTTTCGGATGTTGAGAAACATATGGACTTGCCCTCCCCTTTGCACTCGGTGAGAACCGGATGCACCGTGACTATCCCTGTTCCATGCTTATCTTAAGGGATAGTCCCTAACTATACCCTTGCGCGTATTTAGTCGATCATGACCTTAAAAGCGGCAATTTTTAGTCGCAAAAGAAATGCATAATTAATTCATCTACAAAAATTCATGTTTATTTTTATTATCACTATTATTGTCATTCTATGATTATGAATAGGGAACTATAAATCTTAAGCATAAAGCCTTAGTACTTAACGCGAGAACTTTATTCACAAAATTATTAGACGTAGTTGTATGTGCAAATAGCAAAATTAGGTTTTAGTAATGTATAGTAATGCATACTTAGGTTTTAATTTTTTTTTCTATATATTTGAGTACTAAATGCAGCATTTAGGTTATTATGTGTATTTACACTCGGTGTAAGAATTGTTTTTAAGTTTTTTAATATTTTTATTGTAAAAATGTAAAAAAAAGAAAAAATATATATTTTGCCAAAGAAATTATTGTGTGGTACATTTGTACTTACAGTTTTCCCGTGTCGCTGAAATTTGTGGCCACAAGTTTCCGTTTGAAGACGATGATTATGATGTGCTAGACTTTTTTCTTTTTATATAGCACTTAGCGTATTTAGTGTAAAAAAAAATTCAATTTCTAAGGCAAGTACAACAACTTTAAGATAGAAAGAGATTTAGTTTAAGTAAGTATTATTTATAAGTATTAATTTATAGGCACATTCAGCAATTAATTAGGCTGATAAAGTTATGCAAACACCGAACTATCACTGCACTTGTAGATCATTTTCTGTAGGTAATGATATGTTAAATGTAAAAATATGTTTTTGGGTATCAGCGCTTGTGACCGCGTGCGTCGATTTATCTCACACGTGCTCTTTCTTTGCGCCCGGGCGTAGATGAAGTTGTATGGTTATCTACCTTGTTCAACCGCAGGAAATTGGCGACTGGAGCAGCCTTCGTCACGCGTGACTCTTTGGTCTTATGCGTTGAGTTAATTTTGTTGATGGTAACCGACTCACGAGGCAAATGATGAGAAATTATTTATGTATAAACCCCTGTTTTTTTTTTTTGCGCGGACGCTCCAGCTCGAATTCTCGATAAGTAAGTGAGCTTTTAATTGGAGGCGTCCGCAGGTTCTGTGGACACAAATGAGAGAGGTTAGCATAACTTAATAAAGTTGACGACTGTGTACATACATGGATGTAGCATATAATTGCTTAGATTATGTGTGTGATTTTAATGTGGTATTTTCTTGTATTTTCGAAATGAGGCCTCCCTATGAATCTTTATTTCAATTTTTAATTTAAGTGATCAGATAAAAACAAATCTTAAGGTTTCTTACCTTCCACCCATGGATTGATTCCAAATGCTTTTCTCGGGTCTTGGAAGATTGAGGTTTAGGTAAAGAAAAGAAAAGACACCTTACCACGGTCACGGTCTGCACGCTAAAGAAAGTGCGTGGCGATCGGAAATTGTGAAGTCGGTATCTTTTGCTAGGCTATAGTTCAGTGGCGAAAATAAAGAATTCACATTACCTTAGGGGGTGCGTTGGTTATATGTCCGGTTTGAATCATACATATGGAGAGTCAAACGTTGCATTTGAAACTTAACGAAAATTATAAACAATAATATGTTGTTTTTGTTCTTTGTTTTTTTATTTATTTATTTATTTTTTTTTTTTTGGTTCCAGGTGTTCGCCACAAAATCGTGAATTTTCGACACCCCATTTTGGTTTCGAAAAGACATGAAAACGAAAGCCTTAAACTTTAAAGCTAAACTGTATGGTACACCGACATGTTTAGGTGCGCAGATCTTTGGCGTGATAGATGCCAATTGTTTTTCCATTCATGTTTTCTACCTCGTATATGGAATTTCCAATTTGCTTCACGATTCTGCATTTGATGAATTTGTTGCAGAGCTTAGCGTTTAGATCTTTTGAAGCATCGCTAAGGATGAAATTTCGTCTAAACACTTCGTCTCCTGGCTGAAAAATCCGCTTAGAGCTCCTTAGGTTATACGACTTTTCATTCTTTGCAAATGCTATCTTTAGTTTATTTTTTACATGTTCTCGTATAATATCTAGCTTATCATGGTTTGGCAAACAACTCAAGTCACTGTCATTCAAAGCCTTCAAATTACGAAGCAGACCATACATACTGGCATGGGTTACCATGTGACGACCGAAAGAACAAAAGACAAAAGTAAAGGGGTTATACCGGTTGACTGGTGCACAGAAGTCCAAAGAGCCTGTTGTATTTCAAACAAATGCTTATCCCATTCTCTTTGTGTATCTTGCTGAATATAACTTCGAATTGCTGATAGGATTGATTGATTAACCCTCTCCGAAGCATTTGCTTGCGGAGAGTATACGGCATTACGGATATGTTTGCATTCATGTTTTTCCAGGAAGTTTTGGAAATCTTTGGAAACAAACTGCTTTCCGTTGTCACTATGTACACTCTCAGGTACACCATATTGAGTAAAAACAGTTTGCTCCAAAAATTCGATTACTAACCTTGCGTTCGCTTTGTGCAATGCTTGCAAAAAGACGCATTTCGAAAAACCATCCAAGACAACGAGGATAAAGGCTTTGCCACGCTTTGTCCTGGGGTAAGGACCCATAAAATCTATATAGATTTTTTGAAATGGCCTATCTAATTCTTGTTTTGTTATCATTGGAGGTCTCAATGTCTTGTTAACCGATTTGGTTTCTTTACATACAGTACAAATTTGCACAAAGGAACGAATCTGGCACGTCATGTTAGGCCAATAGAAATACCGCTTTACTCGGTCTAACGTCTTCATCATACCGCCATGTGAACAATTAGGAGGATTGTGTGAATTTTCTATGAGAAACTGCGTCAACCCTTTGGGTATCCACAGTTTCCATTCGTATTCCGTAGTCAACGAATCACCCTTTGAAAAAACGCGCTTGTAGACAAATTGATTTTCTTCTACTTTTAAATCCGGAAAATTTAAAGGGTTGCTTAAAGGGTTGAAAAGCCAACTTCTTCAGCGAATGCTCGCGACAATGCATCGGGTACTATATTTTGGGAACCCTTTTTGTGCTGTATATCGAAGGTAAAAGCTTGAAGCTTAAGCGACCACCGTGCCAACCTACCACTTAGGTCTTTTAGGCCCATTAGTCATTTTAAGCTTGCATGGTCGGTAACTATCGTGAAAGCTAATCCCTCAATATAAGGCCGAAATTTCTTCACCGCTTGCACTGCCGCGTAACACTCCTGCTCATTGACACTGTAGCTTCTTTGACAGGAATTGAATTTCTCAGTGAAAAAGGCAATGGGTTTCTCGTTGTTTTCTACATCATATTGGTATAGAACACCACCTATGCCGTAACTAGAAGCATCGCATTGTATAACGAATGCTTTATTAAAGTCAGGGTTGCTCAAGAGTGGTGCAGAGATCAGTGCTGTCTTTAGTGCCTCAAAAGAGGAGAGGGAATCAGGAGTCATCACAAACTTCTTGCCCTTTTTGAGAGTATCCGTTAAGGGGCTTGCTATTGAAGCGAAATTCCTAATGAATCTTCTGTACCATCCACATAATCCAAGAAAACGGCAGAAGTGTTTCTGAGAAGATGGCACAGGAAAATCTTTAATGGACGCAACTTTACCTGGATCTGGTTTTATGTGACCCTGACCAACGATGTAACCCAAATATCTTAACTCTTTGAAGCAAAAGTGCGACTTTTCAACGTTAATCGTCAAATTCGCTTCTCGCAAGCACTCTGCAACCTCTCCTAAAATCGTTAAATGCGAATCGAGGTCTTTAGATATTATAAGGAGATCATCTAGGTATACGAAGACATGTTCCCTTAATGCACTGGGGATCACTTTATCCATTAACCGGCACATTCTTTGGGCTGCATTACAGAGTCCAAAAGGCATGACGGTGAATTGATAAAGTGGTCGTCCTGGCACAGTGAAGGCCGTCATCTCCCTAGACTTCTCTTCCAAGGGTATTTGCATCAACAAATCTAATGTAGTCAACACTAATCAACACTACTAATGTAGTGCGTCTCCTGCAAACGGCTCAATAGCCCCTCAATATGCGGAAGAGGATACGCATCCCTCTTTGTGAGTGAGTTCACTTTCCGTGAGTCCAAGCATAACCTGTTTTTACCAAGTTTTCTTATTAAAACTATGGGTGAACTCCATGAACTTGAACTCTCTTCAATCACTCCCAAAGAAAGCATGCGATCCAGTTCCTTATATATTAAATCCTGAATTGGTGGCGAGACAGGATAATGCCTTTGCTTCACAGGCTCGGCATCGTTGGTGTCTATTCGATGCATTTCCACACACGTCTTGCCAAGGCCAAGTTGTGAGAATGATGGGAATTTGCTTACCACATCATGTAATTTGTCTTTTTCCTCTTCGCTTAGGGAATGCATTTCTGGCTTATTTTTAGTACTTTCACACTTTATTGCTTCAGTCAACTCGCTTATAATATTTGGTGCGATTTTAAATTTTTGCCAGAAATCGATCCTTAAGTATAATCGATAGCGAAGTTTACTTAACTTCTTTGAAGTGTCGGAGAAATTAATTTGACTAACACTAAAAATCTTTGACCGCAGCTCAGCAATCGTGATAAATTAATTTGTTTTTTGTAAATTACAGTGTCATGTTCTGTGTTTGTAGACGCGTCTATTTTGGTAATTCCGGGAGCGTCTGTGTCGAACGAGACTCCCCGGATTTGCTCAAGTTCGTTCTCGAGTTTTCCCGATGTGGGTTACAGTTCTGGCAGTTCAACACTGTACACATCTGTACCACAACGATAGCAGAATAATCGATTAATCGGCGAATGGCAATTTATGAACAAGTGGCCAAACTTTTTGCATTTTTGAATTGAAGCATTTGAGAGACTTCGACGAGTTGTGGCTCATTACTAGCGGTGCATGTGAAGCAGAAATGGCTGCAATGTTGTCGTTCTCAAATGACTCGCCCACACATCTACGATTTTGTATCGGAAACCTCGAGATTAGCATCCGTTCTACACGCCTGCATTCATCCCTAAATTGGTCTAAGGTATTAATTCGCATCGGGTAAATGAAATGCATTAATTCAGTGTTAATATTAGTTCTGAGTATGGTTATTAAGTCTTTATCAGTCATCGGGTGTCTTAGCTGGCTTTTGAGATCTAGTAAATTATTAAAATAATCTTCGAAACATTCCTGAGGCATTTGTTTACGGTCCATTATTTGTTTAATAATTTCGAAGTCATTTTCATGGCTTCGAAATTGTTTGAATAACGCTTGGCGAAGCGTCGACCAATCGCCCCTAGTATTGTTCCGAAGGTATTGCCAGTACCAATCCACCTGATAAGAGATAATGAACATTTTTTATCACATCTGTCCTGTTGGTTTGTTTTCATAACTCCCACTCGGAAAACAAAATCTTCGACAGACATCCCTTTCGAGGAACCATCGAATTTAATTCCCCATCTGTCAAGCTGAAGTGATTGGACTTCATTAAACCTACTACGTCTATTCTCGTTAGTGAGAATCCTTCTATCGTCGGAACTGTAAGCGGAATGTGCATCGATACCTCGATGTTGACTTTCAAAAGGTTGGTTGGTGTTGTGTTAGGTAAACTAAAATAATCTTGCGGATCTCCTGTAACATTTCTGTAAGAAAAGGAATTGAAATGGTTGCTCTGACCGAAAACTTCAGACATAGCTCTTTGAACATTTAACATGATCATGTCAGGAATCAAATCACCCAAGGTATTGGTGACAACATCTTTAATATGCTCGTTGAGTTGTTTCATCCTTGATGAGTTACTATGTATTAATTGTGCCGAATAGCCATGTTGAATGGTGGGATCAGCTGGTATGTTGTTAGCGGAATTTCTAATGTTTGCACTTTCAGCAACATTTATAAAATTATCAGCACCAGAATTAGGTAGCGAAAAATCATTAACAACATTGTGACTTGCCGTATCATTTGCTCTCCCAATCAAGGTAGAAACAATAGGATGAGTGACACTTGTCACTGTAGTTGTCGTAGTTGATCTAACTGCAGCAGTTGTAAACACAATATTCTGCTGTTGCGAGAGAGTCACGATAGTGGTATTTATGGCACTGCTAAGATTCTCACTTAATCTGCGATTAGGAAAATTGAGAGAGTTGTCAGGGTTTATTAATGAATCATCAATTTGTAACATGGGTGTGGGAGAGTGTCGCACTGGCTGTGAACTATTGCCAAAGTCAGAGATGCGATGATGACGTAAATCGTAGGTATTTTGCGAGCGGGAAATTGGAGTTTTGTTTTGATTAGCCTTCTCCTTTGGAATAGTTCCGTTGAAACTGCTACTATTTTGTTTGCTCATTTTAGAGGATTAAAACAGAGTTGGGTATCGTAAAAGATTTAAGAAAAATTATGTAATATTATGTTATGTAATTTGCGATAAGGTGAGATCGGTCTATACTTGCAAGGGGAAGTCAGTTGTTCGTTCATGGTATTTGGAAATTAAGACAATGATAGGAAGGAACGAAAAAAGCGGGTAAACTGAATTGATATGTATATGAATCTCTGGACTATGCAAATTTTTATAAATAAATTGATAAGCACGTAGGTTGATGACTCAGAGAATCATATGTTGTAGGCGACTTCTGTGGTAATATAATCGTATTAATTGCTTTAATTACGGCATTACGATCTATGGATTTACAGAAGTTCTGCGCGCACATAGTCAATGACAATAAAATTATAAAGTGCAACGATGCGTAATTTAATTATAGGGTTAGCTATCGGACTCCTTTATGATTCTATTGGCTGATGGGATAGAGAAAGGTAAAGTTGGAATCCAGCTGACGCAAGAAAGCTTGTGAGACAAAATGTAATTGGGGACTTAGTTCTTAGGTGGAAATGGTACTGATTCAAGTAATTTGCATTTGTTTCTGATCAAAGTGCGGATAAAAATAATCCAACTTGATTATGTGGGACGTATGTAACTCTGAATGTTGCTTGGACAAAGCACACCAAGGTCACTGTTTGCCTCATGTTGTTGGGCGCCAATGTGGTAGAATAGCTAGGTGGGAAATAAAAATTCGAGATGGTGATTGACCTGAATCCCTTGGCAGCAGTAGGCACGCTTGCGGTCGCACGGAGTTAGCTCGACGGTGGGGTGGGATCTTGCTGCCTCCCTATTCACACATGATTTTCGTGCCTGTTTCTATATGCATTTATGTTTATGAAAAAAAGGGGTGGAAAAGGAAAAGATAAAGAGAGGAGTGTTCAAGAGAGAACTATTTGAAAATTGCAAAGGAAAAGTGTTATATGAACGCGAACATTGCTGATGTTGTTTCGGATGTTGAGAAACATATGGACTTGCTCTCCCCTTTGCACTCGGTGAGAACCGGATGCACCGTGACTATCCCTGGTCCATGCTTATCTTAAGGGATAGTCCCTAACTATACCCTTGCGCGTATTTAGTCGATCATGACCTTAAAAGCGGCAAATTTTAGTCGTATAGAAATGCATAATTAATTCATCTACAAAAATTCATGTTTATTTTCATTATCACTATTATTGTCATTCTATGATTATGAATAGGGAACTATAAATCTTAAGCATAAAGCCTTAGTACTTAACGCGAGAACTTTATTTACAAAATTATTAGACGTAGTTGTATGGGCAAATAGCAAAATTAGGTTTTAGTAATGTATAGTAATGCATACTTAGGTTTTAATTTTTTTTTTCTAGATATTTGAGTAGTAAATGCAGCATTTAAGTTATTATGTGTATTTACACTCGGTGTAAGAATTGTTTTTAAGTTATTTAATATTTTAATTGTAAAAATGTAAAAAAAAAGAAAAAATATATATTTTGCCAAAGAAATTATTGTGTGGTACAATTGTACTTACAGTTTTCCCGTGTCGCTGAAATTTGTGGCCACAAGTTTCCGTTTGAAAGCGATGATTATGATGTGCTAGACTTTTTTCTTTTTATATAGCACTTAGCGTATTTAGTGTAAAAAAAGGCAATTTCTAAGGCAAGTACAACAACTTTAAGATAGAAAGAGATTTAGTTTAAGTAAGTATTATTTATAAGTATTAATTTATAGGCACATTCAGCAATTAATTAGGCTGATAAAGTTATGCAAACACCGAACTATCACTGCACTTGTAGATCATTTTCTGTAGGTAATGATATGTTAAATGTAAAAATATGTTTTTGGGTATCAGCGCTTGTGACCGCGTCGATTTATCTCAAACGTGCTCTTTCTTTGCGCCCGGGCGTAGATGAAGTTGTATGGTTATCTACCTTGTTCAACCGCAGGAAATTGGCGACTGGAGCAGCCTTCGTCACGCGTGACTCTTTGGTCTTATGCGTTGAGTTAATTTTGTTGATGGTAACCGACTCACGAGGCAAATGATGAGAAATTATTTATGTATAAACCCCTGTTTTTTTTTTTTTTGCGCGGACGCTCCAGCTCGAATTCTCGATAAGTAAGTGAGCTTTTAATTGGAGGCGTCCGCAGGTTCTGTGGACACAAATGAGAGAGGTTAGCATAACTTAATTAAGTTGACGACTGTGTACATACATGGATGTAGCATATAATTGCTTAGACTATGTGTGTGATTTTTATGTAGTATTTTCGTGTTTTTTTCTGTTTACTCTCTCGAAATGAGGCCTCCCTATAAATCTTTATATCAATTTTTAATTTAAGTGATCAGATAAAAACAAATCTTAAGGTTTCTTACCTTCCACCCATGGATTGATTCCAAATGCTTTTCTCAGGTCTTGGAAGATTGAGGTTTAGGTAAAGAAAAGAAAAGACACCTTACCACGGTCACGGTCTGCACGCTAAAGAAAGTGCGTGGCGATCGGAAATTGTGAAGTCGGTATCTTTTGCTAGGCTATAGTTCAGTGGCGAAAATAAAGAATTCACATTACCTTAGGGGGTGCGTTGGTTATATGTCCGGTTTGAATCATACATATGGGGAGTCAAACGTTGCATTTGAAACATAACGAAAATTATAAACAATAATATGTTATTTTTGTTCTTTGTTTTTTTATTTATTTATTTTTTTTTTTGGTTTCAGGTGTTCGCCACAAATTGTGGGACAGAACAATTTCACTTTGGTTCGATTTCGAAAAATTTGAAATCGAAATCGATTAAAGTGAAATGTAGAACTGAATATAACTTGCGTGGGAGTGATAGTAGACCCCACTACCATAACATTTTATTTCTGTCGAATTTTATTAATTTCACCCTTTAAAAACCTTTTCAATACTGTGATATTCCTTCTAAAGGTTCATTTCCCTGTCTCCGAAATTCTAGGGGTGACCAATGAACACGTCACCAAAATTTCACCCCCAAAACATCTTAACAGAATCAAAAGTTAATCCGGCAAACTCTTCAATACGGATAAGGTTAAATTCGTTCAAACCATTCCCGCACCAGGTACGATGGAATTTTTCCGGCCCTTATTCAAAAGGCCTGAATCTCCTTCTGCTTCCCATTATTGCCTTATTTAGGTTCAGTTCAGTATATACCACAAGCCTGGAGGGAGGTAAACGTGGTATTTATCCCCAAACCAGGTAAACAAAGCGACCTAAATCATACCGTCCAATTAGCTTGACGTCCTTTTTCCTAAAAACAATGGAAATAATAATAGACGTTCATATCAGAGAATGATTAAAAACTGACATACTTCTGCAGCCTTCCCAATATGCATACCAGAAAGGCAAGTCCACAGAAAGGGCACTTTTGAACCTAACAGAGCAAATCCAAAGTGCATTACATCATACAATAAAAAAAAAGGCTTAGATATAGATTTAATTTTTGAGAACATAAAATTGAAATATTATCAAAGTGATCTGTACCACAAGGAGCATCCAACCGGACATCTGTATCCAATAAGCGGTCTGAAGAACATAGATAGGTTTTTCATACAAACAAAAAGGAAAACTATATATTATGATGAAACTGATATTTATTGTAATTGTAAGGTGAGTGCATTACATATCTTGTGAAGGTTCTAAAGCTCTATCTCTCCAAATTTAGCTTTTAAACAGTTTTTTCTAAATTGTGGGCGTGGCAGTGGACGTATCAAAAGTGGGTTGAATGGCTACGTCAACAAGCAAAATTGCCGCATTTGGAGTGAAGAGAATCCACATGAGACACTTGAAACGCCATTACATCCACAAAAACTGACTGTTTGGTGTGCTCTATGGGCCATACTGCTTCCAAAATGATGCTGGAGACTCAGTTACCGTTAACCGGTAGACCGGTATAGACCCATGATAACCGACTATTTTGTTCCCGAATTGAATGGCATGAATGCGGATGAGATGTGGTTCCAACAACTCGGCGCTACATGCCACACAGCGCACGTCACAATCGATTTATTGACGGAAACCTTTGATGAGCGCATGATTTCATGGAATGGACCTGTCAATTGGCCACCAAGATCGTGTGATTTGACATTATTCGATTATTTTCTTTGGGGATATGTGAAGTCGCTCGCCTACGCCAACAAACCAGAAACGTTAGGGGACTTGGAAGCCAACATTCGTGGCGTTATTGCGGACCGAATGATTCAAAATGGACCTCTAGACTTGTCTTTATTCGAACCAGCCGCGACGGTCACATGCCCGAAATCATATTTAAACATTAATGGCATAAAATTATCCTTCCAATAGAGCCATATTGATGAACGTTTAACTGATTTTCTTGTGTTTTATTTCAATTCGAAGTTCCATACCTCTAAAAAAAAACACCCTTTACTTTTAAGAGTTTACGATGAATATTAAGGGGTGTTGAAACCGACATATGTGTCAAACAAATTAACAGCAGTTTGGGTATCCCGTGTGTCACTCACTTTGTTTCTTCAGAAATAATCAAGCAATAAGGCGAAACGCGTAACTCCCGAGCCGACAATGTCGTTCCCAGCTGACTGTGTGATTTAGTTTTGCCGTCAAGTGCGTAAACCGGTATCTCCCGTTATACCACTTTGTTTGAAAGGAATCGCTTATGCGCCATATCTAATTAACGTTTCTGAACAGAAATTGTAACAGAAATTAAACCGCAGGGTGTCACGGAGGTATATAATTTTTCCAAGAAAGCCGATGATGGGAAGCAAAAGCCAAACGGTCTCTTGATCTTCACATTCGACCTTTATCAAGTCCCAAAATGAGTAGATAGCTGTTTTTACACTGTAAAAAAACCTGAATATATACCCATCCCATGTGTTGCTGCAATTGCAAACTTCTGGGCCACACAACCAAACGCTAAATTAGCAGCATAATAATGTAGCCTTCCACTCCACATACTAGAACCATCCGTTCGTCTAGCCTTCCACACCACATACCAGAAAGATGCGTACAATGTGCGCAAACTGTTCTCTCCCCCACACATCATCTTCTAAACCGTGTCCAGAATACAAACAGGTGAATGATATTATCACAATAAAAAATATTGTGCACAATTCCAGAGGCCAAGCGAATTTATAGTCAATAGAATTACATTCAAACTCCATCACTAACGGAAACATTCGCCGAAAAGATTAAAAAAAACAAATTTGCCTTATGAAAAGAATGCTCATCAAACTTCTCAATCAATTTTATCCCATTCGCTCTCCATAGATAATGATTCCGAAAAAAAACTGCAACTTCACTCACGAATAATTTGAAAGAAAGCACCGGCATACAATCAAACACCACAAACGTAACTCCTTACCCCCACCATCGAATTATAACCACCAAAAAAAAACACACCAATACACCGCTTAACACACAATCCGCTACAGCGCTTCCCCACACAAACTTAGCTTCTACTCAAACCGAATCAAACACGAAACACTCAACCACTCTTAAACATCAATACCAACACAAATAGCCACACTTCCACTGCAACTTCAATGGACCTATGTAAGAAATAATTCAAAGAAAGCATGATGTCGACATGTATTTATAAAAATATTAACGATATAACTGACTCTGCGATTGGAGGGTTAATCAGTCAGGCTTCCTAGAAAGTCTGGATACTTCAACTCCCGAACCGCAGAGACACAGTCCTGAGCAAATAATTTTCGCCCACCCCAAAAATTTCTAATGAAATCCAATGAGGCAATGAGGACAAAAACCCTTTCAGCAGCATTTAACTTCTGCTTAGAAGTGGAAAATTTACTATGTTATTTAACAAACAATACTACGCAAACAACAAAAACCAATACTATAGGAAAAATGATAATGCACATAAGAACTACCATTTTAAAAAACCCTGATACAAATAACACAATTCTCAACAAACTTTTACTCAAAAACCAAATTTACTAGTTAAGAACTTTCAACAAAACGACCCAACGACCCAGGGTTCAACCACCTTTTCCGCAGCAAGCCTCCCCCTAAACCACCAATTTGGCAAATAAGCCAACGCCGTTACTAAAGAATTCCGGAGTTAATGTACACATAATATAGTGGCAACAATACTGGGAACAAATTGAATAGATTTAATAACAATTATACAAGAGCAGAAATAATATACAAGTCCATGCCGTTTCCAAATTCAAAGGGCACCAAAACCACACCGGATTATGTTAACCCATAAGGAAAACATTATATGCAAGCGTAATGTAATTCCTACAAACCCACCAGATTTTAACACTTATCTATGAGTTAGAGTATAATAAAATTACAATGAACACCTTTTGACAAACAAAAACTTAAAAAGAAAAAAAAATTTAAAGGTTCATCATTGGACAAAAGCTAGAAATTCACGATCTCAATAATAGTCAGGGACTTTTACCATTGAAAATGGGAAATGTATATTTAACGGTTACATGAAATCAAAACATATATCATCAATATGACGGATATTATAGTAAATATGACGGAATACGAAACCATTGGCGAACTTATTGGCAGAAATTTAAATACATTAAAAATCAAAACGCAAATTCCACAAGTGGTTATTGATCATACTATACCGAAAATACGATAAATTGCTCAGTAATCTTAATATGCGTAAACCCAAATATAAAGTAAAAAGGCGAATTATTAACGGGTTGGGAACAATTATTAAAGGATTAACTGACAATATGGCCAATGAAGATTATGTTCAAATTAACGAACAATTCGTAGCTTTTAAATTGAATCCATAAGTAGAATTTCACATCAAATAATAAATAATGTAAGGAAAACATTTAGCCTACAACTCGAGCCCCTTACCTATTATGTACTTAATAAAAATTTGATCATTATTTGAAAGAGCTTTGCACTATAATAGAGCAAATAAATTACTGTCCAAAGAAAATAATTAAAACAACGCAAACAGACAGATGTATCCCAAATATAATGTACAACACCGAAGCATTTTGTTCTTTAACGCAAATAGAAGATGAAGTCACGCTTTTGGAACCTAACTATCTATGCATAGTCAACAAGAACTTCATAACACTGAAGACAACGTGCGATATGAATGGAAGAACAAGAACCATAAAAGAAACTACACTTATCAAATTCAACAACTGCAGTATTGAAATTAATGACCTATTAACTGAGTCAATACAATTCCGGGATACAACTGAAATTATATCTACAACTTTTCCATGGAAATGCACGTCGAAAATTTCACAGACACAACAATACCGAATTTAGAGCTTAATAAATCATTTTTTTTTTCAAGATAATATTATACATTTTTTGATCATTACAGGAATAACATCTTTATACGTCCAATTTTAACTTATGCGAGTCCAGTGTGGTGGAACATATGTACTTCATATATGGAAAGGGTTCATACGGTGCGTTACCTTAATGTTACTCCTTTTAGTTTTAAGCAGGGTCCGTGAGATGTTCGCTATATACATTTTTATATTCTCTCACGCACGCGAGCGTGCGTTTCATAACGACTCACCCCGTGGGCGCACACCAATGTACGTTGACGAAAAGTCTCATTCGCGTGCGTGAGACATATGTGAGTCGTTTTTTGGACTCGCGGGACTTAAGAATCGAAGATTCCTTTAAAATCCTTTGGGTAGAGCTTCGCCCTTTTAAGTTTTATTGACAAGACTGACATTTTGGTGTTATAATACATTCGTTTTTTTAGTACGGTTTTGTTAAGTAAGCAATTTAATACAAAATACATCCCATATTCTATTATATTATGCGAAATAGCATAATAATAGCATAATATAATAGAATATGGTAGAAGAATGATACATTGGTTATAATTTGTTTTCTTAATTAAGCGAAAAAATATATTTAATACAAAAGATATATTAATCGGATACTAAGGAATTTATATGCAGACATGCATTTAATGAATATAATCTGATAGATATGTTGTTAACTGAGATCGTAACTTCTCCCCCCTTAGTGAAGCGACTGCCAGAGGATGTTATTTCTCGAAGGAGCGTTTGGTATATCCCTCGTACTGTTGTTGGTTTCCGTTGTGTCGTTTCTAGGAGTTTGTTGACCTCTTATTCTTGTTCTGATGAAAGCTGCTATTAGGATGATGATTATTGGAATCCATATGGTCCAAATTGAAATAAGGTGAGTTTTAGAGTCAATGGTGAGTAGCTGGATCTTCTCTGTGTTTTTTAGTTGGTCCAGATTGAGTCTTGTTAGTGAAAGGTGTTGGTTGATAACTGAAGAATTTATTTGGCTGCGAGTTGGTGGGTGTAGTACTACACTATCCCAGAAGATGTCTGTTCTAGAATAATAGTTGTTATTATTTATAAAAATAGTACAATTTTGGAAATGTATTAGTGCGGTGACGTAAATCTTATATCCGTTGATACCACATGTTGTGTTGACTGTCATGTTGTGAACATCAGTGAGAAGAATGTAGTTTGGTTCCGGTTGTGATATTGGGTTTGGTTCGAACCCTTTGGTAAGGTTGCAAGCAGCAGGCTGATTATTGATAATAACACAATCTGGGAATCTGATTGATCTTTTTTTCTTGCTTTTGCAGAGGTAGATGCCTTCTATGAGATCGCAAGGTTGTTCAAATTAAGTTCGTCGGATTCATGCATAGAGGTAGGGAGATATAAGGTCCGCCAAATAACTTTTTTCTTGAGAATGGGCGCAAAACATCGAGTGTAGCTTCGGCGGCGTGGCACGTAGCGCCGTCCTGTTGAAACCAAATGTTGCAATATCCTCCTCTTCAATTTTGTGACATGGCCCTATAACGATCGCCATTGACTGTAACGGCCACTCCTTGCTCATTTTCGAAGCAAAATGGCCCAATTATGCTTCTGGACCAAAATCCGCGCCAAACAGTGACTCGTTTTGGGTATATCGGCTTTTCAATGTATGCATGCGGGTTTTCTGTGCCCCAAATGCGACAATTTTGCTTGTTTACATACCCGCCAAGATCAAAATGAGCTTCATCTGAAAAGATGATTTTTTTGGCAAAATCGGCATCTTCTCTAAGTCGATCGCAGGCCAACTTAGCGAAGCGAAAACGCATTGGACGGTCAGTTGGCTTCAACTCCTGAACCAATTGGACTTTGTATGGCGTCATACCAAGGTCTTTATGCAAAATTCGTCTCAATGATGTCTCCGAAATGTCAAATAGTTGAGAACGACGGTGAATTGATGTTGATGGCGCTTCACGCACACTTTCTGCCACAGCAGCAATTTTCTCGGGTGTACGCACTGTTTTTGGCTTTTCACGCTTTGGTTTATCGGTGAGGATGCCAGTTTCTTTCACTTTTTTCACAAGATAACGAACCTACGGAGCTGACGGTGCTCCTCTTCTTCCAAAATCCGTACGCAATTTTCGCACACATTCTGCAACATTACCATGATTTTCAAAGTAATGTCGCAATATTTCCCAGCGTTGTTAAAGCGTATACACAACCATATTCGTTCAGCGGAAGGATAAAACTAATTATCTGTCAATTCAGACATGAGCTAAGTGTTACCATTCGCGAAATAAGCACTAGTTGAAAAAAAACGTTAGATGGCGGACCCTTTATGAAAAGGGTTTTATTTATGGGGTTTTATAAGGTGGAAAAGGGAGTATTTATCTTGCGATATAATAGGAATTTCAATGATAAACACAATGTTTGAGCTATTATAATACGCTTGTAACTGTAAAATTTCGTATATTTCTTCAGCTGAAGAGAAATGAATAGATTGTTTCTGTCAAATGTCTCTTATTTCGTCTAATTCGGTTTTGATTAGTATTTGTTTAAAAATAATGTGTAACTGAGCAAGGGTAACGGTTTCGAAAGCAAGTCTATATTGAAATTAATTCTGTGAATATATTGGAGATGTTTAAGAGCTTCTACATCTGTTTTGAGTGGGTTTTTTATATTAGAATTGTTAAGATTCAAAAATGTTTCTATTGTACTTTGTTGCTCATTTATGTGGCGAGTAATGTTATCAAATCTCTCTGTCATGTTTTTATTTATACTGATTTGCTGGTTCGCATTGTTTCTCAAAATGTTCTGGTTCAAATCTAAATTTTTAGATTCCTCATTAATAGCTATTGCATCATTTGTATCCATATTTCCTGTTATTGCTTTTATGACTGTACCTAATCCATCTATTATGCCTCTCTTTTGTATATGTTTAGGTAGGAGCATCTGAAGTTTAAGTTCAAGCTCTTTGAATTTAATACGTGCTATTTCTATTGTGTCAATGTTTGTCTGTTCATTTACTAAAGCTTCTACTGTTTTACGAATGTTGTCAATGCTTTCTACGTAGTTATTTAGATTTACGATGTGGATGAATTTTTTATAGGTTTCTATTACTTTGGCTGGTCCTAGTCGAAGGGGTAGCAGTCCATAACTGTCAGTCAGGTTGTGTATTTCCAGTTGTCGTCCTTTTACCGTTGTCAATTTTTACATCAGTAATCTGAAATTTTCTTTTCTTCTTCTTTATTCTGGCTTTATGAAGTTTTTTTGTATCGTTAGTTATTACTGTGAATCTATTGTTAGTTTTATCTTTCTGTTTTTTTAAATCGTGGAGTAATTTTGTTACGTCTACATTATTTCCGGCAAATTATTTCTCCTTCTTTTAAATCATGAGGGTCTTGCCTATTCCTATTTCTTTTTTCTAAATTTGTATCTCTTTTTTTATCGAGTAAGGTTTTAATAGATTGGAAAAGATCTTGAGTGGTAGTCATTTATGAGTTGGTCTTGTTCGTCGCTGCCCATAATATCGTTTACAATTTTATTGCACCTCAGTAAGCGAAAAGTTTTGTTTCTAGAAAAATATTTTGAGTAAACTTGTTGTATCAACCTAAATGTATTTTCATCTGCCATTATTGCAACGAGTTTTTTTGAAGGAAGTATTCCTTAAATATATTGACAATGTCATTTTCGGTAAACGACTCTTTAGTAATTATGCGTCTTTGCTTATTCCTGAAGATTACTTTTAGCACATTTTGGGGTGGACCATAACTTTGAAATATAACTTGTAGTTAAATTCGTTTAGGGGTTTACCGGCGATTGGGATACCATCACCTAAATCTTGTTCAGCAGAATGTTGTTGTTTCGTTAATATTTAATTCTAGTTCATTTGGTAATTTAATGTGACTAAGAGCATCAGCGTTGGAATTTTGGATTCCCTTTGGAAACGATCTCGTAATCGTATTCTTCCAGTTTTAATCTCCATCGGACTAATTTGGAGTGTGGCTTTTTTAGGCTCATAAGCCATTGCAATGGTTTGTGGTCAGTGACTATTTTAAATTTATTACCGAATAAGTAGGGCCGGAAGTAGTTTGTTGCCCAGACAATAGCACGTAATTCCTTTTCTATTGTCGAATAATTAAGCTCTAATGTTGTTAATGTCCTGCTTGCAAAGCAGATTAGCTTATTACTGCCAATAGGTCCTTGTGATAGGACGGCACCAAGTGCAAAGTTGCTGGCATCCGTGGTTAATACAAATGGTTTAGAAAAATCATGGTACTGGAGAAGTGGGTCGTTAGATAAAATATCTTTGCAAAGTTCAAACGTTTTTTTATATTCTTCGTCAAGAGTGATCTCTATGCCTTTTTTGAGACATCGAGTAAGTGGTTTAGTCAGTTTCGCAAAGTCGTGAATGAATTTTCTGTAGTACCCTATTAAGCCTAGGAAGGATTTGATTTATTTGGTCGTTTTTGGTATCGGAAACTGCAAGAACTCGGATTTGTTTAACTGAATCTTTAGGTTTGCAATTCTTAGTTGATTAAATAGTTTTTGTAGGCTTTCTATATGTTCTTGAATGATGTTGAATAGACAACTATGTCGTCTAGATATACAAGACAGGTTTTGCCGATATAATCTCTGAGGACGTTATCCTTCACTCTTTGGAAAGTGGAGGGCGCATTTTTCAGCCCAAAAGGCATTCTTACAAACTCATAGTGGCCGCATTCGACCATAAAAGCCGTTTTTGAAATGTCCCGTGTATCCATTTCAATTTGGTGAAATCCACTGGTCTAGTGTCGTAAAATAATGGCATTTGGCTAGTTTATCCAATATCTCATTTATATTTGGTAGAGGGTACTTGTCATTTATGGTTTTGTCGTTAAGACGGCGGTAATCAATGACTACCCTCCATTTTTGTTTGCCGGGGAGCTCTATGGAGAAAAGCTGGGTCTTATTATACCTTGATTGAGCATGTCTGATATCTGATTTTGTACTTCCTGCTTGTAGACGTACAGATATCGATAGGTCTTGGTATAAATAGGTATTTCATCGGTTGTTTTGATTTGATGTTTTATTGCATTTGAGAATGTCAAATTTTGCCCTTTTTGGTAAAAGATGTGACTATAGTTTCTGCAAAGTTTTAATATGGCTTTACGCTCTTTAGTGTAAAGGTGCCTCTGAAGAAGAGGCGACGAATGCACATCACCCCCGATTATAATTAGTAATAGTTTTTTGTATCATTAGTTTTAAGTTTTAAGTTGTTTGTTTGTTTGTCTATATGTATAGTTTTAAATAGTAGTTTTTAAGTATTTTAAGAAAAACCTAATTATAAAGAAAGCAAGTTTTTAAAAATTTTCTTGCAAAAATCATAGTTGCAAAATAAAAGTATTAATAATTAAGGCCGAGAGGTGATAGTAATAAGTAATATAGTTAAGTTTAGAGCGTCCGCATGAGAACCATCAATCTAGTATAAGTATCCTGTTAATTTTAAGTTAGATTTAATCATTTTTGTCTAGTATGTAAGATCTTTTGGAAATAATAAAAAATGAATTTAAAATTGAAAAAAGTTGGAAAGGGTTCGATTATTTGAGCGAAAGTGTCTTTGAGCCTGCATGCAGATGTACCGAAGTGAACATTCAGTTTTTTGACTTTACGTATCTAACAAGATACTATTAGATGCGTCCGGTGTGTCTAGAATCGATAATGTGATTCTTGATCTTACAAGAAAACACTTTATGCGTTCAGCTAATGTTGCCGAGAACGAATTGATTTCGAGATTGTTTTATCCTAACCCTGGGTATTTCATAAATGCATTGGAGAGTGGGCACATACCACCTGACACATTCACGTATCTGGATGTATATGGATACTTATCTGACTTATCGAACGTACCTATAATTTACCATACGGCTAGAAGGGCAACAGACAAACGTATCATCTATGAGCCTTATAACTCATATGATGGAAATACTAACCTTAGATACTGCGTAAGCGTACCTGAAAGGGATAAAAAGAAGAAGAAGGAAGATATAATCGCGGTAGTTATTGGTGGCTAGACTGGGCTGAATCTAACCAGGTCGGGCCCAGGTAGGTGATTTGTGGTTCGTCGATGATAAAGCCAAGCCAATGGTTACATTAGTGATTGCTGATTGTCGACGGTCTACAAATTACATGTTAGAACCCAAACCTTAGGATTAGGATAGATTAAGTTATACTAAGTTATAATAAGTTAGAATAAGTAGGATTAAGTTAGGAACATTTTATTAACAAAATTTCAATACAGTTTCTTAAAGGTTTTTGCCACATTTTCGTTAAATAAAAAAAAATAATAACTGTATATTATATATTAATAAAGCAAATTAAATAGAAAATGAATGTACAAAAATTAAACAAAAAAAATGATATTGAACTATATTGCGAACCAATCAAGGGCTTATATAAATCAAAAATATTTAGTCTTTAAATACAATTTATACAAATTAGTTGTACAAATAAACAATTAAAAAAAAACATCTTTAGCCCTTCTAATAAGAATATTTTTTATTATCAGAAATAAGCAAAAGGCCATAAATCCAATGCCGAAGCAAAGTTCAGCTTCGGCCACACCTATTCAGCTAATGTGGCCTACTCTTGCCAGAGACGAGTTACGATCCCAGAGCAATAACATTAAGGACAACTACAACAACCACATCGGCAGCAACAAAGCAACAGTGGAATAAAATACCAGCCCTTGTGCAGATATTCATCATCTAATTCAACCAACAAATTCTGTCTGTATTTAATGCTAAGAAAAGGCGTATGTAAATTCTAAGAAATAGTAAGGCAACAAATATGTAATTCAAAGAAATAAATTATTATTTAGCGATGAAGAAGTAATAAAACTAGATAGCAGTGTGATGTGAATAAGGTACAAGTTTTTTGCCTAAGACGTCGAAAAACTCACTCACTCATCTCAACTCACATCATAAGCTAACAATCCCTATATTCTTATATAATTCGAGGTTTTGAAATCTGAAAAAATTAGTGGGAAACCCACAAATACCCACGTTGGTAACCCTATGTGGAAATGAAAATTGGTCTTGCCTCGGTCACAGATCGAGACTTTTTTTGGAGGTGGGAGTATGCTTCTTGAAGGAAAATCCTGTTATTGGCCGCCGTATCATTTGTATTCATATTTGTTTTTATAGCATTGAACCTTACTAATAATCAGACCCAAATGTCGACTGCTAGCTAATTACAAGTTTAAAGTATTTAAAATAGTGATTTTTACTAGAATCCTACTAATAAACGATTTCGCCTATTTATTAAGTAACCTTCTTGCTTTCTTTTTTTTAATTTACCAAAATTTCCATAAAAATTGTTATCGACCAACACTAAATGTCAAAATCACTTTTGTAGTTCTCATGCCCCAAGGAAAAAATTGTTTTTTATACCCTATCCTAAGGGTATATTAATTTTGACACATAGTTTGTAACACCCCTTAATATTCGTCGTAGACCCATAAAAGTATATATATTTATGATCAGGGCCGAATCCTAAGACTATTTAGCAATGCCCGTCCGTATCAACTTTTGAGGCCTTTAAATTTATGCTAGGAAGCTGAAATTTAGAGCATATCCTCCTTAGGATCCCGAAATGGTAAAGTTTTAAAAGTTTTTAAATCCGCCCACTGCCACGCCCACAATTTAGAAAAAATCGTTTTAAGGCAAAAGTTAGAGAGATAGAGTATTGGAACCTTTACAAGATATATAGGCACTGCCCTCCTTTATAAGTCTGTCATATAAGATTTTTTTCCACGACTGCTTTTTGTGGGCTTTTTTCACTAAAATGCTGTTTTCAGCGAAAATTTTCATAGAGACTGAAAAAATTGTTAAACAAGATATTTAGAAAATATTTTTTCCAATATATCGCGCATACAAAGTTTTTGGCCAGGCCCACTTTTTGGGGGCGTTTTTTAAAAAAAAATATTTTTTTTTTATAAATTTCATAGAATGAAATGATATCCATCACCTTCTTAATGCTTTTTTCTTTGGGGTATATAGGGATATGGATAGGGTATCGTACTGTTCGCCCCAAGCGGACTGTAGCCCGTCCTTATGTTTTTTTTTTAAATTTTAAATTAAAAATTTTAGATTGTTGTATGAAATTTATAAAAAAAAATTTAAAAAAAAGGTCCCTAAAAAGTGGGTGTGGAAAACTTTTGTTGGGCAATATATTGGAAAAATATTTGCTAAATATCTTTTTTAATTTTTTCGTTTTCTATAGAAAATCGCCCTCAAAAAATAAGCGTGACAAAAAACTTTATATGGGAAACTTGTAAAGAAGTTTACTGTCTACATATTTTGTAAATGTTCTAATCCTTAATCTCTTCAACATCAGCTTTAAAACGGTTTTTTTCTTAATTGTAGGCGTGGAAGTGGGCGTCTTTAAAAAATGTTTAACTCTTTACCATTTCGGGATCCTAGAGAGTATATGTTCCAAATTTCAAATTCAGCATATTTCCAAATTTCCTAGCATAAATTTAAAGACCTCAAAAGTTGATACCGACGGACGGACGGACATTGCTGAATAGTCGTAGGTTTTGGTTCTGATCACAAATTATATACATATACTTTTAGGTGTCTACGATGAATATTAAAGGGTGTTACAAACTATGTGTAAAAATATATATATCCTTAGGATAGGGTATAATGATTTCGAGTGACAAAAGTTTATTTGCCGTTTTGGAAATAATTGATCAATCTGAATCATCGTTTTTAAATCCATTATTGTTAAGTTATTTTCAGACGAAATAATGAGTCTAGTCGAGATTGGTATACAGATATACATCTTTCAAAATCGGTTCCTTCGGATATCGGTAGGTATTACCGTGTCGGAGTAGTAGTAGGTATTTCAGCACCAGACACTATTGCTTTTGATACCCGGGTGTCATGTTAATTCCTTTCTGAAGCATTTTTGGTTTCATAGTAGAAGGTTCTAATTAATTAATTAATTGATTAACAATTAAATCTTTTTAGACAATTATTAAGATTTATACGTGACCCCATTAATATGAGCATCAAATAAAAGTGTTTTACGAGTAGAATTTAGTTAACATGGGAAACCCCACAGTAAGTTTATTACGTCATAACGTCCCTAGAACATTTTGTGCATTTTGATTTCCAACTAAAGCTCCTCCTTTTATACTGGTCGAATTATCAATCTCCATGATAATATCATGACTTAATAGTAGGAACTATTAATATATATAGGTATACATTTATTCTTTCCCCTTTCTTCGCCGTTTATATACGTAGTGATGTAGCCTACCAACTTCAACCACAATACGGCCAGTGTTCCAATCCGGAATTTAATTTTACTTGGCTTAAATTCCACGTCCGTAGGCAAATAATCCACTACTGTTTCATTTATAGAAGCCCAAATTTGGACCGTAATCTTACTTTTAACGAGCTTGATGAGTTGTGCGATTCCATTACACGAATTGTAACCCTATATCCTCACACTGAAATCGTTGTTGCAGGCGATATCAATGTCCAAAATTCGAATTGGCACCGAACACCCGAAGGCAGGTACGCTGAGATATTTGCTGAGGTAAACAACCTAACCCAGCTTGTAAATGAGCCGACAAGAATTCCGGCCATTAGTAGTCAAACCGCCAACACACTGGAGTTGTTTCTCACCTCTCACCCATATAAGTACACCATAAATGTATTATCGCCTCTAGGTTCGTCAGACCACTGTGTCATATCGGCCAATTTCTCGTACTCCAATCACAAAGCTAAAGAACAAGCTCCTAAAAGAACCGTATGGCAATACAAGAAAGCCAAGTGGGAAGTATTAAACGGTTTCTTTAGGAGTCTTAACTGGTCGCTATGCTTCCTCGATGGCGATGTGGATGCTGCTGCCGATATGATAACAAACATAATTCACTTGGGTATGAAACATTTTGTCCCTAATAGGATTAAAAGTATCAAATCCAAGGTGAACGCATGGTGTGACTTGAGCTGCAGAGAGGCTATCAGGTTAAAAGAGGTGAATAAAGTTAAAACGAGCCAGAAATGAATACAATGCCCACATTAATCGTGTCAATGCTCCTACGATCAAAAGTTGAGGCAAAAAATACTAAAAAGGCCCATCGGTAGTAAAAACTTTTGGTCGTTTGTTAAGAATGTTAAGAATTCGGCCTCAATATCTATCCCGAAACTCATTTCCAATGACATTCCAGCTGTCAGCTCTTTAGATAAAGCCAATCTGCTTGCCGTTCATTTTGTAGCTAGCTCAACGCTGCCAGATTGTGCTTTATCGCCCCCTGTACTCGAGTGCGTAGCATATACCATGGGACAAATTGCACTCGTACAGTGGCAACAGTTCTTCGAGATCTTAACGTACATAAATCCGCTGGTCCAGATGGTATTTCCCCTATCGTTCTGAAGCAGTGTTCTTCCACGCTGGCAAAACCACTGCGTAAGCTTTTCGATCTGTCCTATTCTTCAGGGCTCCTTTCGAGAAGCATTTGTCCAGCCTCTCCCAAAAAAAGGCGAATCTTCCTCTTCCTCCTCCTACCGACCAATTGCACTTGCGTCCCTTCTTTCCAAGGTCATGGAAACTTCTAAATGACCGGCAGTACGGTTTTCGCGGCAACAGGTTCTATGGTGATTTGATGACATATCTAACCGAAAAGTGGAACCAATCTATTCACCGTGGTGGTGAAAGCAAGGTCGTTGCGCTTGATATTTCAAAGGCATTTGACAGAGTTTGACATCAAGCTCTTTTGTCGAAAATGCGTGCATTTGGAATCGATGATACCTTTATTCAATGGATTAGAAATTACCTTTCGGACCGTTCAATTCAAGTTGTTTTGGACGGTTTCAAGTCTGCAACTTACGAAATAAATTCTGGTGTTCCCCAAGGCTCCGTTTTGTCTCCGACTCTCTTTCTCATTCTTATAAATGATCTACTCTCTGTTACTTCTAATCCTATTCATTCCTTCGCCGATGACAGTATCCACAGCTTCAAATATTCGTTTCCTGGGCAACGTCTCTCATCTTCGGGCGTTGAACTGGAACGGCAACGTATGTTAAGCTCATTAAATTCCGATCTTGACAGCCTTCTTAAGTGGGGTAAAACCAATAGAGTGGTATTTAATGCTTACAAAACACAATGCTGTCTTCTGTCTTTAAAGCGAAACCTCAGTACTCTGCCATTATCCATGAGTGGCACTTGCATCGCTTAATCCGAAAGACTTTCCATCCTCGGTATGTGTGTTAATGACCAACCTTCGTTGGAATGACCACATATTCGACGTCGCCAAGAACGCTGCGAAGTGTCTAGGCTTCCTAAAGCGATGCAAGAAATATTTTATCCCTTCTGATCTGGCTAAAATCTACAAGGCATTTATTCGCCCAAAACTTCAGTAAAACGCTCATATCTGGTCCGGTGCACCAATTACATATTTAACGACCGAGATATTGCGAATTCGCTTGACCCTCTTAGTCAACGTCGTAATGTCTCCTGCCTATCGTTGTTCTATCGATACTACCATCACAAGTGCTCAAACGAAATAGCCAGTTGCATTCCTCCCCTTCAACACTTCAACCGTAATATTCGCCATGCCAGGAATGCTCATCAGTGCATTCGGTCGAACTGTGAAATTTAAGGATTCGTGTCTCTGCCGTACACACGAATGTGGAATGCTCTACCTCACTCTGTTTTTCCTGACCATTACAATTTACAAACATTTAAAATCAATGTGCATCGGTTTCTCATCCTTTCGTCTAATCCCTCATTTCCTTAAAGCTAGTGCTGTGTTACTATAACATTATAAGGGTTCTAACACTTTTGCACTTTTGCACGTGCAAATTATAAAAATAAAAAAATGCATGGCTTCACATACATTGACTACCCTGGGCACTAAATTCTTTATTGGTACATTATTTGCATAAAGTGTGATCATTTTTATTTAAGCATTCACTAAATATGATTCTTAGTAAGGATTCATTTTATTTTCTACTTTCGTAGACTACTTTTTGCAATTACTCACCCAATGAAATACAAACGAATTCCTTAACATTTGAATACTTCTAGAACTGGAAATGGTTGGTACATTTTTAAGTTCTCCGTCGAATTATCAGTATAAACCCTTTAAAGGTCTAAATTCGTTATTCTAAACCCCTTAAAAAATGTTGAGGATATAATTGAATTACAAAATGGAAAATTATAACACAAAAAAAAACTGAATAAAACAATACTAATTTTAAGGAGGCATCTACCCAATTCCCGCCTATAAAACCAATCATTTAACACAAGTACAGAAGCTGAGCCCTGCGACATGGCTAAGCTCTCTGCAAGAAATAGGGCGTTGGTGAAGAAGCACACCAAGCAAGTCAAACAGTAATCGTCTTGCCATCAAAACACATCTAGTACCCGCGACTATCGGGGATTCGATCTCCCCAATAGGCCTACTCCTGAGGCAATCCCCACCCTATCGATCTCCAAGGCGGTGCTTCCCTTTTTCCTACCAACGCAAAAGCAGAAGGACGTTCCAAAGGAGCATAGAGCTAGGCAATCCAACCATGAGTCTGAAAAGCCCAAGTACTACAAGACCACTGGCAGGAAAACAGCCAAGCCAGCTCCCAAGAGAACTAGGGCACTATTCGGAATTAAATCCCACCAACGGTCGGAAAAGTCTAAGTACTCGGAGGCCACTGGAAAGGAATCAGCTAAGCGGGCCTCCAAAAGAATCCGCAAAAAAAGTTAAGCTTGTAAGCAGCGAAGACCTCACCCATTATTGACCCCAACAATCCTGATGGGAAAATTAAAACAGACAAATGGCTCAAGGTATCAACAACACTTGCAACTTTGATGGAGCAAGTTGGTGGAAGGGAGTAAAGGTCGTTGGTGTGGCAGCAAAGAGTCACTAAGTGTGTTTTTTTTCGGAGGTTGCTACTATCCATTGTACTACCATTCAGACACCTTTCATTAATGTAAAGGGTGATTTTTTAGCTGGTTTGGTTTTGGCAACACTGGTTTTGACAGCTGACGTGTGTTTAGTACCTTGTGTCACTGTCAAACAGCTTCAGTTTGGTTTGCAATTTAACCATGGATCGTCTTACAAATGAACAACGCTTGCAAATTATTGAATTTTACTATCAAAATTTGCGCTCGGTTCGAAATGTTCATCGCGCGCTGCTTCCATTTTATGATCGGCATTCTCGACCTTCTGAGCAGTCTATTCGGAAGATTGTGACCAAATTTCGCAGCAAATTTACTTTGTTGGACATTAAACCACCAACACGTTTACGTACTGTGCGTATTGAAGAAAATATTGCGGCCGTATCAGCTAGTGTGACAGAAGACCGCGAAATGTCGATTCGGCGCCGTTCCCAGCAGTTAGGCCTTTGTTACAGCACTACGTGGAAAATTTTGCGGAAGGATTTGGGCGTAAAGCCTTTTAAGATACAGCTGGTGCAAGAACTAAAGCCAGCCGACCTACCACAACGTCGAATTTTTGGTGAATGGGCTCTTGGAAAGCTGGCCGAGGATCCGCTTTTTTATCGAAAAATTGTGTTCAGCGATGAGGCTCATTTTTGGTTGAATGGGTACGTAAATAAGCAAAATTGCCGCATTTGGAGTGAAGATCAGCCAGAAGCATTGCAACAGCTACCAATGCATCCCGAAAAAGCCACTGTTTGGTGCGGTTTATGGGCCGGCGGCATTATTGTGCCATATTTCTTCAAAGATGATGCGAATCGCAGCGTTACTGTCAATGGTGAACGCTACCGAGCGATGATAACAAACTTTTTTTTGCCCGAAATGGAAGTTCTTGACTTGCATGATATGTGGTTTCAACAAGACGGTGCCACATGCCACAGAGCATGCGAAACAATGGCGCAATTGCGAGGCGAGTTTGGTGAACAGTTAATTTCACATTTCGGGCCGGTCAATTGGCCGCCTAGATCGTGCGATTTGACACCATTAGATTACTTTTTGTGGGGGTATGCCAAGGCTAATGTGTATAGGAACAAGCCCGCTTCGATTGACGCACTGGAAGCCAACATCCATGCATTCATTCGTGAGATACCGGCCGATATGTGTGAAAGAGTATGCCAAAATTGGACTCAGCGGATGGGCTACCTGAGACGCAGCCGCGGTCAACATTTGCATGAAATTATCTTTAAACATTAAATTGCAAGGTTCAAACTATCGATTCAAATAAATATTTCATTCATTTTTTCGAATTTTTTGTGTTTTTTTTTTTTTTTAAAAAAGTTCTAAACCTCTTAAAAAATCACCCTTTACTTAGTTTTCCAGTCTTTCGAAGAAAAATGAGAAGGAGCTTTAGTGATAAAGAGCTTAGTAGTTCGGCACTCACCACGTCAAGTGGTGTTTAGCAAAAGCTTGGTGGCCCGAAAGGATACCTATAAGCAGCCTACAGTCGATTCTCGTAAGATATAGAAGAAAAGATGCGGACCTTTTGCAAATAGTTTTGTTTGTCTACATCCACCGCAATCACGCGACCGAATCTTGTATTCACGAAAAGCATCAATGGAAGACATGACTAAAGATGTAGGCAGACAGGTTCGGGTTCCTCTTAACCTTGTATAGCAAGCTTATTTCCCTGGATGCCAGTGTGACCTGGGACCCAGACAAGATTCACTGTGTTCAGCCTTCCCACCAAATTCAGAGAAAGCATGAGTTCTAGCACTAACTTGGACGAGCTAAGAGGCTTTAGCAGCACTTTTAATGCATCCTGGCTATCACTGCAAACGCAAATGCCTCTAGCCCTCCACCTGTTGTTCACAATAAAGCGCACAGCCATTAAGATGGCAAAAACCTGCGCTTGAAAGACAGACGCATGTTTACCCAAGGGGTAGTATAAACTTATGTTATCGTTTCCCACTAAGTTATCAAGCACCAGACCTCTGTCCTGTTCTAGACCCATCCGTGAAAATACGATGGCATTCACTCCATGGTTCAGAATCAGGCGAAAGCCATTCCGTTACCTGCGGAAAGTCGACGTGGTAGTTTTTTCGCAAAAGGATTTCTGGTGTCATTGCATCAGACATGCCTCCAGAAGACAGGGGTCAAAGGATAATTCTCGAGCAAGTTCTTCAAAATTCCAGTGCGCGTGGTACCAAAAGCCACCGCTCTTTGAGCGAAAGATGGTTTTTAGCGTACACCCCATGTACTATATACATCGAGAGGGGAAGATTCTTCAAATCATCTAAAGCAGAGCCCAGAGTGCTAGGGAAGGCCCCTGTGCAGGCGAGACATGCCGTTCTTTGGAGTTTGGCAAAAGAATCAGTAACACGTTTCTGCAAAAGCCTGTTCCACCATACAACCGATGCGTATGAGAGTAGGACCCGTTTCGGAGACAAGCCCCATGTCTTAATAAAAGCGCCTTTACACTGCCAGAAAGTCGACAGCGCTTTATCGGTTTTTGATTCAACATGTTTGGACCATAGAAGTTTTTTATCGAGGATTACACCCAGATATTTGATTTCATCGGATATAGGGATGATGACACCTTTAAGCACGAGATGGGACAGACCAGTCACGATTCTCCTTCTCTTAAAGAGAAAAACCGTGGTTTTAAGACGATTCACTGAAAGCCCATTACTAGTGCACCAGAGATCGATCAAATCCAGAGATCTAAACTATGCTGTCTGGCTGAGTTACACATGCTGTCAAAGGTCGCATTATCGAAAGACGACTGAAAGGCTCCACCTTTGTCTCAGTGTACGTACCATCAGGTTTAAGGACTGCATCCAGTTTGCGTGGTCTGTTCTTTTAGAGGACTTTATCAAGCCTACTAGTTGCCCTTAGAGATTCGACCTCTTCACAAAACTTTTTATAGGAGTCCTTTTTCGACTTCCGAATAAGTTTCTTAAAAACTTTTTTTATCGATCGATAAGATTGCAGCCGTCTACTAAGCTGGTTTTTAAATACCGATTTAGGAGCTTCCGAAACACTGCAGTTTGGAATTCCAGCAGGGTTTATTGGGGGGGGGGGTTACAAACAGGACAAAGCAGCGGGCGAGGACGCTGTTCAGATCCTGAGCAGAACTCTCCACTCCCTGTCATGATCTAAGTTTGAGTGGAACTTTGACAGAGTTGACAAGCTCCTCTCTTAACCGTGGCCAGTTCGTTTTTCTTGGATTTCTTCGCTCTTGCGAAGGTGAAAGTTCGCAGTAGATTTGAAATTCGATGTACCTGTGATCTGATAAGGTGCTATCTGGCGATACCTTTCAATTCATCATATATAGGGTAACGTCAATTACTTCCTGTCTTCTTGCTGAAACAGCGGTAGGTTGATGTAATATCAGACTATAAAATTAAGTCCATAAATCCCCTTATGTTATATTACATTTGCTGCTGCCGCAAACATTGTTCTAAGCATTAGCATTGCAGCACAAGACAAGACCTAACCTTTTTGACTCACAATACTCTACGAGATCTACAACTGCCTTTAGTGGAGGAGGGGTTAGAGAGTCATAGGGGAAATAAGACAAAGGTTTCCCGATTATCATTTGCATGGTACGTTAGAGAAACAGCTCAAAAGAAAAAAAGAGTGCTATAAATGCTACCTAAAGTTCTTGAAGAAGATGATAGACCGCGACATTGACAAGCTCTCTGCTAGAGATAAAGCGTTGGTGAGGAAGCATACCAAGACTCGTCTTTACAAGAACCGTCTTGTCAACAAGGCACATCTTGTCCCCGTGACTGTCGAGGATGCGGTCTCACCAACAGGTCATACGAAAGAAGGTACATCGATGTCTCGGACGGTGGCTTCCGTGTTCCTCCCACCACGAAAGCCGAGCACAGAGTTAAGCAGTCTCACCAATAGTCGGAAAAGTCCAAGGGCTCGAAGACCACTGGAAGGGAAACAGCCAAGGCAGCTCGTAAGAGAACTCGAACGGCGAACGAGGTAACAGGGTTTAAGGAAAACCGCGTCCAATCGACCTCGTAAGCTGCTCTATCCGCTCTCCCACCACAACGAAAGCCGGGCACTATTCGGAAGGCAAGCAAGCAAGCCAAGCAATTCTATCAACTGTCTGAAAAGTCCCCCAGGCCCCCAAAAGAATACGCTTAGCCGACGAGGTAACAGGGAACTCGACAAAAAAAGCCAGGCTTAACAGTGCTGAAGACTTCACCCTAGTCATTATTGACCGTAGCAATCCGGATTAAAACTTACGGCAGACAAATGACTCAACGTAGAGGCAAAGATCATGGAGGCTATGGTATCAGAAGGAGAATCCTCTGATATCAAAAATACCTGCAACTTCGATGGAACAGGTTGGCGGAAGGGAGTAAAGGTCGTCTGGTGCGGCAACAAAGATTGGACTTTTAACGCGCTACATTCGAGGCCTAGGAGAACTTGGGCCGGGGGCCAAATTGGAGGCCATACCTGCCACGGCCCTACCTACGCATGGATACCTCCTACGGTGCCGGAGATACAATCCATACTGAAACTGGTAGGTCTGCGGAATAGGGAGCTCACACACAGTGGGGTAGCAAAGATATTAATAAAACAGCTGAGTCTAGACTTCATTTTATATTACTCCCCAACCTACATATTTGTAACAGAGGTAGTCATCCTAATTTTCACAACAAAATTAGGGAAGAGGTAATCGATCTAACTTTAGCGCTCCCAGTAGACAGCTTTAGAGAGTTTAAAAAAAACACCAGAGCAGCCAAGCGAATATCCTTGGCAAACGACTGCTCCGCCATTGAATCCACCACAGGGTACCTGTGGTACCTGTGCACAGGAAGGAAAGGTACCTGTGTAAGAAGATTATTTGTTATTCATGAGGGAGTTGGGGGCGAAGGCACGAATAGATGATAGCTGTATCATACAGTAAACGATCGATGGGGTAAATGATTCTCCTCATAACAAAATTATATTGTATGGTGCTTCTACCATTAACCAGTTTAAGAAAACAATCCTCCTATATCAAAAGTATAAGGAAAGGTACCCAAGTGTTAGTAACACGAATAGCGGCACATGTGGTAAGCCAAAAAACTATTTATTAACAGCAGAAAGTAATTTAGGCCGTTGTTACAAAAGTAGTTCCTGTTCCGAAAAAACCAAAGGGCTTCAGGTGTAGTAAATTTGGCCCCAAAGCAATGACCTGCCCAAAAATGGAGACCGAACAAAAGACGAACGTTTTACAAATTTCTAAGCCCAATACGAAGCGATATTTACATCAGAATGGGTGCCCCTGCGTTTGTACAACAAAAATTGTATTTCGGAGGTCTTTACAAAAAGTTGAGGCGTTAAAGTATTTCAGTGCAACCATCCCGAAATGAATGAAAAATACGCACTTTTAAATATTGGGAATCCATGTTTTAGGAAAGAGGTTCTGGATTGAATCTAAAACTACACTCCACGGGAAGAAATCCACATGTGTCGAAATGAAAATAATTTTTAAGTCCGATGCTCCTATTGCGCAACCCCCAAAAAGATTGGCTACCTTAGAGAAGTAAATCGTTCAATAGTTCTTCGAAGTATGCAAGCCTGGTCGTGCTTGTCAATAAAAAAAGACGGCAGTAAGCGACTATGTGCCGACTATCGCCGCCTCAATAAGGAAGTTGTAAGAGATCACTACCCTTTTCCGTTAATAAAGGGTCAGTGGGAGTAACATTCAGCCTACTGTGTTCCAGAAATAAAAAAAATGCGTTTTTAAGCCTCTAGTCGAGAGAAGGTATATATAGATAGTTAGGGACAGCGATGAGTAGTGCTTGGATAGACTTAAAGAGGTCCTTTCCGTTTTGCGACAGTTATGGGTTGAGAATAATTGTTATTGAATACTTAGGATTTGAAGTTTCAAACAGATCAGTCCAACTGATTAAACAGGAGGTATATTTACATTCAATTTCCAAAACGAGTTTCCATTAGACACCTATCGGGACCGCTATCACCAACCAACAAGAAGTTATCATCACAAAACTGGAATCATAGAAAGCTGCAAATGCTCTCAAATGAGAGCCCAGATCGAATAATTTCTGATCGTGATGTGGCGTTCAGCTCCAACAGCTTTAAGGACTATTGTTATGAAAAAGGCATCGTTCATCTGCAAGTTACAACTGGTGTTCCACGTGCAAATGGAAAAGTCGAGCGCATAAACCGTCTCATCATATCTGTTTTGGCGAAGCTGACCGAAGCTCCAAATAAATTCAACCTTCCAACGAAGCATCAAGAAGATTCCATTAGAAGTTCTTACAGGGGTGCGGATGAGAAAGAAGCAAGACATCAGCTTAGCCGAGAGCATCGACGATGAAATAAGACGGCCCTTTGATGAAGATCGCGATCAAATTAGAGTGGAACACGACATAACATCAGCTTAGTCCAAGCTGAAAACAGACGAAATTATAACAAAAAGCAAAAGCCTGCTGTCAAATACAATGTTGACCACCTAGTCGCCATCAAAAACACACAATTTTCCACTAACGCTTAACTTTTTCCCAAGTTCTTAGGTCCTTACAGGGTCCTTGTTATCCCCGAACAAAAGGTATGAAGTACGTAAGGTCCATGAGGGTCCGAGAAAAAAGACATCCAGCGCATTCTTTATGAAGCGCTATGGCCAATTACCGAAAATGGTCATTACAATACAAGCCAAGACGAATAACCAGTCAAGACGAATAACCAGCCAAGACGAATAACCAGCTAAGACGAATAACCAGCTAAGACGAATAACGAGCGAAGACGTTTCCTAAGCAGTCAAATGGAATAATGTGTTAAAATAAATTTCCAAGACTTATAATCAGACGAGATAACCATTGAAGAAGTATCAAAGCCAACTAAGGCTAACTAACAACCAACCCTTTCCCAGAGTCGGAAAAGAGTTCAAGAGAGCCGAATTTGCAGGATTAACCACATAGAATTTCACCACACCGAACAACCAATAAACGTCAACGAGAACAAAGCGACGAGTAGTTGTTGACCACCGGCCGGAGAGGCTAGTTTAATTTCAATTCTCCCTTTATATTTCATTTACCTATTGAATAAATTGTTTTTCGTTGTTAAATTGAAAGTCTGACTTTTTCTTCCCATATAAATTAGAATAATAAACATATCTTAATATAGACTGACTTGCTCATGTATCGAACTCCATCTGCACCTCTTTGTCTCCAATTACGACAAAACTGATAAAACTACTACTGAATTGCTACTTTCGGACAAACTGTTCGAATTCTCGATGGACTGCACTCACTATCCCTGTCCTCATTAATGATATCGAATGTTATGACTTCGATACGACTTTGGCACTTTGGCTGTTGCTGAATCAATTAATTTCTCCATGTCAAACGGGCAAAAGTCCATAAGGGCAATTGTACCTCAGAAAAATGTAATTCAGGCAGACGTGATACCAGCAAATGGAATGCGGCAAACATGTATGGGCAAATGATATGCGGGAAAACGAACTCAACCCGTAGCAAGGCACTAAAAGAAAACTGACGGAATCGAGGAAAGTTAATGACGGTTACGGATATGGCATTTTCAAGTTCAAATATTGAATTCTTTTTAAAAAGAGCAGTGAAATAAAATTTGTAAGCTCGGGACTTTTGTAGTTTCGAGGCTTGGGTTCGAAAGCTCTTTTCATCAAAATTGTATAAAAATCTCTTAAATTTGAACCATTCTCCGAAGAGAACTCGATCAGAACGTGCAATAAAGGGAAAGATAGTGTTTTTACAGGCTTTGTGCCTTTGTGTTATTATGGGTGTGTCACTCAAACTTTCGAGACTGTAAATTTGATTCACTCCTTGATCATGGTTAAAGACACAAATTCATATTTGGTCGTTTTAACCCCAAAATTTTAGAGAACCTGCCTGAGGATGATGACGCGAAATTCGAAAATGTCACTAAAAAAGCGATTAAATTCTAGCTCATCACAGGGGAGCAGAAAATTCTCAAGCTTACCACATAAACATCGTCAAAAATAATCACTTTAATACATCACGCCTGGTTTGTAGCTACTTGGCAGCCGCGATAGTTCGCCGGGTGATTTCCTTTGCAATTTATGCAAGTTGGCAAATCGCTTCTATTCGACAAGTGTTTACCACCACATTTTACGCAACGCGGTTCTTTTTGGCAATACGCGGTAGTGTGATTGTAACTTTGGCAACGCTTACACTAAGGGACGAATCGTGTCCTTTGCACTGGTTTAATTTTAACGACAGTATTAAGGATATTCTTAATATTGTAGATTTTTTTAATGTTTTCCGACAAAGCTCATAACTCATGAAAGTGGAAGTCCACGCTTTATAACGATTTCCTCATTTCGCTCGTTTTTTTGCTTTTCATTTTTAAGAAGATTTACTGCGTCAATAATTATCAGACCTTTTGTTTTAAGATCTTGCAAAATGTCTTCTTTGCAGCACGAAGAATGCAGACCTCGGGTTATTACTCGATGCGACCTTTCGGACTTGTTTTCATACGTTTACCATTGTATTTTCTCAGCATTAAGGTTTTGAGAAACTGCACGGTAGCTTTCGGAATCGGTAACGTAAATTTTCCATGAATAAGGATGTTACTTTGAATTCGGATTTTAAATTTTTTTTGAGAAAACTATATAGTTTTTTATAGTCAGCGATTCCGAAAACGTTTATTGCAGGCGGAAGGTATACGTTATCACGAGGCTTATTCTCGTGCAATCATTTTCTTTGCTTTTTGTTCTTTTATGTTTTATTTCTTCACTGATCTCGATTACTGGTGAGGAACCGACTTTTCTTTTTTTGTTTGGTCGCCTCTTCGTATTTGGTTATATTTCTCGCGCTAGCTCTTCGTCGTCGGTGAAGTAATCGCGACGAACTGGACTGATTGTTTTAACTTCAGCCTCTTTTTATATCCTATCCTAAGGGTATATTAATTTTAACACATAGTTTGTAACACCCCTTAACATTCGTCGTAGACTCATAAAAGTATGTATATTTATGATCAGGACCAAATCCTAAGACTATTTAGCAATGTCTGTCCGTCCGTACGCAATTTTTAGGCCTTTAAAATTAAGCTAGGAAGCTGAAATTTGGACCACATTCTCCATAGGGCTCCGAAATGGTTAAGTGTTAAAATTGTTTGAATACGCTCACTGCCACGCCCACAATTTAGAGAACACTGTTTAAAAACTAAAGTTAGAGAGATAGGGTGTTACAACCTTCAAAAGATATTTAGGCACTGCCCTCCTTTATAAGTTTGTCAAATAAAAAAAATGTTGAACAAGATATTTAGCAAATATTTTTTTCAATATATCACCCATACAAGGTTTTTGGCCACGCCCAGTTTTTAGGGGCGTTTCTTTAAAAAAAAATGTTTATTTTTATATTTAATAAAATCAATGAAATGCTGATAAAATGAAATGATCTTCTTTATGCTTTTTTCTTTGAGGCATATGAATAGGGTATCATAACTTAGCGACAGTTATCAGTCATAAAAAATCCGCAACATAAGTTGAATAAAAAAAAGCTAGTAACCAAATGACTCTTGATCTGCTCCTCGGAACACACTTTCCAGGATGCACAATCCCAGGAAGTCTGCTACACAGTTCTGACGCAGCCTCCCCTCATTTCCGGATGAAGAACTGGCTGTCATCAGAGACTGCACTAGCACGAATAGAATAACATGGGCTCTTCAACCGTATAAGTCGGCGGGACCAAACGGTATTATACCTGCCATGATACAAAAGAGCAGTAAAAGGACTGTCCCATGGCTCCAGGAAATCTTTCGTGGTTGTCTGACACTTGGATTTGTTCCTGATTGCTGGAAAGAGGCGAGGGTGGTCTTTATTCTCAAAGCAGGGAAACCCAGTCACTCCACACCCAAGGATTACAGGCCAATTATCCTTTCATCTTTTGTTCTAAGGAACATTATAGAAACAACCGGTGCTCTGTGTAGTGCACAACATGCATATGTCAAAGGCAGAGCCGTGGAAACAGGGATCTGCTACATGAAGTAACGAAAACGATCGAGAAATCCCTTGGAAAGAAAGAATTTACGTTGGCGGCCTTTCTGGACATAGGTGTATTCAACAACCTGAATACTAGAACCATTATATCCTCGCTTGAGAATTTGGGTTCATAACAGTTTCTGACAAACTGGGTTAGGACTATGCATAATAACTAGTTAGGAACAGCAGAGTTATTAACAGCAGCCTAGGGGACTGTGCGATTAAGAAAAGCGCTAATCGTTAGCCAAGCGACACTTAAAGCAATTGGCTCCAACCTTGTAAATTCCAAGTGCGTTACAGACTGCTTCTTGGCACTCAGGGCAATATGTTCTACTCTGCTGGGTTCCTGGACACGTTGTGGTGGAACGGAATAAAAAAGCGGAAAAATTAGCCAGATACGGTTCTGATATTAATCGACTACTAGCGGACGGATAGGTGCTACCGGCTTTTTAACACTGCTAAGACTTTTATAGACGTCATCACTAAACAACTGGCTAAGGAACAATAGTGCAACACCAGGGGTTGCGTTATAACCCGAAGTCTGTGGCCTGATGTTGACAGATCAAAGTCCCTAGTCTCTCTTACCAGAAGTCAATTTCGGATGCTCGTCACTGCACCGGTAACTGGATCATTTTGAAAGGTGAATTCAGCCTGGACTGCACATTGGTTATTCAACTATTTGCTTACACTAAGATTATAAGGAAAGATAAAGTAATTACAACAGACCTTAGGAACAGAAGTGCTCTTGAGAGTTTCCGTAATGTTGAAAGCCCGAACATAATTGAAAGTGAACTTGAAAGAATTACACACTTATTTAAATTGAAGAAAGTGATTAAAAACAAAACAACCCGCTGGTATACTGAAGAATTTAATAATGTGAATAGAGAGAAAATTACAGAATATCAGGAATTTAGATTTTCGAATAGTAAAGTGAGCTGGAATAGCTATCGTGAAATAAGAAGCCGTTACAAAAACGTACTTTTAGGAGTAAACAATGAAAATATAAAACGCATAATATTCGCCGCGCGAATTAAATAGAATGTCATGGCATTCTGTTGAGCGTCTATTGCTGACTGCCTTTATTATTGTTCATTCGATTTTTGTTACAATATGCTGATAAGTAAAAATGTATAAAAGTCATTTCCTGCAAATGGAAATGCTAATATTGCAAAAGGAAAAGCTACTAATATTTGCTGATATGAATGGGGCAACTACTTAAGGTTGTTACTTGCCGTGTTTTAACAATAATCTTCACGTTTACTGGTGGAGAACACTATACATATATGTTACTTCTCCATCTTTAGTTTTAAGATCCTCCTGAATCGATGGAATCTGAATTTTTTTCAATTTTTGGTTTTGGCTTATTAACATTATTAATTTTTACGTTTAGTTCACGATTTGTCTTAGCTTTGCAAACAAATACAGTTATGAGTATTACAAACGTTGCTATGTTACTAGCATAATTAATTTTTCTATGGTATTTCAATTCTTCAATATGTTTTAAATTTTCGATTTTCTCTATTGATTCAATTTCTTTTAAGTTTAATATTTCCGTTATGTTTATTTTTTCTCCATCTTCATAATAAAATGTTTGAAATAAATTCGAATTGCTAGTTTACAATAGTTACATTTACTATATAAATAGAAAAATTGTTGATATTTATTATAAATCTTCCAGTAAGGTCTATCGTCGCATTGATTAATTACAGATTCCTTTTCTAAGTTAATGGATATAATATGGTATTATCATCAATCTTAATTATTGTTTTTACTTTATTATAGCGTTTGTGTTTGTGTTATACATGAATGGTTTAAATTTAGTTCTTTCAAAATATATTATTAATATTGTAGGTTATTTTTTCTATAAGTTGTAAAGCTTCGATGTCTATTTATTTTTTCTTATCGTTTGGAATGGGTATAATCATTTTAAGTTGGGTCGTAATGTAGTCTTTTAGTAATTTCACAGCCCTATACTAGCATATTCAAGTTAAAAAAAGTCTACCTGTGATATTTTTATTTCCATTCCGGTCAGTACACTTGGATGTAGTATGCCTTGCTTAGCAGATGCTGTATTATCGAGTGTGCTATCTAATTTGCTTTCTAATATTTGCAGTTTTAGTAGTTGGTCGGTAATCAATTGTTTCCTTACAATGTCTTTTTGGTTAGATGCGATACTTTCGTATTGATATGACAGCCTTTCCCTATCTGTTTCTATTATTTTGTTAAATTTATTGTGTACATTTTATAAATTATGTTTTCTGCAATATATTTCATTCTTATGTCTTAGGTGTTTGTAATTTTGTATATAACCTTCACTGTGTTTTTCTACATAATTTTTCCGTGAAATATTTTGGTTGCCTTTTTTTCTCTTCTATATTGTGCTTAAAGTTTGTGGGCTGTGCCTTCTCGGCCCGATTTGGAGTCATGCCTAATGTCGAATGATACCTATTGTTGTATATTTGAATAAGACATATATATTCTTCTATTGTTTGAAATGTCCTTGTCTTTTATGGTTAGTGAAATTTCAAGTAAGGTCGAATGAAATCTCTCTATATCCGAATTACCCGTATGAAAATTGGCCTTTGTCATATGCACTTTTATTCCCTCTTTCCTGATGTGTTCTTTTATGTTTTTTGAATAGAATTCATTGTCATAAACTTTGTTTTTGGCTTTCCGAATTTTGTCAGTTGTTCATCTATATTTTAACTTAATTGTCCAATTTTGGCTAGTCAAACTATTTCCATAAGCTTTTTGGTAAATTTGTCTATAACCGTCAGATATAATAATTTATTAAAATGATAGATATCCATGTGTATTATTTCATTTCCTTTGTTCGGAGTTTCGCTCAGCTTCAATTTAAGTCTGATTAGTTTCCTGCTATACTTCCCTTCTTGACAAGTCTGGCAATTTCCTATTACTCTTGATTGTTTGTAAAAAGGTCTGCCAAAAATCCAATTTTAACTTTTTTTTATCTAGTCTTATCTAAATCACGATTTTTTTCACTTCTGATGATCCTGTCATGAGTTCTACTGTCAACGCGGAAGCAGTTTTTGCCGAGGGATCGTCATATCCGCATTTCACAATGGCGAAGTTTTGAATATTTTTCTTTGAAAATTTCAGAAATTCTTTTTCAAATGCATGTAAATGCTAATTGCAAGGGAAAGCACCCGGCAAATTATAGAGGCTGTGAAGTAGATAAGGATCTACAAAAACGGAGAGATGTCCTCCTTAAGCCCCAAAATTATAAAACAAAACCGCTAACTAAGACTAAGTGTAAGCCCGCTCAGGAGAAATTACGGAATATGCGTACATCAAATATAATATGATTCATGCGCAAAAAAGGTATTGACATTTGCTTGATTTCTGAAACCCACGCAAAAGAGCGATTACTTTTAAAAATAAACGGCTATAAAAACCGTCCTACTGGCCAACTGATACTTCAAAAATACTTGATCTGATATTTTTTCGTCGTGAAAGGAATATCTACCAGACACATTAAAGTTGAAGAGAGATTTGATTTGTCATCTGATCATTCAGCGGTTATTTTAACATTGAGTGTAAAACTAGTCAATAACCTATAGCCAGCGAGATTAACTGGAAAAACAACTAACTGAGAAGACTTTAGGACCGAAATTGAAGACAATGTTGAATTGAGCGTTCCACTTACGACACCTTATTAACTTGAAGCTGAAGTTGATAGCTTCGTTGAGGTCGTTCAGCTCGCCTCCTGGAATAATACGACTCAATGGAAAACGGAAGGCGCGTAAAAAATGGCAACAGAGTCGCGCTCCGCAACATAAAGCACATTTGAATTATTTGTGCAATTTGTTGAAGACAGCTATCGCTACGTGCGATAGGTTCTTACCTTGAAAGTTTAACAGCTAAAAAAGATTCCAATTATTCACTTTAAAAGCTGTAAAAGCCACCAAAACGCCCAAAATCCCAGCGCCGCCAGTAAAAATAAATCAAAATGAATGGGCAAGGGAAGACAAAAGAAAAAGCGGACGTTTTTGCCGCCCATCTCGAAGAAACCTTTAAACCGTACGATGGTCAAGCGGCTCACGAGAGTACCAATAGTGTGACGGAATTACTATCTGACGACTTTGCACTCACAAATGCAACACTAGGGGAACTAAAACTTGAAATTGAATCTCTAAAACCTAAGAAAGCTCCTGGTTATGATTTGATCACCGGAGAAGTTCTCAAAGTTCTACCTAGAAAAGCATTAATTAAGCGTCTATATATTATAAATGCTGCGCTCAGATTAAAACACGTGCGGAGCAAATGGAAAGTGGCGGAAGTCATTATGGTTTTAAAACCAGGAAAACCGCCAAATGCAGGAAAATAGTATAGACCAATTTCGCTTCTCCCAGTCATATCCAAAGTTTTCGAGAGAATATTACTAAGGCGACTACAACCGGTTATAAAAGATAATAATCTTATCCCTGACCACCAGTTTGGGTTCAGAACCAAGCATTCGACCCAAGCTTACGCGGGCTGTCTGCTGGATCCCTGTGAAACTAGGGAAATCGGCGGATGTGCTAAAGCGTTTGCAAACCCAGAATCATGGTTTCTACACAAAAGTCTGGGTTGTCCGTTCACACAAGAAGAGTAAAAACCGCAATGAAGGTGATAGTTCTCTTGTCGTGAGTATAGACATGGCTGCTGCCGAGATCATCAAATCCAGGTATAACATGCGTCCCCATCTGCATCTTGGCAGGAGACTGTTGTTCTCTTTACGAGGAGGAGAATTGTCACTGGTCTGTCCCATCTCTTGCCTTAAGGTGTCACCATCCCTATATCCGATGAAGTCAAATATCTGGGTGCAATCCTCGATAAAAAACTTCTATGGTCCAAACATGTCGAATCGAAAACCGATAAAGCGCTGTCCACTTTCTGGCAGTGTAAAGGCGCTTTTGGTAAGACATGGGGCTTGTCTCCGAAACGGGTCCTTTGGATCTATACGGACATGATTAGACCGCTACTCTCATACGCATCAGTTGTTTGGTGGAGCGGAAACGTGTTACTGCTTCTTTTGCCAAACTCCAAAGAACGGCAAGTCTCGGCTGCACAGGGGACTTCCCTAGCACCCCGGGCTCTGCTCTAGATGCTTTGATAAATCTTCCTCCCCTTGATTTATATATCATGGGGTGGCGCGATTGCGGTGGATGTAGACAAACCAAACTACTGCGCCCGGACATTTGCAAAAGGTCAGCATCTTTTCTTCTATCTCTAAGGAGAATCTTATTCTCGTTTTTCTTCGAAAGACGGGAAAACTAAGTACATTATTACAAGATGTCTGAATGGTAGTACAATGGACCTGTAGTAGTGTCTGAGCGCTCCATCGGATAGTAGCAACCTCCGACAAAAAAAAAAGCATTCGACGATTGACCAAGTGCATAGAATTACTGACGTAATCGAGAAAGTATTTGAAACAAAAAAAGATATTCTCAGACGTATTCCTTGACGTCTCACAAGCCTTTGATAAGGTGTGGCACGAAGGCTTAAAATTTAAATTACGACAAGATCTCCCCGTAAGTCTATATGATATTTTAGAATCATATCTCGGGAATAGACTCTTACGTGTTAGGCATGGAAACGAATACTCGGAGCTTAATGAAATTTCGGCTGGCATACCGCAAGTAAGCGTCCTTGGGCCGCTTCTCTATCTGTTACATACTCGCGATATACCAAGAGAAGATGGCACTACCCTCGCTACGTTCGCCGACGATACCGCTATCCTTGCAATAAGTAATACGATCGAAGATACTACTGCAAAACTGCAAACCGCACTGAATAAAGTAAATGAATGGACGAGGGACTGGCGGATCGCCCTCAACGGAACTAAATCTGTTCACGTGAATTTCACGTATAAGAAAACTAATGACTTGCTAATTTTTCTAAACTTGGCCCGAATACCCTTTGCAAACGAGGCCAAAAGCTCCGTGGTATACTAGAAACGACGATATCCACAGGGATCTCGGAATTCCTACAATCGAAGCTGAAACTAGAAGCTTCGCGCGAAAGCATAGAATTTTGGATGAGAATAATTTATTGCGCCGACTACAAAGAACAAAACCTTTCGACTTGGCAAGATAATTATTAACCGCGTCCTCATTGCGTAACATGCACGATCTTTCAGTGGAAAGTAACCTGTCAAAAAAAAAATTTTTTATTTCGTGATAGAAAAATTTCTTAATAAGTTATATCTTAGCTGCAGTATCTAACATTCTATAGAAGGGTGATGTTTCTAGTCAGTAAAAATCTGAAACTACTATGAACACGCGCTCGGTCTTTGGAAGATTTTCACCTGCCCTCGGGGAAAAAAAATGTATATCTTTAAGACAAAAAGTTTGAATAAAATATTTTATTTTTTAACTGAGTCTGGAATGTATTTATAACTCCCTCTTTTATTGGTATATGGTCCAACAGCTGTTCATTCACTGAGTGTGCAGTTTCTGATGTTTCGTTTATTTCGTTTGGAATTCTACTTAGGAAATCTGCAATTTTATTCTCCTTGCCTTTTATATAATCAATGTCAAACTTGAATTCTTGTAATTTAAGAAATGAATTCTTTTCCAATAATTTTTTTTAAAAATACCACCTTTATTCTACTTGGCGTTTGTATTAAACGACAGCAGTCGTTTTTTGAAATCGGTATTACATCTTGGGTTTATAAGTCGTTTTATGTCGTTGAACGCCTCGTAGCGTTTTCCTTGTGTGGAATGTAAGTTCTATATAGATACGTATTCGAATTCTAGGAGTCGTTTTAGTTTCAAAACACGACTAGCAAAACGCCAATATTTGTCGTTTAAAAATTTGCAAACGCCTAGGGGGGCAATTTGAATTCAACAGGTCCGTTTTATTAAATTTGTGCAATTATTTAATGATTTCATAATTTAAATAGCTTGTACATATATACATGGTTGAAAATAACAAGAGCCCGCGAAAAAAAATTATTTAAATTGATTTCTTGAATAATCCGCCATACCGCCTTGATATGTTTATGAAACGAAAGTAGCGTACAATATGTTACGAAACGTAGGGTAATCGAAGGACATTTTTTTAACGATGAAGAGAGCATTTCCCAAATATGTCCCTGAAACCTTGAAAAAGGCCCTTTAAGATATTGAAAAGGATATTTTTCGAAAATATCCATTAAATCACCTGGAAAATTTCTATTGTAATATATTTTCACCGGGAGGTCCTTCGAACACTGAAAAAGGTAATTGAATCCCGGAAAAAAGACATTTTTCGAAAAAAATCCATTAAAACACTTGACAATTTGCTTTTGCAAAAAACTTTCACCGGAAGGTCCTTGGAACATTTAAAACGGTATTTGAATCCTTGAAAAAGGACAACGTAAAAAATGCCATCGTAAATGCACTCATACACATTAACTTCAAGATGAATGGTTATTGCACTTTTTTAATCTAAACTATTTAAGTGAATTCAATGAATTAAATCATTTATATTCATTGAGTGAATTAAGAATGCAATGTCAAAAGATTAATAAGAGCGAAGGCGTTTTGAGAATAGAATACCGACACTAAAACGACAATTAAATGAATCGACTCAAAAAACGCCAGCTGTCGTTTAATATAAACGACAAGTAGAATAAGGGTGATTGTATGGGCATGTGATCAGTGATTATTTTGATTATTATTTTTGCCCCAAAAGGATATGGTTAAAATATGACGTTGCCCAAACTACTGCTAAGAATTCTTTATCGGTTGCTGGGTAATCATTCTCATGGTCATTTAATGTTCGAGAAGCATAGCATACTGGCTGTCCTTCTTGAGTAAGTATAGCTCCAAAAGCAAAATTACTTGCATCCGTGAAAAGTGAAAATTGTTTATAAAAGTTTGGAAATTTAAGCAAGGGATGCTTAACCAGAGTTTCTCTTAATCTTTCAAATGCTTGATTGCTATTGATTTTCATATTATTTTTTATGTATTTTATTCAGGGCCATTGCCATTAATTTTCACAATCTTTTTTAAGTATTTTACCATTGGGTATGCAATTCTAGCGTAGTCCCTAATAAATTTCCTATAATAACCAATGCTACCTAGAAATCCTTTCAATTGAGTTGTCGTCAAGGGTAAAGAATACTTCTGAATTACTTCTACTTTATTCGAGTTTGGTTTCATTCCCTCCGAAGTTAGTATACTACCTAGGTATTCCGTGTTGTTCATAAGAAAAGAGCATTTATTTAGTTGTATTTTTAAATTATGATCTGATAATCTTTGGAATATTTTATTTGATGATGAGAATATCGTTCATTATAGTTGAAAATCGCATTTTTCAGCCCAAAGGCATTCTGGTATATTCATAAAGACCATTTGGCGTTAAATATTTGGGTAGTAGTGGGAATTTATCATCCACAGTTATCTCATTAAGTGCTCGATAACCAACATATACTCTTAACTTAGTTTTCCCTTCATTATCAGGTTTCTTTGCCACAACTACGATTAGTGAGGCATATCGACTATTTGATTTTCGAACTATGACCTGCCTTTCTATGAATAATTTGTTTCCTGACTTCTTCCTCATGTTTTTGAGACGGTACAGTTTGGCTTTTATTTGTTGATCTTTGGTTTATGTTATTTTATTCACTATGCTTTTATATTTTTATAGGCTTTTATATTTTTGCAACAGCTCTTGGATTTCCTGCTTTTCAAAAGTTTTTAAATGGTCCAACTTCACTTCATCGTTTCGCCCTAATTCATAACATTCTATATATGGTTCAACTTAATAAAAAATTATTTAATTATGGTTTTATTTTGTAACAACACTTCTCCTCTTTTACATTTTTGCTTTCTACTGTATTACCTATGACATCCATGCCTAACATAAGACTATGATTTTCCCCCAATGACTTGCCATATGCTTGGATAAATACATTAGATCTATATCCGAATACCTTAGGCACTTGAACTTAATAGATCTTAAATTTTTCGGCATTTTGATTTTTTACTATCGAAAGTTTTATCGTTTCTTCGTTAAGAATACAATCTATTTTACTTGTATTAACTATAGTTTTTGTAGAATCTGTATCTATTAGGCATTATGTTTTTGATTTCCTATAGAAAATGTTATTTGTGTCTTTCTACCAGTGAGGCTGGATTTAGAAAAGCCAGAACTTCTTTTGAATGGGCTTCTTTTGAAATGTTAATCTGTTTTTCTGTTTTATTCTTGTATTATTCTGAGTTTAAATAAGCTATGTTAGTACCTCGTTGCTGCTGGTTGGACTCTCCAGAGTTGTTATAATTATATTGTTGTCTTTCTTGATTGCCCCGAGTTATTGACATTAGTATATCGTCACTGTTCGGGGTTATTATAATTATTGTTTTGCCTTTCTTGGTTGGTTTGTCTATAAGAATTCGATTTTATTATTTTAATCTAAAACTGCTAAACTTACCTTTAAATTAATAATTTTTCTTGTTATTTCTCCCCGGTCGATTATCGGTCTAAAGGTCAATCCTAGCAGATTCTTCGCTTTATCCAACGTTGTTGTTGCATTATACCCTAGATTTCGAAATCTCGTTAAAGCATTCACACCGTTTTGTTTTTGTTTGAACTTTTAGTCAGCCTTGGAAAAATAAAAGCAAATAAACAATAATTGCGTTCAAGTTGCAAATGCACTGCAAGTCAACTATATCTTCTATCGTCCGGTGTTAGGCTAATATGGTTTTCCACCACATTTATTAACTTTTCTCTTTTTCCAGAGAATTCTCTAATATATAAGAAATCTATCTCACTAGAACGAGGACTCGGCTATCAGCTTGTTGAATATTGGCCTCTAGTCTAGCAAGAATTTGCGCCATCGTAGCCAATATCATTTGGGTCAGCTGCCATTTCGGTTTCTTCCTCTGCTGCTGGTAAATTCCTTTTGGAATCGTGGATTACTTGCCGCGAAATGGTGGTATTTTCGAATAGCTCTTTAAACAGGCACTTCTTTCTTTATTTTATATATGCTGCGGCTGATTTTTAGTCCGCACCACTTTACTTCACTTCACATCACTTGAACTATATTTGTATGCTATCGGCTGATTTATAGTCCGTAACAATCACTGCACTTTCTTTCTAATTGTTTGTTTTAATTAACGACTGATTTTTAGTTATTTAATGTTCACTTTGGATCATTTCTCCTTTTTCCTTAGTTACTGACGTACAGTTTTTATAACTTTATTCGGGTGGAGTGAGGGACGTAAACAACAAAAAGGTTCGAAAAAAACCGACTGCCCCAATTAAATAAAATGTCGGGATTCTGTTGAATGTCTATCGCTGACTGCCTTTATTATTTAATCATACGAGTTTTGTAACAATATGCTGATAAGTAACGATTTATAAAAGTGCATCATGATGCAAAAATGCTTCTAATGCAAACGGAAATGCTACTAATATTCGCATCTGTTATGAACTTATGTCTTATGGTAAAATTATGCTGATCTGAATGGGGCAACGACTTAACGTTGTTGCTCGCCATGTATAAACAATAATCTACATGTTTATTGGTGGAGGTCACAATACAAATATGTAACTCGCGTGATCAAAAATTTATGTGGAGAACAATTAAATCATGTGTCATGAAGAAACATATGGAACCAATAAAAAATGTAAACCTTAATGGTGAATATTTTAAAGATAGTAATAATTGCTGATAAATGTAATTTATTGTTCGTGACTGGCATAATGGAAATAAATAGATCCATTCCATTTATCCAACATACCCCACCCTCAGTATATACAAGTGCCTAGTTTAAATTTAAGTGCATTAATGATACCCATTTCAAAACATTGATAAAAAATATGAACCAAAAAAACAAAAAGAGTGCTTATTTAATGATTTTATTTATAGTTGGATGCAATGACCGTAGCAGAAGATGTAATTGTGCGTGTAATAAACCTGTCTTTGTGATGTGGAATGTTTTAGGGAACATGGAAAGAGTCGAATATTTTATTTATGGAAGAAGTACAAGGTACTAATAGGTGTGAAAATGTTCGTCCTATCAACTCCCTTCCTGTGCAGGAAAAAACCTTGGAGAAAGTTTTACAATTGATGATTAATTGTTGATTAATTAAACAAATGGCTTACATCACATAAATTAAAATTTAATACTGATAAATTAAAATGTATGATGTTTAAGTATAACCATAGATTAAATCTAAATGTAGATGATAAAATATTAGAACAATTTGAATATTTAGGAGTAGTCAAAATTAAAATTTGATTCACGTGTAAATTTTATTGTACAAAATGTTTTCAAAAAATGATTCTTCTTTCTTTTCAACAAAGGGCGCCATAAATATCTTTAATGTTCATTACATACAGCCATATTTTGAAAATTTTTCTTCAATCTTATTTTTGTGTAGTGATTATATGTTACTAAAACGAATTCAGAATAAATGCGAACTATCCTTAAATGTAATATATATATTTACATCAATCATGCTCAGGTTAAATATGTTAAAATAGTTAAGTGTCAAACAAAGAACTCAGGTTAATGTTTTGATCTTTGTTTATAAAATCAAATTTGATACGTTATTTATGTATTTACAAAAATATCTGAGACATGTTCGTCGATCTGACATACAATCCGAGAAATGCGGATGATTTAAGATTTCCGGCTGATCTAACCAAATATTATTGTACATAAAGGTTTTCAATTATTTAACTTAATGCCACATGATTAGAAGTGGCAGACAGAAGGTCATTGATAAAATTGAGAGTCGAAGACAAAACTTGAGAGACACCATCATTTATTTGGTGAATTGCAGACTTGAAACCGTCCAAAACGACTTGTATTGAACGGTCCAAAAGATAATTTCTAATCCATTGAAGAAGGGTATCGGGTATCACCCCCCAAAAAAACATGAAAGGACAACAAACAAAACCGATAACTACTCCAGGTGGAACGCACGACTGTGTAAATCTACTCGCGAAAGCGGCAGGGTGTGGAGTCTGGAGGACCCAACTTTCATGGAGGACAACACTGATAGTCAAGGGTGTGGAGGCAGATTGCTACTTGACGGAAACAAATTGAATCGGCAGAGAGAGTGACTCACCGGAAGTTAGAGCTGCATCGGAGAGTTCGTGGCCAGACATGATTGAGCTGGGGGGAGGTACTCTCCCCACAGGTCGGTAAAAGTTCGACCATTGACTCCGAGACGGAGGACAGACTTCTGGAGGAAACTCCTGTTCCCCGTAAAAAAGAGAGAGATATAAGAACCTCTGAGCAGAAAAGGAAGGAGGGCTAAAAATGCTCCCAGAAGTACCTGGGGAAGATGAAGGACTGCGACATGGCTAAGCTCTCTGACAGAGATAGAGCGTTGGTGAGGAAGCACACCAAGGTAGTCGAGAATCAGTACGAGAATCGTCTTGCCAACAAGACACATCTCGTGCACACGACTGGCGAGGATTTGGTCTCACCAACATGCCATGGAGGAGACGACGCAGGAGTCGATAAGAAGTGGAACGGCCTACTCCGGAGGCAATCCCCATCCCATCGACATCTAAGGCGGTGATTCCCGTTCTCCCACCATCACGAAAGCTGAGCAATGTTCCAAAGGCGCAAAGAGCTAAGCAATCCCACCCACGGTTGGATGAGTCCAAGGACCCGAAGACCACTGGAAGGGAAGGAACCTGCACCACTCCCAAGCTGCCACCGACGACCTGCTGCTCTTCATGGCCGAGGAGAGTGTGGACGTGGCCTTAGTCCAGGAACCGTGGCTACATAAACCCAAAATCCACGGACTGAAGTCAAAGAATTACACACTCCTGATCACACTCTAACTGTGCAGGTAGACTTAGAAGTTGCATTTTGATAAGGAAATCAATTAACTTTTTTTTTCCTATCGCTTCAGCAACAGTGATCTGACAGTGACAATATGCGACCGCAAGAAAGAGCCCCCACTTATTCTGGCATCCGCTTATCTGCCCTACGAAGAAGACCCCCATTGCCACTATTAAGGGACCTGGTACAGCATGCCAGCACAACCAGAGCCAACTTAATAGTAGGTATGGACGCAAATGCTTACCACACACAATGGGGTAGCAAGGACATTAACAAGAGAGGTGAGTCTATACTTGATTATACCCTATCCTAAGGGTATATTAATTTTGACACATAGTTTGTAACACCCCTTAATATTCGTCGTAGACCAATAAAAGTATATATATTTATGATCAGGACCAAATCCTAAGACTATCTAGCAATGTCCGTCCGTCCGTCCGTCCGTCCGTACGCAATTTTTAGGCCTTTAAAATTTAGCTAGGAAGCTGAAATTTGGACCACATATTCCCTAGGGCTCCGAAATGGTTAAGTGTTTGAATACGCCCACTGCCACGCCCACAATTTAGAAAAAACCGTTTAAAAGCTAAAGTTAGAAAGATAGAGTGTTACAACCTTCACAAGATATGTAGGCACTGCCCTCCTTTATAAGTTTGTCATATAAAGTTTTTTGCCACGCCTACTTTTTGTGGGCGTTTTTGACTAAAATGCTGTTTTCTTCGAAAATTTTCATAGAAAGCGAAAAAAATTGTTTAACAAGATATTTAGCCAAGAGGCGTTTTTTTTAAAAAAATCTTTTTTTTTAAAAATTAATAAAATGAAATAAAATGCTATCCATCATCTTCGTAATGCTTTTTTCTTTGGGGCATATAGGTATGGATATGGATAGGGTATCGTACTGTTCGCCCCCAGCGGACTGTAGCCTTTCCTTATGTTTTTATATTACTTTCCAACCTACATATTTGTAACAGGGCTAGTCACCCTACTTTCCATAACAAAATTAGGGAAGAGGTAATTGATCTCACTCTAGCACTCCCAATAGATAGATTCAGGGTCAATGACTGGATGGTATCCCCGAAGTGTTCTTTCTCTGATCACTTCAGGATAACATTCACAATTGACTTTGTTCTACCCAAAGAACACCTTTAGGAATCCTGTCAATACTGACTGGAGTAAATTTTCTGAGTTAGTCGAACGTGGACTTCCACCTTACCCCATTGGTACATTGTCGAATACGGCTCTCGTTGACGAAACAGTCAATCTTCTCACAAAGATCCTAACCGACTCCTTTAAAAAATCCTGCCCTATTAGTCGTCGTCCCAAAAGAACACACGCGGCTTGGTGGACTAGGAACCATTTTTTCCTCACTTGAGGATTTAGGTTCGCCAAAGCTTTTGACAAACTGGGTTGGGGCTATGCTTGATAGCAGAGTCATTAACAGCAGTCTAGGAGACTGCGCGATTAAGAAAAGTGTCAATCGTGGAACACCGCAAGGGAGGGTTCTACCTCCTCTCCTGTGGAACATCTCGGTCAACATAATTCTTTAATCCCTTGTTAACAGAGGTATAAATATAGTCGCTTATGCTGATGACATAGTTGTACTAATAACAGGAAAGTATCTTTCCACCATTAGTGACATTATGGAATCTGCGTTATCAGAACTATCCAAATGGACAGAACATAACGCCTTTGCGGTTAATCCAACCAAAGAAGACCGAACTAATTATGTTCACCAGGATATATAAGGTACCTATATGCCTAAGTCTTTCAACCGAGGTAGAGTACCTGGATGTGGTGTTCACATCCAAACTAAATTAAAAACGGAACACCGAAGAAAGAGTGAAGAAAAGACTTAATGCCCTCTATGCTTGTAGAAAAACATTCGGAAAAAAATGGGGCTTACAACCGAACATTGTGCACTGCCTGTACACCGCAATTGTAAGATCAATTCTGACCTACGGTTCAGTTATCTGGTGGGAAGCGGTTAAAACCAAATCTTACCTCAAAAACTTGAAAAAGGTGCAGAGAATTGCTTGTCTGGCCATAACAGGCGCAATTAAATCCACACCACAACTAGGTCTGGAGACTTTATTGTACCTGCAGCCCATTGAGCTATTCACTAAGAACGTAGCAGCCAAAGCCGCTCTCAGATTAAGAGAGATCAAACTTTAGAGGCCTGACCCAAAAGAGAGGACTGGGACTCACACGGTACCATTATTAAAGGTATACCCGTCTACACGGATGGTTCTAAAACAGATAAAGGTACAGGAACCGAGGTCACTTGCCATCAACGAGTCGTTTCGACTGAGCGATCACGGCAGTGTCTTTCAAGCTGAGGTATTTGCGGTTAAGAAAGCAGCACAGACTATCCTAACGATGGGACTACCAGCAATGGAAATAACCATCTGCGTGGACAGTCAAGCAGCAGTTAAAGCAATCGGCTCTAACCTTGTAAACGCGAAGTGCGTAACAGATTGCCTCTTGGCACTAAAAGCTATACGTCATCACTCGGTTCTACTCTGCTTGGTCCCAAGACACGTTGGCTTTAAAGGGAATGAAAAAGCGGATGAACTGGCCAGATACACCTCTGATCTGAACCTACTACTAGCGGACGGAGAGGTGCTTCCACCTTTTAACACCGCTAAGACTTTTATCGACGACATCATCCTACAGCTGGCTAAGGAACAATGGAGCAACACCAGCGGTTGCGGCATAACCCGAAGCCTGTGGCCTGTTCTCGACATCAAAAGATCAAAATCCCTAGTCACTCTTAATAGAGGTATAATCCGGATGCTCGTCGGGGTATTAACCGGACACTGCGTCACCGGAAACATGGTTAAAAAGCTAGGGCTCTTTGCAAATGACTTCTGCAGACGCTGTAGAGACGAGGAGGAAATATAGTCCGTGGAACATCTCCTATGCCACTGCCCAGCTCTACAAGAACGCCGCTTATCTTGCATGGCAGCGCGGTTCTTCGTAAGCTTAGACGACGTGGCAAGGGTACCTCTATCAGACCTAAAACTTTTCCTCAACAGATCTAAGTGGTTTTGTTAGTTGCATTTCCTTGCATGTACAAACATGGTACTCACAATAGGCATTTACGGCCTCTGAGTGAAATTTGCTTCTGGTGCAAAACAGCCCTCCTAACGTAACCTAACCTACCTTTATGGAAAAAGTACAAGGTACCAATAGGTGTGAAAATGTTCGTCCTATCAACTCCATTCCTGTGCAGGAAAAAATCTTGGAGAAAGTTTTACAATTGATGATTAATTTTTGATTAATTGAACAAAAGGCTTACATCAAATAAATTAAAATTGAATACTGATAATTTAAAATGTATGATGTTTAAAAGTGAAGACGATCAAAAATTAGAACAAGTTGAACAAATTAAATTTGTAGGATAGTCAACATTAAAATTTGATTCACGTGTAAATTTTATTGTACAAAAAGTTTCCAAAAAATGTTTCTTATTTCTTTTTAACAAAGGGCGCCATAAATATCTTTAATGTTCATTACATACAGCCATATTTTGAGAATTTGTCTTCAATCTTATTTTTGTGTAGTTATTATATGTTACTTAAATTGCAACGAATTCAAAATAAATGCGAACTATCCTTAAATATAATAATAGATACATTTACATCAATCCTGCTCAGGTTAAATATGTTAAAATGGTGTCAAACAAAGAATTCAGGTTAATGTTTTGATCTTTGTTTATAAAATCAAATTTGATACGTTATTCATGTATTTACAAAAATATCTGACAAGGGGAGTATCAGACATGGGAATCACGGATTCCGATAATTTTTACATATGTTGTAGGCCAGCTTCCCCTGACTAAAAGGGGTAAAACGATAAGACGCACTTCTTCCCCCTTTTCGAGAAAAATCGCTTTAAAGTTTTGGTAGTAAGTAAATATAAATAATTTTTACGACTGTAAAACAAGCGGCGTATATCAGTGGAAGTTGCCCAATCACTCGAAGCCACTCGAAGGCCCGTTGCAAAGGCGATGACCAACGATAATAGCCTGATCTTCGGGGCATACTACCCCAATGAAGCACACATGGAGAGAACGTTCCGATCTGGATTTTTTCCGCCAGAGGCTTTTCTCCATATTGATAAAAAAGGGCTGGTACAGACGAGGGATGGTATCACGGTACTATACCACCGCTACCGCAGAGCGACTGATAAGCGACTCACCTACGACGGGGACGTCGCTAATGCTCCCGAGCTCTTTCGGTTTAGTACCGCGATAGGGGGGAGGGATCATATTGATACGGATAAACAATTCACCGACTATTGGTGGCTTGCGGAAAGAGTGGAAGAGGTGGGTATGCCTTTCCAGGTCGGTGCGTTGCCTTAGGTAACTCCTCTTAATTTTAAGTAGTAATAAGTTTAAGTTGGTTGGCTGTGCTCTGCATGTCGGTGGCAAGGTGTGGTGTTTCTGAGAGGCGACTAACACATTCAGTGTCAGTGGACTCTCGGTGGCGCATGTGCGCTAGGTTGGCGTCTGCTGGGTGCTGCTAATGGTGTTGGGGGATCGGCACCGTTGCCTCTGTAGATGAGGCGGCGAGTGCACATAACCTCCGACTATACTAATTGTAAGTATTAGTTTGGTAATTTTAAGTAACATTAGTTAGATATTAAGTTTTTAATGTATAGTCTTAAGTAGTTTTTAGTTCTTAGTTTTAATCAAAAATTAAAATAAAATATAGATGTCAAGTTTTTTAAAAAAAAATTCTTGTTAAAAAAATATATATTGAAAAAAAATAAAATGTATTATTAATTAAGGCCGAAAGGTAATAGTATTAAGTGATATAGTTAAGTTTAAAGCGTCTGCATAAGGACCAGTAACCTAGAATAAGTATCCTGTTAATTTTAAGTTAGATTTAATCATTTTTGTCTAGTCTGTAAGTTTTTATTGAAAAAATAATAAAAATGAATTTGAAATTGAAATTGTGCCCAATCAGCTGATCGCATGGTTGCATGTTCAATGCATGCTCGACCCACTTTCTTTTTTTTTTTTGAAATTTTATTTTCATGTTTTTAAAGTTTTTAAAATTCTGCCAATAACTTCTTAATGCTAGAAATATAAATTAAGGCAAACAGTAGCGCGCAGGCAACTACTCGGCAACGCTCGAGTATAGGGGGAGTTGAAGTACCATCTGGGAGCGTTGAGCTTACCACAAAATTAGCAGCAAGCAAATTGGATTTGTCTGAAGCGCTGACAGCTGGAATGTCATTGTAAATGAGTGTCGGAAGGTGAGGTTTTTAAGGGAAGGTTTTTTACAAACGACCAAAATTTGTTACTACCGGTGGGACTTTGTAGTATTTTTTGCTTTAACTTTTGGTGGTAGGAGAATTTAACACGAGTAGTGTACGCATTGCAGTCATTTCTGGCTCGTTTGAACTTCTTTCGGTTTTCCTCAGTTGAGTTGGCCTTAAATGACCAAAAACCTACCTCTTAAGCCCTGATAGCTTCTTTACAGCTCAAGTCACACCACGCGTTTTCCTTAGGTCTGATACTATTTATCCTGTTAGGGATAAAGCGTTTAATGCCCAGGTGAATAATATTTGTAATCATATCGGCAGCGGCATTCACGTCATAGTTGAGGAAGCACAACGACCAGTTAAAACTCCTAAAGAAACCGTTCAAAGCTTTCCAATTGGCTTCCTCGTATTGCCCTACGGTTCTTCTGGGAGCTTTTTCTTTAACTGCGTAACTGGAGTACGAGTAATTCGCCGATATGATACAATGGTCTGACGAACCTAGAGACGATAATATATTTAAAGTGTATTTATCAGGGTGAGACGTAAGAAACAAGTCCAGAGTGTTGGCGTTTTGAGAGCTAATGTCCGGTATCCGTGTCGGCTTATTTACAATCTGGGACAAATTATTAACCTCAGAAAAGATATCGACATAACTTCCTTCGGGTGTTGTCTGTTCAGAACGTCAAAGCCAACTTGAATTGTGTATATTGAAAGCGCCCGCAATGACGATTTCAGTATGAAGATAGAGGGTACCAATTCTAGTTATGGAATCAGACAGTGCATCAAACTCATTATAAGTTGAATACCTATCCCGGTTAGGGCTTATGTAAATAAAACAGTAGTGAATTAATTGCCTATGGACGTGGAATTTTAGCCAAATAAAATTAAATTCCGGATTGGAACTTTGGCCGTATTGAGGTAGAAGTTGGTAGGCTACATCACTAGGTACATAAACGGCGAGACCGCGATGGGAAAAGAATAATGGCACCAAGTTGTAACCAGGCAGACTAAAGTCCGTTAAATCAAAATCAATGCTGACCTGTGTTTCACTAAGTGCCAAGACAGCTGGTTTGTTGAGATTCACGTGGGCGTACAATGAGAAAAGATTGGCCCTTAACCCACGAATATTGCTCACCCAACTCTAAAATTCCTACACATAACAAAAACCAAACACAAAAAACTCAACTCCGACGCTGACTAAGCAAGGCCGTATCGTGTAGATCCTGACTTCAGCTTTCCAAAACAAATCACTTTATATGTTATGCCCATAAAATTAATTGCTCTGGTCTACTATCTACTATTATCTTAATACCATTCAAGGAAAGCCGCTGTCCAAAGCGAGGCTGCACTTTCCGAGAAGTTTGATGTAGAACTAACTTATAACACTAATGATTTTGGATTAGTCAGTAGAATATTTTGTTCTCCTAATAACGAAGGTGTACAGGTTGCATTTCTTAGTAATATAATGCGGTGTACTTGTTTAATCCGCAATAACATTGCAGACCACCAGGTCAATGCAATTCATTACATAATATAGATATGTCACCAATAAATTTAATTTTGGATTATTTTATGATTTGTAAATTAAGCAATATTGGATTTTTGTTACTTTATGTTAATTAAGCGATATTGAATTTGGGTTTTTGTCAATTAAGCATTATAGAATAAGTACAAATTAGGTCGAATGGAAGAAAACAAGATCAATGTTCAACCAGTAATAAAAGACTTAATTCGTTACCTCAAGTGAGTCTGCTTGAGGGCTGTTGACCATGTATAATCGATAACACCAGAAACATAAATGTTAGAGAATAGACAAGTTCTTTTATACAAAAATTCCTTTTGCCGTACAAGTCAGCCACAAAAAGTACTGAGATCTAAAAAAGAACTCCAAGTTTGTATTGTAATTATTAAAAATTTTACAAATAGTATTTAGGTACATTTTTATACTTGGCAAGTTTTCCAATTTTAAATTTTGAAGATATATACATATATATATATATAACACATGTGTATAGAGCCCTAATTTTCACAGTTTTAAAAACTTGCCAAGTATAAAAATGTACCTAAATACTAATTGTAAAATTTTAAATAATTACAATACGAACTTGGCGATGTTTTTCAGAGCTCAGTATTTTTTGTGGCTGACTTGTACGGCAAAAGCAATTTTTGTATAAAAGAACTTGGCTATTCTTTAACATTTATGATTTTGGTGTGACTTCAATACTTTTTGCAAAGACTTTTCTATGCATGGAAATTTTGTAAAATTTTAAAATTGTAGGGATTTCGACCGAACGTAAACGCCCTCTTTCGAGAAAAATACAATTTGTTTTATAACTTTCCTTGTTTGCCTTTAAAAGAATTACCGACATTATAACACATTCATAACTATAGAATGAGTTCGATATAAGGGCGGTTGCCACGCCTCTTGTTTGTGTGTTTATTTGTTCTTAAAATCCAACCCTCTCGAAAAAACTACAATTGTAAGTCTTTTGGGGGCTGAGTTAAAGTAAAGAGGTGGCTACCACGCCCCTAAATGGAATATAAATAATATTTTATTTTTTTCAGAGTTTGTTCTTAGAATCCAACCCTCATGTAAAAAATAATAATTATAGGTCTTTTGGGAGCTGCGTTTAGAGAAGTGGGCGGTTGACACGCCCCCTGGATGGAAAATCACGAACATTTTTTTCTGGGGCTTCTCCGCAAACCCTATTACTGTGCCAAATTTCAAGGTTCTACGATGATTAGAAGCGCTCCATTGTTTTGATGATATGTGATTTTTTGATATGTTAAGTGAAGTGGGCGGCTGCCACGCCCCTTGGATGGGAAATCACAAATGTTAGATTTTTCCCTGTGGTTTGTGCGCAAACCTTATTACTGTGCCAAATTTCGAGGTTCTACGATTATTGAAAGTGCTCCATAGTTTTGATGATGATGATGAGTTAAGAGATGTTCCAGTTCCATCCCCCTGGATGGAAAATCGCAAATGTTAGATTTTTCCCTGCGATTTCTCCGCAAACCCTATTAATGTGCCAAATTTCGAGGTTTTAGGATGACTGGAAGTGTTCCATAGTTTTGATGATATGTTCAGAGAAGTGGGCGGCTGCCACGCCCCCTGGATGGAAAATCACAAATGTTAGATTCTTCCCTGTGATTTCTCCGCAAACACTATTACTGTACCAAATTTGAAGGTTCTACGATGATTGGAAGTGCTCCATAGTTTTGATGATCTGTCAGTGAGTCAGTGGTTATGGTTTTTGCTAATTTTGGGGCCTTATAACTCAGGAACCGCTGATAATAAACAGTTAAAATTTGGTATGGAGGCTGCTGCTGTGCGTCGCAATAATCCTGAAAATTGGATGTCTCTAGCTTTATTGTAAGCGGAGTTAGAAGGGGGATCAAAATGGCCTGAGTTGGTTCGTGTAAATAAGGGTGTAGTGCCAAAGTTGCTAAAGAACTTGGCTGGGCCCTACCGTGCCCCTTGATACAAGAATCGACTTATACAATCACCTTAGTCTAGGTTTATGTACCTACGACAACCTCAGGTTGGATAAAAGAATCCAACCTTTAACAGTACTATTACGCCACAGGTTTTACCTCGAATTTCGTCTGTAACTCCTCCTTCCTTTAATTCAAGACTCTCCTTAGTTTCTGCGTTTTTAAAGTGAGTTTTACAATCTTCTACTGGATTTCGGGTCACATTATTAATTCTTATTTTATTTTTTTTTGTTGTTACAATATAAAATGCTAACAATAATTGATATTATTAAGATTAAAGCGAAGGTTGGAGTAATAAAGTACTGATTAATTTTATGATACTCAAGTTCAGTAATTTAATATTTTCCATGCTCTCTAGCTTAATATTTTTAAAACTTATTTTATTTTCCATTATTGTTTCCTGTTGCGAGTTAAAACTAAATTTATAAACAAATTCAACATGTTTTGCATTTATTTGTTGATTATAATGGTAGGTAATTATTGGTTACAGTAATATTCCTGTCACCACAATAATTCTTAATAATAATATTATCGGCATTTTTTATAACATATGTATTTTCGTCTTTATTGTCTACTTGGAATTCTTTACTAATTTTATATGGACATACATTTTTGATCAGGCAATCATTTCTTTGCTTTAAGTTATTTATATTAAACTCGTTTAATTTTCCTACCAGGTTGACTAGTCCCCTTTTTCGTCTGTTTATTGTTGATGGGAGAATTGCATGAATTTTTGTTCGTATTAGATCTATTTCATTATATATTTCCAGATCTACTTCTGGATTTATTTGTTGTTGAAGAAGTGATGCAATCTGTTGGTTCGAATCTAAATCGATAATATGCACTATTTTTTGTGTTTGGTTTACAAGCTGGATTAAGTCCCTGTTGACCAATGTGAAACCATTATTGGATTCAATCGGCTGAATGACAAGTGCGGCTGTTGCTGTCGGTTAAACTGTTAGTGTTACTAACATTAGGATCCAGACCCGGAATTTTAGGTTTTCGTTTAATATTTGTAAGTTAGTAAGTAAAGTTAGTTCTAAATTTTCTAAAATACGGTTCATCCTTTCATCCAGCCGGACATGTTTATAATTTTTAACAAAACCTTCTGATCTAGTTTCTTCATAATTTTCCCGTGTTTTATTTATCTTTCCTAATTTGCTTTGTTTGATGTTTCTAACTCTTTTTACTAATATGGTTTTGTGAATATTTTCAGTTTTATTAGGTGAAGTTCCTAGAGTGTTATGATACCTATTATAGTAATGACTAAAAACTCTAAATATTTTAGTGGTTGTAGAAATGTTTTTATCTTGAATCGTATGTAAAATTTCTAAAATAGTGGGGTGTAACCGCTATATGGCTGAGTTTCCGGTTTGAGAGATAGGTTTGGTGAAATGTATCTCGATTTCATGTTCTCGAAGGAATTCTAAAATTTTTTGTTGATTTAAACTCATTATCAGTAATAATTTTTTTTTTTCGTTTTGCCAAATTTGCTGATATGTTCTTCTTAACTCTCTATTTTATGGACCTAATTTTACTAAATCCTATTAAAATATGCTTGTTTTGTTAACTTGCCTACGAAAACCCCGTGCAGGGACGGGAAGTAAGAATATCCCCGCAGCGCCCGCCAGTGCTTGTCGTAAAAGGCGACTAAGGTGGAGGAATCACTTCTAAGCAATTTAAGCATCCAGGTGAGCCTAACAACATATTTAACACCTTTTAACTGCCCCACAAGTGTGCATGCTAATCCATGGATTGGCACGACTGGAGATCACCGGTATCATAAAAATAAGATCAATCAAGAACTTATATCAGGAACATCCACTAGTTGAACAAACAAACTCGCTTAACGTAGCATTATGGAGTTCAGAGAAACACTACCCTGACAGGCCCTTCTACTGCTACGCATGGTTGTTATCCTAGACGAGCAGAAATGCACGGGTCAGAGCTATTCGGTTTCCGGGGTATAGCAAAATAATCCAAAAACTTAGGCGAAACCTACGGGTCGCGAGTTGGAATGTTAGAAGTATGAGTGGTCGTAGCTACGAGCTGGAAGAGATGATGGTAAGAAGGCGATTGGACATCTTATGTGTCCAAGAAACGAAATGGCAAAACACCGGAAATCGGGCGCGTTTCCTGTACGTTAAGACAAAAGCATACAAGATTCTACTACGGTAAAGAACAGGGAAAGAATGGTATCGTTATGATCCTTGCGGCAGAGTTACTTAGCAACGTATTGATTCAAGGCGAGGTGTGGAATATTGTCAGTGCATATGCTCCCCAAATCGGGTGCGAGCAGAGGGAAAGTTATACGGTCTGATATTTTTAAATACAATGTTAATCAAACAGAGTCGGCACTTGGTCACTTATAGCAGTGGCGGAAATGAAACCCAGATTGACTAACATTTGGTGGCAAGTTTCATGAAGCCTAGAGTTAAAGATTGCAAAGTGATCTTGGGAGATGCAATCACCCGGCAACAACGTCTCCTTCTGACAGAAATATTCAGAGAAAAAGAACAAAAATAAACAAACAAAGGTTTCTGCGAAAATCAATTGGTACAACCTGGACAAAGAAAAAGGCGAATTATATTATCACCGTAAAAAATTTCTCCGTAATAACACCAACGCAGTTGAGGATGAAGAGATATGTGGGATTCCCTACAACGAGCCTGCTAAGACAAAGCTAAAGTACAGTTTGGAGCCTCGAAGGGTCACTACCAGCACGGAAAAGAAACTTGGCGGTGGACAGAGGAAATTCAAGCAGCAACAAAGGAAAAGAAAGTGGCTTTCAAAGCTTGGCCAAAGTGTCCCGCTAATAATATAGTTGAAAAAGCTTTGTAGGTATCTTCTTCGCCTGCTGATAGGAGCCAGGTAACCCACGAGCTTCGACAAAATATGAACGAGGGAACAACAATTTTCAAGATTGCCGCACAGAAAAGAAGAAATGCTCAGGAAATTCGTTCGCCGAAGTTCATTAACAATGCTCAAGGCTAACTACTTTTGGACGAAGAAAAAATTTTACACAGGTGGCGAGAGTATTGCGAGCAACTTTTAAATGAACAGTTTCCCCGGCTATATTTTCCAAGAGCCGCCCCCAACAATGAGGAAGTGACCGACATAACAGTCGAAGTGGTCAAAAACTCCAAGAATAGAAAAGGATTTGGGCCGGATGAGATACCTAGTGAGTTCTAGAAAATGATGGGAGACATCGGGCTCAGATGGCTCATGATTCTAGTGGGCGGGTTATGATCCCTATAATCCCGATCATAATCTCATCGTTAAATAGAGAGAAGAAAAAGTAAACTTGTCTACGGAAGTCATAAAAATTTGTCTATTGTAATGGGAAATATACATATGTATTATATCATTTTTATCCAAAGGTGTCTCGGTTAGATGAAATTTTGCTGTAATAGGTCTCCTATCGTATTTGCTTGCTTGCCATGTTTGACAATTCCCTAAAATTTTGCGAATATGTTTAATTGGGTTTGGGTAAAAGATCGTTTTTTTAATGTTGTATGGTACTACTTTCCTTCGTGTGATATAATGATATTTGTTTATGACGGTCTTCTTCCCTTCTGAGTTCTCCTGCTCTTTTAGTGGTTTTAATGAATTTAACTCCTCTATCGTAAGAAAAGAGTTCTATAAAAATTTGTTTATTGTACTCATTGTCACTAACTTCTGAATATATTCATATACAACCGGGGTTAATATAACGCTTAAGCAAATCTTTCCAATCCAAAATTACTGAGTAATTCATATCTGTGTAAATAATGTCTTTTTTGTAACATTTCGTGTTCCTGTGGTGGGACTCTTGTAAGAATAATTTGAGTTTTAAATATATTCACTATATCATATCTAATGGGAACGTGATCTAGTGCTTCTTCACTTGAAGAGTGTCTAGTTTGACTGTCTGAGTCAGTACTATTGATTTTTTGTTGTACTGGAATTCTGCTAAGGAAGTCAGCCACTTTATTTTATTTTTCCCTCAGGTATTCGATGTCGAAATTAAATTCCTGAAATTTTAATAGCCAGCGCTGATTCCTTTGGCTAAATTCTTTGCCTTTTTATACCCTATCCTAAGGGTATATTAATTTTGACTCATAGTTGGTAACACCCCTTAATATTCGGCATAGACCCCTAAAAGTATATATACTTATGATCAGGACCAAAACCTAAGACTATTTAGCAATGTCCGTTAAAGCTAAAAAGCTGAAATTTGGAACATATACTCCCTAGAGTCCCGAAATGGTAGAGTGTAAAATTATTTTTGATACGCCCACTGCCACGCCCACAATTTAGAAAAAACAGTTTTAAAGCTAAAGTTAGAGAGATAGAGTGTTGTAATCTTTACAAGATATGCAGGTACTGCCCACCTTTACAAGTTTGTCATATAAAGTTTTTTGCCACGCCTACATTTTGTTGGCGTTTTTACTAAAATGCTGTTTTATTCGAAAATTTTTATAGAAACCGAAAAAAAATGTTTAACAAGACATTTAGCCAATATTTTTTCCAATATATCGCCTATACCAAGTTTTTGGCCACGCCCACTTTTTGGAGGCGTTTTTTCAAAAAATATGTTTTTTTTGTTTTATAAAATTAATAGAATGAAATAAAATTGTACCCATCATCTTCTTAACGCTTTTTTCTTTGCGGCATATAGGGATATGGATAGGGTATCATACTGTTCGCCCCACGCGGACTGTAGCCTTTCCTTATGTTTATTTTTGGTTTAAATATTTAATCGGTTGATGGTCGGTTATAATTTTAAACTTATTCCCCCAAATATATGGTCTAAAGTATGAAATTGCCTACACTATAGCCATAAACTCCTTATCAGTTGTGGAATAGTCAAGCTCATGTTCGTTTAAGGTACGTGATGCATAACAAACAGGTTGGCATCTCCTACTGCATAATTGCTGTCATCTGTAAAAAGTGAGAATTGTAAATTGAAATCAGGATATTTTAGGATAGGATGGTTTGTTAGGTTGGCTTTAAGTGTCCTAAAGGTCTGCATATAATCTGGATCATGTATATTAATTTTATTATCTTTTTTTAGAATCATGGGGAAAGCGATCTTAAAATAGTCCTTTATAAATTTTCTGTAATACCCACTTGCACCCAAAAATGATTTTAGTTGTTTTTGCGTTGAAGGAAGAGGTATTTCTTGAATAGTTTTTACCTTATTCGGATTAGGTTTCATACCATCATTAGTTAGTATCATAGATGCGGAAAGTATCGTCTGAGTAAGTTTGGCCAATGTATTCTCTCAAAATTTTAAACTTCATAATGTTTTGGAGGAAGTCTGTATAGTTTAGAGTATATATTTTGGTCACTAGGAAGAACAATTTCATGTACTTTCATAATACTTCAAGTATTCGTTAACTGCTTCTGATATTGAAGTATTTTGTAGTGTTTAATAAGCTTTGTTAGCATATTTCGTTCCTCCTGGTTAAGATGACCTAAGTCAAATGTGGTTTCACTCTTAATTCATAGCAATGAATAAAGGGTTGTATATCAACTATAATTTTCAATAACGTACCATTTTGCATTGTTATTACTTTGTTTTAAAAGCCTATACTTTCAATAGTTTTTTCAATAGTATCCATACCCAACAATAAACTATAGTTTTTATCTTCCATTTTTCTACCATAAACTTTAAGATATGCTTTAGCATATCCAAACTCTTTAGGCACTGGAAAACTGTATAACTTTAAATTTTCAGTAATTTTTTCATTAATTGTATTTATTGTTCGTTTTTCATCAACAAGCGGATATAAGAAAATCTGGCCGTTGACCTAAATTACTAACTTCTTCTAGCAATACTTTTTGCGATATATTATCAGTATCCATTGGCTCTGCGTTTTGTCTCCAATTATGCTGATTAGCATTGTACGTCTGTCGTACTTGTCCGGAATTACATTGATAGTTGTTATGTCTTAACCGGTCATTTGTGTGTCTATGTTGTCCGGAGTTATATGGATGCTTATTTCGTTGACGACCATTATTAAACAATGGGGAATTTTGTAAACAAAAAAATTGTCTTTCTTGGCTAAAACTAGTATTTTGTTTTAAATTATCCTTCTCAAATGAGCTGGACGACTTTAAATGACCATCTTCATAACCGATATATTTATTTAACACTGTTTTTCTTTCACTTATATTGTAATTGTCTATCAACTCCATAGCCAAGTTAGCTGCTACTACTGTTTCAATTTTCGCTATTAGAATCATAATTAACTGATTTCGAAATAATCACCCTCATTCTACTTGTCGCTTATATTAAACGACAGCTGGCGTGCACCGTGCACGGTGGCGAATCGATTCATTCGGGTCCTCTTCAACACTTTGCTCTACAGCGGCGATTGTTTCTTGGGTGCGCACTGTTCGACGTCTATGCGGATGCGTATTATCACATGGAGTAAATGTAGTGCGAAAACAATCTATGGCTAACCGAATTAATTGCTCTGATGGACGATTATGTCGACCATAAAAAGAAACGGAGCTTGCGGTAAAGTTCGCGAACTGAACCACTATTTTCGAAATAAATTTGCAAGCGTTGTTCATTTGTCAACCTGTTCATGATGAAATGGCAAACCAAACTGAACATAAGTGACATTAGAGTTGCCAGATATGACCACAAAATGTCAGTTTTATCTCTATTCGAAAAACCAACCTCTAAAAAAATACCCTTTATTTGTATATTAATTTTGACACATAGTTTGTAACATCCCTTCTTTATAAGTTTGTCGTAAAAAGTTTTTTTCCACGCCTTTAGAGCCCCCTATTAACCGGATAATTAAGAAAACGGATATCTGAATTCTTAATGGATCCGGATTTAAATACGGATAATTATGATTATACGGATTTTTAAACTACACCGATTCCCAGATATCCGGATATATATTTAATTGACTATCCGTATATTTAATAATCCGTGTCATTAAACTGCCAAATCCTTGGATGGTTAATAAAAGCCAATACATGGTTGGTGTTTCTGTCTAACTAAGTTTTTAATAAAACCTGATGTCCTTCTTTCGTCATATGCTTAGCTTAAGCATTAAGTTTAATTAATCTATTTTTCTTGGTCAACTTTAAATTTTCGTGAACTCCTGCTGAACTAATTTTACTTGTTGTACCTGCTGCGGATTAGTTCTTATTGTTGAATGAAACCTCTCGTTATATGTCTGACTGCTATTTGCATTGCTTGCTTTGTTTTTAAAGTGCTATTATTCAGTAATAATATTCATAATTTTTGTTGTTAAAGTACGATCATTCAGTAATAATATTCATTACTTTTCTGCCAACGTATTGTGAAACCTTTCTACGTCTAAACTGTGTGTGGCTTATTTAAATGTAAACTAATTTCCTCTTTTTCTAAAAGTTCTTTAATCTGAATCGCTTTAATCTTATTCGGCTTACCTATTTTAAAAAAAGGTTCCTCTAACTTCTCTTTTAATGTAATATGGTTCCTTTTCGTTAAGTAATATGCAGCACAAAATTTTTAAAATTTGTCGATTGCCGTAAGAAAGTTGCACTTCTTGAAGACATAAGTTTTTATATGAATAATTTGATTTATATTTGTTGGGGTTTCCGTCAATTCAAATTTTGGTTTTATTGGGTACGGTCATACTTTGCTGTTTTACAGACATTACACTGACTTATTACTATTGGAATCAATTCAAGTAAATTTGGGTAATGTATTTTGTATTTAATCCGTTTAAATGTTTCCTGGATACCTGAGTGTAAGCTTTCCCTGACATGATAAAAGATATCTGTTTAACCGTTTTTTCTTCCGTTTTTAAATCTTGTGCTCTATATGAACAATTGATAAATTTTATTTGTGGATACTTTAAAATAATTCCAAAAACTTTTCTTGAATAGTGTTATATTGATCATCGGGAAGTTCAGAAAACATTCAGTAAGGCCTTTTTTATGAATCTCCTAAATATGTCTGTCAATCTAGTCATGTCATATTCCGCTACGTAAATTATTCTTCATTCCAACTGTAACTTCCATATCCTGAGTTTTATTATTTGTTAAAATAATATGGGCAATCTACTTGTTTACAATTTCTTCTTTGATATTGTTGCTGTCGTAATATCGTCTTCTATATTAAATATGACATCTGATTCTGTGTCACTTGCGTTAGAAATTGGCGAAAAATTATCTGTGTTAGGGTCCGATTCCTCTCCCTCCTTAGATCTAACGTCCTCGTTAATTTTTGTCCGGTTGGAAAATCCGCCACTTTGTTGTCTTTACCCTTTATGGTTGGTTTACATGGCCACGCAGGCCAAACTCGCAAGATGAGTGGGATGCACAATTCTAAAAAATATAATGCCAGTAAGGGACATCACTGCCAAACATGCAAAAATACGTGACAGGAATTTTGGTCGGCAATGTTAATTTGCGTGGTAGCAATGATGGGAAATAACGGGTGATCCAAGTAGAGATACTTTTTTCAATAGCCTTTTTAAACAGATCACGTGTGAGTCGTGTCATGCTGTCATGTTATTTTTGTTTAGTATTGTTTGGCATTTCATAATGGAAAGACTTACGCGTGAACAACGTTTACAAACTGTTCAACTTTATTATGAAAATTCACGTTCTGTGAGGAATGTGTTTCGTGCACTTCGCTCAACTTATGGTCAACCTACTGAGCGTACTATTCGCAACACCATCACCGATTTTGAGACCCAGCATTCATTATTGGATAATATTCGACCGAATAGACCACGTGACGCGACATCGCTTCGCTCTATGGGCTCTTGAAAGAAGATCCGACGTTTTCGAGGCAAATTTTGTTTAGCGATGAGGCCCATTTCTGGCTCAATGGGTATGTAAACAAACAAAATTGCCGCATTTGGGACGAAGAGCAACCTGAAGAGATTGAAGAACTGCCACTTCATCCAGAAAAAACAACGGTTTGGTGTGGTTTGTGGGCCGGTGGAATCATCGGTCCATATTTCTTTAAAAATTATGCCGGTGCGAACGTAACCGTCAATGGCGACCGTTATCGTGCCATGATAACCGACTATTTGATGCCTGAAATTGAAACTCGTGATCTCGGCGGCATTTGGTTTCAGCAAGACGGCGCCACTTTCCACACATCGCATCAATCAATGGACTTATTGAGAGAACATTTCGGTGAGCACATAATTTCACGTTTTGGGCCGGTCGATTAGCCACCAAGATCGTGTGATATCACACCGTTAGACTTTTTCCTGTGGGGATATGTACCCGCTTCGATTCAGGCCTTGGAGGAAAACATCCATTCGACAGTTACCAGTCGAAATGCTCGAACGAGTGATCGAAAATTGGACTCAACGGATGGACCATCTGCGACGTAGCAACGGCCAACATTTGATAGACATAATCTTCAAAAAATAAATGCCAAAGAATGTTCTTTCAAATGATAATAAACATTCTCCATTAAATTTGAATTTTCTGTGTTTTTTTCTTAAAAAAAGTAGGGCACCTCGAAATGGATCACCCTTTATAAAAATGAGGGATGAGGTGACTTCAATTTGGATATATTTCCTTGCACTGATAACCATTTTTCTCCTGTTCATTTCATCATCGCTACTTCCGAAGATAATGTCGACTAATGTTATTATTATTATACCTTTAATTAAATTATAAAACAAAAAAACAAAATAGATGCGAATAAGAAAGTTTCCTTGTTTACTTTTGATCTGTCAAAATATCCATAGCAAATTTATAACAGCCTTATTTGAGACCATTGTTTTTCAAGAAACGAATCCTCCAATCTCGTTCAAAAATTGCATGTGTGGCCATTTAAACCAACCACAATGTATTCAATTTCAAATTGGTATTCTCTCAATAACTGATAGTAAGATTCATTCATTTCTTGAATGCTTCAATAAAATTCGCATCGTTAATGTTTAAAATATATATTAGGCGTAAACGGCCCATACAGGACCTAAAGCCTAGCTTCTCCAACCATTATGTGTGCGAAGTTATATTTTTGACACGAATGGAGGGATCTACAGTTTAATGCCGATTCCGAACGAGATTTTTGAGAAGCTTCTCATGACATTTCTTACTCTTGGATGTTTTTCAGACGTTCGCAAGAGGTGGAGCAGCGAATAAAAACTTTCAGCGACCTCTCGCTTAGTGGTCCAACTCACTTAACCACTAAGCCACTGCACCCACGTTAATGTTTACCTCACAATATTTCTTAAAGAATTTTGTCAAAGGCGGGCGCCTATCGTATACTTTAAGGCATCGGTTGTTAATGTGAAGGTTTTATCAAAATTTAGGAACCGTAATATTGGATGTCTTGTAATTAGATTCTTTAATTTCTCCAATATATAATAATATTTTAATAATTAGATTCTTTAATTTCTCCAATACATATTTATATTTACCTTACAATTTTTCTTTAAGTATTTTGTGATAGGTTGCGTAGTCTCTGACAAATTTTCGGTAGTAACCGCTGAGACCTAAGAAGCTTTTAATTTCGCACAGAGTTTTTGGAATGAGTACATTTTTAATCAATTTTGCATCAATTTTGTTTTGGGTTTGGCTTCAAACCTTCTTCAGTTATTATATGACCCAGAAATTCCATTTCCCTATTCATAAAACTACAATAATCTATTTGTATCTTCAGATTTTTAGCTTGCAATACTTGAAAGATGTCTTTTACAGTTCTAACATTTTCTTTTAGCGACGTGCTAAAAATTAGTTTAACATCTAGATATACTACGCAAGTTTTATATATGAAATCTCTTAATCTATGATTCATAAGGTGTTGAAAGTCGCCCCGTCTTTAAACGAAACGGTATTCTTATAAACTCATAGAGATCAGGTGGCGTAACGAAAGCAGTTTTGTGTCTGTCTTTTTTTTTATTAGAATTTGGCGATATCGTTTTGCTAGGTCTATCGTTGAGAAAAACTAGGCCTTCTCCAATTTGTCAAGGATTGAGTCAATATTTGGGAATGGAAACTTATCGTCGAACGTCACGTCGATTAAGGGGTTTCACAGCTTCATAAATTGATTTTTTTACTGTCGTATTAATGTCTACAACATCTCGGGAATATTATCCTAAATTTTCAAGTCATTCTGAATAAAAGTTTCGGAGATACAGCCTTGGGAAGGTGCGCACTCAATTGAATCACGAAGTTTATTTGAGGTTATCCAAACTTCAAACGTGTTTTTCTCGAAACAGTATTTTCAAAGTCGGTTGTCAAAAGTTCTCGACAACCACTCGGCCGATCTTTATGAAATTTTACACAGGTCTTTGAGATACTATTCACGAGGACTTGGACAATGGATTTTTTATCAACTATTTAAAAAAAAAATGTTGAGCAAATTTTACTAAAATTTGCATTTTTTTGTAAAAAGGTCTGCCAAAACTCCAATTTTCCCTTTTTTTATTCTTTGTCCAAATTCTAGTTTATGGTCTTAACTAAAACTCGATTTTTTTTCACTTCTGATGATCCTGTCACGAGTTCGACTGTCAACGCGTACGCAACTTTTTTCCGAGGGGTTACCGGAAATGACTTAACAATGGTGGAGATTTGAATATTTTCCTTTGAAAATTTCAGAAATTCTTTTTCAAATGTATATCTTTAAGACAGTAAAAAGTTAGAATAAAATATTTTTATTTTTATATATAAAACAAAATTGTTGAAAGTACACCTTTTTTCCCCGAATAAATTCATGTAACCCATTAACCTTCTATAATGGATGACTATGCGGTACTTTTGTTCCCGGAGTTGTTCATTTTCTTGGGAACAACTATTAAAGGACTTGAGATTTTGAATTGCTTTGTTGTATAATACCTTGCTCTGTCTGTCATTTGCTGTATGTATCTCCTGACTTCCTCTCCGTGCTTCGGTGGGTAACCGTATAACTTTGCATTTATCTGCTGGTCCGTAGTTATTGATATTCTTCGAAGTTCAGGTGGCCGCTTCAAATGTTTAATATTATTATATACATATGCTAGTGTATGAATTTCTTCAAATGAAATTTGCATATATTGTAATTTAATGAACTGTCCGTTAAGTTTTAACAGGTGATTTTTTAGGTTCGCATCACTGGTTCGCATCAATGGCGTCCAGATGACGTTGACGTTGAAAAGTTTTCAGTATACACTGCCATTTAATCATGGAAAGACTTACAAACGAGCAACGATTGCAAATTATTGAAAAATGTGAAAATCCGCAGTTTTATCAAAAAATTGTCTTCAGCGATGTGGCTCATTTCTGGCTCAACGGATACGTAAATAAGCAAAACTGTCGCATCTGGAGTGATGAACAGCCACATGCCATAGAAGAATTAGCGATGCATCCCGAACATTGGTTGAACATTGGTTGACAACATGTCAAACAACATGTTTCATCAAGACGGTGCCACATGCCACACAGCTCGTGAAACAATGGAAATGTTGAAGAATAAATTTGTCGAGCAGCTTGTCTATCAAATGGCCCTGTGAGTTGGCCGCCAAGATCATGAGATTTAACGCCTCTTGATAATTTCTTGTGGGGTTACGTAAAGAAATTCGTAGAATACAGGCCGAAGTGCTCGAAAAAGTTTCGCAAAATTGGACCTTCAGAATGGACCTTTTGAAACGGAGCCGCCGACAACATTTACATGAAATTGTCTTTAAAACGTAAATGGCAAAGGACTATTTTTCGATTACTATAAAAATTTTGAATATTTGATGCAAATTTTAGTGTTTTATTCGATTTTTAAAAAAACTACGCTTAAAAAATCACCCGTTATTTCCTGCTGCTATAATTTTTCTCCATTGCATTTAAACATTGATATTAACATAACATTTTAAAAATATGGATGTTCATCAAATTGTGGATCTGACAGTAGACGGACTGAGAGACAAATTGATACAACTTGAACTTCCGACTCCAGGAATAAAACTCCAAGACATGACTCATGAATCACTTTGGGTTATCCCGCGATAGAAACGTGGGAGAAGAAGAAGAGTTTGAAGAGGCCGAAGTAGAATCTGCGGAAGTGGCAACAGGTAGGAGAAGCATGTTTACTCTCCGCGATACTGAGGATTCAATGACACAGTTCGACGGGACGGGTTGTATAAATCGGTGAAAAGAGTCCGGGGAGAATGCCCCCACCGTCGAATGAAACAAAATTCAGGAGTACATCTACGCAAAGCAGTTGCTCAGAGGTGCCGCTAAACTTTTCCTCAAAAGACGAGTAGGAGTCAAGAACTGGGGTTGTCTTAAGAGAGCACTTATTGGAGGACTCTACAGGAATAGCTATATTGCTATATTGCTATATTGCCTTGTCCAGCTGGGAAATATGGTTAAACTGGAAGGCGAGAGCCTTATCGAGTATTTCGTAGAGAGACTCCCGGATACCAGGCACAACAAGATAGTCCTGTATCAGGCAAGTAGCATTAGGGAGCTGAAAACTCATTTGCACGTGTACGAAAGAGCGAGGGGTACGCAGTCATTAAACTCCAGGGGAAGCTCACGCACGGTCACCAGTAATAGGATCCAATCAACAATCAAGTCGGAAGCGAAGGATAGAGTTTGTTTTAAATGAGGTGAAACAACGCACTTAACTATATGGTGTCCATCTAGTGGTCAAATGTTTTAAGTGCGGGCAATCGGGGCTTAAATTACGAGATTGCAAAGTATACAGTATAATCCAATCAAGGAAGAGTCATCTCCTGCTGTAATAAAGCTTGCCCTTAAGGACGATATTTTAGTTTTCCAGAGGCCACGACGAATGGCTTACGCTTAACAAATGTTGGTACGCGAGCAGATAAAGCAATTACAGAAAAGGTCATACAGCCCAGTAGATCTGAGTATGCTTCACCGATTGTTCTGGTGGCGAAAAAAAATGGAACCAATAGACTGGGCTGCGACTATCGTAAGCTGAATGAAAAGATAGCGAGGGATAATTTTCCGATGAAACTCGGAAATATACCGCTTTCGTAACGCAGGATGAGCAGTAGGAATTCTTGTATGCACCTTTCGGAATCTCGAATTCCCCGGCGGTGTTCGCTAGGTTTATCAACGCTATTTACTGGACATTAATACAAGTAGGTGTAGTGGAAGCCTATATGGATGAACAGATAATACCATCAAAGGACGAGAAAGAGGGCGTCGAGAAATTGGAAATGGTTCTTGAGGTGGCAGCTAAGTATTGTCTGCAGTTGAATTGGAGGCAATGTCAGTTCTTAAGAAAGAGAATTTATAGGTTACATCGTCGAGAACAACACAATCCTGCCATCGAGGGAATGCGGCAGCGTTTAAGCAACTGAAGAGAGCTTTAACCAAGCCGCCGGCTCTTAAGTTGTTTGATCCCAAGGCGACGACGGAGATTCACACGGATGCCAGCAAGTCCGGAAGACGAAGAGGATCAGTTATTTCACCCCATCCAATATATGAGTCGTAAAACAACGGCGGTAGAGGAAAAATACAACTCATACGAGCTGGAGGTACTGGCAATCATCGAAGCCCTGAAGAAGTGGAGGGTGTATGTGAAGACGAAGAGGATCAGTTATTTCACCCCATCCAATATATGAGTCGTAAAACAACGGCGGTAGAGGAAAAATACAACTCATACGAGCTGGAGGTACTGGCAATCATCGAAGCCCTGAAGAAGTGGAGGGTGTATGTGACGGGGTTGGATTTCAAGATAGTCACAGATTGCAACGCGTTCGCAACTATAAATCTAAAAGCTTCTTTCCCGAATATTAAAATAGTCTACCTTTTTTAGCGGCTGAATAATAACTAACTTCTTCGAATATTGAAATGATCTACCGTTTTCAGTGGGAGTGGCTAAATAACAACTTAAGGTGCGATCAGACGGTCCTCCAAACTTGTCATCCGGATGACACTCTGACGTCATTATGACGTAGAATTTATCCTAAAGTGGTTATACCGTCTGAAAAAACAACTTTTCTGACGTCAGCATGTCATCCGATTGACAAGTTTGGATGACCGTCTGATCGAACCTTTACTTTTATTTTATTCAATTCAATGTACAAGTTAGTGATGGTTTATGCTTGAAGGAATATACTGTCTGTATAGGAATGGAAAGGATGTTATGGATGGTCAATGGTTTCGAACGCTCACTTAAAGTCCAAAAAATGTTTTTTTCTTTCTTCCGTCACCCTTCCATTCATTAACGATGTGTTTCATAGCAGCCTCACATGAATAATTTTTCCTAAATCCAATGAATGATGGTCCGAAAGTATTTGACCTTTTGCTTTTGCATTTGCTTTAAGCTCGGGCCGCATGATTAGAAGCAAAACCAGGAATGTGCGACACCCTGACTGCGACGCCTATTCATTGGCGCTGCGAAGACATATAGGCGAACCGATTGAATTGAATACGGCTGCTGAAACCCTACAGAGCGGAATTAAAAGTCCTAAGTACAATGGATTACTAGGTCTAATGGTTGCTGTTTTCGGACAACGCCTACATAAATAGCCTTTGAAGGAAATCACAAAATCAAAAACAACCATTAATTTGGGTTTAGATATCGACGATTTATCAGGTCGGAGACAAGATCAAAAAAGCATTTGAAAAGAGAGAAATTTGCTTCACTTAAGTTCCTGAAAGCTTGGCCTATAGCAGAGTTGTAAAATTTTGCAATCATTTGAGTACTGCATTTCATTGAATAAAAAGATTAAATTTTCAAGTCATCAGACTTCACTTAAATATTTGATATCAATTTTGAATTCCAGTTTATTTTTTAATTCTTTTTTGAGATAATCACTTAAGGCAGTCAAATGATTTGAAGTTAATAGAATGCAATACTTTGTGATTGCTGGCATTCCTTGAATTCTTATTAAAATTGAATTATTTTTGTCTTTTTAATGCATTCGATTTATTAAAGTCTTTTGGCTGGTTGAAGTGTTTTGATTGCAATGAAGTCTTTTGATTGCAATGAAGTCTTTTGACTGCATGAAGTCTTCTTACTTCATTGAAGTCTTCACACTAGTTAAAGTATTGCTATGCTATTAGCTATAAAAATTGCACGTATGTTTGTCTATCACCAAAACTACTCGACCGATTATAAAAATTGTTCCAGCATTTTAATGACACTTTTCGAATCAGTATAGTTTACTCAAGGGGAAGTGGAAAAGATGGCCTTTTAAAAATTGTTTCAGCATTTTAATTTTGACATAATTAGGACATTTTTGCAGTATAACTTTATTGAAATACTCTGAGTATTGCTGTTTTAAGGATATTACATGGAAATCCTTAAACAATCAAAAATTAACTTTCCGTTAGAACTTGGAAAAAGGTTCTTGAATACTTAAAAAAGGACTTTTTCCGAAAATATCCTTTAAACCACCTGACAACTTGCTGTATCACTGAATTTTTCACTGGGAGGTCCTTAGATCTTGAAAAAAGGTCATTGAATCCTTAAAAAATTACTTTTCCGAAAATATCCTTAAAAATCCCCGACAACTTGCTGTTGTACTGAATTTGCCTCTGAAGGATCCTTGGAACACTTAAAAATCCTTAAATACCAGCCTTTACCACTTCCCCTTGAGTAAACCAAAACACCAAAAACATAAATGTGAAAGAATAGCCAAATTCTCTTATACAAAAATCGCTTTGCCTCACAACTCAGCCACAAAAAGTAGTGATATCTAAATAAGAACGCCAAGTTTGTATTGAATTGTTCAAAATTTCACAAATAATATTTACATTTTTATATTCGGACTGAGTTGGTTCGTGTAAATAAGGAACCGTCTCATGGCACAATTGGATCAGTTTTGCCGGGATCCCAAATTCGACCATTGCCATGTAGAGCTCCTGACTATGAATCCTATGATATGCGACATTGAAGTCGAAGAAAATATGATGTGTTTCAACTTGAAATTCGTTGTTCTTTTCCAGGATTATTGTAAGGATTATGTAAAAATTTGGTAAATTGTCGATTTGCCGGGCCGGAAATGTGCTGCAAAACATCTTGAGTCGTTCACACAATACGTTGGATAGGACATCGGGCATGTTTTCTTCCCCCTTGGTTGATAATTTGGTGCACGCATCCTACCAAAGCATCACCACCATGTTTGAGGAGTTCCGCTGGCAGGCCATCAGTGCCAGCAGACTTTTTGTTTTTCAGCTTTTTAGAAGCCATAGCAACTTCTTCTAAACTGGGAGGTGGAATTTCTTCTACATTGACTGGACGCGGGTTCTCTTCTTGTCCTTCCACTCTCTCAACATTATGCCCATTAAGTAGCTGCTAGAAATGCTGCCTAAGCACATCAACAATTCCCTGCCCTTCGGTGACTAGGTTTCCATCAACATTTCGAAGAGCCTGCGTTCCGGGCTTGAAGCCAGCCGACAGTTGCCTGGCTTTCTTGTAGAACATCCGGATGTTGTTTCGATCACTGGACTCTTCGATTTCCTTGAGCTGGGAGACTGCGTATGCCCTTTTCCTTCTACGCAGGGTTTTCTTATCCTTTTCCCTCGCTGCTCTTGTTTTGCGCTGCAGCGCCTGTATATGTGCACGTTCTGTCACCATTTTCACGCACTCATCATCATACCACGGGCTCTTTTTTCTGGTTATTGGTAGTCTACGGTGGTCTCGGCTACTTTCTTAATGATGTTGCGATACTGGTTCCAGATGGTATTTGTATTTGTGGATTGTGAGTGCTACAGCGAAGTTTCTCGCTCAGGCGATCTTTGTAGACTCTGGCTACTCCAACCGTGCTGAGGCGTCCCCGTGAAATTTATTTTTCTGAGCGATTCGCAACTTCTTTTCATTGGACAGCTCTGCTCGAGCTCTGAATCTAGCCAGTACGAAAAAGTGGTCAGAGTCGACGTCTACCCCCAAGTCGAATAGTCGGAAGCAGTTGTCTGCTGCCGTATCGTGGCGGCTGTGCTCTCCAACTAATCCGCCAAAGATGTTTTCCTTGCCGATTTTAGCATTAAAGTCCCCGGGAACGATTTTGACGTCGTACTCCGGACAGGCTCCGTAGGCGTCATCCAGGAGGTCATAAAACTCCTCCTTGATTGGGTCTTCAGCTTCATCGGTAGCAGCGTGGGCACATATTAGGCTGATGTTGTAAAATGTGCCTTGGATACGGATTACAGCAAAGCGATCGCTTATTGGTCTAAAATCCATGGCCTTTGACCCAAGACGAATCCTCATCCTAATACGTGCAACGGATGGTTGCCAGTACTGCACCACGGGAATGCAAGCGCATTTCCAATATCCTAACTACTGATGAAAATCCTCAATGACCTTAGCTCCAAATATGTCGAAGTAGCTCATATATAGTATATTCCATATGACCGTTGACGTCGCCGTTGATCCAATCTAGTCAATTCATCCGCCGTACGTCTCTCTTCAAGTGCCTGTATATAACTTTGATTCCCAGTCTATTTTGAAGTCTTTTATGAGACAATCATTTAGAGCAGTCAAATGACTTGAAGTAAATAAAATGCAATACTTTGATTGCTTGCATTCCTTAACGATGCTTCTTCATTTGACCTCTCTAATAGTATATTAAACTCAATTATGACTAAAATGGAGTTAGGCTGTGGGTCTGGCTGTGTGTATAAAAATAAATATTAGGCGTAAACGGCCCATGCAGGACCCAAAGCCTAGCTTGCTTCTCCAACCACTGTTTTTGCCAAGATATATTCTTTTGACACGAAGGGAAAGGGATCTACAGTTTAATGCCGATTCGGAACGCCAATTAATTTTTGAGAAGCTTCTCATGACAGTTCTTTCTCTGGATGTTTGTCAGACGTTCGCATAAGATGGGACAGCGAATAAAAACTTTCAAATGTAACAGGTCGGGATTTGAACCAGCGACCTTTCGCTTAGTGGTCCGACGCACTTAGCTACTAGGCCACTGCACACTGCTGTGCATATAAAAATTATAACATGAAATCATATGTCGGTGGCCACGTAAGCCCTGAGCAATTAGCGATTTTGGTAACAGAAAAGCAGGTAAACAATCGCTCACTGCGTGGCCGCAGTCTTTGACGGTTTACGCTCTATGACGTCGACGTATGTATGAATTGGAAATAATGCAATATAAATTCAAATTGCAGTATTTTTGTTAAAAAAAAAAAACCTATAACTACAAAAGAAAGAACGGCATAGCGTTCATTTGACGGGGAAATGTGGTACATACTAAATTGCGACATACGTGGCCTTTTGGTTGGCAAATCATGTCCTAGTTGGCTGCTATCGTTATTGCCGCATGAAAATACCTTCCCATTTATTGTCACAAATAGTGTGTGTGTTGCACCACAGGACGCTTGCACTACATGCTGTTCTCCGTTCCAGAACATTTGTCTTGGAGTTAATACCTAGAGACAAATACAAATTAATAGATCATGTCAACGTACAGAGATGAACTTACAAAATCATCCTCGATACCGCCTAATCCCAGTTCTCCGTGAGTAGTGTTGCCCCAACAAAATATTTCCATTTTTAGAGTATGTTTTTTTTTCTATCGTTAGAGTATGCAGTTGATAAATTCAATATCGCTTCATCCAAAGTTAAGTTCTAGTATTTTCTAGAATATTGTTTACATGTTTGTCATTGCAGAATTCAAGCGGTTAAGATGCACTTAGATAGCACCAACTTAGTATTTTACAAATACAAAAGTATTTTACAAATTTGACTTCAGTTAAATCTATTAGGTATTCGAAAAAAAAGTAATTATCATTAGATTGATTTAGAAAATATCGATGTAACACTTTTGCCGCAGATTTAGATAAATAATTAAATACGAAATTTAAATAACCTAGTTCACAGTGTTTTTCTGGACGCATTCCGCGATCCACTGGACCTACTGTTCGCCTTTTACACTAAAGGACTGAACAGAGCAACGATCTGAATCTGAATCTGTAGCTGAACATGTGGGTGTTTTGACGTCCATTCAAAAACCTTCTCTATATTCTCCCGTTAACTTTGCATTTTTATAATTCAAATTCTATCAATTTCACAATTCCTCTTTATTTTACCCATCCAAAATTTATTATTTTCGTTTATTGTGCCTGTAGTACAAATTACAAAAATACTTTTGTGCAAGATGTTTTTTAAACGATTGAACGATTGGGCAATTGTAGCGGCTCATTAAAACTTTCAGTATTCTGTGCAGCTAAGCTAAAAAGAAATGGAATTAATGGAACTATAAAAATTATGAAATTGAAAGTTAGTGTAGTCATTAATTAATAATATAAAGGTATAAATTTTCCTATTACATTTCTGTAGGCACTTGGCAAAACAATCAGGCTTCAGGTACAATCGAAGAGCTATGCTATCTGTGAATTATAGAAATGTAATTGAATGTATGTTGAAGAACAATAAACCAAAATGTATTTACCTAAATATTACGTTTCTTGCATGAACGTGGGAATCCACTAAATCTATGAATTAAAAAATGGAATTTAATGTAGATTCAACAAAAAGTCTCGGCCTGAGAAAGAGCAGTCTTCCATCCTACACGGTCCCGGGGACGCTGCTTCCAGTTATCCAGACCAAGCGCTCTGGCATCTTCGACGGCTTCGTCAATTCGCCCTCCTCGCACACAGGGCCATTAATTCTTCGAAGAATTTTTCTCTCAAAAGAGTGAAGTAGGAGAGGAGAGCATTCTTTCTTGCTAATCGTCCAGCACTAAGTAACATAGCATAACTGCCAGGATCAGAGTTTTGTATTGCTTATACTTTGTCCTACGAGTTAGAAGTTTTGCACCCAATTGTTTTGCCAAACCGAATTAGCAACGGCTTGCTAGGGTAATTCTTCGTTGAATCGCCACTAAGATGTCGTTTGCAGAGGTAATATCAACCCGAGGTTAACTCCCTTACCACCTCGAAGTTTCTGCTTTCAAAAGTTACATTTTTTTCTAGCCGGTGGACAGATGTTTCCTTGTTTCTTGAGAGCATGTATTTGGTTTTGTCCTCGTTTACTTGAATTCCAACTAAGCACGCCTGTGGATTTGTGGATCGCGTCTGTATTATGTGGATTGTGAATAAAAACTGATTTTTCAATTCGCGTGAAATTTTTTTAATTGTAAATATTGCTATTAAAATCAATTAAGACTCAGTTTTTTTAGATAACATATTAGATCAATTCGATGTCAAGCTTAGAAATTTTCTATTCATAATAAAATGGCAATTCGCCCATTCGCAGTTCGCTCTCATGTGAACAGTAAAGACCATTCACATGAGAGCAAATCGCGAACTGCGAACAAGGGAATGTTCATAAATTCTGACATTTAGTTCACATGACTTTTATTGGCCGCAGGTACCCGCGAATATGATTTGTAAATGTTAGCAGCAAGATGTGCCAATTTTAAGGTTATGTTCGAACGAATTTTTCATTCGCGGATTTGTCGATCGTGTCTGTATTATGTGGATTGTGAATAAAGAGTGACAGTTAGCGGCAAGAATTGTTTAATTCGCGGGAAAATGTTTGTAATTGTAAATATTGCTATTTTAATCAATTTAGACTCAGTTTTGTTTTGATAAGATGTTAGATCAATTAAATATAATGCTTTTGTAGTTGAAGCAATATAAATTTTCTATTCATAAATACATTAAAATAGATTTGTTCGCAATTCGCCTATTCGCAATTCGTTCTCACGAGAATAGTCCTTTCATAGGGTTGGCGAAGAAACCACAGAGAAAAATCTAACCTTTGTGATTGTACATCCAGGGGGCGTGGCAGCCGCCCTCTTCTATTAACCCAGCCACCAAAAGTCCTACAATTATGATTTCTTACATGATGGATGGATTTTAAGAACAAACACGAAAAAATAAAATATTATTTGTTTTCCTTTGAGAGGATTGGTAGCCGCCCCTTTTCTTTAACCCAGACCCCAAAAGTTTTACATATATGATTTTTTACATGAGGGTTGGATTTTAAGAACAACCTCGGAAAAATATATAATATTGCTTATTTTCCATTTAGGGGCGTGCTAGCCGCCCCTTTTCTTTAACTTTGCACTCAAAATACTAAGAGCTATGAAATTATACGTGGAGAAAGGATTTGAAGAACAGGCACAAACTTTGTGTATATTCCAAAAAAGAGGCGTGGCAACCGCGCTAATATCGAATTATAACTATAATTCTATAGTTATGAAATCTTACATGCCGGTAGTTCTTTTAAAGGCAAACAAGGAAAGTTATGAAACAAATTGTATTTTCCTCAAAAGAGGACGTTTACGTTCGGTCGAAATCCTTACAATTTTAAAATTTTGCAAAATTTCCATGTATTTATAAAAAAAATCTTTGCAAAAAGTATTTAAATCACACCAAAAACAATAGATGTTAAAGAATAGCCAAGTTCTTTTATACAAAAATCGCTTTTGCCTTACAAGTCAGCCACAAAAAGTACTGAGATCTAAAAAAGAACGCCAGGGTTGTATTATTTAAAATTTCACAAATAGTTTTTAGGTACAATTTTTTTACTTGACACGTTTTCCAATTTGAAGTTTTGAAGATATATACATATATATATAAAACATATAATAATTCTGCTGTCGTATCGTGGGGCTATGCTTTGCAGCTAAACTGCCAAAGATGTCTTTTTTTACCGATTTTTCCGGGAACGATTTTGACGTCGTCCTCCGGGCAGGCTCCGTAGGCAAAATCCAGGAGGTCATAAAACTCCTCCTTGATTGGATCTTCAGTCATCGTTAGGAGCGTGGGCACATATTAGGCTAAGGCACATATCCGCATCCTAATACGTGCTTTTTGTGGCAACTGTAATAATTGTCGCATGTTTTACTTTTCTGTATACCTGAACCTATCCAACGTATCTCCTGGATCGTGGTAATATGTGCCTTATACCGCTCGAGGACAGATTCTAGTTTTTGAGCAGCACCCGGGATGTACAAAGTATCAGGTGCATACTCTTTGTCGTTCCAAGTCGTGATCATAAATAAGCCGGTCAGTATCCGAGGCTGGTTGGTCTCTCTCATAACATGAGTTACACCGACGGCACAACCCCCAACCTTGAAGGGCAGATCCAAAAATTAACTTTGGACTGTCTCTTTTCCAAAACCCTGACTAGTGCCAAAAATTGTATTCTATGAAATTTATAAAAAAATTTTGTTTTTTGAAAAAGCGCCCCCAAAAAGCGTCGCCAAATTCTTTATATGGAAGATATATTGGAAAAAATATTGCCTAAATATCTTGTTGAACCTTTTTTTTTTCTTTTTTCTATTGAAATTTTCGCTGAAAACAGAATTTTAGTGAAAAAATCTCACAAAAAGTAGGCGTGGCAGAAAAACTTATAAAGGAGGGCAGAGCCTACATATCTTGTGAAGGTTCTAAGACTCTATCTCTCTAACTTTGGCCTTAAAACGGTTTTTTCTAAATTGTGGGAGTGGCAGTGCGCGGTTTTACCCTTGGGAGTATATGCTTTAAATTTCAGTTTCCAAGCATAAAATTTAGGGCCTCAAAAGTTGATACGGACGGACGGACGCACATTGCTATATAGTCTTAGGATTTTGTCCTGATCATAAATATATATACTTTTATGGGTCTACGACGAATATTAAGGGGTGTTACAAACTATGTGTGTCAAAATACCCATATAATAGAAGAAAGAAACAACGGTCGCGTGTGAACAAAGTGAAAAAAAAACTATAAAGTGCACAGTGCGTGGTGTTCCCTCTACCTCCTTTCCATCTCCTTTGCTGATGCTCCTGTTGGATCATAGCAAGTAAGGGCTGAACTACATCAAAACAAAAGTGAAGAAAAGTACAAAAAAAGTTAAAACATCACAAAACACATGCATATTTATATGACATGAGGAAGATCTGAACTAATAACGCGCAAAAGCTTTTCTCATATCGTCGCTTGAAAAGCAAACTGACATAAGTCAAAATTTGGCGATTTTGATTTTTGTATATAGAACTATTTGCAAAAAAAAATTGTAAAATTCTGTCAAACCATCATAACTATAACTCTTGAACTGACAGCGTGAGGGCGTTAGTGTCGTTTTGCATTTAAGGGGACATCCCTGTTCCTTTTTCCAGGAAAATTACTTTTTTTTAGTTCCGCGCTGGTATCGTTCTTGTCACAGATGAGGAATTAACCAGATAGTCAACTCTGCAATCCCCTATCACTTTCAACCCGCAAAAAATATTTAATAATGGCCGCAAAATCCTCTCTCAATTTTCCCATCTGTGAATACGTGTGAGCCAGACACATGAAGTTAGATCTAATTTACTAGATTACCCGCCAAAAATAATTGTGGGGAGTTTTGCAATATATCCAAATCGCAACAACAAAACAGCTGGTCACGGCGGATGTGTTGGGAAATAGGAAATTCTGCGAAGTGTTGAGTTTATGTGATTCAACTTTTTATTTTATTTTAATATAAATGTTTATAAAGAAACAAAAAATTAGTTACCCAATAATGTTGTTACAATTTAGTTGGAATATTTTTTGCGGTTATAAGAAATAGTTCTCTATTTTTTATCTGCCTTAAAATAAACATTCTTGTGTTGTTGTACTTTTCCATTTTGGTTAATAAAATGAGATAAAATGCATATTTTATTGTATTATTGCATAAATATTACTAAATTAGTAATGTTTGGGTGTAAAATATTTGTAGTAAATAGTTTGCAATGGTTTTTTATATATATATATTAAATTCTTTGATTGTTTTATTACTTATTTATTATTTGATTGTTTTTATTCAACACACGAAAGTTTAATGAATATATGTACATATTCGGGTTCCGTGCATGGATAAAAAAAAGTGAAAAAGAAGTATTTGTAATCCTTTTTAAATAATGTTGTGTTACAAGATTTGTACGTTTAGTCAATCAATTTTCTTAGCTGTTTCTTTTCTAAGGCGGTTTTGAAATTGTTTATATAAGTTAATATGCTTTATTTTAAAATTTAAAGTAAGCGATAGACGGAAGAACGAGAAAAAAAGGTTGCTGGAATGCACTGCATAAATATATTGGGGGTGCATTTTTTTATCGAAAATGCTTGGTAGTTGAGTACATCACGAAAATGCTTGGTATTTGAGTACATATCATAAATAAGCATGCACATTATGTTACATATATATTGAATTAATTAGCCACTCTTTTTAACAGCCGACTTTATTTGTCAAGCTATAATGTTTTGCAATTTAATTTTATATGAAAATAAACAAAACAATTTACTACTACTACTAGGAAGTAATTGCAAATTTTGTTAAAAAGGTGTTTTGATGTACCAAAAATAATATTTGTAAGAATTTGGATTACGTTTTATTAAAAAGCGTTTTAAACCAGTGTTCAATTGTGTAGAGTATCTTAACTGCTTCAACATAACCATCCATAATCTACGAAATCCTTGCTAGTATAGTTATACTTAAACTTATTGTCAACCGGAAATGTATGATGAACTTACTTATTATATATTAGTCACGTTAATCAATATTATTTTGATTATTTTTCATTAAAAATTAGAATAAATTAGTTAAAACACAGCTTTAGTCTTAATATTATAATATTTTATAATGTTATTAGTTGTGTAATAACCCCATATAATTCGATTTATGTGTGCGTGATTCCCATTTGATTTGCACGTAAAAGCCCATATAAGTGCAAATTATGTGGGGCTTATCAGTTCGACTTAGCTTGTAGGCAAGGTGAGAGATTCGCTCTCAAGTTGGCTATCTGGTTAATTCCTCATCTGTGCTCTCACCTTGCCTACAAGCTAAGTCGAACTGATAAGCCCCACATAATTTGCACTTATATGGGCTTTTACGTGCAAATCAAATGGGAATCACGCACACATAAATCGAATTATATGGGGTTATTACACAACTAATAACATTATAAAATATTATAATATTAAGACTAAAGCTGTGTTTTAACTAATTTATTCTAATTTTTAATGAAAAATAATCAAAATAATATTGATTAACGTGACTAATATATAATAAGTAAGTTCATCATACATTTCCGGTTGACAATAAGTTTAAGTATAACTATACTAGCAAGGATTTCGTAGATTATGGATGGTTATGTTGAAGCAGTTAAGATACTCTACACAATTGAACACTGGTTTAAAACGCTTTTTAATAAAACGTAATCCAAATTCTTACAAATATTATTTTTGGTACATCAAAACACTTTTTTAACAAAATTTGCAATTACTTCCTAGTAGTAGTAGTAAATTGTTTTGTTTATTTTCATATAAAATTAAATTGCAAAACATTATAGCTTGACAAATAAAGTCGGCTGTTAAAAAGAGTGGCTAATTAATTCAATATATATGTAACATAATGTGAATGCTTATTTATGATATGTACTCAAATACCAAGCATTTTCGTGATGTACTCAACTACCAAGCATTTTCGATAAAAAAATGCACCCCCAATATATTTATGCAGTGCATTCCAGCAACCTTTTTTTCTCGTTCTTCCGTCTATCGCTTACTTTAAATTTTAAAATAAAGCATATTAACTTATATAAACAATTTCAAAACCGCCTTAGAAAAGAAACAGCTAAGAAAATTGATTGACTAAACGTACAAATCTTGTAACACAACATTATTTAAAAAGGATTACAAATACTTCTTTTTCACTTTTTTTTATCCATGCACGGAACCCGAATATGTACATATATTCATTATTCATTTGCAAACTATTTACTACAAATACTTTACACCCAAACATTACTAATTTAGTAATATTTATGCAATAATACAATAAAATATGCATTTTATCTCATTTTATTAACCAAAATGGAAAAGTACAACAACACAAGAATGTTTATTTTAAGGCAGATAAAAAATAGAGAACTATTTCTTATAACCGCAAAAAATATTCCAACTAAATTGTAACAACATTATTGGGTAACTAATTTTTTGTTTCTTTATAAACATTTATATTAAAATAAAATAAAAAGTTGAATCACATAAACTCAACACTTCGCAGAATTTCCTATTTCCCAACACATCCGCCGTGACCAGCTGTTTTGTTGTTGCGATTTGGATATATTGCAAAACTCCCCACAATTATTTTTGGCGGGTAATCTAGTAAATTAGATCTAACTTCATGTGTCTGGCTCACACGTATTCACAGATGGGAAAATTGAGAGAGGATTTTGCGGCCATTATTAAATATTTTTTGCGGGTTGAAAGTGATAGGGGATTGCAGAGTTGACTATCTGGTTAATTCCTCATCTGTGGGTGAGAGATTCGCTCTCGAGTTGGCTATCTGGTTAATTCCTCATCTGTGGTTCTTGTCCTCTGTCAAAACAATTAATTCGATGACAAAGTTCCTGCTGCCGAGGGAACATTACAGTTTCCTGTCAACAGATTGTTCCAGTAAATTATTCAAATAATTGTTTAATGATTCCGATGTAGCCAAACGCATTGCATCAGCTCACACAAATATCAGAGCAATACAAAAACATGTCAACATGTTTTGCGTTGAAAGTGTTTTCCATACTGTCGCCGAAACGCTATTCTTGTCAGTGTCAATAGATGGAAGCAATCATGGACACATACAAATTTTTTCTGTATTGGTGCAATATTTCAACAAAAAAACCGGGATCGAAACCAAATTAATTCATTTAGATAAATTGTCAAATGAAAACTCAAGAGACAATTTAAAATTTTATCTTGGATTCCTTAAAAAAGTTAGATATATATAAAAAGTGTATTGCATTCAGTGCGGATAATTGCAATACAAATGTTGGGGGCTATAAGAGAGTGGGAGTGAACAATGTATTTTTTAGACTTATGGCTGGAATGCAGAGAGATTTAATTGGCATCGGTTGTCCTGTTCACATAATATCATGGCAACATACAAATTTTTTCTGTATTGGTGCAATATTTCAACAAAAAAACCGGGATCGAAACCAAATTAATTCATTTAGATAAATTGTCAAATGAAAACTCAAGAGACAATTTAAAATTTTATCTTGGACTCCTTAAAAAAGTTAGATATATATAAAAAGTGTATTGCATTCAGTGCAAGTATATCCGGCTTTAAAATCATATTTTTTATCTTATGAAAATTGTCCCGCTCTATTGAAAAGGTTTTTTTCATCAAATTTATCTGAAGCTTTTTTATATTTTATGCATTCTTATTATGATGAGTTCTCATTAGACCAAGGAAAAGAACTGTTTAAAAGTTGGAAGCACTGAATCAATTTTACTAGTAGCTTATTATCTAAAAGAAAATGTCCCCAGTTTCATAATAAATTTTTAAATAAAAAGAAATTTTTAACGCAGATACGAAGTTCTGTTAAATATGACATATCAGACGAGGAAGAGGTATACTTTTTAAAAGTTTTCATGTTTATTATTTTTTCGAATGAAATTGTTTGAGTTTTATTAATTGATGTTCCTTAAAACTATATATAAGATTCCGAAAAATTAACTGAAGTATCTAATATATTTATTTTTTACAGAAATAACAGAAACTGACTGTGTTAATAAATCAATTATTTATTTAAGAAACGTTGCTTGAAGATTATCTTTCGAAATAAGTAAATTTCATATCAATTTAAAAAAATACCATATAACTATCTACATATTCGGAACGTTTATATGAGAGCGAGCGAATAGACAAACTGCGATATTTCTTTAAATGATTTTTAAACACAAAAATATTAACTTTATTATTCCAAATTGTTGAAGAATATCTGTGGCTTATTTTCTTTAATTATAGAAAGACGTCTTCTCGTAATATTTTATTTTCAAAATAAACACACAAACAAAAACTTCATAGACAACTCAATTAATTTTGACTATACAACGTATGAGTGTTTTAACTCCAACACTCTCACTAAAATTAATATCTGCCAAGGCCCATAGATTTGGAACAGTTTTTGAGAATGTCTTTGTTAACTGCTTTTGTTAACACATCGGCAATCATTCCTTTAGTTGAAACATATAGTAGTTTTAATGAACCATTTGCTATAAGTTCTCTAATAAAGTGATGACCGACCTTTATGTGTTCTGTTCTGACATGGAAAGTGTTTGCTGATGACAAACAAAGCGCACTCTTGTTTTCACACTAAACGGTAATAGTTGATAACTTGTTGATTTAAAGCTCTTGCTGCAGTTGCTTAAACCATATTGCTTCTTGAGCTGCATTGCTCAACGACATATATTTAGCTTCAGTTGCCGATAGTGCTTCAGTTGGTTGACATTTCATAATGGAAAGACTTACGCGTGAACAACGTTTACAAATTGTTCAACTTTATTATGAAAATTCACGTTCTGTGAGGAATGTGTTTCGTGCACTTCGCTCAACTTATGGTCAACATAATCGGCCTACTGAGCGTACTATTCGCAACACCATCACCCATTTTGAGACCCAGCATTCATTATTGGATAATATTCGACCGAATAGACCACGTCCAGCACGCTGTGAAGAAAATATAGCGGCCGTAGCTGAGAGTGTACACGGAGACCGTAGAGAGTCGATTCGGCGCCGTTCGCAGCAACTCGGACTGACGTATGGAACGACTTGGCGCATTTTACGTCAAGATCTTAAATTGAAAGCGTACAAAATACAGCTTGTGCAACAACTGAAGCCGCTCGACCTTCCCAAGCGACATCGCTTCGCTCTATGGGCTCTTCAAAAGTTCCAAGAAGATCCGACGTTTTCGAGGCAAATTTTGTTTAGCGATGAGGCCCATTTCTGGCTCAATGGGTATGTAAACAAACAAAATTGCCGCATTTGGGACGAAGAGCAACCTGAAGAGATTGAAGAACTGCCACTTCATCCAGAAAAAACAACGGTTTGGTGTGGTTTGTGGGCCGGTGGAATCATCGGTCCATATTTCTTTAAAAATTATGCCGGTGCGAACGTAACCATCAATGGCGACCGTTATCGTGCCTTGATAACCGACTATTTGAAGCCTGAAATTGAAGCTCGTGATCTCGGCGACATTTGGTTTCAGCAAGACGGCGCCACTTCCCACACATCGCATCAATCAATGGACTTATTGAGAGAACATTTCGGTGAGCACATAATTTCACGTTTTGGGCCGGTCGATTGGCCACCAAGATCGTGTGATATCACACCGTTAGACTTTTTCCTGTGGGGATATGTAAAGTCAAAAGCTTATGCCGACAAACCCGCTTCGATTCAGGCCTTGGAGGAAAACATCACGCGTGTCATTCGCCAGTTACCAGTCGAAATGCTCGAACGAGTGATTAAAAATTGGACTCAACGGATGGTCCATCTACGACGTAGCAACTGCCAACATTTGATAGACATAATCTTCAAAAAATAAATGCCAAAGAATGTTCTTTCAAATGATAATAAACATTCTCCATTAAATTTGAATTTTCTGTGTTTTTTTCTTTAAAAAATTAGGGAACCTCGAAATGGATCACCCTTTATTATCAAATCGTCGACATAAATCGCTATATATAGCATATCTCTTCCTTCGATTCGATAATAGACGCAGTGATCAACTTCTGATCTTGTCAGTCAAATTTGTTGAATTCCGGTATCCTGTTTGAGTCCGTAAATACATTTCCTTAATTGCACAAACTCTTCTGGTTTAATCATGTATATTTCTTCTTGCAGATCAGCTTGCAAGAAGCGGTGACAGCATCCATTTGTTCAATTTCAAGACCATATTTTACAGCTTAACTAAGCAAATATCGAACTGTTCCATATCGAACCACAGGCGAAAATGTTTTTTCATAATCGATACCAATCTTCTGGGAGCATCCCTTTATAACAAGTCTCGCCTTGTAATATTCGATTGATCCTTTAGCATTTCGTTTAGTTATGAAAACCCAATTGCAATTTAATGCTTTTCTACTATACGATAAAGTATCCGTGTTATGTTCTTTTGAAGAGAATCGTACCCTTCTTTTACAGCTTCTTCCCATACTATTCCATCAGGTCGTTCATATATATCCTTTAAGTAGGCAGGGTCATCTATTGTTTTGTCCCTAACCATGCAAGTTATAAAATGCATCTACTAATCTAAAATTAGTTTCTCACTTTTCGAATTAAATTTCTTTCTTTTATCCTTCGCAATGTGAACTATAACTTTTAAACTAAAAACCTTTAAATGTTTAACGCTTGTTTTAATACCCATCCAAAGTTCATATGGTGTCTTGTCCAGTGTACTGCGAGATGGAGAATGATCGATTAGATATAAAGAGGTAGAAACTGCTTCTGCCCGTAGGTTAGTCGGTAAAAATGCATCAAACAATATGCATCTTGTACGCTCGACTATTGTCCGATTCATCCATTTGGCGACTCCGTTTTGCTCTGGTGTGTAAGGGTTCGTTGTTTGATGTCTGATACCTTTGCTTACTAGACAATCAAGAAATTCGTTATTACAATATTCAGTCCCGCTATCAGTTCGTACTGTTTTTATTCGTTTTTCTTGGTTTCCTGAAAGCAAAAACGAAAACGAAAACCAAATTACGAATCGCCGTTTACCTGTCGTTCTAGTCGAAACTTGAGGTAGACTCGGAAGTCAAATCAGAATGTTCTTTAAAATTTTTACCGCAAATAACGATGTCATCTAAATACACGTAACAGTCAATGCATTGGAGTCAGCTCAGAATATGGTTCATAATTCTTTGGAACATCTAAATACACGAAACAGTCAATGCCTTGGAGTCCGGTCAGAATATGGTTCATAATTCTTTGGAACGTCGCGGGGGTACTTGCCAAACCAAACGGTTGAATTCGTAATGACCAATTCCAGTACTGGAGGCTGTCTTCTCTCTGTCATGTTTCTTTATCATTACTTGATGGTAACCATTAGCCAAGTCGAGGGTGGTAAAATAGCGATAGTTTCCTAACTTGTCTAGAAAATCTTCTATTCTAGGCAGAGGAAAATCGTCGTTTATGGTAACTTCGTTGAGTTTTCCAAAATCCACTACAACCCGCCATCTCTTTTGTCAGTCGGGACCGGATTTTTTCGAAACGACTAGAATAGGGGAATTCCATGGGGATTTACTGGGAGAAAAAACTCCATCGTCGAGCATTTTTTACCTGGGTATTGATCTCGCCTCTGGCAATTTGTGTTAAACAATACTGTTTTTGGTTGATTGGCCCTTGGTCTGTTTTCGGTTTAATATTATGGGCAAGAACATCCGTATGAGTTACCGGGTCACTTTCATGTAGGAAAATGTCGTTGAATTGGAGGCATAAGTTTTCGATACACGATTTCTCCTCTTTATTTAGGTTATGATCTAGGTTCAGTAAAGTCAGTAATTTTGAGATCTTTTTAGTGGAATCTAGCTTACTAACCTGAAAAATTAAGGATTTCTGGTTGGTATCACATAGAAAGTTATACTGGCTAATATTACTCAATCAAGGTAGAAAAGAGCTATCTATTGTGAAATTTTCCGTGGTGGCATTTAATATGGGGACGAGAATAGTACTGTTTTTTTACTGTTGTGATTGTGTTCAGCCCGGCTTCAGTTCCTGGGAATATAATAGAATTTCCTTTAGGCCAGTTTTTATGCTTAACTTAGCAATCGACAGTGACCGCGCTTTAATTTTCAGCACGTTAGAGTTATCACCTTCGTTTGTCAGCCCTTTTGTGGCTTCAAACGAACTAAGATGCAGCTCTGCCAAGACAGTTTTACTGTTTTTGTCCAGGAATTTCAGGCGCTTGGTCACCGAGTCAATAACAGTATGATTCCATAATACGTCACGACCCAAAATACCATCTGCAGGTATGTCACTGGAATTACCTATGATTTGCAACTTTGTCTTAAGAACTAAATCGTTGGATAGTGGGATAGTCGTCCACAGTGTTCCCAGAATCTCCATTACTCCTCCGAATGTTCCACCTAACTCCCTTTTTTTTTTATAATTTGCACGTGCAAAAGGGATTGTTAGCACCCTTATAATGTTATAGTAACACAGCACGGGTGTTAAGGAAATGAGGGATTAGAAGCAAGGATGAGAAACCTCCTTTATTTGTGAGGAGCTGGTATCGTTTGTTTCAGCAAACTGACATCAGCACCAGTGTCAATTAACATTGTGACCACCCATATTTTGCGATGGGCAGTGGCAATTGTACAAAAATGTCATGACACACTTAAGCAACCGATCGCGCTTAAAAAATGTACAACGTTTAATGTAACATTTTACTTTATTGGTGATTGAAAGAATTAATAAATTAAAAAGGCCAAGAAAGCTGAAAAAGTAAGGCGTTAAGTTGTACCTCATCGTCCCCGGTCGGTGTATGCTTTTAGTGGAATGTTTAGAGGAATTTATGGTTCGTCTATACCGAGATGGATGGCGTTTCTACAGTTGCTGAGTCTTGCCTTTCTTCGTGTTCTGTTACTATTTTAACCCTGTGTAGATTCACGGCTTGCTGGGCACAGTCTAATTGTCACGACTGGGCCCCATCGCGATTCCCTGGTTTACTCTTAAATAATTTTGTTTGCTGCGACATTCCTAATCTGAGTGTGTTGTCCGTTGACACCAAAGGCATATTGTTCGCTTTGGTAATTTTTTACCAAGGCAAACGTCATCCCTATGCCCGTAAGAGCAATTTTCGCAGTAGGGGGTATTTTTGGGTTTTCTACAATCTGCCTAAGTGTGATTAACCTTATTGCAGAAATCGTTAGCGGTTAGAAATGTAGTGGGGTGTTGCACCGTAAAAAAATTGGGTTGGTGAGAGTCAGATTCGGGGCTGTATGAGGGAAGAACTTTGATTGGTATATGGATTTTGAAGGGACCATAAGACGGATGTTGCTGGGTGGGGTATGATGGAAATTTATATCCACTAGGGTGCCACCCTGATACTGGCATATTTGGGCTCAACATGAGTGCAGTACCCTCTGCAAAATCCGTTATCGTCTTTTGTTAGGGGGATATTACGAAGCGCTGGCTCCTGTACACCCATTTTAAAGGCTCTTATGGTAGTATTTATTATTTCTTTGAGGTGCGCTCCGCTATCAGATTTTTAATAAGTAGCGCCTATAATTTCTGTCGCTTTACCATGTAGACCTCCCAATCTTCTAGTAAAGGACTGTATATCTTCACTCGGTAGATGGTATGCTCATTTTAGTTCTACCAACCTTCTTGTGAAGAAATTCTGTTAAGATTTAGATTTCAAGGACCTCTATATAATATATTCTTAAAACAGCCATTCTTAGATGATAACAATAAAATTAGGCAAAAAAGGAATTTTTTAAGGATTCAAGGACCTTTTTAAGTGTTCCAAGGACCTCCCAGTGAAAATTCAGTGCAACAGCAAGTTGTCAGCTGATTTTAAGGATATTTTCGGAAAAAGTCCTTTTTAAGGATTCAAGGGCCTTTAATCAAGTTCTAAGGACCTCCCGGCAAAAAACCCTTAGAGACATAAATGACCCCACACATGTATGATGTTTTCATTTTTGAGGTCCTTTTGAGTGTTTGAGGATTTAAATGTAATATCCTTAAAAACAGCAATACTCAGATTATTTCAATTAAGTTATACTGCAAAAATGTCCGAATTATGTTACCAAAAAAATGCTGAAACAATTTTTAAAATCGCCCGAGTAGTGCCATAGATAGCCCTTAATATCCCCCTTTACCCCTCCCCATTGAGTAACCTATACGGACCAGGATGACGTGACCATTAAAATTCTGCAAACAGTTTTTTAAAATCCGGGTAGTTTTAGAGATAGACAGACAAACGTGCAAATTGTATAGCTAATACATAGAAATCTTATGATTAATGATTTCAAAATAATCGAAAGACTTCAACAGTAAAAATACTTTAATTAGTCTAAAAACTTCAATGCAGTAAAACGAATTCAGGCAATCAAAAGTCTTCATTGGAGTTAAAAGACTTCAACCAGCCAAAAGATTTAAAAAAAATCGAATGCATTCAAAAGACTAATAGAATTCAATGAATGTAAAATATTTTAAGAAGAATTCAAAGAATGCAAGCAATCACAAAGTACTACAGTCTATTTACTTCAAGTCATTTGATTGCTTTAAATGATTTTCTCACAAATGACTTCATGCTTTGATGCATCGATAAGTTTATCGCTTTAAGATAGTGCAATGGCTTTGCAGGTTGAACGAACGGAGTAATGCGTTTGTGCCAAAACTGGGATACAACAGCTTGTCCATCTGTATTTCCACAAGATTCTTGAAGTTCTTAAACTTTTCAAAGACTTCATTCTTAGACTTTAAAAAATATACAAAACATACCTCGACATGTCATCCATAAATGTTAGAAAATGTCTAGCACCACCGAGTGATTTTGTTGACATTGGTCCACACAAGTCTGAATGAATAATTTCCAGAGCCACTTTTGATCGAGATGCATATTTTCGAACAGAAGTCTTGTTTGTTTCCCTTTAATACAAACAATGAACGGATGTTCCATTCTGCCAGAAAATTCTTATATTTATTAAAATTCTAAGTCATGTTCGCTGATGCACCAGAATCTCTGTACCATTCGTTGGTACTAAATCCTTTGACTACGAAAGACGTATTTGAATGTCCTTTGTTTAAACTTCAGTTTCCTTTATTTTAAGGAAAATCCCGTGAGTAATGACCAAATTTGTTGCATGATTTGCCATTTCTCTTTCCCTTCTCTTGTCTTGTATCTTTCGTACCACCAACAAGAGCAGATGAAGATTCACTATACTCTGTCCAACATAAATTGGCAGTACAGGGAAGTTAGGGATGTTTGCCTCTCATTCACCCTCTTTTGTTTTCCGTAAGGTGCTATTCTAACAAAAGCTCTTTCAGGGTTTCCGTACTAAGGCTTTTAAATCAGCAAAAACCGAAGGAAAATTATGTTGGGTTACCATGCTTTTTTTTAGATTGAAATTTTAATTTTAATTTTTTTATTTATAAAAAATAAAACAAATTTGTCTTTATGTAATGATATCAGTTCTTTTCAAAAGAACATTCTTTTGCTGACGATGAGCAAGTTAAAAACTCAGTTTAATTTTTAAGATCGTATGCAGACAAAACCTGCTAATTTTAGTGATGTTTGCATTGCGCCCTACCTTATGTAGTATTTTATCCAGCGTCTTAAGTTCGTTATTTAAAAAAAAAACTGATGCACAATTTGCCAGATGACACACTTATTGAATCATCTACTTTTCTTTTAAATCAGTTTGGTTTTTCTTCTTTGGTGGCGAGTTGTGGCCTATTTTCGTTATTAAGTCTAGAAACTGTTCGTTTACGTACTTGATTCGCAGTTATTGTTTTATTTTTCAAATTTTTTTCATTTTTTTTTGGATGAATTTAAAGCCATTTCCAACAAACAAAACAAACGCAAATAATATTTTTCCTTAAAGAAAACAGGTTACAATTTTGTAACTGCATTTTAACATATTCTCCACACATTAAAAGAAATGGCAAAGATCAAAACAAGACCTCCACGATAACACTTATCATTAAGAACTTTCTTCAAAGCTCTAAAACCTAAAGCTCCACAACAGAAAGCCAAAGAAAAAAAAACCGACGAGTTACCAAATGGACATTGGTAACTTTGAATTCACATCAATTAAATGAATTAAATAGGCATGAATACCAGCTTCAGCCTCAGGCGGCACACATCAGTGCACACTGAATATGTGCGCTGAATAAGATGTAGTGGATCTACGTCAGATGCAATTGGAAATTCACTGGAGAGTAAACAATTTATGAGGGGTTTCTTTCAATTTAGTAAGGTAGAAAAACATGGCACGCTACTGATTCTTAAGAAGCATCCCCATAAGACGTGTACTGCCAATTTATGTTGGACAGTGTATAGTGACTTTTGAGTGCTTATAAACCTCAACATCTTGAAGCAACTTCATTTTTATGGAATCTCCAGTAAGGAGAACTGGAATAACCAGTTCTGCGCTGTCGAATTAATCTTATTTACGTAATCTTATTTATTATCAACAGAATCACATTTTTACAATAATGTTGTTATAAGACTCCGTGACAGTCTTACTTTGCGACTTAAACCATTGTCCATAAAAGCCTTTTTAATATGTACGTAATTTATAGGGTCAATCAATAAAATTATTTTTGCCTTTGCTTTGGAGATCTTTTTTGTATCGAACTCATTCCCAAGAACACAATCCCAGAGTTCTACAAGTTCCAGATAAGTCTGTAGTGCAAAGTTCAATATGTCGTTACACGTCCTTTAAGTCTTTCAACCAATGGAATTGGTACAGCGGCGGCCATTGTAACCGATGAATCAGAACAAACAAAATTATTGTAAATTGCTTTTTGTGCCCATAACCTGCTAAAGAATATCAGTTATTTGTGGTTTATTTTCTTTAATTATAGAAAGACGAATTTAGGAATATTATATTTTCAAGATAAAAACAAAAACAAAAACTTCATTAAGAAGTCAATTAATGTTGACTATACAAAGGATGAGTGTTTTAACTCCTACACAAATGAAAGATAATTTGAACGTAATTAAATTTATTTCATCATGTTGCTGAATAATAATAATTTATAATTTCATTATGACGAATAAATTTAATAACGTTATTGTCTTTGAATTGTAATAGTGAAGTTAACATTTTTGTGTTAAAACAATATACATTCCGGTGTCACTCATTTTGTAATAAATGCAAACATATGAGTTTGACGAGGAACTGCAGCGATATTAGGTGGCGGTGGGTGAGTATTTACCAAGGTTGGAACAGATACAAAAGAAACTGATGAGCATGTCGGTTGAAAATTATTCTTGACTTGATGCACTGGCCATGGTAGCGCTACTACTGGCCGTAGAGGGATGTGACTGAAAATCCTGTTAAATGAAGTGCTTCTTATAGAAAGTGCAATGAAAACTTGAGTACATTGTCTAACATATTCATATTTCTTGAGTCTAATACAGTCAGTGTTTCATATAAAAGTAAAAAATTTATTCCCAAATGGAGGATTCCTTAGTTAAAATCAAAAAAGTGTGAAATGGAAGTGGAAACCAACTGGAAAAGGAGTTTACAAGCAAAAAATTGTATGCCAAATCCAAACGGCTTATTCAAAATGTTTTTTCATGACAGTTTTTGTAACGACATGTATTTTCAACTGTAAAACAAAGAAACCAGGAATATATGTAACAAAAAAAACAAAGGCACGTCCACAACGTTTTAAAGTTTTATTTTAACTCGCAACATTCTCCCCGCAAATTACCCATCATTTGATTTGATGATCGGTAGTTAAAAAATAGTACATCGATGACAGCCCTGTCCATACTTGACTACCTTGCCGACCTTAGTTACGTCTATTATCAACATGTAAAGAGAGAGATAATTAAAATTCTGACATGTAAGAGAAACAAGGCCAAACATAGGCACAAAGTACAACAAAATTAAAATATTTATGCGAAGGTGCAATGTGCATCTCCCTTGCACTAATTGTCTCGTACTCCACTCCAAGTCCAATTTCCTGTTTATTTTGGTATGAATGGCGGCGATCGTGCGTTGCTTTATTTTTGGTTTTGTTTTCATATTATTTAAATAGCAAAATAGGTAAAATTTGTTTTTGAAATGTTATTTTGTTTGTGTCGGGAAATTATTTCGTTTAATTGAAATGTTATGTGCTTCGATTAGAGCTCATTTGTCGAAGGTAACTTTTTAGAATTTTAATTCGTTATCGAATTGCACGCATTTTTGTTGTTTGATATTAGAATTGTTATTCGTAGTATTTTTTTTATAATTAGTGTATATTCGCGAAAATTTTTTAAAAACTCTGATTAGGGTTGGAAATATTTCAATAATTATCGATAACCGATTACAACGATGGTTGTGGTGGATTCATATTTTAATCCATTGTGTTCGAAGTTGAAAACAAATATTGAATTAAAGTTGAAATAAATTTGAATTAATTGAATTATTGTATTGCAAACATACCTTAATGTCAAATGTCAAAAAAAAAATAGAATCAATTTCACATATCAATCATAACGTCATTCCAACACAAACCGCCAATAAACCGATAAGTAAAACCCGAATTTTCTTGGTCTTTTATTTCGAAAACGAAATTTACAATTTTTGTTCGGAAATTTCTACACTATAATCAACATTTATATAAAATAAAAAGATACAAAAGTAAGTATCTGAACACATTGTTATTATTATTTTTTGATTTTAGTTATATTTGATAATATGTGTATTTAATAAATTGTGTTTTTTGTAAAATATTTTGTTATGGCGTGGGTTTGATACCACTCGTATATTTTTCTTAAGTGTCGTTTTTGCATTTTATTTGTTATGATGAATTTTATGTTATTTTTATATTTTATAGTTATTATAAAGTTTGTGTTTGCTTTATTGTTGTGACCGTTCTGTTTCTTTGATTGTGGACTGTATATATATAGATGCTGGTTTGGGTAATTTCTAGTTATATTTGATAGTTTGATCATTTTCTTTTTTTATTTTTCTTCATAGATGTGGGTTTTGTTATATCTATTGTCTTTATATAAACTTTGGTTTTTGAAATAAGAAGGTTAACATGTATATTGTCATCGCTGTACAGAACTCAGATATATGTATACCGCTGCCCCAAAGGCCATCATCGAAGCGTCGTAGAACTCATTTAGTTCAATTGCCTTATTGTTCCACATGGTGTTTATCCACCTTGGAATTTTGATGCGTTCGATCATTGGCAGTTCTCGGCGAAAGGCAAAGGGATTGGCTCATCCCAATTATAACCTAAGGTCCAAAGTTGTTGCATCATAATTTTGGTAGTGATGATGCACGGTGAATCCAGCCAAGTGGATCAAACAACTTGGCGATTGTAGACAACAAAGAACTCGTTTAGACCCCTAAAATTATATATATTTATAATCAGGACCAAAACCTAAAACAATTTGGCAATTTTAGGCCGTTAAAATTAAGCAAGGAAGCTGAAATTTGGGCCACATATTCCCTACGGCTCCGAAATGGTTAAGTGTAAAATTTTTTCGAATACGCCCTCAATTTAGAAAAAACCGTTTTAAAGCTAAAGTTAGGGAGATAGAGTGTTACAACTTTCATAGGACAGTGCCAACATATATAAGTTTTTCACATAAAGTTTTTGCTACACCTACTTTTTGTGGGCGTTTTTCACTAAAATGGTGTTTTCTTCGAAAATTTTGATAGAAACAGAAAAAAAATGTTTAAATGTTTGTTTAGCCAATATTTTTTACAATATATCGCCCAAACAAAGTTTTTGTCCACGCTCATTTTTTGGGGGAGTTCTTTCAAAAATTATAATTTTTGTTTAAAATTTCATAGAAAAAAATAAAAACTTTTTTCTTTGGGGCATATAGGAATATGGATCAAACTGTTCGCCCAAGCGGCCTTCAGTGGAGCAGGTTGATGTTTTCACCACACAATCAGTTGGTAGTAACTATCAGAGAGGCTTGCCAAGATTTGGCGGTACATCTTCTCGATGTCTGCCGTAAACGTCACTCTATAAGTCCTCCATCGCCGAATTAAATCCACAATGTTTGTTTGCAGCTTGGACCCACCAGCAAACGATCGTTTAAGGATATACAATCCAATGTCCTTGCCGTTGTATCAAATACAACCCTTTGTCGAAGTGGTCGTCACAAGCGTCCTGATCTGGAACGGCTCCTTCCATTTCCCAAAATGTTTGCAATTGGGAACTCAGGTCTGTGAACTGCACAAATCGACGTAGATGTTGGAGATTATCAGCTGGAACCTTTCCAAAGATTATCTAACTTTATCTGGTGTTTTGGGGTACCGGAACTACGTTATTTTCACAACGGACTATTTTGAAAGCAGAATTTTGGCGAAAACGTCACTTCCGTACAGAAATTCGACTGGTGCAGGGACACAAAAATCAGGATCCGCTAAATGCAAACCGAAAAGATGCTGCCATTTATCAGGTATCATTCGTTGAGTCAGAAGAAACCCAGTCAGCGACTTGAAAAGAAACAGCGCTCTCAAATGTCGAATGTCGGGATGCAATCGTAATGTCGACATAATTCTGTGTAGTGCCGTTGCTGACCATCCAACCCAAACACCTCTACAAATGATCGATGCCTTTTCAATCTCAACAACTGTTCCGATTAGAGCACGCAAATGATGGAAATGTCCTTCATTTGACCTCACCCTTACCATTGCTGTTGCCAAAAGCACTTTTACCGTTGCGAGAACGAGTAAACATTGTTAATTTGCTGGCTCTTCGATGGCTGTGTTCATCTAAGGGCTAAAAAGCAGGTGGTGCGTTTGGATTGCCGGTAACCTGATGTGATTGCGTACTTCCGAATATGGGCTGTTGTGAGTAATGTGTTGTTGTTGCCTGCATATGGCTATCTTGGTATTTATTGTTGTTGTTCCTCTGGTGGTAGGTTGTTGTTGTTGTAGTTGCTGTTATTGTAGTAGTTGCTGCACATAGTAGTCTGCACATCATGCACATGCAGAAGGGAATGGTGACGTTTATGACTTCGTGGTTGGACACTTTCTCACAGCATATAACGGAGACAATTGTCACAAACCTTGACATTCCTGACTGTCTGCTTTCGTTGTATGGGATTTAAATTTAAGAAGTGTTGACATTTCCTCAGCACATGCTGCCCCTGATGACACAACTTACAGGAAATCGCCTCCCTAGAAGACGCTTTAACGAAATGGACCCGTGGTGCCTGTGTGTACGATCGGTTCCCCTTGCTGACAGCTGTATCGTTCTTTACCCAAGGCCTGGAACTCTCCTTCCGGTCCTGTTGGTCGACGACCTCAAGAGTGCGGAAGCGAGTCTTAAAAAATTCGGTGAATTGCTTAAACGTTGGCAGTTGCTTGCGGTTCTCCAACTTTTCTTCCCACAGCTGCTGAGTAGAATTCGGTAACTAATAAAGAAGAAAAAAGATCAAAATCGCCTCCCAATATTCTAAATGCAACCCCAAATTCGCCAAACCATGGAAACACTCCTGAGATGTGTCCAGCAGCTCCTTCAGTCCGTTCGCTGATTCCTTGGATAACGATGATTGCCCAAGAAAACAACCTCAACTGTGTTTTGACCAGAACGCGTTTGTGGTCGTAACGCCAAGTTAACAACTTTCCTGTCTTTGCGTAGTTGCCTGCATCGCAAGATAAATGTAGCAGTCGCTCAGCCTGATTTGAGATAATGCATTTTATAAACATAACCTAATGAAGCGTTGTTGTGAACCATGGATAGAAACAGACCTTGGAAAGACCTCCATATTGTGTACGCGCCGCTGAACTTCGGAATGTAGATTTCGCGAAGCCTAATTTTGCTGCTGGATGCCATTGATTCACCTAGCGGCACAGCTGCAGTTGATGTTCCAAAGGGAAAATTTATTCAACGCTTCAATCAAGTATTGATGATATTGATATTGACATGATATTGACATGTTGATATTGAAATACTCCAGGTAAATTTTGTATTTGCTCATACAACTAACTCTTCCAATTTCAGATCTGCCTCAAGCCTTCCACCCCCACAATTGCCTAGTGATATTCTCTAGCAACTCACAGGTTCTCCTACAACATCTCAAGACGACTAGCGACATATGATTGTTGCTTACGTTTTTTCGTGCAGTTCTCGAAACTTCTGAAACTATTAAACTTACTTGCTTTTGGGTATTCGCAAATTGCTGTTGTAGGCGTCACAGACTAAAATTCCGCAATCCACTGGATGCTGGATAAACCACGGTGCATAGAATACGATTAACATACAAAACAAATGTCAATAGATTTAAATTTTAAAATATTTTTAATTAGTTTAATTGAAATTTAGTTTATTTTTATGCGTCAAGAAATTAACAAATTAGACGCTCGAAAAAACCAAATGTAACGACATGTATTTTCAATGGTAAAACAAAGAAAGCAACAATATGGATATGTAATATAAGAAACAAAGGCACGTCCACAACGTTATAAAGCTTTATTTCGAATGTTCTAGCTAAAATGATGTAAAATTGTACCCTCGTTTTATTAATTTTAATACAAAGTAAAAGTATTTAACGGAAAGTTACGTTAAATGTTATTTAATTTTGTAAATATGTCATTTTAATGTTGTTCATGTAAGTATTGTTGACTTTAGTGCTTGTAAGTGTGTTGCGTTTACATGTGGAATATTTGGAATATATGTTTTTTTCCGAGGGTAGGTGGAAAATCTTCCATAAGACACCGAGGACCAACCGCACGTGCTCATAAATTTGTTTGTGTGAAATTCTTACGCACTAAAAACACCTCAGTTCAAATTACTTTATACTACTACTAGGTTATTTTCTATCTAGTAGTTCAGATTAAATAATTTATATTCGTGTTTACTTACTACTTATGCCGCCAAAAACACGCGGTTAAATTTTATTGCGCTAATTCAAATGGTTTTATCCGTTGAAGTCGTCGCACTAAATTTGTATCGTTTATTTAGTGAATATATATATGTATATCTCATTTCGTTATTGCAATGACCGCGAAGGGAAGTCTGTTGTCACATCCAAATCTCTGGGGATATCAATATTTCGGATATACCACGGGGCGTTTACAATTCATCTTAGCACTTTAAACTTACCCGTGCATCCCATACTGCTGGGCGCCTTTACTACTGTCTTTATCTTACGATTCGATTAAGATTCTTCCTGCTATCTTCTTTAAAAATACCAAAAAAAATTATGTTATCTATATATCCAAAAGCACTGCTTATATTTTAATTACACCATCAGCAACACATTGAAATGATACGATTGCAGCCAAAATGATTTTTGGTATATTAATGATTATACTCTATTAAACAAAAATTATCAGGCCCTATGGGGAAGCTTTTTTATCTAAATATATATACTTTCACGGCACTCAATCATAAGAATTGCTACTGAAATATAATATAAGCCACTGACGAATTGTTGTTGTTATTTTCCTCAAATACACAGAATAAGATTGATCGTCACCTTTTCTCTCGCCATTATCATTATAGTAAAAAAAACAGTGTAAAGCACATTATACTCTGTCCAACATAAATTTGCAGTACACGTCTTATGGGGAAGCTTTCTAAAAATCAGTAGCGTGCCATATTTTTCTACCATACTAAATTGAAACAAACCCCTCATAAAGTGTAATCCAGTGAATTTCCAATTGCATCTGACGTAGATCCACCACGTCTTATTCAGCGCACATGTGAGTGTGCACTAACCTGTGGCTGCTGCTATTCAATGCCCATTTAATTGATGTGTCCCTTTGGTAACTCGTTCAGCTCTTGACAAAAAAAAAATCATCAACATTTTAAGAATAAAACAGTAGTAGATGATATTTTTTCTGGGTAAACGAACAGTTTATAGACTTCTTAACGAATATAGGCCACAACTCGCCAACAAAGAAGAAAAACCAAACTGATTTAAAAGAAAAGTAGATGATTTCAATAAGTGTGTCATCAGGCAAATTGTGCATCAGTTTTTTTTTTCAAATAACGAACTTACGACGCTGGATAAAATACTGCAGAAGGTAGGACGCAACGCAAACATCTCTAAAATTAGCATACGGTTTTAAAAAATTAAACTGAGTTTTTAATTTGCCCATCGTCAGCGAAAGAGTGTTCTTTTGAAAGAACTGACATCATAACCTAAAGATAAATTTGGTTTTTTTTATAAATTAAACAATTAAAATGAAAATTTCAATCTAAAAAAAAGCATGGTAACCCAACATAATATTCTCTCAGGTTTTTGCTGATTTCAAATCCTTAGTACGGAAGCCCTGTTAGAATAGCATCTTATGGAAAACAAAAGAGTGCAAATGAGAGGCAAACATCCCTATCTTCCCTGTAGTGCCAGAGTATTACCATAATCCAATGAAAGCCTGTCAAAACAGGGTTTTCTGTAGATTTTGTGAAAGGTCTCTCGGGTTTTGTTGCTTTTTAAAGCTTTTCAGAACGAAGAAATTAATTTGATTGTGTGGGCTGTTGTCGTTAGGTGTTTACTCATTTGATTTGTTTGTATTTCTGTACGATGCGTTAATATTAATACTTAATTTTTTAAACACTATCAGATCTGTGTCGTGGAGTGCTTAATGCAAGCAACAATCAGAAGCAGAAATTTGCGGGCACAAAAAGTGCACCCACAGGCTCATCACTTAGTGCAGGTGTTAGTATATACATATATTAAACAAATATAACAGACAAATATGTATAAAGAGCTAACACAAACACAACGAACGCAAAATTAGCTATGACAATAGAACATGAGTACGCAGAATATTTGTAAGCTTCATCTTACTAACATACAGATCAATCACACGATCATTTAAATTATAAATTCTACTCATGCGACCAACAGCTTCATACCTGCCATAATTCGTCCTATGATAAGGATTGAATAATAAATTCACACGTCATTAGTTGTGAGCACCTCCACGTAAGTTAAAGTGAATTGAAGACAGCAAATCAGGTGCATCAATATTACCAGATATAAGCGGCTGTAAGAAAACCATATCACTACTAACTCTACGTTGAGAAAGGGGTATCATTTGAAGAAGTTTGATACGTTGACTGTAGGGGGTAAGGTTATATGGATCTTCCCATGGAAGACCTCTGAGAGCAAATCGAATAAAGCTACATTGAATAGCTTCAATTCGATTTGAGTGAATGTTGTAACACCGAGTCCAAACTTGTGAAGCATAGTCAAGATGCGGACGGACGAAGGAATTGTAGAATGCCTGAGTAACGTAGGGGTCATCAAATTCTTTGGACTAGGTCTTTATAAAGCCTAGCATGGAATTTGACTTATTCACAATGAAATTTATATATCCTATAGAGGTAAGTTTGGGGTCAAAATAAACTCCAAGAGGCTTAAAGCAATCAGCATTGGAAAGCATATGATCAGATACAGAATAATGAAAGCTGGAAGCAATGCGCATTCTTGTAATTGTCATAAGTTAACATTTATATAAGCATTAAACCATTCATAGCACACCAAGTAGCGAACTATTAATGTCATTTAGGCATATATAAAAATATCGCTATGTTTAATAATCATGTATTATATTATTGTAACATCGTTAATAGCTAGTATAAACAATATGGGTCCCAAATGACTTCCTTGGGGAACACCCGATTGAGCAGTGAAATATTCTGATAACGAACTTCTAAATTTGGCTCTATAGTCTCTGAGCTTAAGATACGAGTTAATCCAATTGACAAAAAGCTGTGGAAAACCATAAGTACTGAGCTTAAATTCGATTATTTCATGGCATAACTAGTCAAAAGCCTTAGAGAAGTCTGTGTATTTGCAATCGACTTCATTATTATTTCCTAAGGAGTTTGAACAAGTGTTCAGGAAACATAACAAATTTGTGACAGTTAAACAGTTTTGTACAAACCCATGCTGTTCATCATCAGAAATATAAATTTTTCGCAGACAATTTGCTCAAAAAGCTTTGGAATACACGAGAGTTTTGAGATTGAGATTATACACCCTTTTAAAATACAGGTGTGACATACGCATTTCTCCACAAATTGGGGAATTTGCCTGTACTTATGGACAGATCAAACAAGTTCTTTGGATGTGGACCAAGGGCTTGACTACATTTTTTAAGAACAATCGGTGCAATCCCATCGGGACCGGACGAGTAGTCGCTATTTAAACTGGAGACAAATCTTGAAATTGTATCCAAATCAAATTGAAATTAGAAGAAGATATTTGGGCACAATTATTCAAGTAACTAAAATAATGTTTATCAATGTGTAGAGGTGAGTTCACTAAAAGACTTACCAAAATAGTCTGCAAATAAATTACTTGCAGCCACAGAGTCTGAAGTTGTACAATTTTTATAAGAAAAATTAGCTGGGTACCCATCAGATTTTTTCGTCGAATTTACAAAATCCCAAAAACGTTTTGGGTCATTTTTAGGAGAGCGCTCCATTTTACTTACATAGTCATTGTAAAGTGAAAATGATATTATTTTAAAATAATAAAAAGAAGATAAATACTTTTTTAAAATCAGATTGGGAAAGACTTTTTATATATATCTTCCAATCCTTGTTCATTTCTTAAAGATTTTAATTCTTTAGTGTACCCGGGATGGGAAATTTGACCATTTTTGCAAAAATCTCCGCTTGGAAAACAGATGCATGTTTATCCAAGGGGAAGTAAAGTCGTATATCATCGCATTCCACAAAGACACCAGCACCAGACCCCAGCCCGGTTTTGGAGCCATCCGTGAAAATACGATGGCATTCAATCCATGGTTCAGAGTCGGACTGAAGCCATTCCGTTACCTGTGGAAAGTAGACGTGGTGTCATTGCATCAGACGGCATATCCATAAGACAGGGGTCAAAGGAAAACCAAACCGAAAACCACCTCTCTTTAAGCGAAAGATGGTTTTTAGCGTACATCCCATGATATATAAGTCAAGGGGAGGAAGATTCATCAAAGCATCTAGAGCAGAGCCCGGGGTGCTAGGGAAGGCCCCTGTGCAGCCGAGACAAGTCGTTCTTTGGAGTTTGGCGAAAGAAGCAGTAACACGTTTCCGCGAAAGCCTGTTCCACCAAACAACTGATGCATATGAGAGTAGCGGTCTAATCATGGCCGTATAGATACAAAGGACCCGTTTTGGAGACAAGCCCCATGTCTTACCAAAAGCGCCTTTGCAATGCCAGAAGGTCGACAGCGCTTTATCGGTTTTCGATTCGACATGTTTGGACCATAAAAGTTTTTTATAAAGTATTACACCCAGATATTTGACTTCATCGGTTATAGGGATGGTGAAACCTTAAAGCACGAGATGGGACAGGCCAGTGATGATTCTCCTTCTCGTAAAGAGAACAACCGTGGTTTTAAGAGGATTCACTGAAAGCCCATTACTAGTGCACCAGACATCGATCAAATCCAGGGAACCGACAGAAAGAACGGCGACATCATCCGCATAAGCTTGAGTGTAGTTTCCAGGAAAGTTGAGAGCCGTAAGCAGAGAGTCTACCACCATACACCATATGAGGGGAGACAGAACACCACCTTAAGGGCAGCCCCTATTTACCCCTGTTATGAAGCACTTGCCACAATCTGCATCCGCTACCAACGTCCTGTACATTAGCATTGCCTTAATCCACAACACCAAAGTTTCATCTAAACCATGCTGTCTGGCTGAGTTACACATACTGTCAAAGGTCGCATTATCAAAAGCACCCTCAATATCGACGAAAATGCCCAACGCGTACTCCTTCCGGTCAAGGTCACTATCAATCCTACTAACAAGGTTTAGAAGCGCAGTCTCGCAGGATTTTTCGTGCTGATAGGCATGTTGCATCTCAGAGAGAGGGTGTGATCGAAGAGCAACTTTGCACACATGCAGCTCAACCAGTCTTTCCAAACTTTTCAGTAAGAAGGAAGACAGACTTATGGGTCTAAAGCTTTTGGCTAGAGTGTAGTCAGACTTACCAATTTTTGGTATGAAAACCACTTTACCCATTCGCCATGGGGAAGGTATATAGGCCAAGGCCAAGCTCGCGGTGAAAATTCTTTTCAACATTGGCAAAACCTGACTTAAACCTTGTTTCAGCAAAACTGGATAAATTCCATCCGGACCAGGTGACTTGAAACTCTCAAAAGATGCAATGGCATATTTGATAGCATCATCAGTCACCACTCCCAATGCAAAATACCGGCTGTGCCGCGTGGTATTAGTCGGTTCAAATGTAGCCACAGTCGTTTGAAGGGCTGAAGAACACGTAGTAACCTGATTTCCCGAAAAGTGAGTCTCAAGTAGAAGACTGAAAGTCTCCGCATTTTCTCAGTGTACGTGCCATCAGGTTAAAGGATTGCGTCCAGTTTACTTGGTCTGTTCCTTTGGAGCCTACTAGTTGCACTTAGAGATTCGACCTCTTCACAAAACTTTTTATATGAGTCATTTTTCGACTTGCGAATAAGTCTCTTAAAAACTTTTTGCTTCAATCGATAAAGATTCCAGTCTTCCACTAAGTTGGTTTTTAAAGGCCGATTTAGCAGCTTCCAAGTTTCTTTACGAAGACACTGCAGTTCGGAGTTCCACCAGTGTACCGATTTTCTGCGGGGGGGTTTAGAAACAGGGCACGTAAGTTTAAAGCAGCGGGTGAGGACGTTGTTCAGATCCTGAGCAGACCTCTCCACTCCCTGCCTTGATCTAAGTTTGAGTGGAACTTTGACAGAGTTGGCAAGCTCCTCTCAAAACCGTGGCCAGTTCGTTTTTCTCGGATTTCTCCTCTCTAGCGAAGGTGTAAGTTCGCAGTAGATTTGAAATTCGATGTATCTGTGATCTGATAAGGTGCTATCTGGCGATACCTTCCAATTTATGATAGACTTCAAATGCCTGTTTGATAGGGTAACATCAATTACTTGCTGTCTTCTGGCTGTAACAAAGGTAGGTTGCTGACCTACATTGTTGATAGTAATATCAGACGATAAAATGAAGTCCAAGAGTCGATCTCCCATTATGTTGCATTTGCTGCTGCCCCAAACAGTGTTCTGAGCATAAGCATCACAGCACAAGACAAGACCTAACCTTTTGGATTCACAAAACTCTACGAGCTCTGCAACAGCCTTTGGTGGAGGAGGGGTTAGAGAGTCATAGGGGAAATAAGCCGATGCAGCGACAAAGGTTTCCCAGTTATCATTTGCATGGTAAGTTATAGAAACAGCTACCAAATCTTGGCTACAAAAGCTTTTGATCATAGTAGCTGTAAAAGATTTCGATACAATAAGACAAGTCCTAGGTCTTTCGGATTGCTCATCATAAAGAACGTGGTATAAATCACTCAAGCAACCAAGACCACAGATGCGACTTTTCCACACCCATGGTTCCTGGATGGATATTATGTGTGATTTTGTTCTACAAGCCTGCTACTTAAAAGGGCGGTAGCAGCCTTGCAGTGCTGTAGGTTAATTTGAGTAAACAAGATGGATGAATACTCTGGGTAACGTCCACTATTAGCACTGTTTGACATTGAAATGGAAATGGATCCTGCCAAGATGCAGATAGGGACGCATGTTGTACCTAGATTTGATGATCTCGGCAGCAGCCATGTCTATACACACAACACGAGAACTACCACCTTCATTGTGGCGGTTTTTACTCTTCTTTTGTGAACGGAGTTTAGTTCTACTTCAATTTTAATGGCGCCATATGAAATTAAAAGCAAAGGAGGTCGAGTCCAAATATAAGCTTGATTGCAACAGGACAGATGGAGGTCCATGACCATAATCGATAAAAAAACCAGATAAGGAGGCAAAAGAAATAATAGCATTTATCCCGAAGGAATTTGAGATTGATCATAATCCATTCGATAGCAATGGATTGTTAATGGTATGTATTTGTTAATCATATTTGAACTAAAACTAATTCGAATGTATTTTTTCCAGGACCAAGATCATCAGAAAATTATGTATGTGAATTATAAGATAGTGGAATATGATAACGTTATCCACATAAAACAATCTTAACGCATCTAATCATGTGTCTCACAATTTCGATAGTAAAGAAACCTGCATATGTATTTTAAATATAACTACCTACGTATACATATCAATAATTTACAAATTTAATGTGTCTCACAATGTTGATGGTAAAGAAACCTGCAAAGGTATATATATATATATACCTACTTACATTTATCAATTATTTATAAATTTAAATCCACAGAAAATCAAAACAAATCTACCTCAGGTGCAAAAAGAGGAAAAAAAATTGTCTGTGGAAATGTAATTAATAAATTCATATATGAGTTTAAATTGTTAATCACGTTTTTATAAAAAGTTGGTATTTGAGATGACTCTAGAGCATTCGCAGAAAGAGCATCTTGCGCGAATGGAAATTTTGGAACTGGAGAGGCAGTATAAGGTCAGGCAGCTGAAGAAAATCGATCTAGAGATCGAAAAAATTCTAAGACATCCGTAATTTAAGGATTTTTGTGTTCTTCATATAGTTTAAGTTATTTAAAATAAAAATGTTGTTTGTTAAAAGATTATTATATTTTATTTTTACTATTGCAGCCTTACAAAAAGGGAAGTCTTAAGAAAAGTTTTGTAAAATAAAGGCGCTGCGTGAGTTTTCTTCACCTGGTATCGGGTTCCTTAGAATATCAATGGACGTTGAAGAGTCGACATCTACAGTTTCATTCTCATCTATGTATGATAATAAACATAATTTGAAACAAAAATGGGTAAGGGACTATAAAATTACCTGTCGGATCATTGTATTCAATTGTCAAATTGTGTAACACGGCTAGAGCCACTATTGTAGTTTTAATTATCTGGGGATCCCCTCATTCCAGTTAACAAAATTCGAAAACGGGATTTCCAAACTCCAAATGTTCGCTCAAACGTATTGCGTGTAGCTATATGTGAAGAATTATACCTCTCTTCAGTCGGGTTTCTTGGAATTTAGACAGGGGTATACAGGAAATTGCAAGCATAGCCACTATCTCCTCAAAATTCTCCTCTCTCTAGCCGATGCTTTATAGAGCTCTCTCTGTATATGCGCGAGTCGTGAGTACTTCCACGCCAGTGAGCCACAATATCTCTTATTTTCAAATTGGCATCGCAAACTAAAGGGTGATCCATTTCGAGGTTCCCTACTTTTTTAAAGAAAAAAACACAGAAAATTTAAATTTAATGGAGAATGTTTATTATCATTTGAAAGAACATTCTTTGGCATTTATTTTTTGAAGATTATGTCTATCTAATGTTGGCCGTTGCTACGTCGCAGATCATTCGTTGAGTCCAATTTTTGATCACTCGTTCGAGCATTTCGACTGGTAACTGGCGAATGACACGGGTGATGTTTTCCTCCAAGGCCTGAATCGAAGCGGGTTTGTCGGCATAAGCTTTTGACTTTATATATCCCCACAGGAAAACGTCTAACGGTGTGATATCACACGATCTTGGTGGCCAATCGACCGGCCCAAAACGTGAAATTATGTGCTCACCGAAATGTTCTCTCAATAAGTCCATTGATTGATGCGATGTGTGGGAAGTGGCGCCGTCTTGCTGAAACCAAATGTCGCCCAGATCACGAGCTTCAATTTCAGGCATCAAATAGTCGGTTATCATGGCACGATAACGGTCGCCATTGATGATCGATGATTCCACCGGCCCACAAACCACAACAAACCGTTGTTTTTTCTGGATGAAGTGGCAGTTCTTCAATCTCTTCAGGTTGCTCTTCGTTCCAAATGCGGCAATTTTGTTTGTTTACATACCCATTGAGCCAGAAATGGGCCTCATCGCTAAACAAAATTTGCCTCGAAAACGTCGGATCTTCTTGGAACTTTTAAAGAGCCCATAGAGCGAAGCGATGTCGCTTGGGAAGGTCGAGCGGCTTCAGTTGTTGCACAAGCTGTATTTTGTACGCTTTCAATTTAAGATCTTGACGTAAAATGCGCCAAGTCGTTCCATACGTCAGTCCGAGTTGCTGCGAACGGCGCCGAATCGACTCTCTACGGTCTTCGTGTACACTCTCAGCTACGGCCGCTACATTTTCTTCACAGCGTGCTGGACGTGGTCTATTCGGTCGAATATTATCCAATAATGAATGCTGGGTCTCAAAATGGGTGATGGTGTTGCGAATAGTACGCTCAGTAGGCCGATTATGTTGACCATAAGTTGAGCGAAGTGCACGAAACACATTCCTCACGGAACGTGGATTTTCATAATAATATGATTGGACAAACGTTAACATTGCCTTCATTAGATAGGTTTGACTTCAAATGACTTAAATGGAAATTTTGTGAAAGGGACGTGTTACAACAAATAATTAAATTTCTCCAATCAGGCGTGAGCTTATCCGACGAAGGGCGACCCTTGGGAATTTGTTTTGACAATTATTGACAGCTGCAAAATGCGACCACTTAACCATGACTTCCCAAACTCCTAAAAGCTCCAGTGCCCTGTTACTACCTGCAAAATAATTTAACATGTTTTAAGTGGTACATGACTTAATAAATGTGGGATCACCCCTGAGCCCAAATATAATTTCACCACACCGAACAACCAATAAGTGTCAACGAGAACAAAGCGACGAGTAGTTGTTGACCACCGGCCAGAGACGCTATTTTAATTTCCCTTTATATTTCATTTACCTATTGAATTAATTGTTTTTCGTTGTTAAATTGCAAGTGCGGCCTCTTCATCCCATAAGCTCTGGGAGCTCAACCGGGATGGTTTTCTAAGTTACACATGACAAAAAAGCAAATATTCACAGACACATTTTTTTTTCGCGTTAGCCGGTTTTCATTTCGTAGTAGTATAACGATTTCCTCATTTCGCTCGTTTTTTGCTTTTCATTTTTAAGAAGATTTACTGCGTCAATAATTATCAATCCTTTCGTTTTAAGATCTTGCAAAATGTCTTCTTTGCAGCACGAAGAATGCAGACCTCAGGCTTATACTCGATGCGGCCTTTTGGACTTGTTTTTATACGTGTACCATTGTATTTTCTCAGCATTAAGCTTTTCAGAAACTGCACGGTAGCTTTCGGAATCGGTAACGTTAATTTTCCATGAATAAGAATGTTATTTTGAATTCGGATTTGAAATTTTCTTTGAGAAACATATATATGCAGGCGGAAGGTATACCGAGGCTTTTTCCCGTCCAATTCATTTTCTTTCCTTTTCGTTTAATGTTTTATTTCTTCACTGATCTCGATATTGCTGGTGAGGAACCGACTTTTCTTTTTTTGTTTGGTCGCCTCTTCGTATTTGGATCTATTTCTCGTGCAAGCTCTTTTTCGTCGGTAAAATAATCGCGTCGAACTGGACTGATTTTCTGTTTCTGTTAAAAAAATATATATTTTTTTAAATTTAATGAATGAAATAATATGCTATCCATCTTTATGCTTTTTTCTTTGAGGCATATAGGGATATGGATAGGGTATCCTACTGTCCGCCCCAAGTGGACTGTAGCCTTTCCTTATGTTTTTTTTGGTTTCAGCTTGCGCACAAATTAATATGTTTTTTTAAACAATGTTTTATTTAGTATGTCATATTTATGAAAATGTCTATTGGTATATTTTGTCGTTGTTTTTTGAACGTAAAGGAAATTGCATGTACATCCTTTGAATTATCTAGATCTTTGTTAGGTCACTTTCAATTCACGAATATAAAATATAATATATATCACAAAATTACACCTACATGGTTGCAGCTTTGCATATTTTCAACAGAAACACAAAATAAAACTTATCGACAGTTATCAGTCATAAAAAATCTGCAACATAAGTTGAATAAAAAAACCCCAATCTCCAGACAACCAGCAAGATAAAAAAGCAATATGAAGAAAGATTAATTCTGCAATACCCATAAGCAGAACGATTTGATTGAACCGAAATACGATTAACAACCCGAGTCTGCCATTCTCACTTCACAAGTCACAATACCATCACAATGTGAGGTGATCACGATTTTGTGATTTTTTCGTATTCTGGCAGAGCCAAAAAAATCGCTATTATAATCTGCTCCACAGCAGATCAGATCAGTGCGGAAGCGACATTTCATTGATTCAAGTTTTTGTTATGTTAGTTAGTATGTTAGCTGTTATGTTCAAGAATAAATTGCACTTGCCGGAAGTGAGGTGGTTCTTGCCCCCTGACTCAACCTAGCCTACAACAATAACATAAATCATGCCAATGAACTTACTTTTAAAAATCACCAAAAGCGGACGGACATCTTGAGAGCGCTGTTATTGTTGATGCAGCGTGGCCATACCCACCGAACCTGTAAATTCCGGTCATGAATCTCCCCGTCTATGGATGCTGCTCAACGATCAGACCATTTAAGCCGAATGGTCTTCAGCCCACCCAACTACACGCCTATCGCAAACCAGCCCTCTTTGGAATTTATACTGAACTCTCATATCACGAGTTTAACAAAATACAACAGTTATTGATAGAACTTTTTGGGCATGAGAAACAAATTAAATTCATAAAAGCAACCATAAGAGGAAGGGATTAAAGACTATAGTAGAAGCATACAAACAAATCTCTTAATATCATACCCAAGAAATGGCCCTCAGCGGAATAATAAAAACTCATCAGAGCTTGAAAAATTAAATATCCTGTCCGCATCTAATTAAAGAAATTACAAGAATAATTAACAATTGTTAGACATGTTTCGAAACAACATATGAACGTCAACCAATAAAGCAAAAATAAGTCCGAGCATTTAATAGAATTTCTAAAAGAACAAGAAGTCCAACACCATCTGATCAAACCCAATACACATACCGGCAATAGTAACATAGAAAGATTTCATTCTACACTAAAGATATATTTGTAGATATGTGGAATTTAGATCTAACGCTGATCCAAAAGATACATAGGGCAGTAAAGACATACAACAATAGATACCATTCCACTTTTAAAATGACTTCTGAAGGAGTGTATTATACCAGTTAAATATTACAGAAGAAACTATAACATCAATGAGCCTAGATATAGATTAAAACAAATAGATAGGGAACACCCAATAAATATTAAAAGACCTCGTATATTTGGGGGGGATAACATCAGCGTTTCTCATACTCATACTGAAAAACAATGGCAACTTTAACGATTGATAGAATTACAACAGATAATGGATACGTCGAACATGGGCCAAACAGAGATAATACTGGACACAAAAACAATATTACACATCATAAATACTAACGAATTACGACGAACTAGATAGAGGGATTATCAACGCTATAGGAACAGCACAAAAATGGTTATTTTGGACCATGGATGAGAATGACAGACAGGAAATAACAACCATATAAAAACAATTTAACAAAACGACGGTAACGCAATTTTCAATTTAAGCAAGCAGATTGAAAGCAATTATCATTTCATTAATGCAATTACTGACCTTAAAAATATTATAGAGACAGACAGAAAACAAATAACTTAAGCATATGAAAAACTAACAGTACCTAAACGAAAAGCGTACTATCCAAAAACAAATAAAAGCCGAACAAATACTAAAATTAAGAACCATAGAAGAGAAATTAAATCAAATATTAGATAGTATAGCACTTGTAAAACAAGGACTTGTCCATTCAAGTATGATGACAGCGTCAGAATTAAGAGAAATAGGGCTAGACCTTTATAAGTTAAGCATGTAAAAATAGCATTGTTAACATATGATAATACCCACAGAAACCAATGAAGAAATAAAATCAAAGAAGCACACAAACACCCTAGGTCCCTCTACATCCCCAGAAAAGGCCTATTTCATTATTTGCTCACAAGGTGAAAAAAAAACACTAATTTATTCTTCATAACACATTATAACAGCTAATATACTCCTAAACAAAAACTTTAATTAATGAAATGTCGCTTCCGCACTGTTCTGATCTGCTGTGGAGCAGATAACAATAGGGATTTTATTGCGACCCTCAAAAGCTGTGACTGTTCAGCCAAAATACGAAAAAATCACAAAATCGTGATCACCTGACATTGTGATGTTATTGTGACTTGTGAAGTGAGATTGGCAGACTCTGGGTGTTAATCGTATTTCGGTTCAATTAAATCGTTCTGTTTATGGCCATTGATTGATATGCTTCGATTAATCTTTTTTCATATTGCTTTTTTTTTTGTCTTCCTGGTTGTCTGTAGATTGGCGCCTTTTTTTATTCAACTTATGTTGCAGATTTTTTATGACTGATAAAGATAAGTCGATAAGTTTTATTTTGTGTTTCTGTTGGAAAATATGCAGAGCTGCAATCATGTAGGTATATTGTTTGATATATATATATATATTATATTCGTGAATTGAAAGTGATGTAGGTACATTCCAATTTACAAGAGGTTCTAAAGACCTAACAAAGATCTTGATAATTCAAACGATGAACATGTAATTTCCTTTACGTGCAAAAAGCAATAGCAAAATATACCAATAGACACCTTCAAAAATATGACATACTAAATAAAACATGTTTACAAAAACATTTTATTTGAGCGCAAGCTGAAAAAAAACAAGTACATTTTGATAATTTTTTTGGTATTGCTGGACATCCTCAGTGAGAACAAACAAAGTAGCAAAACCCTACCAATAAGAACAAATTGTAATGGAGAAAATAATAAACGAAGAGTTCGATACTCTAATATGAAAAAATGTAAAGGAAATTAAACCATGTCAATACAGTTCCTGCTTGTTCTCCCACATTTGCATGCACTTTTCTCCCACATTGCATGTACTCTTCTCACACATTAAACAAAATAAATGTTATATTACCTCTTCCAAAACACATTCTCTTGGATTCTCCTTATTTCTGTTTCGGAGAAGTTAAGCTATAGCAACAACGGTTGAAATTCACTTTTCCAGTACTTCACTTTTCATATAAAGGGTGCTTTTTTTAAAGGTTGGTTTTTCGAATAGAGATAAAACTGTCATTTTATGGTCAAATCTGGTAACTCTAATGTCATTTATGTTCAGTTTGGTTAGCCATTTTATCATGAACAGGTTGACAAATGAACCTACCAGCTTTGGGTAGGGGAAAGAATATACCCGAGGTAGGCATGTCTGTCGTAAGAGGCGACTCAAATCCAACCTCCGTATATCGAGCGTATAGTGTATACAAAAAAAAATGCAATAAACAAAACGAAAAGATTAACTACCCCAGTTGGCAGTCCAGCTTTACTGGAAAATCCACCGTCTTCGGAGGTTGGCTCTACGGATTCTGGGGAGAGCCGCTCATTGCATTCCATTGACCCTTTTATTAAACGTTCAAGGGTATCTCGATCTCATCCATTAAGGTCGAATAACCCCGGGAAATGAAGTCCTGAAGGAAGAAGAGCTAGCACGCGAAATCAGGTCCCTAAGACCTGAAAAGACCTAGTAAGAAAAGGAGAACCGGTTCTTCTCCCGAAGTCGAGCCCCTAAAAGAACAAAGGCGTAAAGAACCGCAAGAAAAACAACTTCGAGCCCTAATTCGCGCACCGTCTTCAAAAAACGTCGTTGGGGTAATGAAATATAGTAAGTTGCATAGCCTCCTTAAAGAAACGATAACATCGAAATTTAAGATTACATCTTTAAGGAATAATGCATGAAAAATTCACACGTCGATAACCACGATGATTACTGGCCAATGTCTCAAAAGCTAAACACCGATAAGATCCAGTGCTATACTTTCGAAATAAAGTCAGAAAGGCCACATCGTGTTGTAGCAAAGGGACTGCATCCCTCATGCACCAACGTAGAGGTTATAAACGACCTCCAAGCCAAAGGGTTTCAAATTCTTGATGCCGTTCATATCATCAAGAAGGAGAAACAAAAAACGGAAGCCGATAAGGATGTCATGGTAAGGCGTGGACTTCCGCTTTTTATGCTTACATTCGATAGGTCAGGTAGTATCGAAGATATCTACCGAATTAAAACAATAATAAATATCGTGGTTACAATCGAACCCATGCGTAGAAATGTAAGAATAATTCCACAGTGCAAACGTTGCCAAGGATTTAATCATACGCAAATGTATTGCCAAAAAGAACAGCGATGTGTGAAATGCGCCGGAGATCACGTCTCCAAAAACTGTGGAGTAAACGAACAATTCTCACCTACCTGTGCTAATTGCAAAGGAAAGCACCCGGCATATTATAGAGGCTGTAAAGTAGCTAAGGAGCTACAAAAACGGAGAGATTTCCTCCTTAAGTCACAAAATGATAAAACAAAACCGTTAACTAAGACAAAGAGTAAGAGCGCTCAGGAGAAAATAGGCAATCTAAGACGGGTTTCTCGGGTTTCTGAACGTAAAAATATCAAAGAAGGAGAGACAGCAGAAAATCCCTCGACCTCTGCTTTCACAAGAAACTCTATTCGAAAATTACCATCAGGAATTCCATCGAATAGTAGCCTGCGGACAGCCAGAGTGCAGACCTACGCTCAGGCCGCGGCATTTGAAGAACCAAAAAACGTTGGAACTTCGCCAGACCCTGTTTCACATGTTTTCTTAGTTATTTTCGAGAAACTTGAAGAATAAAGCAAAATAAATAAAATTATTCTCGATCGGTTGGTTAAGCTCGAAAATAATTCAAGGAAAACACGTATTTCAAATGACTGAAATTAATGAAAACCCAATATTAAAAATATGTACTTGGAATGCAAACGGACTCTTGCCGAAACTTGACGAATTCGAAGTATTCACGCGTAAAAACGATATTGACATTTGCTTGATTTCGAAAACCCACGTAAAAGAGCGATCGCTTTTAAAAATAAAAGGCTATTATGATTTCAACGCTTGTCATCCATCGGGAAACACGAGAGGTGGATCATCATTGTTTATTAAAAACTGCATTGAACAATACGAAGAGCTGAAGATAAAGTTGGAAGCTATGCAACTATGTACGATTCGAGTAAAAAACAATTAGCGTACTCTTAGAATTTCATATATCTATTGTCAACCACGCTCCGCGCTTGAAAAAAGTGATTGTACTAACTTGCTTAAATCGCTCAAACCAAATTTCATTATTGACTGCGATTTTAATGCGAAACACACGTTCTGGGGATCTAGTTACATCTCGCGAAAAGGTAGAATGATTTATGGGGTAGTACAGTTGTGATTTCCACTGGACGGGCAAAACGACCGGCCAACTGATGCTTCAAAAATACCTGATCTGATAGATTTTTTCGTCGTGAAAGGAATATCTACCAGCCCCATTAAAGTTGAAGACGGCTTTGATCTGTCATCTGATCATTCACCGGTTATTTTAACATTGAGTGTAAAACTAGTCAATAACCTAGAGCCAGCGAGATTAACTGGTAAAACAACTAACTGGGAGAACTTTAGGAACGAAATTGAAGAGAATGTTGAATTGAGCGTTCCACTTATGACACCTTATGAACTTAAAGTTAAAGTTCATAGCTTCATTGAGGTCGTTCAGCTCGCCTCCTGAAATAATACGACTCACTCAAGGAAAACGTCGGCGAAATACGGTTTACGATATCCGCCTGCAATAAAAGAATTGGTCAACGAAAAACGGAAGGCGCGTAAAAAAAGGGCAACTCAAAGGAATTATTTGTGCAATTTTTTGAAGACAGCTAATAAGGATTTTAAAAATCGTGCGATAGGTTCTTACCTTGAAAGTTTAACAGCTAAAAAAGATTCCAATTATTTACTTTGGAAAGCTGTAAAAGGCACCAAAAGGCCCAAAATCCCCGCGCCGCCAATAAAAATAAATCGAAATGAGTGGGCAAGGGAAGATAAAGAAAAAGCGGACGTTTTTGCCGCCCATCTCTAAGAAACCTTTAAACCGTACGATGGTCAAGCGGCTCACGACAGTACCAATAATGGCACGGAATTACTATCTGACGACTTTACACTCACAAATGCAACACTAAGGGAACTGAAACGTGAAATTGAATCTCTAAAACCTAAGAAAGCTCCTGGTTATAATTTGATCACCGGCGAAGTTCTCAAAGTTCTACCTAGAAAAGCATTAATTAAGCTTCAGGAAGTCATTATGTTTTTAAAACCAGGAAAACCACCAAATGTAGTAAAATCGTATAGACCAATTTCGCTTCTCCCAGTCATATCCAAAGTTTTCGAGAGGATATTACTTAGGCGACTGCAACAGGTTATATGAGATAATAATCTCATCCCTGACCACCAGTTTGGGTTCAGAACCAAGCATTCGACCATTGACCAAGTGCATAGAATTACTGAAGTAATCGAGAAAGCATTTGAAGAAAAAAAGATATGCTCAAGGGTATTCCTCGACGTCTCACAAGTCTTTGAAAAGGTGTGGCATGACGGCCTAAAATTTAAACTACGACAAGATCTCCCCGTAAGTCTATATGATAATTTAGAACCATATTTTCGGAATAGGCTCTTTCGTGTTAGGCATGGAAACAATACTCGGAGTTTGAAGACATTTCGGCTGGCGTACCGCAAGGAAGCGTCCTTGGGCCACTTCTTCATCTGTTATATACTCGCGATATACCAAGAGAAGATGGCACTAGCCTCTCTACGTTCGCCGACGACACCGGTATCCTTGCAGTAGGTAATATGATCGAAGAAACTACTGCAAAACTGCAAACCGCACTGAATAAAGTAAATGAATGGACGATGGTCTGGCGGATCGCCCTCAACGAAACTAAATCTGTTCACGTGAATTTCACGTATAAGAAAACTAATGACTTGCTTGGCCCGAATACCCTTTGCAAACGAGGCCAAATACCTGGGAATGACACTCGGCGCAAAGCTAAAATGGAATTCGCACGTGAGAATGATACGTAAAGAACTCGATATCCAATATAGAGAAATGTACTGGTTTCTCGGAAAACATTCCCAGCTCAGTACCGAGAACAAACTGCTTTTATACAAGCAAGTGCTAAAGCCAGTGTGGACCTACGGTATACAACCTTGGGGGTTGTACCAAGAAAACAAATGCTAATATTTTACAAACTTTTCAAAATAAAGTGATTAGAGAAATTGTCCAAGCTCCGTGGTATACCAGAAACGACCATATCCACAGGGATATCGGAATTCCTACAATCGAAGATAAAACTAGAAGCTTCGTGCGAAAGCATAGGACTAATCGGACTTATCAATTGTACAGTCCGACAAATTTTGGATGAGAATAATTTATTGCGCCGACTACAAAGAACGAAACCTTTCGACTTGGCAAGATAATGATTATATGCGTCCTCATTTATCTCGAAAAGAATGGTTCAGTTGGCAAAGATTGCCGCGAAAATGTTGTTTAGTAATGAGGCTCATTTTGGGTTGAAGCTGCATTTGGATTGAAGCGACCCTGGAAACGCCATTACATCCACAAAAACTGACTGTTTGGTGTGCTCCAAGGGCTGGTGGAGTCATTGGGCCATACTTCTTTCGAAATGATGCTGGAGAGTTAGTTATCTTTAATGGAGACCGGTATAGAGCCAATTGGATGGCATGAATGTGGATGAGATGTGGTTCCAACAAGACAGCGCACGTCACAATCGATTTATTGAAGGAAACATGCGATGAGCGCATAATTTCGCGGAATGGACCTGTCAATTGGCCACCAAGATCGTGTGATTTGACACCATTGGATTATTTTTTTTTTGGGATATGTGAAGTCGCTCGCCTACGCCAACAAACCAGAAACGTTAGGGGACTTGGAAGCCAACATTCGTGGCGTTATTGCCGACATACAGAACCAAATGCTTGAAAAAGTGGTTGAAAATTGGACCTCTAGACTTGTCTTTATTCAAACCAGCCGCGGCGGCCACATGCCCGAAATCATATAAACATTAAAGGCATAAAATTATCCTTCCAACAAAGCCAAATTGATAGACATTACGATTTGCTTGTGTTTTATTTCAATTCTAAAAAAAACTCCCTTTATAATAGTTACATAGAACATCGTAGGATGGAAGATTACTTGGGTTAAGTACTAACTAAATATGTGCAATCGTAGAAACGGTCTAGAGACACCAGAGACACTTCGTGTTGAATATATTGTGGGTGAGGCTCAATAAAGCCACTAAATAAAATCGTTTAACAGTGTAAGTGGAGTATAATATAATACCCCTTTAACTAAAGGCAGTGATACAGATACAGAATATACTCGAGTCGTAAAAGGCGACTTAAATCCAATTCCCGTTTACAGAGTTTTTGCGTGTAAAAACTATGCAATGGACAAAACAAAAAGATTTGATACCCCAGGTGGCATCCCAGTTTCACTGGAAAATCCACACTCTTCGGCAGGCTCTACGGATTCTGGGGAGAACCATTTATTGCAATTAATTGACCCTTTTACAAATACTCAACGAAATGTAAAAGCTATGAGGAGGAAAATAATGAACTCCGCATCAAGCTTAATCAAATCGAAAAACTCTACCAAGAGCTTAAAAGCGAAATCGATCAACTTAAAGCCGAGAACAAATCGCTAAGGGGATGAAGTTAAAACAATAAGTCCAGTTCGTCGCGATTACTTTACCGACGAAGAAGAGCTAGCGCGAGAAATAGATCCAAATACGAAGAGGCGACCAAACAAAAAAAGAAAATTCGGTACCTCACCAGTAATCGAGATCGGTGAAGAAATAAAACATAAAAAACATAAAGCTAAGAAAATTAATTGCACGAGAAAAAGCCTTGTGATAAGGTATACCTTCAGCCTGCAATAAGCGTTGTCGACATCGCGGACTATAAAAAATTATAGAAATAAAAAAAAAAATTGTAAAATTCGAATTCAAAGTAGCAGTTCTTTAAAAACTTAACTTGATCGCTCTAACACACTCTCTGAAGATGTGGGGCATTGATGGAAAAACACACCAATTACACTGAGACCACACAACTACAGATCTTACGTTTTTCGCTGAGAAATAAGTAAATAGGTCAGGGTGAATGACCTACAATATTATTAGGTGTATATTACATAAGCCAGCAGAAGCTTCAAGGAAGGGAAAATGAAGATGTTAAAACACTCGTAATCAATTCACCAGTGAATACATTTTAGTTCTTTTTTTATATTTCTTTTTCTTTTGGTCGAGTTCACCTAGCTCTGTCCAAAAGGCAGTACACGTCTTATGGGGAAGCTTTTTAAAAATCAGTAGAGTGCCATATTTTTCTACCGTACTAAATTGAAAGAAACTTTCATAAAGTATTTACCCCCACGTGAATTTCCAATTGCATCTGACGTAGATCCACCAGGTCTTATTCAGCGCACATGTGAGTGTGCACTGGCCCATGGCTGCTACTATTCAACGCCCATTTAATTGTTTTTAATTTGCCCATCGTCAGCGAAAGAGTGACAAAAGAACTGACAAAAATAAAGATAAATTTGTTTTATTTTTTATAAATAAAACAATTAAAATTAAAATTTCAATCTTAAATATAGCCATGGTAACCCAACTTAATATTCTTTCAGGGTTTTGCTGATTTAAAATCCTTAGTACGGAAACCGTGTAAGAGCTTTTATTAGAATAGCACCTTACGGAAAACAAAGGCAAACATCCCTATCTTCCCTGTACTGCCAATTTCTGTTGGACAGAGTATAGTGGCCTTATGAATTCACATATTCCAGCCTCAATATTAATTCCCGCTCGCCTCAGCGTGGAACATGGTCCTTCGTGTCCTTAAGTAGAAATCCGCGTATCTACAGTAATTTTTTTGGAGTCAATAAATATTATTATTTAATTTGTATAATAAAAGTTAATTTTAAGTTGGAATACCACCAACATAAAAAGTGTATAGTGAATCAACTATTCACAAAAAACTGTGACAAAACATAAAACGTATTAACGGATCAACATCGGTCTGTAAACGGAAAATAGTCCGCAATCACAATTTGGAACTGTGCACCACAAAGCCTTCTGCAACTGTGACTTAAAGTTATATTTACTTAAGTTGCAGTTGTAAAAGCCAATTAAGGTAGGAATATTTTTCCATTCTTTCGCCTTTTCTTGCTAAAACCTTAACGCACATTTTTTGCGTTACATAATACCAAAAACCGTGAGTATCCAACGGCGTTTTAGTGGAAAGCGGTCTGTTATCCACTGCAACGGTCTTCAAACAGTGCAACGGTCTGAAGGAGAGACAACAATCTGAAAACGGAATTACAGTTAGGAACTGTGCAGCACAAAGCTTCTGCAACGTGACTTAAAGTTGTATATACTAAAGTTGCAGTTGCAAAAGCAAATTAAGGTTGGAATATTTTTTCTCTTATACATGGAATATTATTTTTATTGCTACAACTCTAACTCATATTTTTTACGTTAGGTAACACCCAAATCCAACGAGCATCCATCGGAGTTATAGTGAAAAGCGGTCTGTAATCGGTACAACATGCTCATGCACCAAATCATCAACCAAGTTTCGGCGGAGAAAAGCATGCCCGATGACTGGACCATCAGCTCCATATGTCCCATCTACAAGATAGGCGATCCTATGTTTTGCAAGAACTATCGAGGCATATCACAGCTTAATGTCGCATATAAGATCATATCCAACGTTCTGTGTGAACGTCTTAAACCTTTCTGCAACACACTAGTGGGCACGTACCAGTGTGGCTTACGACCCGGCTAGATGTGTCGCATGACACTAGATAACACGCTATGCAATGTGCAGTTTGGCAGCAGCTCATCTGAACTATTTCAAACATGCACCGGATTTCGGCAAGGATGTGCGGTGTCGTGTCATTTCTTCAATCTTGTTCTTGAGCAGATAGTGCGCAGGGCAGGTGTCAATACGGGAGGCACTATCTTCAACAGATCAGTCCAACTGCTGGGGTATGCGGACGATATAGATATCATCGGTCGATCCCAGCGTGCCGTGATAGAGGACAAGAAAAAAAATATATGCTATCAACAAACAAACAATCATCTGTCCACCGACTAGGACAAAATGTCACTGTTTATAGCAGTAACTTCGAGGTAGTTAAGGAGTTCATCTACCTAGGGGTAAACATCAACTCTAAAAATTACATCTTAGTGGAGATCCGTCAAAGAATTACCCTAGGAAACCGCTGCTACTTCGGTTGGCAAAACATATGAGTTTAAAACTCCTAACTCGAAGGATAAAGTGCATGCTCTACAGAACCCTTATCCTGCCTGTTCTGCTATACGGCACCGAGTGCTAGACGATAAGCAGGAAAGGAGAGTTAATACTGAGATCCTTTAAAAGAAAATTCCTTCGACGGATATTTGGTCCTGTGTGCGAGGAGGGCGAATGGAGGAGAAGATACAACCGCGAACTCTATAAGCTGTACCAAGATGTGGATGTAGTCCGAAAAGCTAAAACTCGTCGACTACATTGGCTCGGCCACATCGAGCGAACAACGCTCCAGCCAAGAGGATCTGCAAATCCCAGCCCCCAGGTTCCAGACGACAAGGAAGACCGAACCTCCCTTTTATAGACCAAGCCATCGCGGATGCCAAAGCGCTTGGTCCGGACAACTGGAAGCAGCATGCTCGGGATCGCAGAGGGTGGAAGGCTGCCTGCAGGGACTATTTACGGGTCGGGAGCCCGTTAAGTATAGTAAGTAATCGTAACAACGGCCTTCAAGCAGTGCAACGGTCTGAAGAAGATACAATGTTCTTCAAGCCGTGCAACAGTTTGAAGGAGGGGCAATGGTCTGAAAGCCGAATCACAGCTACGAACTGTGCAACACAAAGTCTTCTGCAACTGTGACTTAGAGTGATACATACTAAAGTTGCAGTTGCAAAAGCAAATTAAGGTAGGAATATTTACCGTTATTTTAAGTGACCAAATTTAGAGGTTTCTCGGTTAAATCTTACCAACACTTAGGTGTCTGACATTCGGTTACCACCAATTCATATAAAGAAATTTTGGGGTTCGGGTTCGGAATGGTACGAGTTTCACAACTTGCTTGAATACATGGTTGATCAAAATGTTGATTTATCTGACACCCAGCAGCTTCAATTTTTAAAAACCCATGTTACCGATAGTGCTACGCTATTGATTCAGCATTTGTTAGTAGAAGCTGATGGAAAAAACTATACCGCGGGGAAATACAAAATGAGAGTTAAAAATTAGTTAATAAACAATTAAAGGTTTCAATGGAGCAGAAAAAGCTTTAGCATGAATCCGCTGATGCCTTAAAATTGTTGCATGATACTGAACTTATGCAGTTTTTAATCTGGGAATGGCTGTTGAAACTTGGGATGCTGTTCTCATATATATGATTTATCACGAACTTCCTCTCCAAACACACAAGAATTGGGAAGAAAAGCTTGGTATTATGAAATGTCTTCCGGATTGGAAATCATTTGCCATCAGTTAGCTCACTGGAAAATATAATGGAGTCAAATGAGGACAAAAGTTGGGACCTTGGAACCAGCCATATTCATAGAAAAAACACTTCCCAAAATGGGGGAAACAGTGGGCTAAATATTGCATCAACATCGGCAAACAACAACGTCAATTCTTATTTGAACCAAATGCGATCCAAGGTGTTGCTAGCGACTGCATTAGTTAAACTTATAGGTGCAGATGTTGTGAGGGCATTAACATACCCCCGCTCAGAAGCCACATTTATAACTGAAAATGTTGCACAGCTTCTTAACCTTCGAAAGCATAAGGCAGTCATGGAAGTAAAGGGTCTAGGACAAATGTCAACAGAAACAGAAATCAAATTCTATTGTCGATTTAACCATGTTTTCAATTACCAATCCCTCATTCCTTCTTGATGTTAGGGCGTTAGTCATTTCTCAGTTAACCTTTGTGTTACCAACACATAGAATATGTACTTCCTCGTGGAATCATTTGGCGAACTTGCAATTGGCAGATCCACCTTTCAGCAATCCTGGGATGATCGATATGCTCTTAGGTGCCGATGTTTATGCAACGATCGTCCTGGAAGGACTAATCCCAGGTCAAAGAGGATCCCCAGTCCCACAAAAGACGGAGTTGGGATGGATTTTAACGGGAGCGGCATATTTTAATCCTTCATTGACTATAGTGACAGTAGGAACACACCACGCCATATTGGAGGCACATATTAAAAAAAGTTGGGAGATTGAAGAGGACAAAGAAGAACGCAAGCTAACACAGGAAGAAGAGAAGAGTCAACAGAACTATCAAAACACAAGAAGAAGAAGAAGAAATGGCAGATATGAGGTACAGCTACCATTTAAACAAAACTTTCGACCTAAACTTGGCAACTCCAGAAGAGCAGCAATGGCACGATTGTTGCAAATTGAGAAACGCCTTCACTTAAACGAAAAACTTAGACAGGCATACACTTTCTGCATACACCGCTAAACTGGGGCATAAGAAGGAAGTTACAACCGATGTGGAAATAGAAAATGAAAAACATTATTTTCTTCCTCACCTTTAAGAAATCCAGCACAACAACCAAACTCCTGGTAGTTGTTAGTGCCTCATATAAAACTTCTACAGGAAATTCATTAAATGACCAATTGATGATTGGTCCGCGACTCCAAGTTGACATAATTGACGTGATAGCACAGCACAGTGGAGCAAATTTAAGTTGGCTTTTGCAGCAGACATTGGCATGATGTACAGTAAGATATGGATATCTCAAGAGGACCCCCTATACCATCTCATTCTGTGGAAGACAAAACGCGACGAGCCGATTAAGACGTTTTCACCCAACGCTGTGACATCCGGCTTCATATTTTGCGGTACGAACTTTGCAGAAATTAGCGATGGACGTCGAAACCTCTCAACCACAGCTAAGGCAATCATCGGGGGTTTCTATGTAGACGACTTATATATGGAGCTGACAGTGAAGAAGCCGCTATCAAGGTGCAATCCGATGTTTTTACTATGTTGAGTTCAGCTGGTTTCCCCCTACGCAAATGGGCCAATAACTCAACAACAATCGTTCAAGGGATACCAGAAAATGAAAGAGAAGTGAATCTTCCTTTGAATTTCGATTTTAAGGATGCTATTAAGATATAAGGCATCCAATGGCATCCTGCAAGGGAAACATTCACGTTTAAAATCAACATACCTGAGGTCTGAAAGCATACCAAGAGATTAGTACTTGCCGATCTCGCACGCTTGTTTGATCCTCGGGGATGGATTTCGCCATGCATATTCAGTAGTGATATATGCCCGAGTGTCATCCAGAAGCCAAGACAGGATTCACTTGCTTGCATCAAAAACCAAGGTGGCTCCATTAAAAAACATATCGTTGCCACGGCTGGAGCTCTGGGCGGCATTGTTACTAGCGAGGCTTTTACAGAGAATTTCGACGGATATGCAATTTGACCAATTGGACATGTTTGCATGGTCCGATTCTATGATCACTCTGCTAGGATAAATGGAAGTCCAGCCATTCGTACCACCTTCGTAGCCAATAAAATAACCGAAATTAAATCACTCACAAGCAAGGATATTTGACGACATATAGGAAGCAAGGACAACCCAGCGAAGAGCTAATCGACAGTCAATTGTGGGGCAAGGATCAAAATTTGTTAAGGGCTTCTCGCCAAATGAGGCACCACCAGAAAATTCTCTGGAAACCAATGAGGAAACCTCGGCACCTAAGCAGAAAAAAGAAGCAAAGCAATGCCTCTGCACCATAATCCAAAGAGAATTTTTGAAAACTTTTCTACCCTTAATCGCTTAGTTCGCAGCACACCAATATGGCGAAGATTTTTCGAAAACGTAAGGGATAAGAAAGCAATGACGCCAGTGGATAAACATCCAATCACTGCAGATAAACTGAGGTCATTTCACTGTCAGCTCATCAAGCGAATCTATTTACGGAAGAATCAATGCGTTACGAAGCAAGCGGCCCATACAACCAAGCTCAATCCGAAAACTTCACCCTATTCTCGATGAAAAAAATATTCTTCGCGTAGGGGGTAGATTAACAAATTCACCACCCCCATTTCACCAACGGCACCCTGTTATCCTAAAAGAAATTCGTCACTTCTCGAAACTGCTCATAGTAGATATTCATCAACAAACGCTTCACGGTAGTCAGCAGCTGATGATGACCGAAATCCGAAGCAACTATTGGATCACTAATTTGAAAAGGCTTGCCAAAATAAAAATATACAACTGTGTTCGTTGCCATTGCTATAACGCAAATATGCAATAACAGCTGATGGGCAATCTTCTATTGGAGCGCGTTAGCTTGTTAAGGCCATTTTCCAATACCGGCGTTGAGTATGCTGAGCCTGTGAAAATCAAAATGCGGAAAGGGAGATGCAACAGAATGAAGGGTATATCTCTGTGTTTAATGTCTTGCCACAAAGGCAATCCACATTCAGTTAGTCAGCAGCAGTTTACGGCCAGACAGGGAAATGCAAACATATTTAGCGACTGCGGCACAAATTTTAATGGAGCGAACATCGAGCTAAGAAAAGAAAACAAATTTGTTTCAGCAGAATAGTCAGCCGAAGCAGCAATATACCTTGCCTCGTACCGAACGACGAGGCCAGAAAGGAATTTAGCAGAAAAGAATATTAACAACCTGGAGAGATGGAGATACCTAAAAAGCCTGAATCAGGACTTTTGGAAGCAGTGTAGCACAAGCTGCCTCCACCTCCTTCGACAGCATTCGAAATGGTTGCAGCACCAACCTGACATAAAGATGGGAGACATTCTTATCGTCAAGGAAGACAATCTCCCTCCAGCGGAATTGCTACTAGCGCGAGTCATCGACGTACACCCCGGTTCCGATGGTCTACCGCGCGTTGTGACCATAAAAACAAAAAACTCAACACTCAAACGACCAATCGGACAAATATCGCCCTTGCCGGTATAAATCTATACATTCAATCTATTCAGTGAACAAAAAACACACCCATCAACGAAAAAAAAAAAAACATAGCTTAGCAAATCCCCGAAAATTAAAAGAAAACTCACCTTCACACCAACATCACATTAAATGCCAAATCAGAGCATTACACACCTAGTGCAATCACTTTTTTTTTCAATTAACAATCTTGCATATCTAAAAAAACAAAACACTAATGCTTGTTTTTTGTATTTTCATTTTCACATGTACCTATTTTTAAAACCGATGAGACAACATGGCTGAAACGATCGCGACGCGGAAGCGAATGAACACGAAGCAAATGGATCAACACCAAACATCACCAAGCAAAACTTGGAGGCTGGGAGCAAAACTTGGAGGCCGGGAGCATGTTGCTTCCCAACAAAATCCCTCGTGGACAAAAGATGAAATTCTGCATTAGTTCGATTCAACTTACACAAATTAAACAACGAATAAAATAATAAAAATCAAAACAGATAATAATAAAAAAAAAATAAACAATCATTGAAAGAAACCACTCACAAAACGACACCGCACAACATTATGGCCGAATTGGATGTGAGGGAGATGCACACACACTCGGAAGATGTGGGGCATTGATGAAGGAAAAACACAAACAACGAAAATCACTTCGACCACACTACTAAAGATCTTACATTTTTTGCTGTGAAATTAGTAAATAGGTCAGGGTGAATGACCTACAACAAAATCAGCTGTTGATAGGAAGGATCAGGAAGGAAAAATGAAGATGTTAAAACACTCGTAATCAATTCGCCAGTGAATAAAGAAGAATATATAAATCGAAGGTTTAGTTCCTTTTTAGAGTTTTTTTTCCTATGGTCGAGTTCGCCTAACTCGACAACCACCTCGTGGCTTTGTGAATTCACACATTCCAAGCCTCAATATTAATCCCGCTCAGCTCAGAGTGGAACTAAGGATATCGTTATAAAGCGTTGACTTCCACTTTTCATGATTAGCTTTTTAAAGTCGGAAAGTATTTAAAAATTTACAATATTAAGAATATCCGTTAAAATTGAACTGGTGCGACAAAGGACATGACTTGTCCCTCAGTGTAAGCGTTGTCAAGGTTACAATCACACTACCGCATACCGACAAAGTCGTCGAATTCTGGACCAAAGGCTAAGGAATTGTCCAAACAGCCACGAGAAGAGTATTGAGAAGTCGTTAAATACTCGACCACAGGCATATGCCGAAGCCGCGTTGCAGCGAATCAATAAAATGAAATCGCGCCTGATGCAGTCGCACAAGTTTTCTCCGCGATTCTTGCCAGACTGGAAGAACAGAGTCGTTTAAATAAACGCATGTTTGAAAAGTTAGACGAGCTCGAAAACACATTTCGAGGAACTCATTATTCAGCTTAAATATGATAGACGCAACCAAATTAAAAATATTAAAATGGAATGCGAACGGCCTTCTGCAAAAGATGGACGAGCTAGAGGTATTCATTAGAACAAACGATATTGACATATGCTTAATTTCTGAAATACATCTGACGAAGGATTTAAGTACAAAAATAAAAGCATATAGCGCTTATCACGCATATCACCCTTCGGAAAGGGCAAGAGGCGGAGCGTCTTTGCTTATAAAAGACATCATAGAACATTCACTAGGTACAAAAATTGAGCTAGGTAGTATGTAAATAATTACGGTTTGCGTGAAAAGAAACGCAAAACTTATTACATTGCGTCTATTTATATCCCTCCTAGGAAAAAGCTAGTAAAAAATTATTTTAGAAGTATCTTTGACTCATTTGGTATAGGTGGCGACTTTAATGCAAAACAAACCTTTTTCGGTTCTAGATGTATTACTTCAAAATTCCTATACGAAGCCAGTATGGAATTCGGGGCAGACTTTTTCTCAACAAAAACTAAACAAAAACTAAACTTAAAAACTAACTGGGACTCTTTTAGAATAGACTGCGAAAATAAAATCGATTTTAACGTATCTCTTCAAATACCATATAAACTTGAAGACAAAGTCGATAAATTAATCGGAGTCATACAAAGCTCTGGCTGCTTTAATATTAATACTCCTTACAAAATGATAACAAAAACAAAAAGGGCAATAAAATATTCTCGGGAAATAACCGAATTAGTAAAAGAGAAAAGAATAGTGCGTACAAATTGGCAACAATCTCACGCTCCGCAGCATAAAACGATATTAACCATCATCATTTTTATCTATGTAGCACTTTAAAGAAAACGATTCAGAACTTTAAAAACCGCGAACTCTTTCATATCTTGAAGGTTTCACTGCGGATAAAGGTTCAAACTGCTCGCTCTGGAAATCTATGAAATGCATTATAAAGCCAAAAATACAAGCGCCTCCTATTAGAAAAGATAATGGCTAATGGGCGAAAGGAGACAAAGAAAAAGCCGACATATTTGCCGAGCATTAAGAAGAAAAATTTAAGCCCTTTGACGGCAAGACATGGTCTTAGCCGAGATACCAGGCACATTTAAAAAACACAAATTTACAAACCCCGGAAAACCTCCATATGATAAGAAATCGCATAGACTAATTTCGCTTTTATTTAGCTTATAAATAATTTTATTTTATAAAAGGTATTCGAAAAAATGTTACTGAAGCGATTACATCCAATTATCGAAGAACGCCGATTAATACCTGACCACCAATTCGGGTTTAGAATCAACCACTCCACAATCGAACAGGTTTATAGAATAACTAATAAAATAGGAAAAGCCCTGGAGGGGAAATAAGGCAGTTATATGAGATACTAAGTTCTTACCTTCCGTGTTAAACACGGAAACGAATGCTCCGAATTTATAAATCGCGGCAGCAATTCTACAAGGAAGCGTTCTGGGTCCGATTCTATTTTTAATCTGTACTCGAGATATTCCGCAAGAACATGACACAACTGTAGCTATGTTTGCGGATGATACAGCTATATTAGCCGTCAGTAATACGGTTGAATCGTAGAAGCTCCAACGGGCTATTGACAGCGTTCTTAAGTATACAAAAACTTGGCGTATTGCCCTTAATGAAACCAAATCCACGCACGTTAATTTTACTTACAGAAATGTAAACACGCTATCCATAGTTATAGATTCGGTGCAAATTCCGTACGCAAATGAAGCTAAATATTTGGAAATGACAGTAAATGCGAAACTAAAATGGAAATCGCACGTAAAAATGAAACGGGAAGAGTTCGTTATTAAATATAATTAAATGCATTGGCTGCTTGGTCGATTTGCCAAACTCATGCAAAACAAACTGCTTTTATACAAGCAAGTTCTGAAACCGGTTTGCATGTATGGTATACAATTTTTGGGTTGTACCCACCAAATAACATCAATATTTTACAAACTTTTCAAAACAAAGTGCTAAGAAGAATTTTAAACGCCCTCTGGTATATCCGAAATAGTGATATCCACAGAGATTTGGATGTGGCAACTGTCGAAGATGAAATAAAATCTTTTGCCCGTAAGCAACAGACTCGATTAACAATTACGAAATGACATATATTTTACACGATACAAATTGAGTGCGCTGACTTTAACAGATAAAACAATTTGAAAGCAGGTGCCTCCGATGGGAAGCTGCCTGGTAAACGCGAATATCATTAAATTTAAACTACTAGATACTAAATAACCTAGTTGTAGTATAAACTAATTTGAAGGGAGGTGGTTTTACTCCTCCGAAACGGCTGGACCGACTTTGATAAAATTTAGTACATTTATCGGGTAGGTCTGAGAATCGGCCAACATCTATTTTTCATACCCCTAAATGTTAAGGGTGGTCCACCCCAAAAAATGTTTTCTTAACTTTGGATAACATTTTTTCATGATTCAGCATTGAAAAATGCATACAATTCGAAATTTTGACTCTTATATGATCAACCCCTGATTTTTATATTATTCTTTTCCATCCACAAATTCACAAGATGACAATCGAATATAATAATTGTAGTATACTATAATTTTCATGTATAGTTCTATCTACCAATCTATTATCCCAGCCAGGTGTATCCCCTTCTTACTTCTCAACCAGTTCACTATACAGTTTTCGTCCATTTTTGTTGGGTTTATTTGTGTCTCGATCGTAGCAGTGGCTCTTATACGTATCATTTTAATTTTTCAGTGCAACTCTCAAGTTAATTTTATTCTCATAGTGAATTTATCATTATTTCACAATTCTATTATTATTTATTTACATTTTATTTATCTAATATATAAAATTCTCGCATCACAGTGTTACTTGTCATACTCCTCCGGAACGACTTCACCGATTTTGATGAAATTTTACATATACATTTGGTAGATCTGAGAAGAGGGTTTTATCTATTCTTTATATCCATAAGTGATAAGGATACCTGTCCACCCAAAAAAATAATTTTTAATAATAATTAATACATTCAACGTAATCATGATGATGAAATCAACGCCAGCTTAAAATCATCGCCACTGTGCCGTAAATACGTTCGAATACTTAAATGCAAAAATCCATCCGCAGAAACATTCTCGAAAGAACTGTTGATGGAAAAGCTACTGTAGATGAAACTGAATGCAGAAAATTACTGAGCAATTTCTGCACAATCATTAATTCGCAAGATGCTCTCATTGACCAGATATTTTCCAATGTAGATACAATACATTATTCATGAGTGGCTGTCATAAAGAGCAATTTTAGCAGCAAAAAATGTGGACGTCAACGAATTGAATCTCAAGATACAAAAGTAATTGCCTGGGGACTTAGTGACATACAAATCGATTGATAAAGTTTGCGATGCCACCGAAGCTTTTAAATATCCAGCAGACTTTTTAAACTCATTAGATTTACTTAGAATGCCACCAGATAAACTAAAATAATCTCTAGAAACAATTTATATGGCAAAACAACGTTTGCCGGGTCAGCTAGTATTCTATATCTAGATTATAAGATATTGAATCTTCCTGTTATTATATGTTAATTTTTTTAACTAAAGATATTTTTATATGTTTCTTGTATTTATTTGTTAAATTATTAGTGGCGTTTCCTATAAAGGAAATGTATTATGAAATTAGGCGCAGGCAATATTATCCGTATATGTTTTTATTAAACACGTAGAAATCGAATTTCTCATAAATAAAAAATTCACTGCAGATAAAATATTCCCCCGTCAGATTTGACGGTTGAGGTGGTATATTAAAAAAGTAATTAAGTCAAGCTCGATCGTTTGGATGCAGACAGGTTTTAGGACAGTAGTTGTTCTTTATTTATTCCGAAGATACTTATAAACATTCTCATTGTTCATCCCGTTTAAGGTAACATTGGGTCATTAAAAAAGGACTTTTTTCTATTATATTCTTAAAATCGACTGACAATTTGCTGTTGCCATGAATTTTCACTGAAAGGTGGTTTAAATATTGAACAAGGTCCTTCATTCCTTCATATTTTAGTTTAAGGTTATTTTGTTTTTTGTATAGTAAATTCATATACATATATATGTATAGTGTAAGTGAATGTGTAAGTGTATTTCTCTTGTCGTCTAGCATTTGCCATTTTTGTTCAAAGATAGACACCTAAATACAACTCGATCTGGGTAGAATAGGATAAAGAGTAATCTATAGGTAAACCGGTTACCATGTTTATACCCTATCCTAAGGGTATATTAATTTTGACACATAGTTTGTAACACCCCTTAATATTCGTCGTTGACCCATAAAAGTATATATATTTATGATCAGGACCAAATCCTAAGACAATTTAGCAATTTCCGTCCGTCCGTCCGTATCAACTTTTGAGGCCTTTAAATTTATGCTAGGTAGCTGAAATTTAGAGCATACACTCCTTAGGTTCCCGAAATGGTAAAGTGTTAAAAGTTTTTAAACATTTTAAGGCTAAAGTTAGAGATAGAGTATTGGAACCTTTACAAGATATGTATGCACTGCCTTCCTTTATAAGTCTGTCATATAAGATTTTTTGCCACGCCTACTTTTTGTGGGCTTTTTTCACTAAAATGCTGTTTTCAGCGAAAATTTTCATAGAAACTAAACAAAAATGTTTAACAAGATATTTAGAAAATATTTTTTCCAATATATCGCCCTTACAAAGTTGTTGGCCACGCCCACTTTTTGGGGGCGTTTTTTCTTTGGGGGATATAGGGTTATTGATAGGGTATCGAACTGTTCGCCCCAAGCGGACTGTAGCCTTTCCTTATGTTTTTTTTGTTATTTATTATATAGTTCCATTATTTCTTTATTTATTTAGTTCGTTGACTATTTTCTTTTTTTTGTTAATAAATGTTTATATTTAAGTTCAATGTCAAACCATGAATACCTTTTAATTACCATGACAATGAGGGTCATATAATTTGAGTTACGGCGTTCTGGAATTTGGTGGGTGGTGTTTCCAATTTGGCGGTATATTTTTCGTCGGATTTTGTCTCTGGGAAATAGTATGACCTTTCGATGTTTTTGCATTTCTCTTCGAAGTAAGGATTTTAGTGCCGTATAGGGATATGAAAGGTTTTGTTTGTATGGATTTTTTATTTGAATGGAAATAGGAATGAGATGAAAAAATTTATTTATGGTATCCGTTGGAATTTGGAATTTGGATATTATATATGGCATTAGTGTCATTATAATAAGTTTGTAACTCAAGTAATTCATAGATATGCTCTTCGGATATAACTTTAATATTTTTTCTTTTAGAATGGTTTCAATCTGAGTTAATTTTCTAGACTGAGGTTTTAGAGATAATGTTTATTTTGGCTAGGAATATGGCTTCGGCAATGTCATTCAAATGGTTTCCCAGAATTTCAGTATTATAATTTATTGTATGAAAATGTTGCAGAACTTGCATGGTAATAGATTAAGATGTTAATTCTTTGCCAATATTGTTTTGTTAATTTTGTAGGAAATGGATAATAAGCGTACATACAAATTTTGTTGGCTTATGTTTTTTGAAATGCTATCGAAACATTAAATCATCTGTTCGTTTAGTTTGCTTTGGTCATTTATTGTAGTCCTAAGTTTGTCTTCATTGGTTAGTAGTGCGTCAATATGTTTGTTTATAAGTATTGCCTCGTCAGAGTCCGTATTGGTCCAGTAATTGTTTTATTTATGTTTCCTAACCCGTTTTTTCGAAGTCTAGTTCTAGGATATACTATTTCGTATCCGGTTGTTAACTCTTCTTATTAGTAATGAATGGTTCTCCATACGATAACTCACTGGATGTTTTCCTGAAAAAATTAGCTAGAAAATGGTATCACTGACATCAATTGTACTAAAATTTATTACATTTCCGCTGACATCTGACATATACAAATAACAAATTTAAAAATTCTACGAACAATGAATTAAAATTGGGGAAAAAACTTTTACTTGAGCGTTAAGACAGCTTTTTCTAGTAATTGTTATAGGATTTGTTCTTGTTTTATATGATTTGACTGTTGCAGCAATTAAATTAAAAATAATTTGCACAAAACACTTTTGTTTTTCAATCGACCAAAATCATTTTGTGCAGGAAAATTGCAGGGCCGATTATTGTCCGAGATTTACCTATTTTTAAGTGTAGTATTCCATTGCTGTTATTTAAGTGATGCATTTTTAGTACTGGTGTCAGAAGTCTGAAATTTTGATTTTTAATTGGTGCATTTTTTGATCTTATGTTCAGTGGTTTTTCTGGGGTTTCTGTAATCTTACACTCAACTTTAGGAGGGGTACGTTTATATTTTAGCGTCTGACAGGTGTCGCAATTCATTGATACCTCTGTGATTGTTATAAAATAGTTTCGAATAATTCTATCTTTATTGGTAACGTCTGAAGCTTTCTCAATACACCTTATAACCTTCAATCGGGAGAAATATTTATAGTTTACGGACTGAATTTTTCCCAAAGTATCGGCTTCTGTAAGTATAGCATTAATTTTATTTGGGGAAGAACGTTTCTTTAGTACCTATCAGCCTTATTTATTAGATTACACTAAAACACATCATAACGGTTGCATAGTTATACAGTATCGAAAAATTTAAGCGGCCTTTATGCAACGTTGCATAAACCTTATTTATAAAATTTTCCCATCCATTTTAGTTATACAGGGCGTATGTCAGATTATGTACCAAGATGTCGAAATCTGTTACAATTATTGAACGAATATGTAAACACAAATCATCTGTTTATAGAAAAACAAATTGAGTGTATTTTGTTGCGAATTGGAAAATTCGTTTGAAGTGTTAAAAGTAAACGAAATAAATGTTGTTTCATACAATGTAAATGGTTGTGCCTTTTTCGGACACGTTCTACACAACAAACATACATCAACTTTCACTTTCACTGCACACTAATTATTCCTACACTGTTGTATACCTGCCACACAAATTATTTTTCTTACTGATCGTTATCGGTTGCACATACACATTAAAATCCTCATTGAGTAGAACATTTGAAATAATTTTTACATTAGAAAAAATTTAGTCGAACACAAATTCGATCAAGTAAGTATGGAAGAGAAGGAAAAACTTAAAATTACATTGCCATACAAAACCCCACTTAAGCGGGTGCTAAATAACCTCTAAACGCGTTTAAGTTAAACAAACTCTATGCAACGTTGCATAACTTTTATAAATAAGGTTTTTGCATTTAGAGGCATTTTAAAGCATGCATAACTTTGTACACTCTTTAAAATAAGTTTGTAAATAAGGCTGTATATCTATTATGTCTTGTTCGCTGAACTCTGAAGCTCTTATATTTCTCCTTTGTTTATACCACAGATGAGTAATTATACCGATAGTCGACACAGCATACCTCTGTCCCTTTGAACCCGCAAAAAATTTTTAAAAATGGAGAAAAAATCCTCTCAAATCCATGTTCTAACTGTGAATACGTGTGAGCCAGCCAAATAAAGTATGGAGGGGTTGATGTGTCAAAAATATGTCATTAGCGCGGGCAGTTTTGCAAGAATTCCAAATGGCAACAAAAAACAGCTGATGATAGCGGATGTGTTGGGGAAGTGCTGCGATGTATTGAGTTAACGTAGTTCAAGTTTAATAGATATTTTAATTGAGATGTTTATAAAAAAATTGTCAGGTATATATTAAATAATAAAGTTGTTGCAATTAAATGCGAATATTTTTTGTGTTTATAAGAAATAGTTCTCAATTTGTTACCTGCCTGAAAATAAACATTCTTGGGTTGTTATATTTTTTCCATTTTGGTTATTAAAGTGAGATAAAATGTATATATTAATTTATAATTGCATGAATATTACTAAATTAGTAATGTTTGGGTGTAAAATGTTTATAGTTAATAGTTTTGGATTAGTTTTTCATGTATATTAAATTCTTTGGTTGTTTTATTATGTTTTTATTGAACATATGAAAGTTTATTATATTTACATACCTGCGTATTCGGAACGTTCATATGAGAGCGAGCGGGGGAATTGCCAAACTGCGACAAAATAACTTTAAATGCATTTTTTAAACACAAACTGTAGACTTGACTATTTCAATTCCAAGTTAACAACGTTATTAAATTTATTTCATCATGTTTAACAAATTAAATAACGTTATTATCTTTGAATTGGAATAGTGAATAGCGGTGAATCAAATAGCAGTGAATGTATGAAATACTATGTTAAATTATTGTGATGGTCAGTTAACTAATCACGCGCAATCACATGCAAATTAAATTATTGAGCCAGCCCACGCACACAATAGCAGTTCTGCGCCAAAGAATCCATTTTGAAAGACATTTCATGTTGCATATAAAAAGTCAAACTGGGCTGTGTCCAATAACATCGTAATAATATGCAACGATTTATGATGAATTAGCAAAAGAATAAAATTACGATGAATGTTTTTAATTCTAATATATTCTTTTAGTTTCACCTGACAAACATATTTGTTGGGTAACAGTTTTTAAGCAGTTTCTTCAACATTTTGGCAGTTATGCAAGTAAAAAATAAAATGAGTAGTATCACATTTGGTTTGCCTGTAACTGAACTAAATTAGCAGTTTTTAATTGTAAGGAATAATAAAAGAAATTTGTTGGTTGATTTATCGACTGGCAATCAAAATAATTAAAATTAAATAATTTTTAACGGAAGATGGAATACATTTTTGAGAAGTGAATTAAAGAAATATTCCGTAAAATTACTAAAATTGTAGATATATAAAATAAATAAATGCTCAAGGAATGTGTTACGGCCAATATGTGTAACAACTAAAAATATGAAAAAAATGACTTCCCGTTGAGACACTGTAAAATTAAAAGTTTTAGAAAACGCTAGAAATTCTGTTAAAACGTTATAATGGTTTGCGGGTTTTATTTCGACTATGTTATGACTAAGCACAAAATTTTATATTTATATTTTTTTTACATTTTAAAACAACAACATTTGACATATCAAAATTATCGCAGTTTTATACGGGCAATTCACAATAGCTACCTTATCTTAATCTTTAATGTTATTTTTAAATAAGTGAAACGTCTATTTTTAATTAAATAAAATTGTATTCAGAACATTCACCCCCGCAGGGAACTAGTTTCGCATCAAAATGTTAAACGGCAAAGTGACATCACTGATACGTCTGGTCATCTGTGTGTATGTAACATGTATTGAAATTTGTTCTTGATCTTCTCTGCTTCCAGCATAAGTATTTAGTGGAACAGAGACAGACATATACAAGACATCATAACATAACAAGAACCCTAATATTGAGTAAGTAATAGTGAAACCTATTTGCCATCTCTCTTCCTCTACTGGACCTTATATTCAATTATTATTTTTGTTTTTTTTTTGTTTACCATTTAGATGTACATAGTTTATCGTTGGCGTGCGTCGCTTGATCGTTCGGGAGTAATGTTAATTATATTTAATTACTAATGTGATAAATTGTGTTGTGTATTTTGATTAAATAGTATTGTGTTGATAAAGAGGGTGTTTTATGTTTTTTATAATTTCAAATACATTGATATGAAATTTCAAATGTAAGTATTGCGTTTTGTGTATTTGTTGTTTTTAAGAGAATGTATGTGTAATTGCATATGCATGGAGCCTGCTATATTGTTTTTTTTTTTTTTTTTTTTTTTGATATTTTACTTGTGAGAAATGTGCATGTGTAGTGTGATAGTGTAATGTATGTTTGTGTTAAAGTGTAAATTATGTGTTATATTAATATATATTTTTTAACGTTGTTCGCGATTAAAATTTAATCTTGAGAATTTATTTTATTGCTCGGTAATGAGAAGATTTTGGTGATGGGTCGCTTGAACTCGCCGTTTTGTGTGTTCAACGTTACGACGCGAATAAGTTTATCTGCTCCTGGGTGAAGTTGTGTAACTCGGGCCATAATCCATTTGGAGGGGGAATCCGCTCGTCCTTTACCAACACCAGATGCCCTAATTGCGGTTGTGGTTCGCTTTTACATCATTTCGGTCGTTGCTGAAGGCGAGAAAGGTATTCCGAGCTCCATTGCTTCCAAAATGTTTGGTATAGTTGCTGTATCCGTTTCCACCTTTCAACGCAGCAGATGTTTTCGTCTATGGTGTTCGGCTCCGGTACTCTTGAAATGGGTTCTCCAATAAGAAAGTGTGCTGGAGTTAGAGCTGAAAAATCATCTGGGTTGTTGCTTAGTGGATAAAGTGGCCGGGTGTTCAGACACGCCTCGATTTGAGTCAAGAGGGTGTACAGCTCCTCAAAGGTTAGTGTTGAATTTCCGGCAACGCGTTTAAGGTGGTGTTTCACCGACTTAACTCCGGCTTCCCAGAGACCTCCGAAATGAGGTGAAGCTGGAGGGATAAAATTCCATTTAACCCCGTCGTTTGCTACAGATTCTGCTACCTGCTTCCTGTCGAATGCTGCTGCTTTTCGTAGATTTTCCAGTTCCTTGGCTGCTCCCACGAAGTTTTTACCGCAGTCACTGAAGATCTCGTTACAGACTCCACGCCTCGATGAAAATCTGCGAAAAGCCGCAATGAAGACTTGAGTCGTCATATCGCTGACCAGCTCAAGGTGTACCTATTGCCTTGGTGGCCAAGCAGACAAATATGGCGAAGTATGCCTTAAAAGTTTTTGCTCCCCGACCCTTCCAAGCTTTCACTTCGATGGGCCCGGCGTAATCAATCCCGGTAAAATTGAAAGGTCTTGAAATTCGAACCCTTGGTGCCGGTAAATTTCCTGATCCAGGCCAACGTAATCGTTAAATCAGATCATGCATAAGTCCTCACATCGACCAACCTCAAGACCTTCTTCGCGTAGTCCAACAGTGTCGCCAGAATGACCGATCCACAAAGCTCCAATTTAGGAAGTGTAACGGTTTTTAAGTGCGCCCCCCCTTGTCTTTGATATTAAAAGATGGACATGAATGCTATTATTCTCATCCAGAACACGAAGGTATATCGCCGCCCCATACGCCTTCTCCGATGCATCGCTGAACCCATGGATTTCGATTTCTCTTTGGTTTCGTTGCAGGTTCACCCATCGTGGAATACATAGACTCTCCATCAAATGAAGCTCTTGAGAGAAAGCAAGCCACTCCATCTTAAGAGCCACTGGAATGGCACATCCCACGTGAGTCCACGCCACCATAACTGCTGCAGAAATATTTTGGCCTTGATGATGCATGGCGAAATCCAACCCAATGGATCGTACAGTCGTGCAATGGCGACAGCATAGTCCTATTCGTTGGTACCTCAGAAGTATCGTAAGAGATATTCCGGAACGAGAATACATCATCACCGGGAAACCAACGTATGCCAAGCGCCTTTATGTGCTCCGAAGAGGATTCAAATGGCACAGAGAAGCCTTACTCCCGCTGCTCTATGGAAATGCCTTTCAAAACATTCTGCGAACTGCTCGTCCGCTTCCGCAACTGAAATCATGCGGTCCCTAGCAACTGTCGCACTTCATCGCGTTTGCGTAAGGCATCCCCCACTGAATCTGTGCCAGAAATTAAATCGTCAACATACATCTCATCCCGTATGATCGGTGCTCCCACTAGAAAACGTGACTCTTCATCCAAAGCCACCTGGTTTAAAGTCCGAATCGCAAGATAGGGTGCACTAGCCTTGCCGAATGCGACTGTATTTAATCGGTGCATCTTTAAACGCTCCTGATCATTTGCTCGCCAGTATATCAACTGATAATAGGCATCCGGTTGACTCATCCGAATCTGGCGGTACATATTTTCCTAGTCGGCTGTAAAGGTAATTTTGTACTTTTTCCACCTCACGATAATATCTATAATATTGTTTTGCGTTTTAGGGCCCACCAACAGTCGCTCATTCGAAGAAGTTCCGTCTGAACACTTTGCCGCTGCATCAAACACAACCCTGAGCTTGTTGTCGAACTGTCTTCCTTGGTGACAGCGTGATGCGGTACAAAATAATGGAAAGGAGTTCGCAGTACTTCATCGCCATCATGGATTTCCGTCATATGACCCAACGACAGGTATTCCTCCATACATTTACTGTATTCCCTGTGTAGTGTGGTCGTTTAAAAATCTCCTCTCTAGTTGATGAAACCTACGCAAGGCTCCTAACTTCGAGGTCCCAAGCGCGGGTTGACATCCGTCCTTAAATGGAAGCGAAACCTCGTATCGCCCATCCGGTAAACGCTTCGTCGTTTCCTTAAAGTGTTCTTCACACCTCATATTCTCCTCAATTTCGATGTCCTGATAGGGAACCTCCTCAATTTCCCAAAACTTACGCAACTGGGGGTCGACGTCGACCACCTGCAGAAAGCTATGCACCGACTTGTGTTGATCCTCCGGTACTTTGCCTAGCAGTATCCATCCGAGTTGAGTGTTTTGAGCAACCGGTGAATCTCCATCTCCCCGGATTATGTCCGGCAGTACGATGTCCGAATATACATCGCTACCCAGCAATATATCGACGGAGGCAGGTTTGAAATATAATGGATCTGCTAACTTTAATCCGCTGAGGTGGTTTCATTTTTTGGGTGCCAGTTATTTAGCCGGGAGAAGCCCAGTCAGAGATTTGTACACATAGGCTCGTGTACCAGTCTCAAACGGTGAGTATAGAGACCCAAACGAAATATCAGCATACCGATGGCATGCTCCACTGCTGACCTTTCCCAGCCCTGACACCTCAATAAACGTACTACGGGCCTTCAGGTTCAACATTTGTACTGCAGCTTCCGTGATGAACGTAGCTTCCGATCCTGGATCGATCAGTGCTCTCAAGTGGATGTACCGTCCACCTGATGACATAACCTTCACCAAAGCAGTAGCCAGAAGAATGTGTGTGTTTGTGTTGTGTTGGGCAAAATTATTTCTTACCGCCCCGCTTATACTTGGAAGATCATCTAGTATAGCTGCCTTAGGGTTGCCAGGAGTCACTTGATACGCCAGGGTTTGAACGTTAGTACTTTGCGGGGGGAAGAACGGGTGCTGTGTGGGGTAAACTTGTGTCTCCACGGGTTGTACAGACGGGGACATTGTAGTAGGGGAAGGAGAAGGGTGTAGTAAAGAGTGGTGCTTCTGCTGACAGAAATAGCAGCGTGCCTGGCTTGGACATTGCTGAGTAAAATGGCTATACGCCAAGCAGTTACTGCAAACCCCAACTTTCTTAACCGCATTGTAGCGTTCCGCAATGTTCATTTTGATGAACCTGTTACAGGTACGAATTGGATGTTGACCTTTTCCACAAACCTTGCAACAAAATTGCTCCTGTTTATTTTGCCTAACATGAAATGCGTTTTTTGTTGCAGGACCCTTTGGGACAGGGTTTTTAAATTTTGGCTTCTGCTGTTCGACAACTTCCAACGTCCTAAACCTGGTTTCCAGAAATTTGGAAAATTCTTTAAATGTTCCTCCTTACTAGATCCTAAGCGAGGTAAAGCTTTTATAGTCTAATTTTTTTATGGACAACGCATTTTTAAGTAATTTAAGTTCCTTTGCAGCACTCATTGTATTATTTAATGTAAGAAAATGGCAAATATATGAAAAGGGCTATATTACTCACTCACCTGGTACTGCAGCAGACAAAGAAAATTTATTGCACGACGCGGAATTCCGTTTGGCACAAAAACTCACAAGGTATAATTTGATTTTAAATTTTTATAATTAATTTAATTCTTTATATTTTCAGATAAAAATTATTTTTTAAGTCGCTTTTATTTAATTATAATGTTATATATTATATTGTTCGTATAATATCACACTTAATGACACTTTTATTGTTCAAATGTATATAATTTGGCTCGAAAAGGACCAAATGTTACGGTTAATATGTGTAACAACTAAAAATATGAAAAAGAATGACTTCCCGTTGAGACACTGTAAAATTAAAAGTTTTAGAAAACGGATAACTTTAATAAAATGAATGCTAGAAATTCTTTTTATACGTTATAATGGTTTGTGGGTTTTATTTCGACTGTGTTATGACTAAGCGCAAAATTTTATATTTATATTTTTTTTTACATTTTATAACAACAACATATGACAAATCAAAATTATCGCAGTTTTATAAGGGCAATTCACAATAGCTACTTTAACTTAATCTTTAATATTATTTTTAAATAAGTGAAAACGTTTATTTTTAATTAAATAAAATTGTATTCAGAACAGAATGAAATTTATTAGTAACGCGGATCAGTTACTGACCATTTACATAATTTAACATATATTTTCATTAATTCACTGCTATTTACTATTCCAATTCAAAGATAATAACTTTATTAAATTTATTAATCATGATGAAATTATTCATTATTATTATTCATCAATCATCATCATCATCATGATGAAATAAATTTAATTTATAAATCTAATACATTGCTTATTTATTGTCCAAGAAAGATACAAATTATATTGTTAATTAATAAGAGAAATATACGCAGTTCGACCTGCTTTGATGAACAACTATAGCCGACAGAGATGATCTATCGAAGGTTGACATCAGAGATGATAGAAGCAAAGAGATGCCAAACTCTTACCTCCTTTGCCCCTCGAAACCCATTTGTTTACATTGTTGTTGTTGTAATCGATTTCCAGTGACCACCGTGTCGGTGAATATATGTGAAGCAAAAAGAATCAATTCAGCACTCGAATTTTTTTGGTCTGGACGCACCTATTTATCAGTGGTAAGTATTTTGACATTTCTCTTCATAAAAGTAAACAATAGGGTTGTTTGCGACAACGTCAGTGTCAACTGAGAGCAAAAAAAAAACAATAAAAGAAGTGACAACTAAAACTTCGGAGGGAAAATATAAGTTGGAAGAATATTCCGGCGGGAAGTATTCATTAATGTAAATCTATTTAAAATTTAGTATAAAGTGTTACGAATTGTTGTTACAGACAAAATTTAATACATATTAAGAAAGTGTTTTAGTGGTAATGTAACCAAATCGAACAATCAGTGCCGCGGATTGTTCTAAGGATATTTAAATAAATCTTAAAATAAAAGGAAAAATTTTAAGCCGCAAGTTGGCTATTGAATGTTTTGTTTGGTGGTGGTATTTAATGTATTTAATGCGGTTAAGTAAAATGAGGTTTTGAATCGGTGTTTTTTTTTTTTTTTTTTGTGAATGTAGTGCACATTGAACATAGCACCCAAATTGTAAAACATTGTTCTTATTAAAAATATAAATATACCACCGTATAGATGAAGAAAATTAGAACTTAAGAGTGAAAGATTTTCCTTGATCGGATGAGTGGTTCAAAAGTTTCATTCTTTAAATGTTCCTCCTTACTAAATCTTAAGCGAGGTAAAGCTTTTATAGTCTAATTTTTTTATGGACAACGCATTTTTAAGTAATTTAAGTTCCTTTGCAGCACTCATTGTATTATTTAATGTAAGAAAATGGCAAATATATGAAAAGGGCTATATTACTCACTCACCTGGTACTGCAGCAGACAAAGAAAATTTATTGCACGACGCGGAATTCCGTTTGGCACAAAAACTCACAAGGTATAATTTGATTTTAAATTTTTATAATTAATTTAATTCTTTATATTTTCAGATAAAAATTATTTTTTAAGTCGCTTTTATTTAATTATAATGTTATATATTATATTGTTCGTATAATATCACACTTAATGACACTTTTATTGTTCAAATGTATATAATTTGGCTCGAAAAGGACCAAATGTTACGGTTAATATGTGTAACAACTAAAAATATGAAAAAGAATGACTTCCCGTTGAGACACTGTAAAATTAAAAGTTTTAGAAAACGGATAACTTTAATAAAATGAATGCTAGAAATTCTTTTTATACGTTATAATGGTTTGTGGGTTTTATTTCGACTGTGTTATGACTAAGCGCAAAATTTTATATTTATATTTTTTTTTACATTTTATAACAACAACATATGACAAATCAAAATTATCGCAGTTTTATAAGGGCAATTCACAATAGCTACTTTAACTTAATCTTTAATATTATTTTTAAATAAGTGAAAACGTTTATTTTTAATTAAATAAAATTGTATTCAGAACAGAATGAAATTTATTAGTAACGCGGATCAGTTACTGACCATTTACATAATTTAACATATATTTTCATTAATTCACTGCTATTTACTATTCCAATTCAAAGATAATAACTTTATTAAATTTATTAATCATGATGAAATTATTCATTATTATTATTCATCAATCATCATCATCATCATGATGAAATAAATTTAATTTATAAATCTAATACATTGCTTATTTATTGTCCAAGAAAGATACAAATTATATTGTTAATTAATAAGAGAAATATACGCAGTTCGACCTGCTTTGATGAACAACTATAGCCGACAGAGATGATCTATCGAAGGTTGACATCAGAGATGATAGAAGCAAAGAGATGCCAAACTCTTACCTCCTTTGCCCCTCGAAACCCATTTGTTTACATTGTTGTTGTTGTAATCGATTTCCAGTGACCACCGTGTCGGTGAATATATGTGAAGCAAAAAGAATCAATTCAGCACTCGAATTTTTTTGGTCTGGACGCACCTATTTATCAGTGGTAAGTATTTTGACATTTCTCTTCATAAAAGTAAACAATAGGGTTGTTTGCGACAACGTCAGTGTCAACTGAGAGCAAAAAAAAAACAATAAAAGAAGTGACAACTAAAACTTCGGAGGGAAAATATAAGTTGGAAGAATATTCCGGCGGGAAGTATTCATTAATGTAAATCTATTTAAAATTTAGTATAAAGTGTTACGAATTGTTGTTACAGACAAAATTTAATACATATTAAGAAAGTGTTTTAGTGGTAATGTAACCAAATCGAACAATCAGTGCCGCGGATTGTTCTAAGGATATTTAAATAAATGGTAAAATAAAAGGAAAAATTTTAAGCCGCAAGTTGGCTATTGAATGTTTTGTTTGGTGGTGGTCTTTAATGTATTCAATGTATTTAATGCGGTTAAGTAAAATGAGGTTTTGAATCGGTGATTTTTTTTTTTTTTTTTGTGAATGTAGTGCACATTGAACATAGCACCCAAATTGTAAAACATTGTTCTTATTAAAAATATAAATATACCACCGTATAGATGAAGAAAATTAGAACTTAAGAGTGAAAGATTTTCCTTGATCGGATGAGTGGTTCAAAAGTTTCCTTGGATTTTACCATTTATTTAAATATCCTTAGAACAATCCGCGGCACTGATTGTTCGATTTGGTTACATTACCACTAAAACACTTTCTTAATATGTATTAAATTTGGTCTGTAACAACAATTCGTCACACTTTATACTCAATTTTAAATAGATTTACATTAATGAATACTTCCCGCCGGAATATTCTGCCAACTTATATTTTCCCTCCGACGTTTTAGTTGTCACTTCTTTTATTGTTTTTTTTTCTCTCAGTTGACACTGACGTTGTCGCAAACAACCCTATTTTAAAAACATGCTTGAATATTCACCTCATTTATGACAAGGGATGTATTCAGTAAAGGTCAGTAAAATTGTATTTTATATGTCAAATGAAATAAAGTGAATGCATTCAGCTTTACTTGCAGTAATTAAAGTTCCCAGTGGAAACACATGTAATATTTAGTTATTAAAATGTAATAAAAATTTAAATTACAGTGTATAAGTAATTGCAGTAAATTAATACACAATTTGCACCATTCGTGTTTTGTAAACATGACAAACATTATAAAACAATTAACCATATCTTTTCGCATAGGCTTGCATTTGTTACTCAAATACAAATCATTAGTTTAATCCATTTCGCGTATTCATACACTTTCTCAATTTGGTTATAGATACATTTAAAGGTACTAAATTTCTGAAAATTCGTATCCCATACTGCAAATAAATTAGTAATATGACCTTCAGACCAATATTTTCTTTTACTGATTTTCATCTTTGAAAATAGTAAAAGTTCTATTGATCGTAAATGCACTTAATCTTAGAAAATACACAGCACAGATGTACAAAAATACTGTTTGCTTCGCTTTCACTTCAGAATTGTTATAATAATATTATATTTCATATTTTATATATTTATTTTATAACTTTATATTTTTAATATTTCTATTATAGTTTTGTTAACGTTGTTGCCTAAATTGTTAACTTTTCTATTTCTCTTTTATCATTTTAATGTACGCATTTGTAACCAAATTCAATTTAAATTTATCGCTCATGCTAACCTAAATCAAATTTTAAAATTTAATATTTAATTGTAATAAATAAATAAATCATTCATGATAACATTTACGTCATTATAGATACTTCATTGTTATCTTTGTAAATGTTTTAAACTAAATAAATTAATATCAAATATCAAAATTCTGCGTCAAAAATATGAAACCAAAAAACATTTTGAGAAAATTATAGTTGTTGTTTTATTTAATTAGAGCTCATAAACTAATGCTTTCACTTTTCCCAGGCGTTCAGAACCTTTTTGAAATAATTCGTATTATTTTAATTTTCCTTTTTAAAATTTTATTATTTATTTTTCAATCCATTTTAAAAAAAACACCTTTGCGTAAAAATTCTGGCTTTTTTTTTCTCCTTTGGCGAAAAGAGAAAGCGGATATTCTAAAAAAAAAGAATGCTTTGCGACCTGCCTTATTCCATCTTCAATTATAGAATTCACATCAGTGATTGTATGAAACTGGTTTCTTTACATTTTCGGTGAAGATTCATATTATTTTAGGATGAAAAAAAGTATTCCCTCAGTTATTTGTTTAAATATCGCCTAAAAATATATGTATTATTTTTTAATACAGCAATTATTATATCTTTATATATATTTTATACCTAGTATCTGCTGAACGAGTTTCTACTTTCCAGTGCATTTGCTAGATGCATTCTATCTGTGGTGTAAATTTCATTTTGGCCATTTCCGTGTTGGATTAGATTCTATTTCCGGCATCTTCGTTTTTGGTTTGTTGGCGAGGTCGGTGAGGCGGCGGGGGAAAAAGTGGTGGATTGACGAAGAAATCGTGGTGAATTGACGAATTTACCCATACTTGTTTAAAAATATGATAGTATGGGTAAATTCGTCAATTTTCTGGAATTTTTCTGGAATTTAGCTTGTAGGCAGAGTGTTTTCCACTGGAAAGTTTGGTATCTCTTTGCTTCTATCATCTCTGGTTGACATTAAGTTATCGATTTTCTGTTGGCTTAGAGATTCACTAAGTTTGTTCTACGTTACGTTGGTTTTTTTTTTTTTTTTGTCGGAGGTTGCTACTATTCTAGTCATAGGGGAAATAAGCCGATGTAACGACAAAGGTTTCCCAATTATCATTTGCATGTAAGTTGTGGTAGAAACAGCTACCAAATCTTGGCTACAAAAGCTTTTGATCATAGCAGCTGTAAAAGATTTCGATACAATAAGACAAGTCCTAGGTCTTTCGGATTGCTCATCATAAAGAACGTGGTATAAATCACTCAAGCAACCAAGACCACAGATGCGATTTTTCCACACTCATGGTTCCTGGATAGATATTATGTGTGATTTTGTTCTACTAGCCACAAGCCTGCTACTTAAAGGAGCGGTAGCGGTCTTGCAGTGCTGTAGGTTAATTTGAGTAAACAAGATGGATGAACAGTCTGGGTTACGTTCAGTATTAGTACTGTTTGACGCTGAAATGGAAATGAATCCTGTCAATATGCAGATAGGGACGCATATTATACCTAGATTTGATAACCTCGGCAGCAGCCATGTCTATACTCACAATCAGAGAACTACCACCTTCATTGTGATGGCTTTTACTCTTCTTATGTGCACGGAAAACACAGGCTTTTGTGTACAGACCAGGATTCTTTGTTTGAAAACGCTTAACACATCCGTCGATTTCCCTAGTTTCCCAGGGATCCAGCAGACAGCCCGCGTAAGCTTGGGTGGTTTGTAGACCTCAAAAAAAGAAGTCCTACTCGAAGGAATATTCGGCACTATACTGCTAATCCATTCAGAGGTTTTCTGTGATGAGGTCTTCATCATGAGAGTTCTGTCCTTTAACACACAGTCCTCAACCTCAATCCAAGCCAGTGTTCAGTCTCTGCATCACTAATGCTATTATTATTGCTTTCCCAATGCGAACTGCTAAAGAGGAGACAGCAGCATCCTTGTAGGAACGGTTCTTAACTCGGCCCCTAGCTGTTTTGCGTTCAACGCGTGGTTTTTTAGACGCACACCTACCATCAGAGCCGTCCGCGTCGACAAAGTTTTGTCCACTAGCGCTGCAGCTAGTATTGGTCACAGCACCAGCATCATGTTTTACCAGTGCGCGGGAAGCACTAACAATAGGTGCATTTCCTCTACTCATGCTCATGGGTGAGTTCACTACAACCGATTTCCGTCCATCAATGCCACTACATTTGCTGGTAGAAGCACCGACTTCATTTGGAGACAATGTTGGGGCCTCCAGAATCCGAGCCCCAGTCGCAGTCGAAAAGCCAACGGATGGATTTTGGCTATTGCCAGTACCACGTGGAGTATTAATATCCTATATTTTTGAGTTTTAACTACTACTCCTGAAAGTAAGAGTACACTAACGGATTATTTAACAGAGCATAGGTTAAAAACCGTTGTCTCAAACACCTCCTCCTTTATCCGGGCTTGGGACCGGCATGCTACTGGCGTAACAGGTACACTTTGATAAAGTGGCTGCGCTCGGCTTGGAACTCGCTTCTGTATCTGGCCAATTTGTCTTGTTTGAATAGCTCCATCTGCTTCGATTTTGTAAATCCTGTCACCTGTTCCTTGAACTGCTCTAGGCAACCACCTCTCTCCTCTACCGAAATGTCTGTGCCACACCTCTTCTTCATTTGTAAAGCTTCTAAATGACTTGGTGTTGCGAACTGACAGCCAACTGATTGAGTGAACAGGCCGGGTGTAAACAGGGATGCAAACACAACACAACCAGAGAGTCTGAACGCTACCATAGGTATATAAGCCCGAACCTTCATCTAATTACCCAAAACAACAAAGAAACCCGCCGTAGCCAAAACCAAAAGGAACGAGGAAACTATATAAGGAACTGAATTATTAAATTATGAACAGGCCGGGTGTAAACAGGGATGCAAACACAACACAACCAGAGAGTCTGAACGCTACCATAGGTATATAAGCCCGAACCTTCATCTAATTACCCAAAACAACAAAGAAACCCGCCGTAGCCAAAACCAAAAGGAACGAGGAAACTATATAAGGAACTGAATTATTAAATTATGAATTAGAAATGTATTATACAAATTAATTATTTATTGTAGAAAATAAATGTACATCTGAAAGAAGACAACATTAAATTGTATTTCCTGGGGATAGGCGACATAAAGCTTATTTTATATTTTTAATCGCTGGGTTTGATTGAATTGGTTTTGTTGCTTTAAATAACTGTAGGCGTCGGCGAAGGAGATGTAATTCCCCTTTGCGATTGTAAGCGGGTTACTGGGGGTTACGGGCTGTATTTATGCGTACAATATCTAATAGCCTGTTCGGTGGTTGGTGTACCTCGGCTTGTACCTTAATTATAAAAGGCTCTGTAGTTTCTGGTGTAATTAACTGAGATGTATTCAAATTCGTATAAATCTTCCACTCTGCAGGTTGTTCTATTATAGGCTTCTCTTTCTCGGCTTCGTACGTAAGTTATGAGTTTGTCCGTATATGTAAATTTTTTTGGTTTGCTTTGGTCGATTACATTCTTCTACTTTAGATTGTGGAATCCGGAATCCGCATTAGGGGCCAGTTATAGCTATCATTGAAATGCATCATTGGAAGAAATCAATGGAATAGTTGTTTAATTTTTTGACAAGTCGGTTATAGCAATCATTGAAACATTTTTGTCAGTGGAAGGCTACTGTTATAGGTTTTAAGGGGCCAGTTATAGCTATCATTGAAATCCATCATTGAAAATGTTGTTTTCGTATTTTAAGACGACTAAGCTAACAATAATGGTTTTTAATGGTATCAAAATAAAGCTAAACACTTATACAATTTTTTGACAAACAAAATTACTTAATTCTGATTTAAACTTTTCTTAAAATCTATTTTTATTATTTCACTATTTAATTATTTAATTATTTTAATAAAAAATGTATTTAATTGGGCTGAATTTCTACAATTATGAAAAACGAATACTAACAGAGCACAGTCTAACGACTTTATCTTTTTTTTCCGGACACTTTGACTTTTTAATTTCAAATGACCAGGTGTAATGTGTTCAGCAACAGTGATAATAAAAATTTGTGTGTGCATATGTTATATTATGAAGTGTTGTTGGTGTAAACACAGAGTGGGTCGTGAGCCCCGCTAAACTGCCGGGCAAATTGGGTAATTGTTTAGTTTTTTTTTTGTTTCTTAAATTAAGAGTAATATTTTGTGGATATTTTCTTTCTAATATATATAGGTCTACTGCCGAATATCTTTAGCATGGTATGTTCCAAGAAGTTTACCACTTCTGGAATCAAAGACATACAAGCAGTTGCCCTTTTTTTCCCGGACTTCAGAAACTTTAGCATCAGTTTGCGTTTCTTCCTTTCGGAAAATTACTCTGAGCGAAATTACGATGAAACACTTCTTGCCCCACATATGACACCTGCCTTGATCGTAAGTTGTAAGTATTTTTCAATTTGGTATATGCTTTTTGCAGGTTTGACGAAATTTTTGTTCGATTTAATTCCTTTGGTATAACATTCATGTTAGGGTCGGACATTGCCCTCAGGTTACTTAGTATCTGATATGCTGAGCGTGTAATACGGCTGACACCCGATGGATTATGTGTGTCGGATCGCACAGCGCATGCAATGCTCGACAGATGTGAATCCCAATCGTTTTGTTGTTTAGCTATCAGTACTCGCAACTTATGTGCCTAACATAATAGACATTTAAGAACCTCTTGAATTCACCCGAAATAAGTTGTCGGCCGTTGTTCGAATGAATGACATGGGGTGTTCTAAAGGCACGAAATACCTCGCTTTCAAGAAATTGCATAATGCGGGACGATGTAGCTTTAGGTAATGCCTTTAAGTAGGTAAACTTCGAAAAGTGGTCTACAGCTATAAATATGGACACATTACATCGCTAAGTGCGTGGATATGGCCCCAGAAGGTCAATATAGAGTCGCTGCATTGGTCTTTCAGTCACAACTTGCCTGGAGATGGGGGGACGAAGGGTGACATTTGGAGCCTTTACGGACTTACAAATGTCACACGCACTCACAAACTGTTTGATGTCTTTGACTATCCTCGGTCAGTACAACAAAGGCAACAAGCAACAAAGCTTCGTATGGTGGGCCATGTCAATAGTAGTTTGTGCGAGGGTGTCGGTGGTCTTCATTGTACCTTGTCCGACAATGTAGCCAAGGTACTTAATCTCCCGCATGCCGGACTTGCTTTTGTCGAGATTAATGGTTAAGTTCGCCCATTGTAAATAGCTAGCCACCTCGGTCAGTATAAGCATGTTGGAATCGCAATCCGCTGTACATATTAACAAACCATCCAAAAAGACGAAGACCTGTTCTCGGAGCCGTGCCGGAATCACAAGGTCCATGAGACGACACATCCTCTATGCGGCGTTGCATAACCCGAAAGGCATAACTGTAAATTGATACAGCGGCCGACCCAGTACAACAAAAGCCGTTTTGCTTTTGGGCTCTTCGTCAAGCGAGATTTGTCAGTCACTGCATTTAATTTGCCAAAGTCCAAAAACAACCGCACTCTCCCAGGCTTCTCTCACGGGCTCCCGACCTGTGAAGAATCCCTGCCTGAAATACGGCAGCCTTTCACCCTCTGCGATCCCGAGCACGCTGCTTTCAGTTGTCCAGACCAAACGCTCTGGCATGCGCGATGGCTTGGTCTATAAAAGGGAGGTTCGGTCTTCCTTGTCGTCTGGAACCTGGGGGCTGGGATTCGCAGTACCTCTTGGCTGGACCATTGTTCGCTCGATGTGGCCGAGCCAATGTAGTCGACGAGTTTTAGCTTTTCGGACTACATCCACATCTTGGTACAGCTCATAGAGTTCGCGGTTGTATCTTCTCCTCCATTCGCCCTCCTCGCACATAGGACCAAATATCCGTCGAAAGATTTTTCTTTCAAAGGATCCCAGTATTAACTCTCCTTTCCTGCTTATCGTCCAGCACTCGGCGCCGTATAGCAGAACTGGCAGAATAAGGGTTCTGTCGAGCATGCACTTTGTCCTTCGAGTTAGGAGTTTTGAACCCATTTGTTTTGCCAAACCGAAGTAGCAGCGGTTTCCTATGGTAATTCTTCGACGGATCTCCATCATTTCATTTGTGGAGTTGATGTTCACCCCGAGGTAGATGAACTCCTTAACTACTTCGAAGTTGCTGCTATCAACAGTGACATTTTGTCCTAGTCGGTGGACAGATGATTGTTTGTTTGTTGATAGCATATATTTAGTCTTGTCCTCATTCACTTCAAGGCCAACTAGTTCCGCCTGTTCTTCAATAGCCGTGAAAGCATACCCCAGCAGTTGGACTGATCTGTTGAAGATAGTACCTTCCGTGTTGACACCTGCTCTGCGCACTATCTGCTCAGGAACAAAATTGAAGAAATTACACGACGCCGCATCTCCTTGCAGAAATCCGGTGCATGTTAGAAAGAGTTCAGATGAGCTGCTGCCAAACTGCACATTGCATAGCGTGTTATCTAGTGTCATGCGACACATCTGGATCAGTTTTGACGGGATCCCGAATTAGGTCATCGCCACAAGAAGGTCCTGACGATGAATGCTGTCATATGCGGCTTTAAAGTCGATGAAGGGATGGTGTGTCTCGACTTGAAACTCGTTGGTATTTTCCAGGATTTGCTCTAGTGTGGAGATTTAGTCTACAGTTGATCTGCCGGGCCGGAAGCCACACTGGTACGTGCCCATTAGTGTGTTGCAGAAAGGTTTGAGACGTTCACACAGTACGTTGGATATGATCTTATATGCGACATTAAGCAGGGATATGCCTCAATAGTTCTTGCAAGACATAGGATCGCCTTTCTTGTAGATGGGACATATGGAGCTGATGGTCCAGTCATCGGGCATGCTTTCCTCCACCAAAACTTGGTTGATGATTTCTTGCATGCGCCCTACCATAACATCACGTCCGTATTTGAAAAGCTCTGCAGGTAGACCATCAGAACCAGCGGCCTTGTTGTTCTTTAGCTTTTTAATAGCTAAGCCAACCTCTTCTATACTGGGCGGAGGGACTGGTTCTTCATTGACTGGACGTGGGTTATCTTCTTGCCCCATCACTCTCTCTACACTTTGTCCGTTTAGCAGCTGCTGGAAGTGCTGCTTAAATAAATCTACTATTCCCTGCGCGTCGGTGACTAGGTTTCCATCGCTGTTATGAAGAGTCTGCGTTGCGGTCTTAAAGCCAGCAGCCAGTTGCTTGGCTTTCTTATAGAACTTCCGGATGTTGCTGCGGTCGGTGGACTCTTCGATCTCCTTGAGCTGGGAGACTGCGTGCTCTCTTTTCTCTCTACGCAGGATCCCAGGTACACACTCGCATGTCCGTTAACGTTCCGGGTCTAGTTTGCCTTTGAGGTATATTTTTATCAGAGGCTGCCATAGTCTCTCCCAAAACTAGATGTTTTTGACGTATTCGGGAAGTTACCCCAGCGGCACAACCCCCAACCTGGAGGGCCAGGCCCTGTTCTTGACCCTAGGACAGTAGCCGGTAATTCCTGTGGCAGTAACCCCCTTAGGGGATGTGAGTGCTGCCGTTTACCCATCAAGGGCTCATCCGCCACCAGATCTTTTCCAACACCCTGGCTTAGTGTTGGATATCCCTATAGAGCTTCAAATAAGTCGAAGGAGCTCATTTAGGGAGATCACGTGTTCCACCTAACTGAAACTGCGAACCGTTAATCCATCCGTAGAATTCGTTCGCCGCCGTCCGGAAACAGGAGAAGTGCCTTAGTGAGCTTGCACTCCTCCCCCCCCCCTTTCGTCAGCAGCCACCAACGACCTTCCACAGGGGTTGGTTACCCCATCTCCAGTCGAGTACGAGGCACCCAGCAGTCACCACGGGGAGGTGAGAAGTAGCGGTTGATGGTGTTATGCTAAAGTGACAACGCTTGCGTTCTCATATAATCGCAATCCCCATCCTTTTGACCACCACCAATCCCTATCAGACGGTATAATTCCTTGAAGGCGGTCTAATTACTTGAAGACATCCTCCTGACTAACTTGGGACAAGGGGTAATGTCGTGATTTGATGGGCACTGCGTTACCAACATGAATCAAATGAGTCTCCATATAAGTTCGACCAAGACTAAAATCAACCAAGTTCGGAAAGATATTATTTTTTTCTGAGCGCATGTTCTGCTCAGAGGCAAGCACTATTAAATCTACCTGTTCCTTCCCATTAGCACTCTCTTCATCCAACAGGACATCGGTTTGAATTTCGCTGACATGAGGGACCAGATGGAACTCTCTCCAAAAATCCATGCCCAGGTACAATTTTTGAGTTAAGTTGAGAATCAAATAGAAAGAGATGGATTTAGTGTTACCATTAAGAGGGGTTGGCACTTTGCAGTACCCCACGATCTTGTGCGATTGGCCATCTGCAGCTCGAACGTGGTTCTAGTAGGCATTAACCTTAAATCCATTTCTTTCTTCGAATTCCCAACACCACACCCACTACCCAGCACAGAGATATGTAGATGCATCACTGTCCAGCAAACCGAAAATTTGTTCGGCACCACCGGTTAATCTGATTGAAAATGGCTCTGAAACTCAAACCAATGAAGTTGTTCGACGGATCTTCAAGAAGTCTTTAATCTTCATCTAAATTTAGTCATATACATATTTCTTTTACCAATTAATTTTCTTCGATCAACTGATTTAGAGGCGGACCTCTTATTAAATAAGTAACTTTATTTTCCCTTTTGATTAACGAAAGTAACGTAATTAAAAATCAGTTGATCGAAGAAAATTAATTGTTAAAAAAAATATGTATATGAATAAATTTAAATGAAAATTAAAGTCAATGTAAAATAAAATGAGTTTTGAATAGAGTTGGATGGGTGGATGAGGAGATGAGGTTGGGAAGGGACAAAACGATGTGGTGAATACAGAAAGACGATATGCCAGAAAAGAGGTCACCGGGGCGAGTATGGTGACCAGGTAGGTTTAGAAAAATGTTCTCGCAGGCGAATCCATCGTTCGTCAAAGACTGGCATGAATTTTTTGTGACGAGAGCTGGGTCAATGACTTCGCGCCCTCCGACGAGTGTAAACGCCGGTACCAGCATGCCAACAGGGACCCAAGCAACAGCACCGTACGTTACACCGGACAAGATGAGTTGTAGGGTAATTTACATTAAAAACTCCTTTCAAAGGATTATGGTCCGTGTAAACAGTAAATTTACGCACTTTATGGTAGCATCTTAAATTGTTGGTGGCCCAGACAATCGCTAATAGCTCTTTTCTATAGTGGAGTAGTTACGCTTTTTTTTCTTAATGTACGCGCACTTAAGGGGTGCGTGTCCCGTGATTTCCGGGATTTTACCGTGACAAAAGCCTACCGGGTTCTTAAAATAAAATGCCTAACTAAGCGAAACTTTTAAAGACAAAAGCACTATACTTAGCTTTAAAAAAAACTCTGCTCCTCTAGGAATCCTGATATTTGTACCCCTGGGGATCAGCTGCCTCTCCTGCCGCTATATCCTTTGTCGGCCGTCTTCTTTCATTTTCTCCTTTTTTTGTTGGATTCTGATCTCGATCAGAAATCCCAGTGTCCCAATTTAGTACAACCCCAGGAGTCTTTGAGGAGGAATGTAAAATCAATGACCGAAAAACTATTCTAACCCGCTGGACTTTCGCGCAGATTTGGGGGAAGGGGAAACTGTATAGCGTGCTATTTCTTACATACATGTTTAATTGTTGGGCTCTTGGCCATGGAAGTCTTCGTTAGGTTTTGTTATGTGAGTGGTTGGTGAATGTTTTTGATGTTATTGTTTTTGGAGTTTGTAGACCTGGGTCGCGTGCCCATATGGTCTTTTAAGTTGTCGTCAGGGGGTTTATATTTGAAGGCAATTCTCCATCGCCCTTGTGAACTCCTTCGTTTTTTGGCCATCCGCCTTAACCCGTGTCAAGCATGCTGTTATAGCGTATTGCTGTTGTATTTGTTGTTGACAGTGTGTTTTGTATTTGGGTTCCTGCCCTCAGTTATAGTGTTGTATATTAATGTTTTGTTGGTTTTGTGGTTTTGGTTTTGATGTTAGTGTGTGGGCCATCTGCCCGACCGATTTGTTTTGTTGGGAGAGAGACTATCTTTCCCCACCCATCGTTGTACAGACAAACATACTGTCTGGTTCTAACGGGGTCTTCATCTCGACCCGTTTGGAATCACATTGGGGTGTGATAAGAGATCGTCGTCCACCCCCACCCATCCTTGTCGAGATGCCAACACGCCGTTGGGCTCGATACTTGCTTTTGTCATCCTCCGGGTCTCATGGAAACGAGCCAGCTTGATTGGGATTAAAGGTCAATCAGAGGCGGCCAGTTAACCAATCTCCCAGCAGGATGACGAAAATAAAAATGAGAGGATAGAGCGCAAAAAGTGGATTGGGTATGGGAGTGGAAGGGTTGGAGGGGAAACAAATTTTTGTGGCGTTTTTTTTAAAGCAATGTGCATTCCTAGTGTTGTGAGTATTGCGGTTGAACTGCTGTATGGGTGGATTGCAACTGGCTATTTCATTTAAGCACTTGTGGTGGAAGTAGCGATAAAACAACGTTAAGCAGGATAAGAGAGTCAAGTGATTTCGCGATATCTCGATCGCCAATAAGTTTTACCGCACGTTTTTGAATCCTGTCAAGTAGTTCTACATATGTTATTGGTGCACCAGACCAGACATGAACGTTGTACTCAAGTTTTCGGCGAATAAACGCCTTGTAGATTCCAGCTAGATCAGAAGCGGTAAAATATATATTGCATCGCTTAAGAAAGCCTAGACATTTCGCAGCGCTCTTGGCAACATCGAATATGTAGTTATTCCAACGCAGTTTGTCGTTAACGAATATACCGAGGATGGAAAGTCTTTCGGTTTCGGCGAATGGATAATGGTTAGGGTTTCGCTTTTATAACAGAACTCAGCATTGTGTTTTGGAAGCATTAAATTCTACTCTATTGGTTTAACGCCACTTAAGAATGCTGTCAAGGTCAGAATTTAATGAACTTAACATACGTTGCCGTTATAGCTACACGCCCGAAGATGAGGGACGTGCGAAGCTAAGGGTACTGTCATCAGCGAAGGAATGGATTGGATTAGAGGAAACAGACAGGAGATCATTGACAAAAATGAGAAAGAGAGCCGGAGACAGAACGGAGCCTTGAGGGACACCAGTTTTTATTTGGTGAGTTGCATACTTGAAACCGTCAAAAACGACTTAAATTTAAAGGCCCGAAAGGTAATTTCTGATCTATTGAAGAAAGGTATCATCGATTCTTTATACCAAACTCTGTCAAATGCCTTTGAAATACGAAGCACAACGACCTTACTTTCACGTTTAATAGATTGGTTCCACTTTACATTTAACGATGAGATTATGATCAGGATTATAGTGATCATAACCCTCCCACTTCACTACATTATTACTGGTCCGCCGGTTCGACCTCATAAAATATCTGTAGACATCCCGATGCCATTGTAAGGGAACTATAATTGCCATTGCCTTTTTGATAGGGTTCGTAGGATCCCTCCTTTGAACACGACAATACCAACTGAGTCGGTCGTGCTCCAATTTTTTCGATATGGGTTCTTTGACGTGAAGGCTTCCTCGGATTCTGGATCAAGCATTGTTACTCCTGCTGTCATGCGAAGCATCTTCATCTAAGCTGCTGGCAACTTGCCTTATACTTTTTGCACATTGTCCATTACTGTCGGTGGGACTTTGTAGTATTTTTTACTTCAAAAATGTTGGTCGTAGGAGAATTTGACACGATTAATGAAGGCATTGCAGTCATTTCTTGGCTCGTTTGAAATTTTTCGGTTTTCCTCAGTTGGATTGGCCTTAAATGACTGAAAACTTACCTCTATAATCCTCATAGCTTCTTTACAGCTCAAGTCACACAACATGTTTTCCTTGATTGTTCTGATACACTTTATCCTGTTAGGGAAACCGTTTAAAGCTTCCCAATTGGCTTTCTCGTATTGCCATACCGTTCTTTTAGGAGCTTGTTCTTTAAGTGTGTGGCTGGAGTACATGAAATTCGCCGATATGATACAATGGTCTGACGAACCTGTAGGCGATAATACATTTAAAGTGTATTTATCAGGGTGAGCGGCAAGAAACAAGTCCAGAGTGTTGGCGTTTTGACCGCTAATGTCCGGTATCCGAGTCGGCTCATTTACAATCTGGGTTAAATTATTAACCTCAGCAAAGATCTCGACATACCTTCCTTCGGGTGTTGTCTATCCAGAATGTCGAAGCTAACTTGAATTGTGTATATTGAAATCGCCCGCAATGACGATTTCATTACGAGGATAATGGGTTACAATTCTGACAGACTGACAAATCAGACAGTGTATCAAACTCATTATAAGTTAAATGCCTGTCCTGGTTAGGGCTTTTGTAAATAAAACAGTAGTGAATTAATTGCCTCCGGACATGGAATTTTAGCCAAATAAAATTAGATTCCGGATTGGAACATTGGCCATATTGAGGTAGAAGTTGGTAGGCTACATCACTACGTATAGAAACGGCGATACCACGATGGGAAACGAATAATGGCACCAAGTTATATCCAGGCAGACTAAGCTCCGTTAAATCGGAATCAATGCTGACCTGTGTTTCACTTAGTGCCAAAACAGCTGGTTTATTGTGAATCGCGGAATTGCACCAGCGCTAATCGCTGTTTCTAATGCAATCTGAAGCATCACACATTGCTACACATCGGTGGGTTTCAACGAAACACTCAAGAATATACTCAGCAACACATGCAGCAAAATGTGCAAAATCACTATTGCCAGCAATCTGTCTCAAATAACCCCATTGCAACTAATAACACATCAGTTAACCAAAATCAAGTCTTTGCAAATCAATTGAACCAAAACGCGATTAGCTACATTCGGAACAAACAAATAGAGGTTATAAATTGTCAACCATCGACATCTCAAAACTTGGCTAAACACCTCGCGTGCAGGGTCAAAATCAAACAGGTCCGAGCACACAATGCAACATAAATATCCACTTTATCCAGAATAAGAATGTCCAGAAATCAACAGATACTTCACATATGGTATCTACGCATCAACTAAACCAAACCAATTCAAAAGCATTGTTAGCTACTGCATTGGTAAATGTTGTAGCCACAAACGGCAATCATCACATTTTAAAGGCTTTCATTGACCCTAGCTCAGAAGCGACATTTATTACGGAAAATGTCACTCAGTTACTTTAATTAAAAAAGAAAAAGACTTCGGCACAAGCCACAGGTTTAGGAAAGACGTCAACTGATACATCAAAATATGAAGTCAAATTCAGAATTCTATCCTTACAAACCCCTTATTTTCACTCTGCATCAAAGCATTTGTTTTCCGACAACTAACATCAGTACTTCCCGCGCACGAACTCAAAACAAATGGGTGGTCTCATTTAATCAACCTTCCACTCGTCGATCCCATTATTTTAGAGGGGCTCGTTAAGGGTGAAATTGGTGGCCCGGTGGCTCAATGTACAGAATTAGGGTGCATTTTAACTGGAAGCACCATCACCCCTAATCAGAGTAATGGCATCACTATTCAAAACCATTTCAACTCCGTGGATGCACAATTGAAAAGGTTGTGGGAGTTAGAAGATGATTTGGATGAAAGAAAGTATATTCAGGACGAAGATAAATGTGTACAACACTTCCAAAGAACTTGTAAAAGGAAAGAAGACGGCAGATACGAAGTACAGTTACCATTTAAACACGAGAGTCGCCCAAAGCTCGGCAATTCAAAAAGATCAGCCAGATTCTTCCAAATTGAGAAACGACTCGCTTCAAATGAGAAACATAGCCTTTATCGAAGAATATCTGACCCAAGGACACATGGAAGAAGTGACCACCACTATTTTCTTCCACATCACGCAGTGTTTAAAGAATCGAGCACCACTACTAAACTGCGCGTAGTATATGATGCGTCATGCAAAACCTAAAGTTAATGACCCACGCTTACAAGCAGATATCATAGAGCTGATAGCGAAATGGAGGAAATTCAAAGTGGCATTTGTCGCTGACATCAGTATGATATACAGGCAAATTTGGATGGCACCCTTTGATACTCATTATCAGCTGATATTGTAGAGAATAAAGAGTACAGAGCGTTTAAAGACGTTCGCTCTCACAATGGTCACTTTTGGCACTGCATCAGCACCATTTCTAGCAGTGCGCACCATACATAGGCTAGCTGCTGATGTTCAGAACTCTCATCCGCACGTCAGCAAAGCACTTACCGAAGGTTTCTACGTGGATGATTTCATTTATAGGTCAAATGATGAATCCGAGGCAATTAAACTTCAAAGAGATGTTCTAAATATTTTAAAGTCAGCTGGATTTCCACTTAGAAAGTGGGCAAGTAATTCAGCCAGAGTTTTAGAACAGATACCTAGACCCGAACGAGAAATAAATCTCCCACTTGAGTTTGTTTCAACAGACACAATTAAAACCCTAGTGATTCAATGGCACCCTGCACAAGATTTCTTTAATTTCAAAATAGATTTACCGGTAACATAGTCATACACTAAACGCTCCGTTTTAGCAGACATAGCCCGTCCTTTTGACCCTCTCGGGTGGATCTCCCCTTGCGTCATCGAGGCGAAACTGATTCTGCAACAACTATGACTCCACGAGTTAGGCTGGGCGAGTTAGGAAAGAGACTGAAGACCTTTGGGTGCACTTACGAAATGGATTCAAGGCACTTGAAAATAGTTGGTCTAAATCCACTTGCACACTTGACACTGATGAATTCAAAACCGGCATATTGAGCCATTCATTTGAATTTTTTTTTATATAATGTACGCGCACTAAAGGGATATTGGATACCCTTATAATGAAGTAACACAGTGCGGGCACTAGGGAAGTGAAGGATAAGAAAAAGAAGATACCGATGCACGTTGGTTTTAAATGTCTGTAAACTATAATGTGCAGGAAAAACAGAGCGGGGTAGAGCATTCCACATTCGTATTGTACGGTTAAGAAACGAATCCTAGTATTTCACTGTACGTCCGAATACAGGCTTAAGGGTAAACTGATGTGTATTCCTAGCATGGCGAGTATTGCGGTTGAATTGTTGAGTTGAGCACTTGTGGTGGAAGTAGCGATAAAACAACGATAGGCAGGATACATTGCGACAATGACTAAGAGAGTCAAGTGATTTCGCGATCTCTTGATCGCCAATAAGTTTTACCGCACGTTTTTGAATCCTGTCAAGTCAAGTTCAGAATTTAGTGAGCTTAACATACGTTTCCATTCTAGCTCCACGCCCGAAGATGAGTGACGTGAATTGTAAAACGAATATCTGAAACTAAGGGTACTGTCATCAACGAAGGAATAGATTGGATTAGACGAAACAGACAGGAGATCGTTGATAAAAATGAGAAAGAGAGTCGGAGACAGAACGGAGCCTTGTGGGACACCAGCATATATTTGGTAAGTTGCAGACTTGAAACCGTCCAAAACGACTTGAATTGAACGGTCCAAAAGGTAATTTCTAATCTATTGAAGAAAGGTATCATCGGTAATTTCTAATCCATTTAAGAATCTATTCCAAATGCACGCATTTGCGACAAAAGAGCCTGATGCCAAACTCTGTCAAATACCTCTGAAATATCAAACGCAACGACCCTACTTTCACCACCATGGTGACTTTTCGGTTAGATATGTCATCAAATCACCAGTGGACCTGTTGCTACGAAAACCGTACTGCCGGTCATTGAGAAGTTTGCGGGTTTCGAGATATATATAATATGCAATTTTTTTTTGTACAATGCATTCTCTCGCTCTAATTAATAATAATGTAAAGGGGGCATAATTTCTGTCTCAAGTTTGAACCAATACAGATCGATGATGATTAAATAATAGAGAATGCATTGTATGACTATCACTTCTAACCCACAAGTCAGATAGGGGGCATTAATGTTAAGTTTATATATACAGTAACGTAAAAAAACTAACACATGTAATCACACATACAGCAGAATTTTGTAAATGCTAGAAGGTAAATCAGAATTTTCAAATTCAACTTAAGAGTTCATTGAACACCTAATGTAAAAGCAGAAGATCTGCAAAATCTATGTAAAAAATTACAGTGTTGATTGTATCATGGGGACTCTTTGGGGGGTGAACAATTTGCAATCACTTGTCTACCATCATTCCAACTAAGGAGCAATAAAAGGTTTTTTATAACGTGAACAGAGATTATGCTCTTATGATGATAATGCATTGCGCATAGCTAGGGCAAGCGCCAATAACTTATTGCGATATCGATAACATTTGGGTTATGGAAAATGCAACCCAAGGAATTACGAAAGAGTGTGTGTTGGAGGGAAATGCGATGAATTAAATGAACAAACTGAAAAATTCTGACAATATAAAATGACTAGGAATTTTAGGACAAGGCAGAGTTTTGATAACACTACAACCAAAAGATCGCAGCCATAGCTAAAGACAGTGGGTCTTCTCTGAGTTATTAATTAAAATAAAAAGCGATAAAATATAGAAACGTTTTTCATTAAAACTCTCCGTGACTTACTCTTCTTCCTTTTAAGGCAAATCACGGTACCATGCGTATAACATAATTACTAATATGTGATTAAAGAACTTTTTACATGAGAGCGAATTGCGAACAAATCAATTTAAATGTATTTATGAACTGAAAATTAATATTGGTTCTACAACAAAAGCATTATATTTAGCAGCTTAACTTAAAAGTATAACAATTTTACTGCGAATTTAAAAATGCTTGTCGCGAACTGTCACACTTTATGGAAAATCCATATAATACAGTGGTGATCCACAAATCCACGAATGAAAAATTCGTTCGAATATAACTTTAAAATTGATACATCTTGCTAACATTTACAAATCAGATTCGCGGGTATCTGCGACCAAAAAAATGTTTTTATTTGAATGAACTGTCATAATTTACGAATATACCTTTGTTCTCAGTTCGCAATTCGCTCTCAAGTGAAAGATCCTTAAGATCTTCTTGAGCGTAATGGACCGTGGAACAGCCAGTTCCCTGTTCGTTAGAGTTTATCTTTATAGTGTTCTTTATAGTGTGTGGATTTATTACGGTTCTATTTTCCTCATTATTGATGGCGACCCTGCTGAGGGCGCCAGAGTTTAAATTTAATTTGCCCTTTTTATAGATGATTTCATAGTCAAACTCTTCGAGTTTTACCCGCCATCTTTAAGTCTTTTAAGTTTACAATCTTGAATTTGTTGCAATACAGATATGGACAAAAATGGTACTAACACCTCTAGTACGTCTCGTAGTGGAAGTTCGTGACAACGCACTCCCTCGAGGTCGTACTATAAACAACGACGTGAGGTAATCCGGAATCTGAAGGTCTTTGGAGATATTCTGGAGACCAACAGATCTCTGAAGCAGGTTTCCAAACTTAAATGGGCCGAACATTTCACGGCCAAGGATAAGGAGACCAGCGGTGACTCTACGTCTAAGCGCCAGAGGTCGGTGGAAGAAACCGCTCCGGTTTCGCCCCAAGCTGCATAACACCAGCACCTCCACCGTTAAACCTCGCAGGTCCATCAGCTATGTCCTCAAAATCATAGTTGCTGTCATTGATCGCAGCGACATAGACGGCACGATATCTCCCGAACGCTGGCAAGCGGTCAAACTGAAGCTTTTAAGCAGCTTTCTACCCTTCATCAGGGCAACCCCTGGACCGCAACCGAACTCTCAAGATGCTGGTTGGCATCAAGGACACAAGATCTGTCGATCTTAATAACTGCTGTTAGCAGCCTAGGAGAGGTTTAGCCGGGTGCTAAGCTCGAGGTCGTAGCAAAGGAGAACATCCCTAGCAGACCTAGGACTCGCACCAGGATCCCCATCGAACCACCATCCGCGGATGAAGTCCTGGAAGTCATCACTGCTCTGCAATCCCTCATTTTTAAATCCGCCCACTGCCACCCCCACAATTTAGGTTTTAAGGCTAAAGTTGGAGAGAGAGTGTTAGAACCTTCACAAGATATGCAAGCACTGCACTCCTTTATAGGTCTGTCATATAAATTGTTTGCCATGCCTACATTTTGCGGGCGTTTTTCACTAAAATGCTGTTTTCTTAAAAAATGTTTATAGAAAGCGAAATAAAATGTTTAACAATATATTTAGCCAATATTTTTGCCAAGATATCGCCCATACAAAGTTTTTGGCCACGCCCAATTTTCGGGGGCGTTTTTCCAACAAATATTTTTTTTTTTAATTTAATAGAATGAAGTAAAATGCTTTCCATCATCTTCCTAATGGTTTTTTCTTTGGGGCATAAATGGATATGGATAGGGTATCACACTGTTCGCCCCAAGCGGACTGTAGCCTTTCTTTATGTTTAATTTTATTTTACACACAAATCTCATTGTTCGCAACAGAGGTAGTGAACCTACCTTCATAAGCAGAAGTCTACAAGAGGTCTTAGACATAACTCTCGTCTCCGATTTCATCATTGAATTGATTTGTAATTGGAAAGTCTCGTCTGTTCACTCGTTTTCAGACCACAGATACATTCAATTTAGTCTAAATTATGACTCTCCCCGCTAATCAACCTTCAGGAACTACCGCAAGACAAATTGGCTCTTGTTCAGAGATTTACTATGGCATTCAGTGAGCTCTATGCTTTTATGTTCCTCTCATGACACTAACAAGCTTGATCATAAAGTTAGGGATCTCACTCTGACTCTAAATAAAGCATTGTCCTCCTCGTGTCCTCTTACTCGACTGAGAGGCAAGCGTAAGCCGCATTGGGACATCGGAATTGAGCCCACTTAGAAATGTCTGCAGAAAACTGTTTAATAAAGCCAATGACTCACGAACAGATTCCGACTGGGATGCCTTAAGTATTCCTCAAATCCGATAAGAAAAATTGAGGAAAGCCAAAAGAATGTCGTGGCGACCCTTCTGCAGCAAAATAGAGGATACCTCCTAAGGCTAGTGAAAATCCTCTCGACAAATTCAACGATGCTCTTGGGAGCAAATTCAACGATCGCTTATTCTGCTATTAGATACCCACTTCCCAGGTAACTCCCATGATATAAGTAGTGCGAACCCCAACAAGGTAAGGACTCACATAACCAACATTCACGATGTAATTACCAGGGATAGGCTACTTTGGGCGCTACACAGCTTCAAACCATATAAATCGGCGGGACCAGAAGGCATTATACCAGCCGAATTAAAAAAAACATCAGATATTATTCTACCGGTGTTGGATATAATTCTGAAAAGTTGTATAGAACTGGTTCACATTCCGCTGTTATGGAGAGAAGTGAAAGTGGTTTTCACACCCAAAGCTGGCAAATATTCCCATGTCACTCCAAAAGATCTCAGACCCATCTGTCTATCATCTTTTCTTCTAAGAACTCTAGAAAGATTGATAGATATCAATAACCGTACCAACATTGACAAAAGGCTGCTGTCTACCTCCCAACATGCTAATTGCAAAGGCAGATTTGTAGAAACAGCCCTGTGCACGTTAGTACGTTCAATTGAATATTCCCTTCACCACAAGGAGTATACAATGGTAACCTTCCTCGATGTAGAAGGAGCTTTTAACAACGTTAACACATCTGAGATCTCGACTGCACTGTCGGATCTGAAAGTGGATGTTCATTAACTACTAACCAGTAGAATTATTAACTCAAAGCTGGGTGTGACCTTCGCCAGAAGATCTGTCAGCAAGGGAACCCCGCAAGGATGAGTCCTATCCACACTTCTTTGTAATCTTGTGGTGAACAAACTGCTTGTTATCCTGGAAGGAGAGGGCTGCAAAGTGATTGCCTATGCAAATGACGTTGCTATTGCCGTGTCGGAAAAGCACCTTAACACCTTAAAAGAACTCCTACAAAATGCTCTTAATAAGCTAATTAGATGGGCTGACAATTGTAGGCTTCAACCCCCACAAAACCGAACTTGTCCTCTTTACTAGGAAATACAAAATCCCACGAGTCGACCCCCTCCCAACAAGGGGTACCAGCTTAGTCTTCTCTGACGAGGCCAAATACCTAGGTCTCATCCTGGATAGGAAGCTCAGCTAGAAATCTAATATACAAGAAAGAGTCCGGAAAGCTACGGTGGCACTCTTTTCTTGCAAAAAAGCTATTGGAAACAAGTGGGGACTACAACCTCGAATTACTCACTGGCTATATATCTCGGTTGTAAGACCGATACTAACATATTGAACGATTGTCTGGTGGACTGCTTAGAGAAAGCGATAAATCGCGATAAGCTAGGCGACGTCCAGAGATCAGCATGTTTATGTATAAGTGGAGCACTTCGCACCACTCCCTCAGCTGCACTGGATATTTGTTCCATTTAATACCCCTTGATATTTTTAGCAGATAGACGGCTGCTCAAAATCCCTTCGAAGAATATAGACTACTCCACACCCCAACTGCTGTTCGACAAAAACTTCCAGCTTTCCATCCCCCCTAGATCCTTTAGGGAGGATGCCTTGCCGGAGGAAGAATCAATCCATTTTTACACGGACGGTTCAAAAATATATGATGGGGTGGGTGGAGGTGTCTTCTCAGATAGACTAAATCTTAGTATCTCCTTCCGTCTTCTTAATCATTGTAGTGTTTTCCAGGCAGATTTTATGGCGATAAAGGAAGTCTTGTCATGGCTAAACTCAACCGATCCAAAATGACTCTCACGCTTTATAAGCACCTCAAAATGGTTCAACGTTTAGGCAGATCCACGTGATATCACAATGGACCTTATATAGGTCTAAGTGAGTCAGACTTCTATCTGACTGCCACTTCAACCTAACCTAACCTAACCTAAGGGGTTTTTTTTTTTTTTTTTTTTGTCGGAGGTTGCTGCTATCCGATGGACCGCTCAGACACAACTACAGGTCCATTGTACTACCATTCAGACACCTTACATTAATGTACTTAGTTTTCCCGTCTTTTGAAGAAAAACGAGAAGGAGCTTCAATGATAAAGAGCTTAGATGTTCGACACTCACCACGTCGATCATGAGAAACCCAAGAATCGATAGACGACATGACTAAAGGTACAGGCAGACCTGGTACCCAGACAAGATACACTGTGTTCAGTCTTCCGACCAAATTCAGAGAAAGCTTCAGTTATAGCACTAACTTGGATGAGGTAAGAGGGTTTAGAAGCGCTTTTAATACAGCTTGGCTATCACTGCAGATGCAAATGCCTCTAGCCCTCCACCTGTTGTTCACAATATAGCGCATTGCCATTAGGATGGCAAAAATCTCCGCTTGGAAAACAGATGCATGTTTACCCAAGGGGTAGTAAAGTCGTATATCATCGCATTCCACAAAGACACCAGCACCAGACCCCTGCCCGGTTTTGGAGCCATCCATGAAAATACGATGGCATTCAATCCATGGTTCAGAGTCTGACCGAAGCCATTCTGTTACCTGTGGAAAGTTGACGTGGTTGACGCAGAAGGATTTCTGGTGTCATTGCATCAGACGGCATATCCATAAGACAGAGGTCAAAGGAAAACCAAACCAAAAACCACCTCTCTTTAGGCGAAAGATGGTTTTTAGCGTACATCCCATGATATATAAGTCAAGGGGAGGAAGATTCATCAAAGCATCTAGAGCAGAGTCCGGGGTGCTAGGGAAGGCCCCTGTGCAGCCGAGACAAGCCGTTCTTTGGAGTTTGGCAAAAGAAGCAGTAACACGTTTCCGCGAAAGCCTGTTCCACCAAACAACTGATGCGTATGAGAGTGGCGGTCTAATCATGGCCGTATAGATCCAAAGGACCCGTTTTGGAGACAAGCCCCATGTCTTACTAAAAGCGCCTTTGCACTGCCAGAAGGTCGACAGCGCTTTATCGGTTTTCGATTCGACATGTTCGGACCATAGAAGTTTTTTATCAAGGATTACACCCAGATATTTGACTTCATCGGATATATGGATGGTGACACCTTTAAGCACGAGATGGGACAGGCCGGTGATGCTGCTCCTTCTCGTAAAGAGAACAACCGTGGTTTTAAGAGGATTCACTGAAAGCCCATTACTAGTGCACCAGACATCTATCAAATCCAGGGATCTCTGCGCTTGAGAGCAGACAGCCCCTAGATTTAAACCGACAGTAAGAACGGCGACATCATCCGCATAAGCTTGAGTGTAGTTTCCAGGAAAGTTGAGAGCCGTAAGCAGAGAGTCTACCACCATACACCATAGGAGGGGAGACAGAACACCACCTTGAGGGCAGCCCCTATTTACCCCTGTTATGACGCACTTGCCACAATCTGCATCTGCTACCAACGTCCTGTACATTAGCATTGCTTTAATCCACAACACCAAAGTTTCATCTACACCATGCTGTCTGGCTGAGTTACACATACTGTCAAAGGTCGCATTCCGGTCAA